>CM055119.1:199949822-200687322 GCA_029206835.1 Rana muscosa | reverse complement strand
AGTCCATTGTTGCTGGGGTGGATCTATTGTCGCTGGTGTGTCCATTGTTGCTAGATCCATTTTACTGCCTTTGTTATCATCAACAAATTCCCATACAAAATACTTTGCACCACAAAATTATACTTGGTTCTGTATTATCTAAAAGGGGCGGTACTGAGAGGTGGGTAAGGGGTGGAACCAAGAAACGGTGCTCGGAGTTGAGTAGGGGGCAGAGTCCAGGGCTGACTTGGATGGGATGAGTTCCTGCACCTATTCTCTGAGAAAAAAAATCCCTGATGCTAGGAGTTGTAGTCCCTCAGAGGATAAAAGGTCCGCTAGCTGTTCTCCGATCTGATTTGTGCACCACTTCAAAGGGAATTATTAGGCTTCATGATTAAAATATTATTGGGGGATTAGAAGAGAGCTCAAGTCTGAACTTGTTTGTATCAAGAAGCGTTTTATATCAAAAGGACTTAAAACTGAAAAAAGTTATTTTAGGTGAGCGATAATATTCACACCGGAACTGTGCCGCCTTCTGCCCTGGCTGCTGTGCCATCGGAACATGGGCACAATAATTAGGGTGAGTCCCCACGGGTCCTGGATGCAGAACGGGAAACCCTTGGCCTGTGCTCTGCTTTCACTTAAAGGGTAATGCCATCTTCATGGAATCTGCTACATGGTTTGTTGAGGCAAAGTAAGAACAAGGAATCAAAATTAGAACACCACATCCCATTAAATGAATACAAAAAATGGAGACTAGAGGTCACAAGCCACGGGACTTTAAAAGGTGTCATATGTGAGAATATGGAGTCACTAATACACTATATAAAATGTGAAAATAGTTTATTACAAAAATGGTTAAAAAACATGAGACAGCTTTGTATTCATATCACAAATCAATTGTTCCATTTAGGGCACACTGAACCAGCAATACCACTTTCTCAACATGTTTCGCTCGGCAGAGCTTCCTCAGGAGATTTTGTTGTAATATCTCCGGTAAGATTAATTCTCCTTTCATATGCTCTCTCTGGCTGCGCCAGCTTTTTTGACTATTTAGAATGGAACTGCGTTCCATGTTTATTTACCCATTTTTGATATATATATATATATATATATATAGATATAGATATATATATATATATATATTTATTAGGGCCGAAACAACTAATCGATTAATCGACAACTAATCGACTATGACATTAATTGATTACTATTTTCATAATCGATTAATTGGCCAGTAACATAATGGGGTTTAAAAAAAACAAAAATTAGCCCTTTTATAGTACAAAAAGAGCAAATCACTACTGTAGATATTGCTTTCACTGTCCCACAGTAAAAAATGAACCCCTTACAGTAGTGATTATTTGCTCTTTGTAATAATTTTAGTTTTTTTTAACCCCCATTATGTTACTCAACATCTCAGGCCCGGGTCACACCTATGGGTTTTTTGGTGCTTTTTGCAGAAACACACTACAGTCCATTTACATGGTTTCCTATAGGAAATGTTCACATCTAAGCTTTTTTTCAACTGCTGCGTATCTGGAAAGGACTTTTATTAATGCAAAACGGTGCTATTTTATTTTTTTGGTTCAATATACTTCAATGGAGAAGCTGTAGAAAAGCATGCATTGCGTTTTTGCTGCAATTTGTGTTTTTTAATCTGCCCAACAACTTGGGCAAAAAAAATAAAAAAATGCAAATCACCGCAAAATCACTTTTTTTTTTTTTAAGGTTGTTAACCGATTAATCGAAACAATAATCGGCCAACTAATCGATTATGAAAATAATCGTTAGTTGCAGCCCTAATATATATATATATATATATATATATATATTCATTCCCCTGTAGGTTTATTATCTGGAGAGTATCAACCTTGGGTCCACTCAGGCCTCCATTTCCCCACAACTTGGGCCTTCTAGACCAAATTGTCCCTAATAAACTCCCTAGGGGTGAATATTCATTCACCTTGTTGGGAGGGACTCCAGAATACGCAATTGATTCAACATTGCCGATTCATTGAAGGTAATTTTTGTTCCCGCTCTACATTTATTCTACATTTTCTTTTGCTTGCTATTTTGGTTTTTATCATTTAGCTATTTTTATTCATCTCACAAACATGGATGCTGTGTTGTTGTTCTTTCGTAAAGGAAAACAACCTTTATAAATTCCTAGTGCTTTTCTGCAAACCTTGGGAGGATCAATGTTAAGGAGGTGGGATGTTTCTGGGCACATATGAAACCTGTATTTCTTTATCTCACTCATAAGTTACACGTGTATACTGAGCAGCCTTGGTAAGGTTCATTGTCTTTGTACCCATACACTTTAATGTTTCTATGCCCTATATCTGACATTTTTACACAATTTTGATGTATCTGCATAATTATTTACATTCAATATTTATGCCAACTTGTATGCTATGTTTATATACGCTATTGCCAACATGAGTATTCATTTCATCTTTTTGTTACCCATAGCATAACAGATGCAACAACAATCTCCTGAGGAAGCTCTGCCGAGCGAAACATGTTGAGAACGTGGTACTGTCTGTTCGGTGTGCCCTAAATGGAACGTGATATGAATACAAAGCTGTCTCATGTTTTTTAACCATTTTTGTAATAAACTATTTTCACATTTTATATTGTGCATTAGTGACTCCATATTCTCACATATGACACCTTTAAAGTCCCGAGGCTTGTGACCTCTAGTCCCTTCATTTTTTGTCTGCTACATGGTTTGTTAAAATCCCTGCAATGTACAGAGTTCATCCACAGGGGAATGTTTTTTTCTCAACAAAAGTGGAGTTACTCTTTAAAGGGACACTAAAAAAGGTTCCCTTTTTTTTTTTCCTTTTAAAATAACCAGCATGTTTATACTTACCTCCTCTGTGCAGTTGGTTTTGCACAGCGTGGCCCCGATCCTCCTCTTATGGGATCCCTCTGCGGCGGCTCCTGGCTCCTCCCTGCATCGAGTGACCCGTCAGAAAAGGGCTCTCCTTCGGGGGACCCGTGTGGGCGCGCTCCCGTGTCCTTCTGCTGCAGCCATAGACACAGACAGCAGGACTCAGCACCGCCCCCCGGCACCCACATCATTGGATTTGATTGACAGCAGTGGGAGCCAATGGCTGCGCTGCTACCAATCTATCCAATCAAGAGCTGAGACACTGGCCAGAGAGGGTATGCACGTCTCCGGCGTGGGAACGAACAGGCTCAGGTGAGTAATACGGGGGGGGGGGGGGGGCTGGTGCACTACAATAGGTTATACAACTTCAATGCATAGAATGCATTGAGGTGAAAACCCAGGGAGGGTTTATGTGATGTTTGTGCTGGAGAACTGTGTGACCCTTCACCTTTTTCTCCTGATGCATGCTGGGGGAAGGGGCTGCACCAGGAAGTAAGCGAGAGTTGTGTGTGGAACTGGGAAGCAGCAGCATGATGCACAGAAGGGATTACATCTGGTAATGACAGAATCCTGTTGTATTAGGACTCCATGTAACAAAGTCATCATGTTCTGAGTGAGTAATAAACCCTTCCATGGTTAAGAAGTTCATCTGGCCTGTGTGTGTAACTTGCTGAGCAGATACTGGCAGCATTGCTAGCAACACTCAGAGACCCCGTGTCTAAGGGACATAACAGTTTACAACCCGTTTTGGTCCTCTTAATGGGGGTCTCATTGGGAAAGGCATGAGGTGGTATGCAGCTTAGAGAATACAACCACATGCCCTAAGATGTTCAGCTCAGTGCCCTCTTTTGGGTCTATCAGTTGCTGGGGCATTTGGCAGGTATCAGAAACATCCTTCTTCAAAATGGGTTACATTAAAGTGGTTGCAAACCCTTTACATACACTAAGTGGAGTGACCCCTGCGATACACAAAGGTTAAACAAATACTCCTACATAAGTTGGACCCGTTTGATTTTGCAGTTTTCCCTCCTCTACAGCCAGAGTTTATAAAGCTTGTATGAGCTGTCAGAAAAAGGAGGTGGAGAATTGAAGTTACACTCTGCAGAGCTTAGTGAGGAGTGCTCTGAGAGCTGATTGGAGGGAAGAGACACATCCCTCTATGCACTGGGCAGGATTTCTGTGATCACAACCCTCAGAGCTGACCCTTCTCTGGGTGGGGGGTGGGTCTTCTCTGTCTGATCTACTTTGTATCATTGTGGATCAATAACTATTCTTTGAACTTTGTACAGGACGTGATAATAAAACATTTACTGCAGGACACAATCAACCGTTCACCTATTCCTTATCAATGCAAAACCAGACAGCTGTAAAACGCGGTGGGCTGGGCAGAGCGCTCAGCTCATTAAACTGGGTCTCCTCACCTCTATTTGCTCACCTTGACGTCTTTCTCTTGAGCCCCCCCAACCCATCAATATACTGGATCTATCAGGTTACACACCATAAATCCTGGTGTTTGCACTGCAATTACGCCAGCGCATGTGTGAAAACAAAAATTTTAAGTGGTTGTAAACCCTTACATATATATTCTCAGTGAAGTGACTGGCCTCAGGTGATACACAGAGATGGAGCAAATCCGCCTGCGTTCGCTGTACCTGTTTATCTGCAGCTCTCTATCCTCTACAGCCGATCAAACACAGAACTTACACAGCATTTCTGAGCTCCAGAAGGCAAAGGGTGGGGAACTGATGCCACACACTGCACAGCAGAGAGCCGAGTGTAATCTGAGACATGAGTGGAGGGAATGGACACCCCCCCCCACCCTTACAGTCTCACAGAGAAACATGCACAGCTGAGGCTGTCAATCACCTGCTGTGTCCTGGGGGACAGGACCATCTCCCAGGATTGCTTGGTGTCAGCATAGACTGTCAGAAGTGACTCACGCAGATAGCAGAAGAGGGACAGAGGAGACAGAAATCATGCTAGGTGCTCTGGATTGAGGCAAGTACACAATATACAGTAGAGCAGGGGTATTAAAGTGATACTAAAGGTTTGCAGTTTATTTTTTTAAAACAACAAACATGTCATACTTACCTCCAATGTGCAGCTCGTTTTGCACAGAGTGGCCCCGAACTGCGTTTTCTGGGGTCCCCCGGCGGATCTATCGTCTCCTCTCCGCCTCAGATAACCCCCTCTGGGAGGCGCTCTTCCAAGGGGGCTACCTTGCGGGCGCACTCTCGAGTCCTGCATTCGGCGTCCATAGCCACCGAGTGTAGGACTCGGCCCCGCCCCCCTGGCGCCCGCATCATTGGATTTGATTGACAGCAGCGCGAGCCAATGGCTGCGCTGCTATCAATCTATCCACTGAAGAGCCGAAAAGCCCAGGCAAAGATCCAGCGCATTCGTGACGCCAGACTTTCCAGGGCTCAGGTAAGTAAAGCGGGGGGGGGGGGGGCTGGGGCAGTAATCGTCAGATGTTTTTTCACCTTAATACATAGGATGCATTAAGGGGAAAAAACATCAACCTTTACAAACCCCTTTAAATTAGAGCAGGAGGTGCCATCGGTCTGAATGAATGGCGGGAGCTTCCCAACTTCTCCTGTTAACAAGTGGGTGATTGGTTGCTAGGAACACCCCACATCGTAGCAACCAACCAGCTGCTTGTTTACTTGAAAAGTGGGGCAGTGACCACTCTCCATGTAGACCAGGGGTAGGCAACCTGGGGCTCTCCAGCTGTTCTGGAACTACATTTCCCAGTAGGCATTGCAAGGCTGGCAGTTACAATTACTCCCAGAGGCATGATGGGACTTGTAGTTCTGCAACAGCTGGAGGGCCTCAGGTTGCCTACCCCTGATGTAGACCAATCACACCTCCTGCTATCTTCCCTGCTTTAAAGATGACAGCAGCGGCGGGAGAAACAGAGGACACACAGGCAGCTAAAATGTTGGTCCAGACAGGACTGTCACTTGGTCTGGGTCCGGACCGCGGTCCGCTATTTAGTGATGCCTTCTATAGAGTTTTTTTTGCTTGGGACGTCACAGGACAGCTATAAAAAAATAAATAAAATCATATACAGGTTTTAACCATTGCCGCCTGTTCATGTTGGTTCACACGGGTGCATTTCTGATGCGACTTGAGCACAGAATCACATGACAAGGGAAAAAAAAAAAAAACAATATTTTCATTGGTACCCGTTCGCATCAATGGGATGTGTGGTGCGATTTTTTAAAAGGTTCCTGTGCTACTTTGGTGCGACTTCAATGCAATTTGGCTCCACAGAATATTCTAACAACATCCAAAGTTTCATCAAAGTTGCACTACATAGTCTCACTGAAAATTGCACTGGCTGAGACTTATGTGAACCCGGCCTATGTGCGGCCACGGTTCCCAGCATGGGGTCTTGGTGCGTTTCTGTTCAGGTGCGAATCAGGTCTGAATTTGCACCTGAACCAGACCCAAAAACACGCACCGGACCCTTTTGGAACGCGGACACCGGCCAGCTTCTTTAGAGAGCCGGTCACACTCATGCGAATTGTATGCGGAGAAACCCACATCCAATTTGCATATACGTGAACCTGGCCTTAGGGGTCTCCAGGGATCGAGTAAAAATCTCACCAAAGAGAGAGGTAATCCTCTTTCAGATACGTGTCACTAAAACAACTAGTGAAAGGTCCCCCTTACCTGTTTTAAGTAAAAACTGTTGAGCCCTGTACACACGGGCGGGAATCCCGTCGAAAAAAAAAACTTCGGTTTTCTCAACGGGATTCCTGGCAAGCTTGTCTTGCCAAGCCCTGTGTACACACGCAACCATTCAAAAGACCCGCCGTTGTTTTGAATGGCAAGAACACGGTGATGTCATCGACTACGACGAGCCGGCGCTCGTCTCATTCGATGCCATCGCCGCCATCTTGCTACACCCTACACTACCCTTGTATGCTACCGCGCATGCGTCAAAGTCTCATCGAGCATGCGAGGGCTTACCTGGGGACAGGTAAGCATACTCACATACAGTTTTCTCGGCAGGAAACACTCTGCCGAGAATCCTGATGAGAAAAATAGAGAGCAGGTTCTCTATTTTTCTCATCGAGATTCCCGGGAGTTTTCCTGGCGAGAAACCATACACACGACCGGTTTTCTCAGCAAAAAGCTCTCCCAGCAGTTTTCTTGCTGAGAAAAACGGTCGTGTGTACGAGGCTTTAAATGTTGGATTTTTTTCAGCACTTTATGTTCTGGTGACAATTTTTTATCAGGACAAGGAGAGACGGTGATTCCCCCCCCCCCCCCCCCCCCCCGAGGGGAAACCAATAACAATATATAACCTACACAGACACATTTCTGGTTACAGATACATTGTAACTATTTTGGCAATTTTATATAAAAGCCCCATTGCTGTGAAATGGGGTTTCCTTGGTGAGACTTGCACATCTGAACCCCATAGCGTCCTCTTCAGAAGCAGCAGAAGAAGAGAACGTGGTAGTGCGCACGCTTCCTTTGTTCATAATATTGAGTAAATTACCCTTAAAGTGACCTTAAGTAAGCTTTCCTATTGCACAAAGCAAAGGCAGTCCACAGTTAGCTCTCTGCCAGCTCAGCACAGCATGCAGGAGCTTCACCTGTAAATTAGGTTGGTCCTACAAAAGGATGTCTCTCGCCGTGAGGAAGAGGAAGAGTTCTGCCAATCAGAAATCAGGAGGGACTCTCCATGGCCATCAAAGAGACGGCAAGTGGGGGAGCATTCCCTTTTCTATAGAGAGAGGGAAATTTTCCAACATCTTCGAAGAACAGGCTTCAGAAGAGATCAGAAGCATTTTGAACATCTTCAGGTTTTGGAGGTCTTCCCCTGGTGGTTTGACGGTCACAAATGAGGCGCTCCGTTATCATAAAAATCGAGATGTCAGCACCTGAACCAGATACTACACACACTCCACCAGAGGGAATCTACAAATCTCTGTATACAATGTGACCCAGAAATAAGCGTGTGTAAATGTAAACGTCATTCCAAATGACTTCCACGTAAATCTTACAATAACTACTCAATATGAATGCTCACTAAATATATAGCAGAGTTTCCCTTTAAAGCAGCTGCAATTATTTTGTGGCCTGCTTTCATTGATTTATTATTAAAGGAGAAGTACGGGGAAAGTTTGTTTGGCTGTACGTCTCCTGTGGATCATAGGAGTGCAGTTTGTTGTGCACTCTTGTGATCGGTTTTCAGCAGACAACGGGGCTGAAGCTCGCTGTCGGCAGACGCCACAGAGCCAGTCCGGGCTCTGGAAAGATCGCAACGATTTGGTCGGGATCCGCCCACATGCCTGGACTGGCACCAGGCTCAGCCTCTTAGCGAGCCGCTGAGAGCTTGAGCCGGCCGCTCCCTCCACAGCCTCAAATGAGCCACTGCCTGTGTAATGTGGATACCCTAGAGAAGGACCCCTCCAGGAGGAGAAAGACCTAGTGCTTGGAGATCACCCCCTAAATCCTAAAGGACAGTTTTGTTTAGAAAGTTTGGAGACCCCTGAACTAGAGTAATCTTTCATGTAAAGAACATTTCCTAATGAAGAATTATCCAATACATGTAAACCCCTAAACTCTGGTCAATCAGCAGCAAGCAAAGCCTGCACTCCCTCTCACCAGGCAGCTCAAGGCCAGGCTAATTTAATAGTTGTCCGGCACATAACAATGGATCTCGCCGCTTCCACCGTCAGATGCAATTTAATTAAACTCCTTCCATTTTACAAAGAACAGCTGGCTAAACACTGCGGCCCCTTCAGCAAGGCCTCCTACGTGGAGCTCAGAACACAAGTGTTTGAGCCATCAGAAAAATGTGCCCAGAGTATTTTTAAGTACATAATCCGGTACCAAAGACATTCCCGGCAGCCGCGCCGTGAGCGGTGAGGGATTTCAAGCAGATTAGTCTAAAAACAGAAAAGTAAGCAGAATATGGAGAAAGAAAAAAAAAAGCTTTTAAAACCTAAAAGATGGGGGCAAATTGGGCACTTTAACTTATTTTCCAACTTCCTGCTCAAAAGCAATGGCGGGTTGCGTGCAAAAGGGAGAGATTTTGAGGGCCGTTTTTTTTATTTAGATAATAAAACAAAATCACATCCTGTTTTCACCACATAGAAGAAAGATTGGGAAGGACAATGCTGACAATGCTGATGTGAAATCTGTTCCCTGGAAAGGTGGAGGGTGGAGAAGATTAATAAGGCCCCTTTCACACTGGGGCGGGCAGGAGCGGTGGCGGTATAGCAGCGCGATTTTCAGCGCTGCTATACCGTCGTTATTACCGCGGTATGCGGTCGCTAGGGGGGTTAATTTAACCCCCGCTAGCGGCCGAAAAAGGGTTAATACCGCCCGCAAACCGCGGCTATTGCCGCGGTTTGCGGGCGGTATTACCGCGCTGTCCCATTGATTTCAATGGGAGACCGCGGTAAAGGAGCGGTGAACACACCGCTCCTTTACCGCTGTAAAGAAGCGGCTAGCAGGACTTTTGGAGCGGGCTTTCACATTGAAGGCACAGGGCAGGATTTTTTCATGCGGTATAACAGCGCTATTATTAGCGCTAAACTGCATGAAAAACGCCCCAGTGTGAAAGGGGCCTAACAGGGAGATTGCCAACCAGGAACTTTGGGGTCGCATCAAAGTGATGCCGGAATCTTTTCAAAGTCGCTGCAACTTTTAGTCACATAGATTTGAAGGGATTCCATTGCCATCAGTGGGCTGCAACTTGATGTGTCCAAAGTTGCATGTTAGGGTTTAGGGCTGGGGTTAGCATTAAATGTTCGGGTTAGCGTTTGAACCCGAACATTTAATGCTAACCTCAACCCTAATTTTTAACCCTAATTCTAGCCCTTAACCCTAGCCCTTAATCCCCACCCTTAACCCCAGTACTAACCCTTAACCCTAACCCTAAACCTTAACCCTAATACTAACCCTTAACCCAATACTAACCCTATCCCTTAACCCTAGTCCTTAACCCTATCCCTAGCCCCTAACCCCAACACTTAACCCTATCCCTAGCCCTTAATCCTAACCCTTAACCATAATACTAACCATTAACCCTAACGCTAACCATTAACCCCAATCCTTAACCCTAGCCCTTAACCCTAATCCTTAACCCTATGCCTTAATCCTAACCCTTAACCCTAATACTAAACATTAATCTTAAACTCTAGCACTTAACCCTATCCCTTAATCCTTAGGCCTCATGCCCACGGATGTTTTTACAGCCGCGTTTGAGCGTTTTTTACAGCTTAAAAACGCCTGTCCATGTTAGTCTATAGCTTCATGCCCACCTAGGCGTTTTTGAACAGCAAATGGCATAGGCGTTTTTAAGCTGTAAAAAAAACCCAGGACCAGTGCGTTCCTCAGCGTCAGGCAGAAAAAAAACGCGAAGCGACAAAAAATGCACAAAACCGCGCAAAAACGCCGCAATTGCGTTTTTCAGCTCCGACTGGTTTTTTTTTGTTTTGTTTTAAAAAAAAAAAAAAAATGATACAATAACATGCACAGGTGTTTTTAAGCTGTAAAAAACGCAGCTGTAAAAACGTCCGTGGGCATGAGGCCTTACCCTTAATCCCAACTCTAGCCCTTAACCCTAGCCCTTAAGCCTATTCCTAACCCTAATCCTTAACCCTATCCCTACCCCTTAACCCTAACCCTTAACCCAATTTCTTAAACCTATCCCTAGCCCTTAACCCTAATCCTAATCCTTAGCCCTATCCCCGGCCCTTAACCCTAACCCTTAACTCTAATGCTAACCATTAACCCTAACTCTAGCCCTTAACCCTTAACCCTAACCCCAGGCCTTAATCCTAACTCTTAACTCTAGCCCTTAACCCCTAATCGTAACCCTTAACACTAACCCTTAACCCCTACCCTTAACCCTAACATGTGACTTTGGACACAAAGTCGCATGACAAGTCACAGCCCATTGATTGCAATGGAACCCCTTCGAATCTATGCAACTTTGAAAAAAGTTTTCCGTTTCACTTTCATGTGACTGAGTGCCAGAGAGTGTAAAGTCGGATTAAAGTCACACTCAATACTTTCTTATTGGCCAAAAAAAAATTATGATCACAAAACGCATCAAAAATGCACCGTAAAACGCGCTGAAAGAATGTATTAATTGCAACATACACGAGTCTGGACCTAGCCTAAGAAACCAAATGACTAAACACCCACATTCATATCTTCCTGTAGTCAGCACAATGGGCAATACTTATAAAACTGATTACATAATCAGCCAATGAAGATCCTATAGACAACACTGATCATCCTATGTGGAATACAACCAGTTATGAATATATAGGGCTGGACAAATTTATGACCACCCAACTATTAGCTGTAGGTCCCAGCAGGGAGATGGTTGTCCTGTGCACAGCATAGTGCAGTGCTCTGTCCTCACGTGACCTTCCTACAGATACTACATATTGAGCTTCTGGACTGTGGACTGTCTATCCTCCCGTCCCACCTATAATCTCTCTCACATGCACCATATTGTGACCATGGAGAGGGAGACAATCTCATATGAGGAGAAACCAAATACATTACCATTAGCTGGCAATAGACATGAGATGAGAGTCTCCTGATCTCGCAGGTTTTGGTCAGACTAGGGGACAATCCCACGTTCCTCTCCTCCGATTATAATTCTTTCCCCAGAGATACGCGGCTCCTTGTAGGCATTTGTCTACTCTTTACATCGCCTGCCTAAAAAAACTCACCCTTGTCCTATGGCCAAGGTCAACTGTAAAGAGTCAGACCTCTCAAAAGTAATATTGTAAATATATATGAAGCTTAAAGGGTTTCCTGATTGCCCATTGATATTCCAACTGAGATCTCCCTACCAAAAATTCCTGACTTTGTTCCCATCTACCTGGGATTTTTGGGTGTTCATGTCCACTTATCATAATATAAAATAGATAACAATCCAACAGGGATGGTGGGAACCCCTCATATTGGGCACAGCAGGTGTACAGACCCAGGAACTCAGCACATGGCTGGTGGGTACACCTCATAATGGGCACAGCAGGTGTACAGACCCAGGAACTCAGCACAGGGATGGTGAGAACCCTCATAATGGGCACAGCAGGTGTACAGACCCGGGAACTCAGACCAGGGATGGTGGGAACCCCTCATAATGGGCACAGCAGGTGTAGAGACCCGGGAACTCAGCACAGGGATGGTGGGTACCCCTCATAATGGGCACAGCAGGTGTACAGACCCAGGAACTCAGCACAGGGATGGTGAGAACCCTCATAATGGGCACAGCAGGTGTACAGACCCGGGAACTCAGCACAGGGATAGTGGGAACCCCTCATAATGGGCACAACAGGTGTAGAGACCCGGGAACTCAGCACAAGGGTGGTGGGAACCCCTCATAATGGGCACAGCGGATGTACAGACCCAGGAACTCAGCACAGGGATGGTGAGAACCCTCATAATGGGCACAGCAGGTGTACAGACCCGGGAACTCAGACCAGGGATGGTGGGAACCCCTCATAATGGGCACAGCAGGTGTAGAGACCCGGGAACTCAGCACAAGGGTGGTGGGAACCCCTCATAATGGGCACAGCGAGTGTACAGACCCAGGAACTCAGCACAGGGATGGTGGGTACCCCTCATAATGGGCACAGCAGGTGTACAGACCCAGGAACTCAGCACAGGGATGGTGAGAACCCTCATAATGGGCACAGCGGGTGTAGAGACCCGGCAACTCAGCACAGGGATGGTGGAAGCCCCTCATAATGGGCACAGCAGGTGTACAGACCCGGGAACTCAGCACAGGGATAGTGGGAACCCCTAATAATGGGCACAGCAGGTTTAAAGACCCGGGAACTCAGCGCAGGGATGGTGGGAACCCCTCATAATGGGCACAACAGGTGTACAGATTTAGGAAGTCAGCAAAGGGATGGCAAGAACCCCTCATAATGGGCACAGCAGGTGTACAGACCCGAGAACTCAGCACAGGGATGGTGGGAACCCCTCATAATAGGCACAGCAGGTAACTATGCAGACCCAGGAACTCCTCATGATAGTGAGAACCCCTCATAATGGACAAATCAGGTTTACAGACCCGGGAACTCAGCACAGGGATGGTGGGAACCCCTCATAACAGCAGTTGTGCAGACCTGGGAAATCAGCACAGAGATAAGGGGTGCCCCCTTATTATAGGCACGGAAAGTGTACAGACCCGGGAACTCCATGTAGGCATCTCACTTGACAGATCCTCTTTTGGCCTGACTCAGATGCAAACTGAACTTTGGGGCTTTCCCAGAGAGCTACTGATAGACCTCACCATAAACATACCACTGCACCAATATTGAGTTGTGAACGGCTCCTCTCCTGACATGCGTGAGAGATAAAAACACACAAACATGAACAAGCCCTTAAACATCTAGTAGTAGTTGGTCACCTTCAGCAGGACTTGTTCTGTAATGGTGGTGATGATGTTTTGTAGCCACCTCTAGTCCTCCGGGTCATCTCCTGATGCAATCGCCGTGGTAGGTTATAACCTTATTTAACCCCTGTCCAATGCTTCCGCCAGTTAGGGTCGGGCACCCCCTTCTTCTCCCCTTCCTTTCCTCCCCTTCCCTCTCTATACTTTCTCTCATACCTCCCCCCCCCCATTTACCTTTTCCCACCTCTTCCCCTCCCCTTTCCCCTCCTACCCCCTCCGTTTTCCCCCCTTGTGTTTCCCCTCCCCTCCCCTTCTCCCCAACCGTACCCTTCTTCCTCCCCTACCCCCTCCCATTTCTTCCTTTTCCACTGCCCCTTGCCCCACTCCCTGCCATGTACGCTGTATCTGGGTTTCCATCAATATTATTTCTTTTATCACAGAGATCTACGCACAATCCCCCTTGTCCGCCGCAGGGGGAACCTAGCTGGGCGGCCTGGATTCGAACATGACCTTTTATTCGTTGGATAAGCTACTCTTTCTACTTATGTATTATATGCTGTACTTATTTTGAACCATATCTTGTTCTTGTATTTCTTACTGTATTATTTGTTCCATAGATTGGCTCTCCTGAGGAAGCGGTTTAGCGCGAAAACTAGTAGAGACCCTGACCAATCTATCAATTGAAAAATCACAGATATCTCTTGGGGGGAACCCTGAGCATCTGTATTTTCCTTCTTTTTTTTTTATGTTAACTGTATATTTGTTTTTATCTACAATAAACTTTTTTATATTACATTGTACAGTATATTGATTTATTGATTTCATCAGTACCGAGATAGTCCATTAATTCCTAGGGCTAGCTTCAGCAACTACCCCCTCCTGTTTCAAAATTTGACAAAAGGTTCACACCTTCAGCCACATAAATGGAAGAATTGACACCTATGCAGAGCCCCTGCTACCAAAGTTGGGATTATGAACTTTCACACACCTCTCGTCTTGTTCTTGGACAATCAACATCTGGCTTAACACATTCACATGTTGATTGGTGTTGGTGCCTTTGCAGATACAAAGGTTGGGGTATGTTTCTGACACTCATTAGTGTTTAAGAAGCAGCTCGGAGAAGCTATGAAACATCTTCAATGAAAGAAGTCCAGATGAATGTGAGTATTACCAGCTATCCCCCGACCTGGATAAACGAGACCCTTCACAGACGAGCCCTTTAATTGCATTTTCAGATCATCCAAAATGATTCTGAATCCGGCCCGTATAAATTGCACGCATTGCTTTCTGTCAATTTGTCTGCTTTTAGATTGGCTTGACGACTCATTAAATGTAAATCTGAACATTGAAGAGGTCTCGCCTCGGCTAAGCACCGGGGGAATCCGCACTTGACAATCTGCAGCGTCTACATGGGTGCGTAGCGTCAGCGGCACACTTCACATTAGCCCAGAAGGCAGAAGGAGATAAGGGTATTACCGGGGCGCGCTAAATAGAAGGGAGGAGCCGCGTGTAAATCAGCCGCGATATGCTGCTTGGTGTGATAAACCTCTGTGCATTTCCAGCAGGGTGAATTCTTAATTCCTTTCCAGTTTAATACGATTGCTTGTTCTCTTTCTAGCCAACCAGATAAGTCTGACTCATGTGAAGCGCTGGGAGACGGCGCCGACTTCATTCAGATAAATCGCCGACCAGAGTGCGGTCATCGGAAGAACTTCACACCAAATTGCCACAAACCTGCAAACTTGCTCGCAAACCTATGATGGTGGCAAAGTGAGGGAGGTAAAAAGGGTGCAATAAGGCCCCTTTCACACTGAGGCGTTGAAAAAAAAACGCAAAAAAAATTATGAGTTTTTTACCGCGTTCGCGGTAAAAATAGCGCTAACGCATATGCGTTTTTACCACGTTTTTGCAGTAAAAAGGATTATTTGGTATCCCACAATACTCCACTCTACTGCGGTCATGTGACCTTCCCACAGCTTCTGGGTGTTTTTTACAGCGGTACTCATTCATTTCAATGGTGATAGGCGTTTTTTACAGCGCTATTTTATGCGCCCCAAAGATGCTCCAAAAAAGCTGTTTGCAGGAATTTTTCCAACGCACAGCCAGCAAAACGCCTCAGTGTGAAAGCCCTCAGGGCTTTCACATTGAGAATGATGGGGCAGGATTATTTCAGGCATTTTTACAGCGCTGTTTTTACCGCGAAAACGTGGTAAAAACGCCTCAGTGTGATAGGGGCCTAATAATCACTGTGAGGAAACACACTGAGGAAGAAAAAAAAACATCGGCTAGAGCTGCGCGATTCTGGGAAACTTTTGCTTAGAATAATCACAAATCTCTCAAAATTCTCGCGGCGTAACATCATCTTTCACATTATACAAATAAATTGGACTAACTTTACGTTTTTTTTTATTTTATTTTTTTATTATTCTTCAAAGTGTATTTTTTTTCACAAAAAATTGCATTTGAAAGACCGCTGTGCAAATACAGTGTGACGTACCATTTTATTCTCTAGGGTCTGTGCTAAAATATATATATATATATATATATATATATATATATATATATATATATATATATGACCGTTTTCATCCGATCCGATGACGGACGGAAAAATAGGATTTTCCTCCGTCATGCTTAAACGGACCATAGCGGAGACTGATGTCATCGGATGTTCATCCGCTATCCCATAGGGATACATGTATGTCAGTTTTTCATCCGAAAAGGGACATACGGTCCACCCGTGTGAAAGGGGCCTAACTGTGCCAGTTCTATTACCATTGCCGTGTGTGTGTGTGTGTGTGTGTTTTCCTTTCCCTCAGAGATTGTCTTTTTTTTTTTTTTTACATTCTGATAAAACTTTTGTAAATTAGTACTGATGGGATCTTGAAGAAGGGGACATACCCCGAAAGCTTGTCCTGAAAAACTGTATAATGGTGCAAAAAAAAAAAAAGTATCAAGGACAGTGCTCAAAAAAATAAAAATAAAAAATTGCTAAACTTCAGCTTTTCTTTTTTCACTAATTAGGATGCTGATGGGAACACTTTGGACTCTTCACACGGGCGGCTGAGCAGCGATTTTACCGTCCCCTGGCCAACCAACATGAATAAAACATAAAAAAAATTCTGCACTTATTTAGAAGGAATCTGTGTGGAACGTATCTGATATACAATGTGTTGCTGGTTGAACAGAGAAGGCTTTAGTACTTTAAACTAGGTTCTCACAGCGTGGGGGTATTTTTTACAAGGCGGACTGTGGTCAGGAAGGGGTGAATAGACGTTGCACCCAGAATATAAGTGTCGGCATTGCGCAGATATTCACACAATCACGCGTAAAAAAGCTCCCGCTGTATAAATAACATCCTACAGAGTGGTGGAGGCAGTGGGTGGTGAATGAAGCTCATACAATGGCTCAACAATATCAGATGAATGGATACAACATGTCAGAGCCGGTCACACAGGAATAGTCCAATATAAACACAGCATTGTGCTAGAAAAGACAGATGACTTTCCCATGTTATAGGGAAACACGGAGTATTATTAGTACATTTTCACTTTTTATTGCAACTTTAAGCACAAGTCATATTTGATGTGTTTTTGAGATAATACATGCTTGCTGTTTTCATATTTTGATTATTGTACTTGATACAGAGTGTCTCCCTCTAGTGGCTGTCTATATATATCAGGGAATATTTATTTATTACAGATACTTATATAGCGCAGTCAATTTTATGCAGAGCTTTACATATATATATTATTATCCATGCCCCTTTCAGGACACCGGGCGCATGAATTCTTAAGGCGGGGGTGGGGGGTGGTGTTTTTTGAAGCACCTGATTAGAGCCAGAGGCTTTAATAGGCTTCAAATTAGGGTGGGCTCGCTGTTCGCTGTTGCAACACTGATCCTCCTCCCGGACAAAAGGGTCTGTTACCCGTCACCCGATTGTCTGAAAGGACAGGTGATCCTATTAGACACCAAGGAGGAGACGCACGGCATAAATGAGGAGGAGAAGACACAGGAGCCGCTGCTCGATGTCCGCCACTGCCCAATGACCCCGCCACTGCCCAATGACCGTCGCTGCCCAATGACCGTCGCTGCCCAATGTCTGCCGATGACCCCACCACCTAGATGGGGTAAATGCCAGTGGATCAGCAGACAGCGAGAGGGGAGGGGTGGGGACGGTTGATTGTTTGCCGCCGCCCCCCTCCCCCTAAACAAAAAAACACCACCCGCCACTGTATATTATACATTCACATCAGTCCCTGCCCCCAAGGAGTTTACAATCTAAGGTCCCCAAATCACATTCATACATACTCATACTAGGGCCACTTTAGACAGGAACCAATTAACGTACCAACATGTGAACTCCAGGCAGGGAGTGCCCTGGTTTGGATTCGAACCAACATCCCTAGTGCTGCCATGCGGAAGTGCTAACCACTTAGCCACGGTGCTAAGGTTTAGTATTGCTGCTTAGAGAAGATCAATCAGCTACATTAAGGATAAGTTCACCTTTGTAAAAAAAAAAAAAAAATTTTTCCTAGGAGCCTGGAAAGCATTCCACCCACAATCAGCAGATCATGGGTGCTATGCAGGGCTCCTGAAGACTCGTACCTTCTATGAGCAGGCAATTACACACTGACAGGAAGCATCAATGAAATACCCAGAGTGATCAACAGCGCCCTGACAGCTCGCTGAGAACTAAAAACCGACAGCCGCAAAGGCTGATGGTACTTGTAGTTTTCACATTCACAGAACCCTGTGAATAAATGAAGCGGCCGAGCGGGCGGAGCCCCACATGGCCGCTTTTTCATTTTTAAATAGTTTCAGCAAGCAGGGCGGGGGGGAGAAGATCCCCCACTCACTATCAAAACGATGAATCGGGGGAGTGCATCTGTAGCATGTTACACCCTGAATACGGCGGTTAACATGCAACAGGTTACGAAAGGTGAACTTATCCTTTAAGGCTGCATTCGCATCCGAGCATTGTCTCCTTGAGCGTTTTTTGGGTGTTTTGTCCGCACTGTACTGGGACCGAGTTGTGAAAACAGCTCTTGTTCCCTGCTACTGATCAATAACCAGAGGGACTTGCTGCCAATCATGTGACCACATTCACAGCCAATTACAGTGGTTACATGATTTTCCAATCTTCTCCACCCCCTCGCGTAAAGGGACGCTACCCAGGCAGGAAAGAGTTAATGGATGATGAATTGCTCGTTTGCGATCCTTCATACCTAAAGTTTTACTAAACCCAGGAGCCTGCATTCACTATATCTGGTCTCCCCAGGAGCCTGCAGTCACTATATCTGGTCTCCCCAGGAGCCTGCAGTCACTATATCTGGTCTCCCCAGGAGCCTGCAGTCACTATATCTGGTCTCCCCAGGAGCCTGCAGTCACTATATCTGGTCTCCCCAGGAGCCTGCAGTCACTATATCTGGTCTCCCCAGGAGCCTGCAGTCACTATATCTGGTCTCCCCAGGAGCCTGCAGTCACTATATCTGGTCTCCCCAGGAGCCTGCAGTCACTATATCTGGTCTCCCCAGGAGCCTGCAGTCACTATATCTGGTCTCCCCAGGAGCCTGCAGTCACTATATCTGGTCTCCCCAGGAGCCTGCAGTCACTATATCTGATCTCCCACAGTACACAGAACATGGAAATGCAATTATTTTAGTAAATATAAACAGCTAAATCCCTTTTCTCATCAGCAGCATATAGCAGTCTTGTGACTTCTATCAGTGTCTGGTTAAAGCTTGTGGGAGGAGTTTTCATTCTCCTCTGACTGTCCCATGAGACTGCAGGACCCCTGACCCTCTGTCTGGACAGTGCTGATTGGTCCTGTGCTGATCACACGCAGCCCCTCAAGAAAAAAAAATAACGCTCTAGCAATAAACACCAAACTGGGCATATGTAGAAAGCACCCAAGGCTCTGTACTATCAGGAGATGGATTGGGGACAGTAAGACCCCTTTCACACTGGGGCGTTTTTCATGCGGTTTAGCGCTAATATTAGCGCTATTATACCGCATGAAAAAGTCCTGCCCTGTAGCCTTCAATGTGAAAGCCCGAAGGCTTTCACACTGAAGCGGTGCACTAGCAGGACCGCTCCAAAAGTCCTGCTAGCCGCTTCTTTACAGCGGTGAAGGAGCGGTGTGTTCACCGCTCCTTTACCGCGGTCTCCCATTGAAATCAATGGGACAGCGCGGTAATACCGCCCGCAAACCGCGGCAATAGCCGCGGTTTGCGGGCGGTATGAAACCCTTTTTCGGCCGCTAGCGGGGGTTAAATTTACCCCCCTAGCGACCGCATACCGCGGTAAGAACGACGGTATAGCAGCGCTGAAAATCGCGCTGCTATACCGCCACCGCTCCTGTCCGCCCCAGTGTGAAAGGGGCCTAAAAGAAGGGGAGGATCAGAGAAGACAGGATCAAAAAGCATTTTTACACAATGTGGAGGATTAACCCCTTAGGATCCACAGTGAGTATAAGAAGCATACCTTACTGCATATACAGACTGATTTTACTGTTGTGGGTTTAGTAACAATGTGTCAAAAGCTGAAAGGGATGCTAATATGCAAATGAGATTTTAAAAAATCAGACCCCCAGGTTATTTCGTATCTGTGTCCGCTCTGCTTTCTTTGAGATTATATATGGAGTCAGTGATGGTCATGGTCTGGCTGTACCGCCTCCCCACCAGGTATGTAAGCTCCCCTGTAGCTCCATAGGTGACGCAACTTTTATTTTATTTTTTCCTGGTTCAGAATTTTCCCGGACACACACACCACCTTATTTTTTTTAATTCTTCCACATTTGACTGTTACAGATATGGGAAACCCAGAAAGTTATTTTGTTTTTTCACTGACGGAGTAATTGGGTTTTCTGGGTGGTTTGGATGGAAATTATTGATTGAACTCTGCAAGGGGCGGGTGTATTATTGATTGAACTCTGCAAGGGGCGGGTGTATTATTGATTGAACTCTGCAAGGGGCGGGTGTATTATTGAACTCTGCAAGGGGCGGGTGTATTATTGAACTCTGCAAGGGGCGGGTGTATTATTGAACTCTGCAAGGGGCGGGTGTATTATTGAACTCTGCAAGGGGCGGGTGTATTATTGAACTCTGCAAGGGGCGGGTGTATTATTGATTGAACTCTGCAAGGGGCGGGTGTATTATTGATTGAACTCTGCAAGGGGCGGGTGTATTATTGATTGAACTCTGCAAGGGGCGGGTGTATTATTGATTGAACTCTGCAAGGGGCGGGTGTATTATTGATTGAACTCTGCAAGGGGCGGGTGTATTATTGAACTCTGCAAGGGGCGGGTGTATTATTGAACTCTGCAAGGGGCGGGTGTATTATTGAACTCTGCAAGGGGCGGGTGTATTATTGAACTCTGCAAGGGGCGGGTGTATTATTGATTGAACTCTGCAAGGGGCGGGTGTATTATTGAACTCTGCAAGGGGCGGGTGTATTATTGATTGAACTCTGCAAGGCGCGGGTGTATTATTATACTCTGCAAGGGGCGGGTGTATTGAACTCTGCAAGGGGCGGGTGTATTATTGAACTCTGCAAGGGGCGGGTGTATTATTGAACTCTGCAAGGGGCGGGTGTATTATTGAACTCTGCAAGGGGCGGGTGTATTATTGATTGAACTCTGCAAGGGGCGGATGCCTACAGAAGAGGCCGTATTGTATCAATCCACCCCCAACTTATCAGCTCTGCCCATCATTCTAAAATACGGCCTCTTCTGTAGGCATACACCCCTTACGCGCTTCAATCAATAATACATCCGCCCCTTTGAGAAATCCACCCCCCCATCGTATCAGCTCTGCCCATCGTGATAAAATTTGAACTCTTCTGTAGGCATCCGTCCCTTGCAGAGCTCAATCAATAATACAGCCGCCCCTTGCAGAGTTGCACGAGCGTGTGGCAGAATGTCGTCTTCTTTGCGCAGGCGCCGTGTACAGCTGTTCATGTTCGGAGACTTTCGGCGGCTCCGTAGTGCTCCGTACTGCGCAAGCGCTGCACCTGTGCAGTACAGGAGGGGGCATTATTCGACGGGGGGGTCATTTCTCGTCAGGACACCGGCTCATCATTTACACATCCCGACCAGCAAGTCTGTGATCCTCCCATTTGGAGGGAGAGCCTCTCTGTCTTTATTTACCTCTTCAAATTTACAACTCAAAAGCAGAGCCCCAGTCAAAAAATAATAATAGCCTGTAATTTGCTGCAATACTCAGCTTTAATCTGGAGCCGTTCCTTGCAGTACTCCTTTTCTATCACTAGATGTCCTCAGTTTTCTCGTCTGAATGATAGCCAGCATCACACAACCCATTCTATGGAGCCCAGGCTGTCAGAAACCCACCTCCAACCTTTATTCAAATGGGCAGGGCCTTTTAGGAGTGCTAAATACAGCGCTCCCAACCCGACACCCAAAGATGCTGCTTGTAGGACTTTTCGGAACGTCCCACAAGCGCACCGCCCAAAATGAATGGGAGGTGGTTTTGAGGTGCTTAGCAGAGGCTATTTTCAGTGTTAAATGCCTGAAAACCACCCCAGTGTGAAAGGGGTCTTACTGAACACAAGTACAATCAATCGTTGTCCCTGTTCCCCAGCAAATGCTGCAATTGTGCTAAAATCATAGGCGTGCGCAGGGGGTGTGGCAGGTGTGCCTGGGCACATCCTATTCACCCCATGTAGGGCAGATCCCCCTTGTTGCCCGGGCCCCTTGTGTCCCCTCCCTCAAAGTGCCTCTGGCTTCCCTACAATCCTCTCTTGTTGTTGGGATGTTTCAGGATGGAGCCAGTAATATGTCATTTACCAACCCTTCTTTTTCTAAATGAACACAGTGAGTGATCGGTACTGATCACTCACTGTGTTTATTCATAATTGAAGTATAGCAAACTGTTCAGTTTGGCCCCTTTCACACTGAGGAGCTTTTCAGGCGTTTTAGCGCTAAAAATAGCACCTAAATACCACCTGAAAAACTCTTGCCCTGCAGTCTCAGTGTGAAAGCCTGAGGGCTTCCACACTGAGGCGGTGCGCTAGCAGGACCGCTCCAAAAGTCCTGCTAGCAACATCTTTGGAGCGGTGAAGGAGCGGTGTGTATACCGCTCCTTTACCGCTCCTGCCCATTGAAATCAATGGGACAGCGCGGCTATACCGCCGGCAATGCGACGCTGCCCTTTTTTCGGCCGCTAGCGGGGGTTAAAACCGCATTGAAATCAATGGGACAGCGCGGCTATACCGCCAGCGCACCTCCCGCCCCAGTGTGAAAGAGGCCTATGTGAATGAGAACATGCAGTTCAGCACAGAGCACCCCACCCTACCTCCCCCAACAGGGCTCCTAAAAAACACTGTAAACAAATAAAAAAAAAAAATTGTAAAAAATAAAAAAATTATAAAAAAAAAAACGACTGACACAATTTCAACTCTCATGACACCATCTACTGCTCTACTGACATCGCCCTTTGCCCACTGATAAAGTCCATCGGCCTACTGACTCCGTTTTAATATGTTTTGAAATGTTTGTTTACATTTCATTAAAAAAGGGGGGGTGTATAACACACACACACGTGTGCGTTTGAGCTTTGGGGTCACACACACCCCAATGCAATAGGCTGCTCACACCTATGAAATCAGTTTATTGAGAATATAGAACCCCCAACACTGGATTTCTCTTGATCTTTGTCCAGACTGAGCTGGGCATGTTTTCTGATTGTGGCCCCTTGGAGCGCACCGCGTTGCACTATATAAAGTGAGAGGTGTACAGGCATGTCCGGTGTCATTGTGTACACCTCAGTCCCAGCTGTACAATCCCTCCCCATGTCACAACACCAGGGAATGACAGGGTCACTTATCGGCCTCTACTGAGCTCCATTGTCATTATCTGGGGGGTGATGTAATGCCTGGAACAAAAGGTAAGGAACTCTACTCCAGTTTCACATCACGCACAGAAAAAAGGATTTTCCCGGCACAATGGATTATTGAACCTCATGTCCATTCTATAGATTGTATTTACTAAAACCCCATACCTAACCGGTTCTACAACTTCTGCAATCAGACAATCCCCACACACCTCACCGTTACACGCTTATCGGCTTACAGTAAATCGGGGCTGGATGGGGAGACGTGCGTTTAGTACTTGACTAAACAATCAAATGGTTTTCTACTCATTTTACAAATAGGATATGGATGGGGACCTTATGGGAAAAGCCTATGGAAGAGGGTGTGACCCCGCCCAATAACAGCATGTGGTGGCAGACTCCACCATCACCCCTGTAGAGGTGTCCACCTGAACTACCATGTGATCCCTGCCTAGGCTTCAGGCCTGGATCTAGGGGAGGGGGGCCCTAGCAGATTTTAGTTGTGCCGCCCCCCCCCCACTTTACAAGAGTGCATCCACTGATCCATGAAGCACCCTGATGGGACAGTTGATGTAAGGGGTGCATTCTGATGAGGACAGTTGATGTAAGGGGCGCATTCTGATGAGGACAGTTGATGCAAGGGGGGGCATTCTGATGAGGACAGTTGATGTAGGGGGGGCATTCTGATGAGGACAGTTGATGTAAGGGGGGCATTCTGATGAGGACAGTTGATGTAAGGGGGCATTCTGATGGGGACAGTTGATGTAAGGGGGCATTCTGATGGGGACAGTTGATGTAAGGGGGCACTCTGATGAGGACAGTTGATGTAAGGGGGGCATTCTGATGAGGACAGTTGATGTAAGGGGGGGCATTCTGATGAGGACAGTTGATGTAAGGGGGCATTCTGATGGGGACAGTTGATGTAAGGGGGCACTCTGATGGGGACAGTTGATGTAAGGGGGCATTCTGATGGGGACAGTTGATGTAAGGGGGCACTCTGATGGGGACAGTTGACGTAAGGGGGGCATTCTGATGGGGACAGTTGATGTAAGGGGGGCATTCTGATGGGGACAGTTGATGTAAGGGGGCACTCTGATGGGGACAGTTGATGTAAGGGGGCACTCTGATGGGGACAGTTGATGTAAGGGGGCACTCTGATGGGGACAGTTGATGTAAGGGGGGCATTCTGATGGGGACAGTTGATGTAAGGGGGGCATTCTGATGGGGACAGTTGATGTAAGGGGGGCATTCTGATGGGGACAGTTGATGTAAGGGGGGCATTCTGATGGGGACAGTTGATGTAAGGGGGGGGCATTCTGATGAGGACAGTTGATGCAAGGGGGGCACTCTGATGGGGACATTTGATGTAAGAGGGGCATTCTGATGGGGACAGTTGATGTAAGGGGGGCATTCTGATGGTGACAGTGGATGCAAGGGGGGCATTCTGATGGTGACAGTGGATGCAAGGGGGGCATTCTGATGGTGACAGTGGATGCAAGGGGGGCATTCTGATGGTGACAGTGGATGCAAGGGGGGCAACTCTGATGGGGAAACTAAAGTAAGCAGGGTTCTGATGGGGGACAACTGATGTAGGGGGGCACTCTGATGGGGACAGTTTATGTAAGGAGATACTCTGATGGAAACATAAAAGAGGCACTCTGAGGACCAGTGATTGTAAGGGGGGGACTCGGTTAGGGACACTTGATGTAAGGGGGCACAGATTCTGTTTACTCATCCTAATCTAATGGCCTAATACATACTAGTGTTCCCTGTTCACACTTCCACCACCTGAAGGAGTGGACGAGGAATACCAGTTCCCGGCATCTGTCACACTGTTGACATTATGCCCCCGGATGTTTTATACAGCACCCCCAGATCAGATAGGCTAGATTCAGCCCCACTCTGCTTTTTTATTTTTTTCAGGGCAAGACGCAAGCACTTTCTAATTCAAGATGATATGATTGGGTAATGGTGATCTATGCCCTGTTCTGTGTGAATGCTCCACATTAGCCACATGGACAGAAGAATCCATAAAAATACCCATTGAGAGAAAAAGAGATGCTCAGGATCACATGACCAAATACCAAGTTAATATTTCACATGATCGCTGCTCAAGGGAAGGATTAACCAATCAGAACTGTAATATTCCCCTTCAGCAGAGATCATGTGATAAGAAGAGAGAAGACAATCCCCAGCATGCCTTGCCTCCACAATAGGACACTGGGAAGTACCTACTAGTACATAGGAGGAGAGTATTGGTAGAAAGCCAGACTGTCCATGGGATGTAAACAGTTCCTCGTTTCTGACCTCATGTAACCTCATCACATGAACTCCTCCGGATGGGTCATTTATAGCAAAACTGGACATTTCTGAAAACGTATGATATATACACATCTTATATTTGCGAAATAACATATTAAGGTTGATTTAATAAAACTGTGCAAAATATGGTGCATCTCTGCATAGAAACCAATCGGCTTCCAGGTTTTATCGACAAAGATTTATTGAGCAAGCTGAAGTAAGAAGCCGATTGGCTGCCATGCACGGCTGCACCAGATTCTGAGTGCTCTAGTTTTAGTAAATCTCCCCCATAGTGTGTATCCCAAAATAATGTCACCCTTTATTCCAGCTGTACCCCTTTTAAAAAAACACGCTTTTGTACATTGTGGCGCAATCAAATTTTCTGGTTAATAAGCAAAGTGCACTAATGTATTTTCATTTGCTTTTGGTACTTTTCAGCATGCGTTCCGCCAGTGAAATGCATGGGCATTGATATTGCAAAAAAAAAAACACCGCACCAAACTGTAGGTTACAAAGTATCACAAGCCACATTGGAAATGTTACAATGTATCACAACCAGCATTGGGAAGAAAAACAGGAAACTGCATGTTACAATGTATCACAACCAGGGAATTAAAAAAATAAATAAAATACAAGCAAATTAGAAAAAATAAATAAATTGTATGTTACAATATATCACAACCATCATTAGAAACACAATAAACTGCATGGTACAAAGTATCACAACCAGTAAATAATAATAAAAAAAAAACACCAAACTGTGTGTTACAAAGTATCACAACCCACATAAGAAATATTTTTACAATGCATCACAACCAAAATTGAAAAAAAAAACAAAAAAAAAACAAACCACAGAACCGCATGCTACAATGTATCACAACCACAGAATAAGAAGAAAAAAAAGCAAATAATAATAAAAAAAAAAAAAAAAAAACACTATGTTTCAATATATCACAACCGCCATTAGAAAACACAACAAACTGTATGTTACAAGGTATCGGCAAATTAAAAAAAAAAAAAAAATACATTGTAACACACAGTTTAGTGGTGGTGTATTTTTTTTTTTTATTATTTACCGATACCTTGTAACATACAGTTTGTTGTGTTTTCTAATGGCGGTTAGCAACATTTCGGAGCCACGCAGGCCCCCTTCATCAGGCATGTGATGATGGATTGATTATGCTATTATTTATTTAACCACTTGCCGACCATCCCACATATATGTACTGTGGGGCGGCTCCTACAAGTGAAATCACATACCTTTACGTGATCGCCTCTTCCTGGGTTTGCGGCGTGCGCAGCCGACGACCAGCTCCCGCTGTGATTGGACACAGCAGGAGCCAATCAGCGGGTCCGGTGGACCTGATATCTACTGGGACTCACCGATCATTCCCAACAGAGGCAGAACGGCGGTCTGCCTATGTACACAAGGCAGATCGCCGTTCTGTGACAAAGGAAAATAGAGATCTTGTGTTTTTGCTAAGCAGGAACACATCTCTGTCGTCCCACAGTACAACCACCTCCCCCACACAGTTAGCAAGCACTCCCTAGAGCAGGGTTCGACAAACCCCGGGCGCCAGGTCGCCATCGCGACTAGAATTAGCGACCTGGGGCGGCACAGCTGGGGTATCCTGTGTCTCCGTGCGCCCCCGCCGCGCGATCGCGTCGGGCGCGACTTTGCGGCTTTCTGCAGGCCTATGCTTCCTTCTGTGATCTGGCGCCATCTTGTGGTGGTCGTTGGTATGACAAGACAACCAGCAATGCTAATGGAGCTTCTCCTGTTTTCACTGCCATCTCCTTACCTCTAATTAGAACCCCCAAACATTATATATATTTTTTATTCTAACACCCTAGAAAATAAAATAGCGGTCGTTGCAATACTTTCTGTCACACCGTATTTGCGCAGCGGTCTTACAAGCGTACTTTTTTGGGAAAAAATACACTTTTTTTAATTAAAAAATAAGACAACAGTAAAGTTAGCCCAATTTTTTTTTATATTGTGAAAGATAATGTTACGCCGAGTAAATTGATACCCAACATGTCACGCTTCAAAATTGCGTCCGCTCGTGGAATGGCGACAAACTTGGTTGTATGTTTTGAGTTACAGAGGATGTCTAGGGCTAGAATTATTGCTCTCGCTCTACCAATCGCAGCGATACCTCACATGTGTGGTTTAAACACTGCTTTCATATGCGGACGCTACTCACGTATGTGTTCGCTTCTGCGCGCGAGTTCGGCGGGACAGGGCGCGTTCCTGGCTCCTAACTTTTTTAGCTGGCTCCTAGATTCCAAGCAAATTTGTCAAGCCCTGCCTTAGAGACACAATTAGACCACTTTCACACTGAGGCGCTTTTCAGGCGCTTTCACGCTAAAAAAAGCACCTGAAAAGCTTACGAAAACCTATTTCCATTAAAATCAATGAATGCTTTCACACTGGGGCAGTGCGCTGACAGAGCGGTGAAAAAACACCCCTCTCCATTGAAATGAATTGAAAGCTCTTCAAAAGCGCCTGAAAAGCTCTTCAAAAGCGCTCAGTGTTTTACTGGCAGTTTTTCAAGCGCCTCAGTGTGAAAGAGGCCTAAGACCCCTTTCACACTGAGGCAGTTTTCAGTCGTTTTAGTGCTAGAAATAGTGCCTGAAAACCGCCTCCCATGCCGCCTGAATGTGCAAGCCCAAGTGCTTTCACACTGGGGCGGTGTGCTTGTGGGACGTTAGAAAAAGTCCTACAAGCAGCATCTTTGGGGTGGTTTGGGAGCGCTGTATACTGCACTCCCATAACTCCCTGCCCATTGCAATGAAGGGCAGCAACACGGGCGGTTTTAACCCCTTCTTCGGCCGCTAGCGGGGGTTAAAAGTGCCCCTTAAACAGCGCTAAAGCGGCGCTAAAACAAAGAGCGCTTTAGCACCAATGTACAGACGGCCCCAGTGTGAAAAGGGTCTTAACCCTTTGATCGCCCCTGATGTTAAACCCTTCATTCCATGCCAGTGTCATTTGTACAGTGACAGTGCATTTTTTGTGTCCCTGGTCCCCAAAAAGTGTCAGTGTCCAATTTGTCTGCCACAATGTCACAGTCCCGCTATAAGTCGCTGATCGCTGCAATTACTAGTAAAAATAAATAAATAAATACAAATTCCATAAAAATATCCCATAGTTTGGAGACGCTATAACTTTTGTGCAAACCAATAAATATACGCTTATTGGGATTTTTTTTTTTTTTTTTTACGAAAAACATGAACTAGAATACATATTGGCCTAAATTGATGAAGAAATTAGACTTTTTAAAAAAAATTATTGGATATGTTTTATAGTCGAAAGTAAAAAAAATATATTTTTTTGTTTTTGTTTTTGTTTTTCTAAATTGACGCTCTTTTTTTGATTATAGCGCAAAAAAAAAAAAAACGCAGAGGTGATCAAATACCACCAAAATAAAGTTCTATTTGTGGTGGAGGAAAAAAAAAAAGGACACCAACTTTATTTGGGTACAACGTCGCACGACCGCGCAATTGTCGTCAGTTAAAGTAATGCAGTGCCGTATCGCAAAAAAATGGCCTGGTCATGAAGGGGGGTAAATCTGCTGGAGCTGAGGTGGTTAATGACATTCATTGCACATTTCTATGGTTCATTGTACATGTATTGAGGTTTGATCTACTCAAAATGATTTATCATATCTTAATAGAGATAGAGATATAGATAGAGATATAGATAGATAGATATATCTATATTTTATATACACATACATACATTTATTTAGATGGTGTTTATAATTTATTGATTTGGGGTCTTTGCACTGATAGCACTTCACGGTTTGCAATCTTTTTTTCTGATTATTTCTTTTTTTTAAAATAATTTTTGAATAGCGCGTGGGGTTATTATTATATATTTTTGTTTAATTTCACGATAAATTTGCATCGTGTTTCAGTTGCCATTAATAATGGCACCGCAAGCACGTGGCACGTTTTGCCGCAATTCCGATACTTAGGTGTGAATGGGGCCTGTATGTTAGATGTTTGATTATTTTGCTTGATAAGTCAGAGTTTATTATTGGTTTACATATTGCGGGGCCCCTATGGGTATTGCCTGGACATGTTGGTATAGCTGCAGAGCTCTGTGACAGATAGGGGCCCCATTATTTGGGTGACTGACACCAGTACAGTTTATTGTTCTTTAGAAGTGATGCCAGAAAAAAAAAAACTTTAAGGACTTTTCCTTTTTCATGGAGTTTGCATGGAAACATTTTTATTTTCTGGTAGTAAATTGGGATTGTAGGAAATCTGGGCACAATCTGCAGATCACTTACCAGCTTCATGCTGCTGTTGTTCTGTTCCCATCTCCAAAGCATCCTCTCCCTGTCCTCATAGGCACCTGCTGCTGAGGGCCCGGGCCCCTGGATGACCCCACAGCGTGTCCCCGTCATCGTTCCAGCAATCCAATCTCAGGTGACTTCGGTCCCCTCCATCCAGAGATCAGGTCCCAGAGCAAAGCATTGTTCCAACTCCAGGAACCAGCTCCTGCACCGGCTCTACAGATTCAAAACTGGTTGTGAATGGGGCAGGGGGTGGCAGCTGGGACAGAGATAGGGGGGGGGGGGGGGGGGGGTTGTGAGATGGACTCCCCTCCCCCGGGCCATTCCTGACTCAATAGGCTGTTCATCATTACAGAAAAGAATTGCAATTAACTCCTAGAGGGATAAGCACATATTGTGAGCTGGCTGGCCACAGAAAGAAAACAGATTTCTTTTTAGGAAGTCATTAAACTATTGGAACAATGTCCTCCAGACAGAAGTTTTCCAAAGAGTTCTGTAAACTTTAATGAGAGTTCAGTCATTAAAGAGAAAGAAAAACTAACACCAGTAATGGTAATCTTCTCTGCTTTATTGTAGGGCAGAGGAAAGCTTTTTAAATAAAAAAAAATAAATACAAAAAAACTGTTTTCTTTTGTTTTTTTTTACAAAAATCATAAATTTTTATCCACCCTGCTCATTCCGGAACCCCTCACTGGGGGTATATGAATTTTGGGATGTGGTACCTTCAAACACATCCCAAAAATCATATACCGCTAGTGAGGGGGTCAGATATGAGCAGGATGGATAAAAAAAAAATCAATGATTTTTGTAAAAAATAAAATAAATTTTTTTTTCTTTATTTAAATCAGATTTTTTTTGATTTTTATCAAATTTATTTTAATAAAATGCTTTTGGAGTAAAAATCTATTTAAAGATAAGTTTCCATTTAAGATACAATAATTTTGTTTATTCAGCATGAAATGGAGCTCAGTTATGTAGCATGAGGCTGTATATTCTGCATTATTTAAATTTTTGGTAAATTCACTCAATGAATCCAAGCTCTGCATACTGAGATGACATGCACTGCATTGATGCATTCACACAATGTCACAGGAACCATGAGATAAAACAACGTTCAGGAATGTTCCTTTTATCCCATTGTTTCGCAATTCTATGTACACTAAAAACTGTATGATTGGATCGGTTCGGTTATCGCTTGTTTTACTAACTTGATAGCTTATTATTCTAAATAGGAAATCTTCATTTTGTTTGCAAATATTAAAGATTTTAACTACCAGCAAGAATAAGTCCTTACATTTAAAGAGCACCTGTCATTTCAGATCCATCATGGCAGCGCCTCTTAGCGGACATCCACTCACCCGCTGCTGTCACATCCCTCACCTTGTTGTGTCACCGCCGCATCACCAGCCGTCCCAATAAAGTGAATGGGACTGTAGGTGAGCCAACAGCGGGTCAGAGGAGGAGCCAACAGCGGGTCAGAGGAGGAGCCAACAGCAGATGAGAGGAGGAGCCAACAGCAGGTGAGAGGAGGAGCCAATGTGGGACAGCGATGACAGTTGCTCCTTAAAAATGATGATTTAAATTGAGTTGATTTAAATCAAGCCTTAGTGATTTTAATCAAATCCACCCTGGATATGAGTCAGAGAGAGGACTGGGGGGAGTGGCTGAGCCACAGTTTTACTACCCCCTAGCAGCCCACCCAATATGTAGCAATATAGCCAGACAGGGATGTACACGTGAAGCAAAGCATTACGACGGCAGCATTTTTAACTTGGGGTGCAAAGTATGACAAGCAGCACCGCCTGTCAAATTTGCCCATTGAGTTTTTTTTTTTTTTATTATTGAGTTTTAAATTTTAAGATACAAAACAGAGCGTATTGGGCGTACCCAGGCTCAGCACGTAACATCGCAATAAAACAAACGGTATAAAAAATAAACCATTAACAGTAGTGTCGCAATTGGCACTAGGACAAAACTACACGCTCCAATTACTTCTGAAGTTGTTGGTGTATTGTAGGTATCAGCTACAAAAATGGAACTTCCGCTTTAAGGGAAGGTGACCCCCTGACATGTCACATTTGGCATGTCATTTTTTTTGGGGGGGGGGGGGGAGCGGGTACCCTCTTTTTACAGGGTTCCAGCTCCCACTTCCTCCCAGAGCGACGGAAGGAAGTTCACCTCTCCCCCCTCCCTCTCGGCAATCATCTGGGACACGTCACAGGTCCCAGATGATTTCCCGGCCAATCACGGCATGCATGGCGCGGCTCGCGCATGCGCAGTGCGTGCCCGGCTGCAAAGCCACAGCCAGGCGCCCACAGTCACGATGCTGGCGCCGCAGAGAGGAGGGGGAGACGAGCGGGGCTTCGTTCCCCCGCATCGCTGGAACCTGGGACAGGTGAGTGTCCGATTAAGAAAAGTCAGCAGCTGCACTTTTTTGTAGCTGCTGACTTTTATATTGGTGGAACTCCGCTATAAGCAAAATTAACAAAGATGGAAGTCACAACTCTTAAGCCCTGTACACACGATCGGATTTCCTATGGATTTTTCCATCGGAAATCCGATGAAGCTGACTTCCATCAGTCTTGCCTACACACCATCAGTCAAAAAACCGACCGTCCCAAACGCCGTGACGTAAAACACTCAGATGAACCGAGAAAAAGTTCAATGCTTCTGAGCATGCATCGACTTGATTCTGAGCAGGCGTGGGGTTTTTTATCCGATGGAGTTACCCACAGACGATAGTAATTTGCTATCGTTTTTTTTTTTCTGCATCAGATAAATTTAAAACAGGTTCTATTTTTTAACACCGATGGAAAAAAGAGCGATGGGGCCCATACACGATCGGTTTGTCCGATGAAAAAAGTCCATCTGACTGTTTTCACAGGTAAAACCAAACGTGTGTACAGGACTTTAGACACGTGGATTAGATGTGGGTTCACCTTTACACATGTTCACCTGTTTCTTTGCTAGGTAGTCTACTAGCCCATAGAGTTTAATGGGGCCACAACGCAAGCTGAACGAACCCTCAGCTCGCAGTTGCAGCACAGTCCTGCAATGTAAAATTGCCATTCAGCAATTTAAAAATAAAAGTAAAAAAAAAAAAAAAAACAACAGGAGGGTCAAGAGCTGGCAGTAGCACCTTCAGTAGCTGCTGCTATACTACCCTCTGAAAAGTAATCCACTGCTGATCACTTTTCAAAGCGTGGTAAGCTTACCGCAAATATGAACGAAGTCAAAGACCATATAATAAAATCATACAAATGTATTTCGCAACATATTCAGTCAAATACTGTTACATTTTGGTCTCATGGGGCTACAATGTTCCTCTTCTCTCCTGAGGACGCAGACAGCGAGGCCCCCCTACTATGTAGATACATGTGATGATATGTATTTTGAGCATATGGGGATAGTTTGCAGGAATACCTACATTTAGAAGTAAAGGTTGAGAGGCAAGATGAGAAACCACAAAGTTCCTGATTCTCTCCCTGGTTATCTCTCGCCTCAACTACTGCAACTCCCTCCTCATTATCTTACCTTTAAATAGACCATCCCCCCCTCCAGTCCATCATGACTGCTGCTGCCAGACTCATCCACCTTACAATCCGCTCAGCGTCTGCTACTCCTCCTCTCTTCCAATCCCTCCATTGGCTTCCGCCCACCCAACAAATTCAATTCAAAATACTAACAATAAGTTACAAAGCCGTCCACAACTCTACATCACTAGCCTAGTCTCAAAATACCAACCTAATTGTTCTCGTCGTTCCTCCCAAGACCTCCTGCTCTCTCATCACCTCCTCCCATATTCACCTCCAGGACTTCTCCTGAGCCTCTCCCATCCTCTGGAATACCCTACCCCAATCTGTCAGACTATCTCCAAATCTATTTACTTTTAAGCCTCATACACACGGTAGGACTTCAAATAAACTTTTCCGTGGATTTTTGTTTGAAGGGAGTTGGCCGGGAACACCCATAGCATACACACGGCAGGACTTTTTCTGCAAACTTTGCCAAAATCACGTGTTTTTTCTGCTTTTTTCTGCTCTTTACCGCCACCCTTTGGTCAACTTCTGCTATTGTTGGTTGATTTTAACATTGGTTCCGGGCATGCGTGTTTGTACTTTGGACTAAAGTCCGATGGATTTCTGTACACACGATAGGACTTTGCACCGTAGGACTTTTGTTGCTGAAAAGTTTGTCCGTTTGCAGAGCGAACTTTTGTCCGATGAAAACCGAAAAAGTTTGTCCGATGGAGCGTACACACGGTAGGATTTTTTTGAAAACTTGCTCATTTTGAAGTTTGTTGTCAAAAAGTCAGATCGTGTGTACGGGGCTTAAGGCGATCCCTGAAAACGTTTCTCTTTGGAGAAGCCTACCCTGCGCCTCCACCTAACAACTGTTCTTTTATTTTATTTTTTATCAGCTCATCCCCCACAGTTATTACCCTTTTGTATCATTTGACCCTCCCTCCTAGATTGTAAGCTCTAATGAGCAGGGCCCTCTGATTCTTCCTGTATTGAATTGTATTGTAACTTGTACTGTCAGCCCCATAGGTGTGCGCAGCCTATTGCATTAGGGCAGGGGGTCTCAAACTGGTGGCCCTCCAGCTGTTTCGCAACTACAAGTCCCATCATGCCTCTGCCTTTGGGAGTCATGCTTGTAACTGTCAGCCTTGCAATGCCTCATGGGACTTGTAGTTTTGCAACAGCTGGAGGGCCGCCAGTATGAGACCCCTGCATTAGGGTGTGCACCCCAAACATACAGTACATGCATGTGTGTAAATATATATAGGGCAATGGATGGTGTCTGTAGGACAAAAACTGATGTCAGTAGTTTATTTTTTTAATACTTTTTTAAAATTTTTATTATTTTTTTACAATTTTTTTTACAATCATTTTTTTATTATTATTTTTTTTTTCTGAGCCCAATTGGGGGGCTTTGGTGAAATATCAGGAGTCTAAACCAGGGGGTCTTAAACGGCCTCCAGCTGTTGCGAAACTACAAATCCCATCATGCCTCTGGCTGTGGGAGTCATGCTTGTAACTGTCAGCCTTGCAATGCATCATGGGACTTGTAGTTTCGCAACAGCTGGAGGGCCGCCAGTTTGAGACCTCTGGACTCTAAACAGACCCCTGATGTCTCACTTTAGAGAAAAAGAACGGGACCGAGGACAGAGATTCCCCAGTCCCTTTCTCTGCAGCCAAGCATCAGGGGCAATCTGCGCAGCACAGGGTGATTAGGGTGTGCCCAGGCACACCTGGCACACCCTGTGCGCACGCCTATGGTCTGCCCTCATGTTGTAAAGCGATGTGAAAAACTGTTGGCGCTATATAAATCCTGTATAATAATAATATAGGGGTTGATTTATTAAAATCAAATAGATGGTGCACTTTGTGAGTGCAGTTGCTCCAGAGCTTAGTAAACAAAGATCTTGCTGACTTCTATTATCCAATCACGCACGAGGAAAAAATGCTGTTTTTTATTTTCTTTGCATGTGATTGGGTATTCTTTGCAAAGTGATCTTTTAACCTCATTTACTAAGCTTAGGAGTGACTGCACTTGCAAAATACACATTCTATCTGCCTTTAGTAAATCAACCCCACAATCTTACGTTTTAACCACTTGCAGACCGCCGCAAGTCGACTTACGGCACGGGGCAGGCAAATGGACGTACCTGTACGTCCCTTTGAATTTGCCGCCTAGTGGGCACGCACCGCCGATGGCAAACGTCGCACGACCACGCAATTATAAGTTAAAGCTACGCAGTTTAAACTTTAAACCCGAACACGTATGAATTACACGGGTTCTGAGGCTAATTTAATGCAGATGAGGCACCAAGTGATTTTAATTACTACTTTAATTTGCCACAGAACCTGTGTAATTAATATGTGTTTTAAAGGGATGAGGTGGCAACCCTATACGCAGTACGCTCTATCCATCTGGATGGACATATACCAGTTAGGGGGGGGGGGGTGTGAATGGGAGGGGGGATGAGCAATCAAGGTATTATTTGATTTGTTGAATTTGTAAAATAAGAAATACCTTAATAAAGAAATAAAGTTTTTTTTTTTAAAAAAAAGCTACGCAGTACAGAATCGCAAATAATGCTCTGGCCAGAAATGGGGTAAATCCTTCCTGGGGCTGAAGTGGTTCAGGTCACTGATAAATTAAAGTTTGGTCTGGCATTGATGGGAATCTTTATAAACGGGCGGAACGTAACACCGATAATTGGAGGCCATCATATGTTACTTTTGAGCACACGTTTTACAATCATGCTCTGGCAGATATATTTCTACAATGTATATATATTATCATATTAATAGAACATGAAATGGTAACGAAAAATCTAGACTTATGGGTCGTTCATGGAGGACACAAGGGCCCAAAAACACATTTTTGATAGAGCTTCTATGGCATTTCTGAAAGACTTTAAAACATTCAGTAAAATTGTACCAGCACTGTCCAAATTTCAGAAACACACCGGGGGAATGTATAGAATCTGGGGCAGCAGTGCATAGGAACCAATCAGCTGCTTGCTTCAACTTGTTCAGTAAGTTTTGAAAATTAAAGACAAAATTGCAACCCCCCCCCCCCCTCATTGCTCCCACCCACCAAGTTTATTTTTTCCTATGTCCCTTATTAATCTACTGCCATGAACCTGCAATAAAGTGACCCTCTAGGACAGTGATTCTCAATCAAGGTTCCTCCAGAGGTTGCTAGGGGTTCCTTCAGCATTGGGCAATTTCTGCCTCTCAGATAATTTCCTACTGACACCATTGATCTTTTTAGCCATCTGTAAGGAGGTAATTCTTTCCAATGACCACAAGTGTAAGGACCATCCTTCCCACTGACCATCACACTAAGGTTTCATGAATTGTAGATTTAAAATTTTTAGCAGGGGTTCCCCGAGACCGGAGAACTATTTCAAGGGTTCTTCTGTGTTGAAAAGGTTGAGAAAGGCTGCTCTAGGAATAGTGAAGACCAGTGATCCACTGCTGCAGTCCAGACTCACTGCTAACCGGTCTTGTCACTGCCCCTCACTGTGACATCATCATGCCTCTGCTGAGGTCTTCAGGACACTGGGAGGGCCCTTCTTCTGAACCCGATGGAAGCAACAAGGGCAGCTGATGGAGAACTAACCCCACTGTAGACCAGGAGAGAAAAGACTCGGGACATGTCATGTGACCAAGAATTAGCCCAGGTTCACACTGGGGCTGCGGGAGTGAAGCCTGCGAGTTCAGCTGAACTCGCACGATTTCACTCCTGCTGGCAGTCCTGATTTCAGCCGCGATTTCAAAGACATCTGAAACAGATGTCAATGTAAATCGCGGCCGAAATCGCAAAAAGTAGTACAGAAACTACTTTTTGAAATCGGTGCAGCGCCGCAGATGCGGAGTCGCACCGATTAGGACAGTGCCATTGCTGGCAATTTGCAGGAAATATCGCCGATTTGACATGCGATTTAACATGTCAAATCGCATGTCAAATCGCACCAGTGTGAACCAGGGCTTAAGGTGAGTATTTGGGTAGTTCGTTTTTGAATGGGGTAATTAGTTAAAGGAGCACTATACCTTTTTTTTTTTTTGCTTTAAAATAACAAACATGTTATACTTACCTCCACTGTGCAGCTCGTTTTGCACACAGTGGCCCCGATCCTGGTCTTCTGGGGTCCCTCGGCGGCTGTCTTGGCTCCTCCCCGCAAGGACTCCACACCTTAATGCGAGTGAGCTCGCATGGTGTGGAGTGATTGCGGGCGCGCTCCCGTGATACAGCGGCGGCCATAGCCGCCGACTGTATCACTCGGCCCCGCCCCCCGGCGTGCCGCGTCATTGGATGTGATTGACAGCAGCGCCAGCCAATGGCTGCGCTGCTTTCAATCTATCCAGTGTAGCCAATCGGCGGCCAGGCAGAAAAACGAAGAGGATGACGGGGACGAGCATGGGACTTTCGAGGGGCCAGGTAAGAAAAACGGGGGCTCGGGGGGGGGGGGCGGTATTGTCGAATGTTTTTTCACCTTAATGCATAGGATGCATTAAGGTGAAAAAACATGTAACTTTACTACTCCTTTAAGAGGGGTATTGTTTTTGGGGGAGGGGGGAGGGGTTCCTGACTGTATTTCATTACTGTGTATGGAGGGATTTTAAATGCACTGCAGCATAAGCCACCTAAATTAACAACAAATGCAAAACTGTAAAATGCGCAGCAGGTCACAAGTCTTGTTCTCTGGTCTGGTTTATGTAGCGATAGCTTGATCTGTATTGATCATTAATGGAAGTTAATTACTTCCAGATCAAAGTACATGTGATCTATATATGGCTCTTCAATGATTCTTTTGTGTTATACCTGATAAGGGAATTATTACCCAATCACGTCATAGGTAATATAACAATAGGAATGACATTCTGAGCTAGCAGCAGTATCAAAATGTAAAATCCTATCATCATTTCCACAACGTGTTTCAATTCTTTTCAACCTTCTCCTATAAATCCGAATAATCTTCTTTCTAAACTTACTCTGTGATGATCCCCACATTTTTACTTCCTTGAATTCCTGTGACCTGTAGTCACTTTGTCCTGTCAGTAGGCACTGCTACGTCATGCATTTCACAAAGCCCGCCTTCTGAGAGGAGGAGTTTCAGGAGGTGGAGTCAGTACAGGAATCACAGCTTGCAGGCAGCAAGGTACCATGGGATATTTAGTCCTAGGAAATGAAGGAGAAGCTGCAAAGCATGCAGGGAATCACAGCATGAAAGTTGATATTTTATACTAGTACATTTTATATTGGATTGTCAGATATAGCTATTGCTTTTATTTCTATTACAATGCTGATGTTAAAAAGTGAAGTGTATGCTGTGACCAGAGATCCCCTTTAAATGCAGGTGGTGCACCACTGAATCAGGCGCCCCACCAACTCAGTCATGTAGCTGAACCAGCCGCTGGCCCTGTGTGTCTCCTTGGATTCCAAACAGTGGCAGAACTACCAGGATCACAAAGGTCGCACCTGCGACCAGGCCCTGGCGTTCTACTACCGTGGGGGGCAAGATGGAAGAAAGGGGGCCACTGCTCAGTTCACACTGCTGCGACCCCAAAGTCATGCTACTTTCTTGCATTTTCCTTCTGACTTCCATGCAACTTTTGTTATTTAACATAGCAATTATGGCACTCAAATTGCACCAAAGTCGCAGAAAAGTAGTGCAGTAACCTTTTGTTGTCCCTGTGACTTTAGTCGCATTAAGACGCCACCCATTGGAACAGTGGCGGCTGGTGGTATTTTTTTTTGGGGGGGGGGGCGGCAAACAGTACCACCCCCCCCAGGTCGGTCGGGTCTGAAGCACTTACCCCATCTATGGTGGGCAGCGCATCTCTTGGGCTTTGGCGGCGGCTTCCCCTGCTCTCCACGAGCATTGCGGCGGCTTCCGTTTTCTCCCTCCTCCTCGGCGGCCAATTGGGACTACCTCTGATTGGCCGGATTGAGGATCAGTGTTTCAATAGTGAATATTCATTCGCTGTTGTAACACCTATAACACCTGGGTGAGCTCCTGGCACAATGCTCTGCGACCCGAGCCCACCCTATTTTGAAGCCTATTAGAGCCTCTGGCTCCAATCAGGTGCTTAAAAAAAAAAAACACCTCCGCCATTGTAATTCATGTGCCTGGCGTCCTGAAAGGGGCCGGACGCATGAATAGGGGGGTGGATAGGAATGAATCTATCTATTCATATAAGGGGTCGCGGCCATGGATAGAGGGGGCGGTACCCAGGCACCCCTAATGGAAGGGCCGCCACTGCATTGGAATGAATGCATTTTTATCTGTGATAAGTCGCATGATAAGTTGCAGCAGTGTGAGCCGGGACTTATAAATGGCCCCACAATGGAAGTAAAGGGCCCCGGGATCAGTGGGAAGGGCCCTGGGCTAGGGAGGAAGCGCCCTGGGACCAATGGAAAGGGCCCCAGTGGTCAGGGGGGGGGGGCCTTTCATGGTTTCTTGCACCGGGCCGTGAAGGTTCTAGTTATGTCTCACTGGAGCTCCTGGTGTCCATCCCCTCATCCTGCAGCTACAGTAGTCTCACCACCCTTGCTGCAGGTTCTGTAATGTAATAATATATATCATAACAGAATGAGCTTCCACTGAAAGGTCTGCAGCAGATGAGAGGATCTAGAATTGAATTAAAAAACCACGGGCTACATTATTTCTCTCCCCACATGTGTCAGTACATAGCCTTCCACCTGCCCTACGCCCCATTTTTATAGGAGGAGGAGGCGGATATGCAGCATTTACACAAGGCCTTGTTATTTACCTTCAAATAGCACAGAAAGGGCATCGGCAGGTGTTCCCTGCTGATTCTGTAAAATGAAACTCCTCCACAATGTTGTGCTATCATCCCAGCTCCCTGAATTGGACAGCTGTGTGCTGTGTGTGGAGATTTCATTAACGGCATCCAGCGGCAATAAATTATCAGAACCGAAATAGAGAGGTGGGAAACCTTTTATAAACTGGTAATGTTACCAGCTGGACCTTACTGGGTGTTTTTTTTACATTTGTTGAAAAATAACTCACCCGGGGGGGGGGGGGGTTGGCAGATTCATAGAAGAAAACTGATTTTGGTAAAAAAATAAATAAAATGAAAACAGAACAATCTTAGATGGGGGAATTGAGTGATTTCCATTCCTGCAACCCGTGGTTGCAGGAAAGAAAATTGCATCATCTGTGGCGTAGGGTGTGTCCTCTATCTATGGAGAAGCAAAGGAGACACCCTTGGACAGCAGCACTGTCTGGAGAGGGTAGTGTTAAACAGACTAGGAGATTTAAATGGACTTAAAGTAAGTGATTACCAAGTTAACCTCTTCCTGCCGGACGCACCCATATACAGTATGCAGACTCTCAGCAGGTGGACTTTAAAGAGGAAGTAAACCCTAATGGGTTTACTTCCTCTTTGTTTCCCTGCAAAGGTAAAGCATAATGGGCTACTATGCATCGCATAGTAGCCCATTATGTGTCACTTACCTGCAGTAGAAGCCCGCGATGTCCCTGATTTCCTCGCTAGTAGCGAGTGTCTATCTTCACCCCTCTTCTTCCGGGGTCCGCGAACTCCGGCTCTGTGACTGGCCGGAGTCGCGTGACGTCACTCACGCGGGAGCCGCTTTTCACGGCACGACCCCATTCATAAAACGGCACGCTCAGTGCGCCTGCGCCGTTGTCAATGGCGTGCATGCGCCGTAGACATCGTTACAGTCTTTTTTGCAAATATCTCCGAGATAAACTGACCGGGCCGGGCAAGGAGAGCATTCATCAGAGAAGCAGCCAAGAGGCCCATGGTAATTCTGGAGGAGCTGCAGAGATCCACAGCTCAGGGGGGAGAATCTGTCCACAGGACAACTATTAGTCGTGCTTCTCCACAAATCTGCCCTTTATGGAAGAGTGACAAGAAGAAAGACATTGGTGTAAGAAAGCCATAAGAAGTCCAGTTTGCAGTTTTTGAGAAGCCACGTGGAGGACACAGCAAACATGTGGAAGAAGGTGCTCGGGTCAGATGAGACCAAAATTGAATTTTTTGGTCTAAGAGCAAAACTCTATGTGTGGTGGAAAACTAACACTGCACATCACTGTGCCACCCATCCCGTGAAACATGGTGGTGGCAGCATCATGTAGTGGGGATGCTTTTTTTAAGCAGGGACAGGGAAGCTGGTCAGAGTTGATGGGAAGATGAATGGAGCCAAATACAGGGCAATCTTAGAATAAAACCTGTAAAGCCCTGTACACACGATCAGGTTTTTCCGATGAAAAAAGTCCGATGGACATTTTTCATTGGAAAAAACGATCGGGTGTGGGCCCCATCAGACTTTTTTCCATCAGTGTAAAAAAATAGAACATGTTTTACATTTTTCCGATGGAAAAAAAAACGATAGGAAATTCCGATCGTCTGTGTGGAACTCCATCGGAGAAAAATCTACGCATGCTCAGACTAAATTAGAAGACGGGAGCGCTCGTTCTGGTAAAACTAGCGTTCGTAATCGCGATGGCACATTCGTCACGCTGTAAAGGACTGAAAAGCACGGAGACTGAAAAGCGCGAATCGGCACTCACCAAACTTTTACTAACACGCGGTAACACGAGATCAGCAAAAGCAGCCCAAAGGGTGGCGCCATTGGATTTGAACTTCCCATTTATAGTGCCGTTGTACGTGTTCTACGTCACGGCGTTTTGGACAGTAGGAATTTTGTCTGATGGTGTGTATGCAAGACTGATGGAAGTCAGCTTCATCGGAATTCCGACGGAAAATTCCATCGGATTTTATTCCATCGGAAATCCGATCGTGTGTACAGGGCATTAGAGTCTGCAAAAGAAATGAGACTGGGGCGGAGGTTCACCTTCCAGCAGGACAACGACCCGAAACATACAGCCAGAGATACAATGGAATGGTTTAGATCAAAGCCCAGTCACAGTCCAGACCTAAATCACATTGAGAATCTGTGGCAAGACTTGAAAATTGCTGTTCACAGACGCTCTCCATCCAATCTGACAGAGCTTGAGATATTTTACAAAGAAGAATGGGCAGAAATGTCCCTCTCTAGATGTACAAAGCTGGTAGAGACATCCCCCAAAAGACTTGCAGCTGTAATTGCAGAGAAAGGCGGTTCTACAAAGTATTGACTCCGGGGAGCGCCATACAAATGCCCCCCCACACTTTTCACATATTTATTTGTAAAAAAAAAAATTAAAACCATTTATCATTTTCCTTCCACTTCACAATTATGTACCACTTTGTGTTGGTCTATAACAGGGGTGTCAAACTGAATTTCATCGTGGGCCTCATCAGCATTATGATTGCCCCCAAAAGGGCCGGTTGTATCTGTAAGATTAGATGTCCAGCGCATCCCCTCCCCTTTACATTAGATGTCAAGAGCCACCCCACCATCAGAAGTTGAGTCCCCCACTCTCCCTTACATCACAGTACACCCCCCCCCCTTTCCTTATGCTGCTGCTGGGAAGAAGCTGGATGCATTGCTTGAAAACAGAAAGTAAGCTGCAGGAGAGGTGCAAGGGCCATATGAAATGGTCTGGAGGGCCGCATTCGGCCCGCGGGCCTTGTGTTTGACACCTGTGGTCTATAACATAAAATCCCAATAAAATACATTTACGTTTTTAGTTGTAACATGACAAAAATGTAAAGAATTTCAAGGGGTATGAATAGTTTTTCAAGGCCCTGTAAGTTGAAAACTTACAGACTTACTGGCCAAATCATCAGGTGAGAACAGGGAGAAATAGACAACTGCAACATAAATGTCTTCTTTTGGGTTTGGATACATTTTAAGAAAGGGCTTAGATATTTGTAGTCAGGGAAGTTGGTGCTGCTGGGGGGGTCAGCTGTACAATGCTGTGAACATGATGGGGCTGCACCCAGTGGGAGTCTGGCTAGTAAGATGAACGAGCGGAGGAGGGCCGGACAGACAGGCACAATGACCCGCTGACAGGCTCATGAATAGATGAATACGATGTCGGAGAGAGAGGCCTGGCTCTCTGGCTCAGGCTATTTACAAGAATTATTGCAGGGAAGTAAAAGGTTCTTCTTCTGCTCCCCTTCTGATTCATTTACTACCTAAATTAACCGAAACTCCGGAACAATTGTAGCAATGCTGATTGCCCTGGACTGGATTCTGCCAATAATTGACTGTCTTTTCAAAGGATCTGTAACTGAACTTGTTATTTAGTATGTGTGTGTATGAGAGAGAGTTTAGGGGATTGTAAGCTTGTTGAAGGCAGGGACTGAGGTGAATGTACAATATACAGGAATATACTGAATAAGAATATATAATATATATATAAAAATAAAGGTCTTTGTAAATTGTCAGCGGTCTATAAATACCTGCAGTAATAATAATATTTAAATCCGGTAAAATAATTCCGGGTGCATCAAAACAAAAGTCTAAAGCCTCGTACACACGGTCGGACTTCCATCGGACTTTTCCGTGTTTTTTTGTCCGAACGGAGTTGGTTGGGAGCACCCATAGCATACACACGCTCAGACTTTTCTGCAAACTCTCTTAAAACTTCTTACAACATCACGTGTTTTTTCTGCTCTTTTCTGATCTTTACTGCCACCCTTTGGTCAACTTCTGCTATTGTTGGTCGATTTTAACATTAGCTGTTTTGTCCATCGGACTAAAGTCCGATGGTTATCTGTACACACGGTCGCACTTTGCTCCATCGGACTTTTGTTGGGCAAAAGTTTGTCCGTTTGCAGACCCAACTTTTGTCTGATGAAATCCAAAACCAAACGAAAAAAGTTTGTCCGATGGAGCGTACACACGGTCGGATTGTTGGTCCAACTTGCTTAAAACGAAGTTTGTTGGGCAAAAGTCCGACCGTGTGTACGAGGCTTTAGATACTGTAGATTCACATTGTTGAATTGTGGTAACTTCAATGCACGCTATGCCTATTGGTACTCTGCTGGGCCACGCATTCTAAATGGCACCCCAATGCAACTTGCGCACGGACGTGCATTGTAGGGCAGCGTAACGCCCTAACATGCGGTGCACTACCAGAAATGCTTTGGGCATGTCAGGATTTCTCCAGAGCTTCTCCCATCCTTTGGAACTCCCTACCCCAATCAGTCCGACTGTCCCCTAATCCAGAGTTCGACAAAACCCGGGCGCCAGGTCGCAAATGCGACTAGAATTAGCGACCTGGCGCCTGAGGCAGCGCAGCTGAGGTTTCCTGTGTCTCCGTGCCCCCCCCCACCCGCGATCTCGTCGGGCCGCACTGGCCGGTAATTGGAGGCCGCGGCTTTGCGGCCTTCTGCAGGCCTATGATTCATTCTGTAATCTGGCGCCCTCTTGTGGTGGCTGTTGGTATGACAAGACAACCAGCAATGCTTGCCTGTTTCACTGCCTGCCCATCTCCTTCCCTTTACTTAGAAGTTAACCCCCAAACATTATATATATTTTTTATTCTAACACCCTAGAGAATAAAATGGCGGTCGTTGTAATACTTTCTGTCACACCGTATTTGCGCAGCGGTCTTACAAGTGCACTTTTTTTTAGGAAAAAATACACTTTTTTTAATTATAAAATAAGACAACAGTAAAGTTAGCCAATTTTTTTTTTATATTGTGAAAGATAATGTTACGCCGAGTAAATTGATACCCAACATGTCACGCTTCAAAATTGCGTCCGCTCGTGGAATGGCGACAAAATTTTACCCTTTAAAATCTCCATAGGCAACATTTAAAAAATTCTACAGGTTGCATGTTTTGAGTAACAGAGGAGGTCTAGGGCTAGAATTATTGCTCTTGCTCTACCGATCGCGGCGATACCTCACATGTGTGGTTTGAACACCGCTTTCATATGCGTTCGCTTCTGCACGCATCGGTCGTTAAAAAAAAAAAAACCTGGCTCCTAACTTTTTTAGCTGGCTCCTAGATTCCAAGCAAATTTGTCAAGCCCTGTCCTAATCTATCCATCTTTAGATGATCACTGAAAACCCTTCTCTTTAGAAGCCTATCCTGCTTCTAACTAATACACGGTCTTACTTCCTCCATCAGCTCACCCCCCACAGCTATTACCTTTTGTATCAATTGACCCTCCCCCTCCTAGATTGTAAGCTCTAACGAGCAAGGCCCTCTGATTCCTCTTGTACCAAATTGTAATGTAACTGTACTGTCTGCCATCATTTTGTTAAGCGTAGGACAAACTGTTGGCGCTATATAAATCCTGAATAATAATAATAAAATGTCTGATCATTGGAGAACAGGCTGAGTTTGCCAGCATAGCTAGAGAACTGACCATGCTGTGCTCTCATGTCTAGTGTGGCCAGGTTTCAATTGGAAAGAAGAGGGACTGGCAGGATCACCAGGAATTTTACATAAAGGAAGCAATACAAAAGAGAACAGGAGACTTAGGCCCCTTTCACATGGGGCGGATCCGCCCAGCGGAGTCCGCCAGCTCAGCGAGAGATCGATACGTTTATCTCTGCTGAGCCGGTGTCCTGTCGAGAAATGCCCCCTATCGGAAAATGCGAACTGCGCATGCGCAGAACGGACCCTCAGAACAGCTGAGTTTACATAAGCTGCTGCCGAGGCACGTTCATGTAGTAAAGGGGCAGATATTTACATGAAGGGCAGTGCTGGGGGCGGAATTTTTATCGATGGCCAAACAAATTTGCTAAAGAAATCTTTATCTAATATAGAAAAAGTTTTCATCAGATCTCATCCTATCCGCTAGACTAGATGGATGGCTGAACGTATCGCCATACGTCTATTTTGAGTGGATCGGATGGCAGACATCTCCGCTGACATCCGCCTGCCCATAGGAGTCAGTGGGTGGCCCGCTCGGATCTAGGGTTACCACCTCATCCCTTTAAACCCAAACACATATGAATTACACAGGTTCTAAATCTAATTTAAAGTGGAGGTCCACCCTGAAAAAATGTTTACATTAAAAATCCTAAAAAAAAATAAAAATAAATTAATAGAAAAAAAAAAATGTTTTTATACTCACCCTAAATGCCTGTTGCTATGCGGAAGTCCCCTAATCTGCCTCTAATGTTCCTCTTCTCGTCCGCGGTGGGTCTCCTTCCGCTTCCTCTTCTTGTGAATGGGGCGCGTTGCCTTCTGGGAACTGTGTGTAATCCCAGGAGGCAAGCCGTCCATTCACAAAGCGCCGTGCGAGTGGCGCATGCGCAGTAGGAAACGGGCAGTGAAGCCTTACGGCTTCACTGCCTGTTTCCCTTACCCAGGATGGAGGAGCCGGGACCTGCCAGCAGCGATCGATCGCCGTGGCGGGACTGACATCGCGGGCGAGTAGGACAGGTAAGTGTCCTTTTAAAAGTCAGCAGCTACACTGTTAGTAGCTGCTGACTTTTTTTTTTTCCTGCACCTCCGCTTTAATGGAGATAAGGCACCAAGTGAGTTTAATTACCACCTTAATTAGCCACAGAACCTGTGTAAGTAATATGTGTTTGGGTTTAAAGGGATGAGGTGGCAACCCTACTTGGATCCCTCTGAAAAATGGACAGGTGGATCCGAGCGGGCTTATCATTTGAAAGGGGCCTTTCTCATACAAGTACATGGTACAGCAGCCACATATCAGGAATGCTGGGTATACATAGTCTTTAAAGAGGTTGTAAAGGTTCTGATTTTTTTAAATAAAAATAACAAACATGTTATACTTGCCTGCTCTGTGCAAGGGTTTTGCACAGAGCGGCCCCGATCCTCTCCTTCTGGGGTGCCCCGCCGGCATTCCTGGCTCCTACCCTTCATCGGGTGCCCCCACGGGGAGCCGCTTTCCATAGGGGCACCTGTGCGGGCGCACTCCTGAGTCCTGCTGCTCCGTCCATTGACACAGACAGCAGCGGGGCTCGGCCCCCCCTCCCCCACCTGGATTTGATTCACAGCAGCGGGGGCCAATGGCTCCTGCTGCTATCAATCTGTCCGATGAGACTGGAGCCGCTGGTCTCATGCACAGCACTGTAACGAATGAGCTCAGGTAAGAAAAAGGGGGGTTCTGGGAGGGGTGCTGCAGCAAAGAAGGTTTTTCACCTTGATGGGATGCATTAAAGCGGGCGTAAACCCATCCGTAAAACAGTTTCATTTCTGGAAATGTAACACTCCCATTGGTTGTGCTCTCAACCAAACCGTCAAACCATCCAATGGCTGGGGTCATATCATAACGACGTCATAATGATCACATGTTCAGCATCATGGCAGTTGTAGATTGAACAGAGGCTTCCTTGGCTGAAAACGGTAGGGGGGTTTACTTCCACTTTAAGGTGAAAAACCTTGAGACTTTACAACCCCCTTAGGTATGAAAGACCCCTCTTAGGCTACTTTCACACTGAGGCGCTTTTCAGGCGCTTTCACGCTAAAAACAGCCCCTAAAAAGCTCACGAAAACCTATTTCCATTAGAATCAATGAATGCTTTCACACTGGAGCAGTGTGCTGGCAGGGCTGTGAACTCCCCTCCCCATTGAAATGAATGGAAAGCTCTTCGAAAGCTCCTGAAAAGCTCTTCAAAAGCGCTCAGTGTTTTTACTGGCAGTTTAGAAGCGCCTCAGTGTGAAAGTGGCCTAACAGTTTATTGTTTTTGGAGCGCAGGTCTCAGCCTGAGTAGTAGCTGTTCCTTGTCTGCATGGTGCTGAGTACGACCCTTGCTCTGTGTGTGGAAGCAGTGGTCTGTCTGCAGAGGTCAGAGTCTGATCTCTCCAATTATCATGAGCTTTGCTTTGGTTTTGCAATAGTTTTACAGGATGGATGAAATGTTCACTGCAGGATAAAATTTGAGGCTGTAGAAGCCTTGATACGGGTCTATCAGACCATCACCAAATCACTTTGGCTGAACACTGGCACCCAAGATGCGATAGCGTGCACATAGGCTTCCTATTTATCTGACTGTCATTGTGATTTAAATGCTGACATTCTCAGCTGACACCGGTGACAAAAGACGAAGGTTAGCTCACCCTTTGCTTCTTCACCCCCCCCGCCGGAGACTTCAGGACATTTATTTGAGCTGAGGATATTCTTGGAACATTTCTTGCTCTGTCCCCCCCCCCCCCCCCTCCCGAGAGGATCACTCAGGCGGTTCTTTGCTGTGTATATTCCCCTTGTCTCTGTCAATAAATTGATCCTCGGAAGCAGAGCTGTGACAATTATCTATTAATGTCCCATAGCAGTAAATGACAGCTCATGTTTTTTTGCTGTGATTGTTCCTTTTCATGATTCTGCAGCTGAGCCTTAAAGTGAAAGAAAGGAAAAACTGCTAGGAGGTGGAGTTTATTTTTCGTAGAAGAGAGTTTGTATGTCTCTTCTTCATAATAACATCTTATCTGTCTGTTTTCCTTTTTTGTGTATACTGCCGGTGTTCTGTCGAGAAGTGCCCCCCATCGAATAGTGCCCGCGCATGCGCAGGACGGAGCCGCACTCCAGCTGAGTTGCCGATCAGCTGGAGTGACGTAACCATGGCGCAAGCGCACATCGTAGGAGGTATCTCTCGATGGGAAATACCATTTTAAAGGCACAATTTAAACCTATACAAACAGCAGGGGGGGGGGGGGGGGAGACCGTAGTTCTCACATTGTGCCTCGCTGTTAGCCGCCCTCCAGCACCAGCGATGCACAATCAGATTACTACGGTCTCCAACCCCCCCCCCCCCCGCTGTTTGTATAGGTTTAAATTGTGCCTTTAAAATGGTATCTCCCATCAAACGATACCTCCTACGATGTGCGCATGCGCCATGGTTACGTCAGCCCAGCTGATCGGCAAATCAGCGGTTGTGCTATAAAGTACGGCGCATGGGCAGTTCATCCCGGGCACTATTCGATGGGGGGGGGGGGGCACTTCTCGACAGCAGTGTTAATTTTGTCGACTAAAACATTTTAGTCAACTAAATGAATACTATTTTAGCATTTTAAAATATGACTAAAACAATTGAGATGACTAAAATATGACTAAAACTAAAATGCCATTTTAGTCAAAAGACTTAAGCCTCGTACACACGGTCGGACTTCCATCTGACTTTTCCGTGGATTTTTGTCCGAACGGAGTTGGCCGGGCACACCCATAGCATACACACACTCGGACTTTTCTGCAAACTTTCCCAAAACTTCTTACATCACTTGTTTTTTCTGCTCTTTTCTGCTCTTTACTGCCACCCTTTGGTCAACTTCTGCTATTGTTGGTCGATTTTAACATTAGCTGTTTTGTCCATCGGACTAAAGTCCGATGGTTTTCTGTACACACGGTCGGACTTTGCTCCATCGGACTTTTGTTGGGCAAAAGTTTGTCCGTTTGCAGACCCAACTTTTGTCCGATGAAATCCAAAACCAAACGAAAAAAGTTTGTCCGGAGGAGCGTACACACGGTCGGATTGTTGGTCCAACTTGCTTAAAACAAAGTTTGTTGAGCAAAAGTCCGACCGTGTGTACGGGGCTTTAGACTTATGCCGCGTACACACGATCGGAAATTCCGACAAGAAAAGTCCGATGTGAGCTTTTGGTCAGAAATTCTGACCGTGTGTGGGCTCCATCGGATTTTTTCTGTCGGAATTTCTGCCCCAAACATTTGAGAGCTGGTTCTCAAATTTTCCGACGGGAAAAGTTCCCATCGGAAATTCCGATCGTCTGTATGCAATTCCGACATGCAAAAAGACACGCATGCTCAGACTCAAGCAGAAGAGCCGAACTGCCTATTAACCGCTTCAGCCCCGGACCATTTTGGCTGGTTAAAGAAAAGGCCCCTTTTTGCGATTCGGCACTACGTCGCTTTAACTGAGAATTGCGCGGTCGTGCGACGTGGCTCCCAAACAAAATTTACGTCCTTTCTTTCCCACAAATAGAGCTTTCTTTTGGTGGTATTTGATCACCTCTGCTGGTTTTTTATTTTTTGCGCTATAAACAAAAATAGAGCGACAATTTCGGAAAAAAAAACAATATTTTTTACATTTTGCTATAATAAATATCCCCAAAAAATATATAAAACATTTTTTTCCCTCAGTTTAGGCCGATACGTATTACTCTACATATTTTTGGTAAAAAAAAACCCGCAATAAGCGTTTATTGATTGGTTTGCGAAAAAGTTATAGCAGCTACAAAATAGGGGATAGTTTTATGGCATTTTTATTAATATTTTTTTTTTTTACTAGTAATGGCGGCGATCAGCGATTTTTTATCGTGACTGCGACATTATGGCGGACACATCGGACACTTTTTGGGGACCATTGTCATTTTTACAGCGATCAGTGCTATCAGTGACCTTAACCCCTACAGCGCCACCTAGAGGTTAAACCCTTCACTGCCAGTGTCATTTTCACAGTAATCAGTGCATTTTTATAGCACTGATCGCTGTAAAAATGACAATGGTCCCAAAAATGTGTCCGATGTGTCCGCCATAATGTCACACTTAACCCCTACAGCGCCACCTAGAGGTTGATAAAAATGCCATAAAACAGTCCCCTATTTTGTAGACGCTATAACTTTTGCGCAAACAGATCAATAAACGCTTACTGCGATTTTTTTTTTTTTTTACCAAAAATATGTAGAAGAATACGTAATACCCCCTCATAATGGGCACAGCGGGTGTACAGACCCGGGAACTCAGCACAGGGATGGTGGGAACCCCTCATAATGGGCACAGCGGGTGTACAGACCCGGGAACTCAGCACAGGGATGGCAGGAACCCCTCATAATGGGCGCAGCCGGTGTACAGACCCGGGAACTCTGCACAGGGATGGCAGGAACCCCTCATAATGGGCACAGCGGGTGTACAGACCTCGGAACTCAGCACAGAGATGGCAGGAACCCCTCATAATGGGCACAGCGGGTGTACAGACCCGGGAACTCAGCACAGGGATGGTGGGAACCCCTCATAATGGGCACAGCAGGCGTACAGACCTGGGAACTCAGCACAGGGATGGCAGGAACCCCTCATAATGGGCACAGCGGGTGTACAGACCCGGGAACTCAGCACAGGGATGGCAGGAACCAGTGGCGGCTGGTGCTCAAATTTTTTGGGGGGGCGCAAACTGAAAAAAAAATCATCAATTGCCGCCACTGTGCCCATTAAACGCAGCCACTGTGCCCAAACGCCACTAGTTTGTCCCCAAATGCAGCCAGTTTCTCCCCCATATGCAGCCAGTTTCTCCCCCATAATACAGCCAGTTTCTCCCCCATAATACAGCCAGTTTCTCCACCATAATACAGCCAGTTTCTCCCCCATAATACAGCCAGTTTCTCCACCATAATACAGCCAGTTTCTCCACCATAATACAGCCAGTTTCTCCACCATAATACAGCCAGTTTCTCCACCATAATACAGCCAGTTTCTCCACCATAATGCAGCCAGTTTCTCCCCCATAATGCAGCCAGTTTCTCCCCCATATGCAGCCAGTTTCTCCCCCATATGCAGCCAGTTTCTCCCCCATATGCAGCCAGTTTCTCCCCCATAATGCAGCCAGTTTCTCCCCCATAATGCAGCCAGTTTCTCCCCCATATGCAGCCAGTTTCTCCCCCATATGCAGCCAGTTTCTCCCCCATATGCAGCCAGTTTCTCCCCCATAATGCAGCCAGTTTCTCCCCCATAATGCAGCCAGTTTCTCCCCCATATGCAGCCAGTTTCTCCCCCATATGCAGCCAGTTTCTCCCCCATATGCAGCCAGTTTCTCCTCTATATGCAGCCAGTTTCTCCCCTATATGCAGCCAGTTTCTCCCCTATATGCAGCCAGTTTCTCCCCCATAATGCAGCCAGTTTCTCCCCCATAATGCAGCCAGTTTCTCCCCCATATGCAGCCAGTTTGTCCTCATAATACAGCCAGTTTGTCGTCCCCCCCCCCCCCAGCCCTGCACTTACCTTCCTCGAGTCAGCGCCATCCTTCTTCCATCCTCGATGTCTTCTTCCATCCTCGATGTCTTCTCCCGCCCTCAATGTCACTTCAGCCAATCAGGTTACCGGTAACCAGACCCGGTGAACCTGATTGGCCAGGGAACGCACCCCTGTGCGTCCTCTCATTAGGTATTTAGAAGCCGATTACAGCCCTCAGGCTGTAGTCGGGAAGCCTATCAGAGCCTGCTGGCTCTGATAGGCACTTCTAAAGGCCAATCAGACGCTGTGACTCAGATGGCCGGCGCTCAAGGGGCCGGCCATCTGAATAGTGGGCGGCAGCAATACATAGGTTCATGCAATGCATGAACCTATGTATTGTTGTGGTGAGTGACGGCCGGGCGCAGAAGCGAGCGGTAGCGGCGCTTCTGCGCCCACTATGGTCGCGCCGCCATGTGTAAAAAAAGACATAGAAAAAAAGAAAAAAACTCTTAAAGGGCCCGTTTTTTTTTTGGTGACCACAGGAGGGGGGGGTGGCGCCCGGGCGCCCCCTATGGACGGGCCGCCACTGGCAGGAACCCCTCATAATGGGCACAGCGGGTGTACAGACCTGGGAACTCAGCACAGGGATGGTGGGAACCCTTCATAATGGGCACAGCAGATGTACAGACCCGGGAACTCAGCACAGGGATGGTGAGAACCCTCATAATGGGCACAGCAGGCGTACAGACCCGGGAACTCAGCACAGGGATGGCAGGAACCCCTCATAATGGGCACAGCGGGTGTACAGACCTGGGAACTCAGCACAGGGATGGTGAGAACCCTTCATAATGGGCACAGCAGATGTACAGTCCCGGGAACTCAGCACAGGGATGGCAGGAACCCCTCATAATGGGCACAGTGGGTGTACAGACCTGGGAACTCAGCACAGAGATGGCAGGAACTCCTCATAATGGGCACAGCGGGTGTACAGACCCGGGAACTCAGCACAGGGATGGCAGGAACCCCTCATAATGGGCACAGCGGGTGTACAGACCTGGGAACTCAGCACAGAGATGGCAGGAACCCCTCATAATGGGCACAGCGGGTGTACAGACCCGGGAACTCAGCACAGGGATGGTGGGAACCCCTCATAATGGGCACAGCAGGCGTACAGACCTGGGAACTCAGCACAGGGATGGCAGGAACCCCTCATAATGGGCACAGCGGGTGTACAGACCTGGGAACTCAGCACAAGGATGGTGGGAACCCTTCATAATGGGCACAGCAGATGTACAGACCCGGGAACTCAGCACAGGGATGGTGAGAACCCTCATAATGGGCACAGCAGGCGTATAGACCTGGGAACTCAGCACAGGGATGGCAGGAACCCCTCATAATGGGCACAGCGGGTGTACAGACCCGGGAACTCAGCACAGGGATGGTGAGAACCCTTCATAATGGGCACAGCAGATGTACAGACCCGGGAACTCAGCACAGGGATGGTGAGAACCCTCATAATGGGCACAGCAGATGTACAGACCCGGGAACTCAGCACAGGGATGGTGAGAACCCTCATAATGGGCACAGCAGGTGTACAGACCTAAGAACTCAACACAAGGATGGTGGGAACCCCTCATAATGGGCACAGCAAGTATACAGACCAAAAGATTTTGATGCAAAGTCCAATCTAAAATCACACGGTCGCTGTGTGAACCGACAGGCACCTGTACATTCAGCCAGCGGCTACCAGAACCCGAAGTTTGGCCTTCACTCGCTGTACTTGACCTGCTGAAAATCTGTACATCCTGAAGCCTCGGGAAAACATAGGAAGCAGGTGCCGGGAACCCAAAACACTCACCAATTAGCATTGTGTTTCTACATTCACTCCAGCAAAACACCATTTTCTCACAGGAAACCTTCAGGGAAGAATTATATTTGTTTTCCAAACCATTTCTCCCAGCACAATGCTGTGTACGCCAAATACAATGGTAAACAAAGAAAACACGGAATAAAAATACAGCAATCACACAAATAAGTAATGATTGGGGGGGAAACATTTAATAGGCCGTTTTCCAGGAAATAAATATGCAAACACAGGTTACAGTGTGAATAAATCTTCTGTACATTGTAGGACTAGATTTATGTAAAGCAGACCCAAAACCAAAAATGTCATATATTGCAGCTTACCAATCAGATGTGGTGGCTGCATTAGTTTTCTTTCTTTTTTTTAAAGTGTTACTAAACCCACAACAGTAAATCGGGTTGTATATGCAGCAAAGCATGCTGGTTATACTCACTGCGGAACCAAAGGGATTCATCCTCTGCATTGTGTAAAAAGCCTGTTTGATCCTGTCTTCTATGATCCTCCCCTTCTTCCACTGTCCCCAAAATCCATCTCCTGATAGTACAGAGCCTTTGTTTTTGTTTTTGGGGAGGGTGGGGGTTTGAGGGGGGGGGAGAGTGCATGTGCATGCCTCCCAACATTTTGAGATGGGAATGAGGGACACCTACTTGCAAACGTATGTAGGCATAGGACAAGCCCCCCCCTGACACACTCCTTAAAGGAGAATTAACCAAAAAAGGGTTAATTAAATCCACAAGGACTTTTTTTTTACCACTCCTATTCCTTTATATTGGCTTTTAAATTTACAAGTGCAGCAATTTAGAATTTGGATAAAAGGTTTAGCACCGGGGAAACACCTTTTAAAAGATAAAAAGTGCATTTTATATACAATTTTATATAGATCAGACCAAAATGAGGGACAAATGAGGGGCAAAGAGGGACTTTGCTTCAAATCAGGGACAGTCCCTCGAAATCAGGGACAGTTGGGAGGGTGCATGTGATCAGCACAGGGCCAATCAGCACTGTCCAGACAGAGGGTCAGGGGTCATGCAGCCTCATAGAAAGGAGAATGAAAACTCCTTCTACAAGCTTTACCAGACACTTATAGAAGTCACAAGACTGCTATATGCTGCTGATGAGAAAAGGTATTTAGCAGTTTATATTTACTAAAATAATTGCATTTCCATGTTCTGTATACTGTGGGAGACCAGATATAATAAATGCAGGCTCCTGAAGAGACAAGATATAGTGACTGCAGGCTCCTGGGGAGACCAGATATAGTGACTGCAGGCTCCTGGGGAGAGCAGATATAGTGACTGCAGGCTCCTGGGGAGAGCAGATATAGTGACTGCAGGCTCCTGGGGAGAGCAGATATAGTGACTGCAGGCTCCTGGGGAGACCAGATATAGTGAATGCAGACTCCTGGGGAGAGCAGATATAGTGACTGCAGGCTCCTGGGGAGACCAGATATACTGAATGCAGACTCCTGGGGAGCCCAGATATAGTGACTGCAGGCTCCTGGGGAGACCAGATATACTGAATGCAGGGTCCTGGGGAGAGCAGATATAGTGACTGCAGGCTCCTGGGGAGAGCAGATAAAGTGACTGCAGGCTCCTGGGGAGACCAGATATAGTGAATGCAGGCTCCTGGGGAGACCAGATATAGTGAATGCAGGCTCCTGGGGAGAGCAGATATAGTGACTGCAGGCTCCTGGGGAGAGCAGATATAGTGAATGCAGACTCCTGGGGAGCCCAGATATAGTGAATGCAGGCTCCTGGGGAGACCAGATATGGTGAATGCAAGGTCCTGGGGAGAGCAGATATAGTGACTGCAGGCTCCTGGGGAGAGCAGATATAGTGAATGCAGGCTCCTGGGGAGAGCAGATATAGTGACTGCAGGCTCCTGGGGAGAGCAGATATAGTGACTGCAGGCTCCTGGGGAGAGCAGATATAGTGACTGCAGGCTCCTGGGGAGAGCAGATATAGTCACTGCAGGCTCCTGGGGAGACCAGATATAGTGAATGCAGGCTCCTGGGGAGAGCAGATATAGTGACTGCAGGCTCCTGGGGAGAGCAGATATAGTGACTGCAGGCTCCTGGGGAGAGCAGATATAGTGAATGCAGGCTCCTGGGGAGAGCAGATATAGTCACTGCAGGCTCCTGGGGAGACCAGATATAGTGAATGCAGGCTCCTGGGGAGAGCAGATATAGTGACTGCAGGCTCCTGGGGAGAGCAGATATAGTGACTGCAGGCTCCTGGGGAGAGCAGATATAGTGAATGCAGGCTCCTGGGGAGAGCAGATATAGTCACTGCAGGCTCCTGGGGAGACCAGATATAGTGAATGCAGGCTCCTGGGGAGAGCAGATATAGTGACTGCAGGGTCCTGGGTTTAGTAACACATTACGGTCCCCCCCCCCCCCCTGATTTCACCTGGTGATCTGGCCAGTAACACACCTCCTGTATTATACAGACACAACTCTGGAGGAAGGATCACAGGGGTCACAGCATTGGGAAAGCAGGAACCAAGAAAGGCAAAAATAAGCAGATAAAACTTCAGCTTTGATACAACAGACTGGACTGTTACCCCAGCGTCATGTGCCAAGATCCGTCGCGTGTAAGAACCGCAGTCATGAATCCCGAATAACGGGACAACATTTCTGCTGGTGCCAGAAAAGATCCACTTCAACATCGATAAATGTATTTTATGCTCAAATGAATCCCAACAAAAGGACAAACGGGACAAAAGAGCCAAACGGCCAGAGATGAATTAATAATCCACCGCTGCCATCTGTTTGAGCCAGCCAATTAGCCAACGATAAAACTGCGTTTACCGGCGTGGGGTATCCAGCTTGGCACATTAGCGCCAACACTGGGCACAAAGGTTTCACAAATAAATTCTGTATAATGAAAATAGAACTCTGACCCCCGTCTCTGATAACTGTTCCCACACCGACACTTTTGCAGTTTTTAAAAATGACAATATACAAGTTATTCCCACCAACAGAGTTTTAGGGCCCCTTTCACACTCATACGTTTTTCCTGCGTTTTTTACCTTGCAAGAAAAAAACCGCAAGAAAAAAAGGTTTCCCTTTAAATCCTATGTGACTCTTCACACCCCTGTGCTGTGGGTGTGGTGTGTTTTGAAAAAGTCCTGCTAGCAGCATCTTTGGAGCGGTTTGGGGGCGCTGTATACAAACCGCCCCTGCCTATTGGAATGCAAGCGCTTCGGCAGCGGCTCGACACAGGCGCTGTTAACCCCGCCAAAGGTAAAAGCGCTGCTAAAACTAGTGGCACTTTAACGCTACCGTCACTGCCGCCCCAGTGTAAAAGGGCTCCTGACCCTTTGATCGCCCCTGATGTGTAACCCCTTCCCAGCCAGTGTCATTAGTACAGTGACAGTGCATATTTGTAGCACTGATTACTATATTGGTGTCACTGGTTCCCACAAAGTGTCAAAAGTGTCACTATGGGGGGTTATTTACGAAAAGGCAAATCCACTTTGCACTACAAGTGCAAAGTGCACTTGGAATTGCACTGAAAGTGCACTTGGAAGTGCAGTCGCTGTAGACCTGAGGGGGACATGCAAGGAAAATAAAAAAACTGTATTTTAGCTTGCACGTGATTGGATGATAAAATCAGCAGAGCTTCCCCTCATTTCAGATCTACCCCTCAGATTTACAGCGACTGCACTTTGCACTTGTAGTTTGCACTTGTAGTGCAAAGTGGATTTGCCTTTCGTAAATAACCCCCTTAGGCCCGGTTCACACAGGGGCGAGTCGCGACTCGGTCGCCTGACGAGTCGCGTCCCACGCTGTTCAATGGAACCGTTCTAATAGGAGCGACTCAGGTCGCTCCGACTTAGAAAAAGGTTCCTGTACTACTTTTGGGGGCGACCCAAGGCGACCGGTTCACACAGGGGCGACTCGTCCCACGCTGTTCAATGAAACCGTTCTAATAGGAGCGACTCAGGTCGCTCCGACTTAGAAAAAGGTTCCTGTACTACTTTTGGGGGTGACCCAAGGCGACCTGCATTGACTTCTATACAGAAGTCTTTATGCAAATCGCCTCGGCGGGCGTCTCAAGTCGTCTTGAGATCGCGCCGCCGAGGTCACCCCCGAAGTCGTGCCGCCCCTGTGTGAATGGGGCCTAAGTATCCGATTGTCCACAACAATATCGCAGTCCAGCTAAAAGTCGCTGATCACTGCCACTACTAGTACTAGAAAAAAAACAAAATTCCAGTATATACACACACAATAGTTTGTAGACGCAATATCTTTTGCGTAAAACCAATAAATATACGCTTATTGGGATTTTTTTTTTTTTTTTACCAAAAACATGTAGCAGAATACATATTGGCCTAAATTTATAAAGAAATTCGATTTTTTTTAAAGTGTAACTCCACTTTTGTTGAGAAAATAACATTCCCTCCCGGGTGATCTCTGTACATTGCAAGGATTATAAAAAAATCTTTGTTGCAGATTCCTACCTTTTTGTTATTCTGAAGAAATCCCAGTGTGTTTGTCTGTGCCTCTGTGCTATCTAATGGGAGTGGTTTCATAATTATCTATCAGCTGTGGCAGCTGTGGCAGCTGCAGGGGACTAATGCGGAAAGCTGCTGGGCCTGCTTCCCTTTAGAAAGTGTTCCTATTGGAAATATCTCACCAAAAATGAATTTTTTGTTGCAGGGAATGCCTGAAATCTGACTTGTATCTTGCAGACTTCGGGGAAAATTGGTGAGCCAATCACACAAATGATGTTTCTGGGGGAGTGGTCAGAACACATTCTGTGTACAGAACTCCTCCATGTAGCCATATTGCGTTTATAGAAAATGACAGATTGAAAAGAAAAAGGTCATTTTTAATAACATTCAATTACAACATGATTAGTGTCTCAATCGTACACGTTATATTATTTTTTTCTTTATTTGCTATTTTTTTTTTTTCCCCCATGAAAGTGGAGTTATCCTTTAAATTTTTTTATTGGATATGTTTTATAGCAGAAAGTAAAAAATATTGTGTTTTTTTTTAATCAAAATTGCAATGCAATGCATTTATAGAAAGTGACAGCGGCTGCAGATTGAAAAGGAAAGGTCATTTTTAATAAAATTCAATTACAATATGACTTATATCGCAATTGTACACGTTATATTATTTTTCCTAATTTGCTATTTTTTCCCCCCACGAAAGTGGAGTTACCCTTTACATTTTTTTTTATTGCATATGTTTTAGAGCAGAAATTACTAAATATTGTGATTTTATTCAAAAATGTCAGTCAGTCATTTTTTAAAATTTTTTTTTTGTTTATAGTGCAAAAAAAAAACAAAAACGCAGAGGTGGTCAAATACAGGGGGTCCCCGACTTACGAACAACTCCTACTTACGTACGGGACGCTGTGGGGACTATCTGCCGTAAAATGTCGGAAATGTCTATAATTGCCGTTCTGCGCATGCGCGGCCATTCTACGGAACATCAGAAAATGCCGGAAATGTTCGTAATTGCCGTTCTGCGCATGCGCGGCCATTCGACGGAACATCGGAAAATGACGGAAATGTTCGTAATTGCCGTTCTGCGCATGCGCGGCCATTCGACGGAACATCGGAAAATTTCGGAAATGTTTGTAATTGCCGTTCTGCACATGCGCGGCCATTCGACGGAACATCGGAAAATTTCGGAAATGTTTGTAATTGCCGTTCTGCACATGCGCGGCCATTCGACGGAACATCAGAAAATTTCGGAAATGTTTGCAATTGCCGTTCTGCGCATGCGCGGCCCGACTTACGAACATTTCCAGCTTAAGAACAAAGACAAAGTCCCTAACCTGTTCGTAAGTCGGGGACCCCCTGTACCACCAAAAGACAGCGTTATTTGTGGGGAACAAAAGGCCATCAATGTTATTTGGGTACAACGTCGCACAACCGCGCAATTGTCAGTTAAAGTAACGCAGTGCTGTATTGCAATAAAAAAAAGGCTTGGTCATGAAGGGGGGGGGGTAAATCTTCCGGAGGCCTAATTTGGAGAGTACAACAGTTGGGACACCCAAGATGCTGCAGAAAAAAAATAAAAAAAAGATTCCAAGGTTGAGAGGAACTCGGCAAGTATGGCGGAGAAAATGCCTCTGCTGGACTATCCACCATGGGGCACGGTATAGAAGGCCAGTAGGGGTATACAGGGGCCCATTAGGCCCCACCTGTAAATGGAATATTTGGGGTTAACCCTCTGAGGCAGTCCCACCCAAATGATGGTTCGGAGCCGTCTTCTAACAGCCGGATTAGGAAGGATGTGTGAAGTGCTTTTGCTCCGTAGACCACGAAATGTTTTGGGTCATTTACATGGGAGACAAAAGCTTGCAGGCCATTGTGCGATGCGTCCGTTTTATTCGGACATTAATTAAGGCCTTATCAGTTCAATGCACCGGTGGCTTCTGTAAGCTCAGCTCTTCACAGATTTGGTGCTCTTTTGACAAAGATTTTTTTAAATTTATTTTATTCCCAGCCCCAGGGGGTCAACCCCCCCCCACCCCCCCACTGATTGTACCGGACTCAGTCACCAGCCTCCCCCCCCCCCCCTCCAGACAGGCAGATACTTGGTGGACTACAATACTTATCTGCCTTTGTGCCCCGCACAGCAGGAGGCCTCGCGGCTCATATAGGGAATCAGCCAGCTGAATACTCATTCATTACAACCCCTCAATACAATAGGAGTGAATATAAAATTGGGACTTCGCTGGAAGTTTAATTATCCAAACTTTTTACATTTTAATAAGCCAATTCCCGTGTACAGAACACTAAGAGGGTCATTCATAGGAGAGAGAGAGCAGATATCCCAAGCCGTTCTCCATTATACTTCACAGTACTATTATTGCACATTACAGCCCATTCATAAAATGCAGGTCACAGGGTGACGCCTGAGGTATCCAATGGAGTTCTAACTGCAGGTCACATGACTTGGCTCTACAGTGGGTATTGAGGACCCCAATGAAGGGGAATCATTCCCCCCTACTGACACCATCAATGGGGCACTATTCTTCCATTGACCCCATCAATAGGGAACTATTCTTCCACTGATACCAACAATTAGACACTATACTTCCATTGATACCAACAATGGGGCACTATTCTTCCATTGATACCAACAATGGGGCACTATTCTTCCACTGATACCAACAATGGGGCACTATTCTTCCACTGATACCAACAATGGGGCACTATTCTTCCATTGATAGCAACAATGGGGCACTATTCTTCCATTGATAGCAACAATGGGGCACTATTCTTCCACTGATACCAACAATGGGGCACTATTCTTCCATTGATAGCAACAATGGGGCACTATTCTTCCATTGATAGCAACAATGGGGCACTATTCTTCCATTGATAGCAACAATGGGGCACTATTCTTCCATTGATAGCAACAATGGGGCACTATTCTTCCATTGATAGCAACAATGGGGCACTATTCTTCCATTGATAGCAACAATGGGGCACTATTCATCCATTGATACCAACAATGGGGCACTATTCATCCATTGATACCAACAATGGGGCACTATTCTTCCACTGATACCAACAATGGGGCACTATTCTTCCATTGATAGCAACAATGGGGCACTATTCTTCCATTGATAGCAACAATGGGGCACTATTCTTCCATTGATAGCAACAATGGGGCACTATTCTTCCATTGATAGCAACAATGGGGCACTATTCTTCCATTGATAGCAACAATGGGGCACTATTCTTCCATTGATAGCAACAATGGGGCACTATTCTTCCATTGATAGCAACAATGGGGCACTATTCTTCCATTGATAGCAACAATGGGGCACTATTCTTCCATTGATAGCAACAATGGGGCACTATTCATCCATTGATACCAACAATGGGGCACTATTCTTCCACTGATACCAACAATGGGGCACTATTCTTCCACTGATACCAACAATGGGGCACTATTCTTCCATTGATACCGACAAGGGGGCACTATTCTTCCATTGATACCGACAATGGGGCACTATTCTTCCATTGATACCGACAATGGGGAATTATTCTTCCATTGATACCGACAATGGGGCACTATCCTTCCATTGATAGCAACAATGGGGCACTATTCTTCCATTGATACCAACAATGGGGCACTATTCTTCCACTGATACCAACAATGGGGCACTATTTTTCCATTGATACCAATAATGGGACCCTATTTCTCCCATTAAAACCAATGATGGGGCACCTATGTTGGGGCATTTTCTACTTCCACTGGCCACAGTCCGGCACCCCTGAAGCCTGAAGGAGAGGAAACTGGCCCTTTGCTTAGAAGGTTTGGAGACCCCTGACCAAAATAGTGTAGCGCTACCCAAACAACTCACTCATGCTCAAATAAAAACTACTATAACAAAACCTACACCTGTGACTTTTAGAAATCTTCAATTAGTCGGCTTCTCCCCATATTCAGGGGCATATGTGAAAGTCCAAACACATCATATAAATAGATCAACAAAGAAATAGTCCAAGTCAAATAAAAAGGTAGAAACCAGCATTACACATGTATTACTCCAGCTCACTGCTCTCCTTCAAAGTGATGGTATCGTCGGCAGGTACCACTCTTATAAGCGTTACGCCCCAAACGGAGCTTCCTCAGTAGACCATCTGGTTTCTACCTTCTTATGTGAGTGTTTTATCCCTCTGGTTTGAATAAATAATATATACAGTGAGCACGATTAGTCTTGTTTTGTTGTTTTATGCCATTCTTGTTGCTGTGGCCTGCAAAGGATGTTGGTGGGAGGAGCTACAGCCAAAGGATGATGATTTGAATGATATACTTATTATGGAAAAGCTCTTTTGACCTCTGAGGAAGATCTGAAGTCCAGTACAGAGGTGAGCGCTACTGCAGGGATCTCCTCTAGATTTTGGGTCCCATGCTGAATGACTGTTCCTGCCACAAGAGGTCAGCTGCTTGGCATGGGTGCCAATTAAACATCGCTTTGCAGTTTCTCAATGATTGCAAAGCATTCTCTGATTAGACGAGGCGAAGAGGCGGGGTGGTGATGTCACACCTTTCACCCCATCCAATCAGAGAAAGCTTTGCATTTGTTGAGAAAATGGAATGCATTCACTGAATGGCGCCCATGCAAAGCAGCTAACCTCCTATGATCAGGATGCAGCAGGGCAGGCGTTCGGCACAGGACCCAGAAGCGAGTGGAGATGGATGTAGTAACGGTGTCTATACAGTCATTTCCAGCTTTTAGAGGACTCCCACTGGTATGGTATATACATAGTTACATTAGTCTATGCTTTTCCAATGTGACTATGTATAAAATGCCATACCTGGAATTGGTTTTTAAGAGCATTAAAACAGCCAACATGTTTCAGGGAAAAGCCTCCCTCTTCCTCAGGGTTTGAGCAGTGGATGTTATTGGAATCACAATGAGATACAAAAAGAAAACCCAGTCAGCAGTTCATGATGCCATCAAGATCTGACAACCTTTATCAAGCATAACATAGGTCATTGTACCTCATCATGATTCTAATAACATCCACTACTCAAGCTCTGTGAGGAAGGTTGAGGTCTTTCCACTGAAATGTGTTGGGCTTTATTCAGAGGCGGCTCTCTAATTAGGCGGTCGCCTAGGGCCTCACACTCACAGGGGCCTCGCGGCCACCTAATTTGCCTGTGATCAATACTAATGTCAGCGCCATCGGATCTCTCTATCACCTCTCCCTCTTTCTCAACCCCCCCCCCTCTCTCTTGCATTGGCTGAATATGTCTGATGGGTGAGGAGGGTGCCCTGGAAGTGGTGCTGATCACCTGTGTGCTAGATCCGTGCATTTTCTGCAGCCATTTTTCTTGCTTGAATTATTTTTGCCATTATGGGCGTGAGTGGGGCCTCATGTCTAAGTTTTGCCTAAGGCCTCACAAAGCCTAGAGCCGCCTCTGGCTTTATTTGATGCTCTTAACCAATAAAAATAAAAATTTACATCTAGGCCACTAATCCTTCCACTACATAAATCCTCTATGGCATAATTATTTAATTTACATAGTAATTGTGTATAAATTGCAACACCTTCCAGACAAATGACAATGAAGACACACGGTTACCCTTTGAGGTGTTGCTGGACGCCCTGATGGTCCGGTTAGAACGCCATGAAATTGCACAATTAAAGTGGAACTAAACCCGCTTATCCCTTACAGCCAAGGAAGCTTCCATCTTGGCTTATGTTTTATCTGCATTTGCCATAGTGCTGCAAATGTGATAATTTATGACACCAGATGTCAGGGTCCGGATCTGAATCTGTGACCTCTGTACTGTCTAGCTGTAGCTCTTCATGCCAAGCCACCTGAGATGCTGGACGGCTCCCCGTCTGATCTCTTAGACCAGGGGTAGGCAACCTTGGCCCTCCAGCTGTGGTGAAACTACAAATCCCATCAGGCCTCTGCCTTTAGGAGTCATGCTTGTGACTGTCAGGGTCTTGCAATGTCTCATGGGACTTGTCGTTTCAAAACAGCTGGAGGGCCAAGGTTGCCGCATACCCCTTTCTTAGGACAATCTTGCCTTGTCTCTTGTCAATCTTGATCTCTTTGCTCCTCCCATAAACTTCCTGATTTAGGCCACGCCTTTGCACTTCCTGTTTGCCAGATTATTGTGCTCTCTCCAGCCAATATCTTGTTCTGGTCACTGCTGCTGCCATCCATATCGTATCTTCACTACCACTCGTTACCGACCTTTGACTTGTTCCTTGACTACACTTCCACTTGATCCCAACTTGCAACCACTTGTTACCGACCTTTGGCTTGTTTATTGACTATGCTTCTGCTTGATACCTATCTGCTATATCTTCTACTGGACCCTGGCTTTCTCACCACCTGGTGAGGTGATCCTGAGGACTGCAACACGCAGCAAAACCCATCTCCACTATCAGGAGCTCTGGTGAATACCGATTAGTGTTTAGACCACGTACCTCGGATGAGCCCACGTCATCTGTCAGAGTGACCTGCTTGTATACTTATCCTGCTGGTTTGTAGCAGCCTCTCTATTGCTATAGCTACTGGTCTCTGAGCCTGACCCCCCCGCCTGTGACACCAGCCTTTGGATGGCTTGAAAGTTCAGTTGAGGGTACAATCAACTGTGACAGTTATCATTCATGGCATGCCATGTAACTGTTTTGGTAAACTGTTAAAGTGATGGGTTTAGATCCCCTTTACTTCACTCAGTGAAAAAAGACAAAATTCCTCAATGCAAGCGGGAAATTTAAATATAAAAAAAAAAACTTTCTCCAAAACTGACCTGCTTTGACATGAAAACCCAACATTTAAAAAAAAATACAGAATGAAGTGCCAAAAATAACTGCGAACTGTGATACCCAGGGGCCCCAAGGAGCTTGCAGCTCCATCAAAGCTTGGCAGAGAATCACAAGGTGGGAATTTGGCAGGGGAAACGATCTGTCAACGCTGAAAAGCAGTGCCCTCTGCGCTGTTTATCTTGGAGGAGACAAGGCCGCTTTTGTGGGGTGGAGATAGCGGGACACGGTGAATGAGCTCGGTTACCAGGCCCTTTCAAGGTACACGGTGATCCACAACCCATTTCTGGTCCGTAAACCGTCACCATGGTAACGTTATCACTGGTGTTGGAGGCACGAGGTGTTGGCTGGTGTATGAATAGTATAAACGTGCTGAGGCAAAGGTCTCGAAATCTCTCCAAAGCCAAGAAGGAGTGAACAATGAGGTCAGCGTTATCAGCCAGGCCTCGCTAGTAAACAAATCTCATTGCAGATCCTCTGTGGATTACAAGATCTGAGTTACTGGATCCTGGGGGGGGGGGAATCATGGTTCCTGGACACACGTCTTCCAATGCATTTCCACGAAGCAAAATAGAAAACTTAACAAGTCAGATTGTGTAAAGTGATGAGTTAATGGTGAACTATGGAAAACAAAACAATACAGGAAAGAAAAGTTACCCTTGCAGTGGGTCCCTCAACATGGGAAAAAATGTTACCCTTGCAGTGGTTCCCCCAATATGGGGACATTTTTTTACCCTTGCAGTGGTCCCCCTAACATGGGAACATTTTTTACCCTTGCACGGTTCCCCTAACATGGGAAACATTTTTACCCTTGCAGTGGGTCCCCCAACATGGGGAAAAAATGTTACCCTTGCAGTGGTTCCCCCAATATGGGGATTTTTTTTTACCCTTGCAGTGGTTCCCGCAACTTGGGGAAAAAAATAACCCTTGCAGTGGTTCCTCCAATATGGGGAAAAAAATAACCCTTGCAGTGGTTCCCCCAATATGGGGAAAAAATGTTACCCTTGCAGTGGTTCCCCCAATATGGGGATTTTTTTTACCCTTGCAGTGGTTCCCCCAATATGGGGATTTTTTTTACCCTTGCAGTGGTTCCCCCAATATGGGGATTTTTTTTACCCTTGCAGTGGTTCCTCCAATATGGGGAAAAAAATAACCCTTGCAGTGGTTCCCCCAATATGGGGAAAAAATGTTACCCTTGCAGTGGTTCCCCCAATATGGGGATTTTTTTTACCCTTGCAGTGGGTCCCCCAGCATGGGAAAAATATGTTACCCTTGCAGTGGTTCCCCCAATATGGGGACATTTTTTTACCCTTGCAGTGGTTCCCCTAACATGGGATTTTTTTTTTACCCTTGCAGTGGTTCCCCCAAACAAAGGGAACATTTTTTAACCTTGCAGTAGATCCTGCAACTTCGGGACATTTTTTTACCCTTGCAGTGTGTCCCCCAATATGGGGAAAAAATGTTACCCTTGCAGTGGGTCCCTCAAAATGGGAAATATATGTTACCCTTGCAGTGGGTCCCCCAACATGGAAAAAATATGTCATCTTTGCAATGGCTACCCCTTTTCTAGGGGATGATGAATAAGGCGATATACTTACCTTATTCCTCACTCACTGCAGGCTTCCTCTCTGTATGACCAGTCCCCCAAAAGCCACTTCTTTTCACTGTATCACCAATAGCAGATTTCTTATGGTTCAGATCATCTCATTGATATGCTGCTTGGAAGAGGAGGCCACACACAGAAACATAAATGCAGACTTTGCATGTGTCCAGACAACGGCATAGGGGTACTATGAAAGTACAGTATGTGTTTTTTTTTTTTTTTCTTTCACACAGAAGATTTTTGTTGCATTCAAAGTTTATGACATTGCTACTATATAAATCCCCTGGATGCAAACATTGCTTGGCTGGTTTTCCGCAGGTTTAAAGTCACCCACATATGTCTCTCTCATTTCCTTATCTGTAATGTAAGTAACATATGACAGCGTGTGGTTATCCGTTAAGCTGTGAAATAAGCCGCAATATATAAAGAATAACCCTGCTGTATGTTACCAGCCTACACAGTATCCCCTTGTAATGAAAACCGTGTGTGTTTTTCTTTTCCGTATCGTCTGGAATATCTCGCTCGCGTCGTTTGTTTATTTTATTGACAAAAAAAAATGTACAGAAGCTCAATTTGTAGTTTTTAAACTCAAAGGAACCAAAGTCGTTTTTCCAGAGTTCCTGGCACAGCTTCAGAAAGACAGCCGCCCACTTCCAGCTACCGCCGAAGTCTGCCGTTTCAAAACCGTTGGGTCATATTTGAATGAACTTTATTCCTTGGGGCGAAGATTTTATAAAGGGGATTAAAAGTGAACTCCACTAAGCTATAAAGATACTATTTTCACTAGGTATGCATTTAATTTTATATACCGTATATATAATATATACATACATACATACACGGTGAGTACATTTTTGTAAATATTTTCTTCTATCTTTTCATGTGACAACACTGAAGAAATGACACTTTGCTACAATGTAAAGTAGTGAGTGTACAGCTTGTATAACGGTGTAAATTTGCTGTCCCCTCAAAATACCTCAACACACAGCTATTAATGTCTAAACCGCTGGCAACAAAAGTCAGTACACCCCTAAGTGAAAATGTCCAAATTGGGCCCAATTAGCCATTTTCCCTCCCCCGGTGTCATGTGACTCGTTAGTGTTACAAGGTCTCAGGTGTGAATGGGAAGCAGGTGTGTTAAATTTGGTGTTATCGCTCTCACTCTCTCATACTGGTCACTGGAAGTACAACATGGCACCTCGTGGCAAATAACTCTGAGGATCTGAAAAAAAGAATTGTTGCTCTACATAAAGATGGCCGAGGCTATAAGAAGATTGCCAAGACCCTGAAACTGAGCTGCAGCACGGTGACCAAGACCATACAGCGGTATAACAGGACAGGTTCCCCTGAGAACAGGCCTCGTCATGGTCCTCCAAAGAAGTTGAGGTCACGTGCTCAGCGTCATATCCAGAGGTTGTCTTTGGGAAATAGACGTATGAGTGCTGCCAGCATTGCTGCAGAGGTTGAAGGGGTGGGGGGTCAGCCTGTCAGTGCTCAGACCATACGCCGCACACTGCATCAAATTGGTCTGCATGGCTGTCGTCCCAGAAGGAAGCCTCTTCTAAAGAAGATGCACAAGAAAGAGCTGCAAACAGTTTGCTGAAGACAAGCAGACTAAGGACATGGATTACTGGAACCATGTCCTGTGGTCTGATGAGACCAAGATAAACTTATTTGGTGTCAGATGGTGTCAGGCGTGTGCGGCGGCAACCAGGTGAGGAGTACAAAGATAAGTGTGTGTTGCCTACAGTCAGGCATGGTGGTGGGAGTGTCATGGTCTGGGGCTGCATGAGTGCTGCCGGCACTGGGGAGCTACAGATCATTGAGGGAACCATGAATGCCAACATGTACTGTGACATACTGAAGCAGAGCATGATCCCCTCCCTTCAGAGACTGCGCCGCAGGGTAGTATTCCAACATGATAACGACCCCAAACACACCTCCAAGACCACCACTGCCTTGCTAAAGAAGCTGAGGGTAAAGGTGATGGACTGGCCAAGCATGTCTCCAGACCTAAACCCTATTGAGCATCTGTGGGGGATCCTCAAACGGAAGGTGGAGGAGCGCAAGATCTCTAACATCCACCAGCTCTGTGATGTCGTCATGGAGGAGGGGAAGAGGACTCCAGTGGCAACCTGTGAAGCTCAAGTGACCTCCATGCCCAAGAGGGTTAAGGCAGTGCTGGAAAATAATGGTGGCCACACAAAATATTGACACTTTGGGCCCAATTTGGACATTTTCACTTAGGGGTGTACTCACTTTTGTTGCCAGCGGTTTAGACATTAATGGCTGTGTGTTGAGTTATTTTTAGGGGACAGCAAATTTACACCGTTATACAAGCTGTACACTCACTACTTTACATTGTAGCAAAGTGTCATTTCTTCAGTGTTGTCACATGAAAAGATAGAAGAAAAGATTTACAGAAATGTGAGGGGTGTACTTACTTTTGTGAGATACTGTGTGTATACACACACACACACACATATATATACATACACAAACACTGTATGTATATATAAATAAATATCATATGGGCAAAAGATGTCAAAAACTGTCATGATTTCAGCTAGCCACTAGATGGCGCCAATATAAAACTGAACTGATCATTCCCTCACTGCAGTTCAGCAACTTGTGAATTGCACAATTTAAATTCACATCCAGGATTTAAAGAGAACCTGTACTTAGCTGATAGCAGGCAAAGTAAAAGTTTAATTTATAGCATACACAATAAGAATGTTGCATGTATTATGTGTTTAGCCCTGTTCTGCTTTAATGCCCCAATCCCAACAACACCAGAAACTGTTTTTGGCTTCTTAAGGTGGTCCCAATTGACCTTGTAACCCATAACCTGCCTTTGGTTCCGCCCGCTGGGATCTGGTCCCACAAGGAGATTAATGTTCTGTTCAAGGTAAATGGCTCACCAAAGGCTCCACCGTAACATCCCTGGGTGCTGTTCGGTCGACTGCACTCTGGCAAATCAATCAGAAAAAAGTACTTTTGAAGGACGTCATCAAGTCATTGAATGTTCTGAGAATTTTCGTACAGATGTTCGTATGAACACGGGTGCAAAAATCTACTAACATAGGCCAGCTTTAGTCCCCTGTCTTTTCTGGGCACAGCCTGGCTGTCATTGGCCTAGACTAGTACAGCATTGGGCACTGTTGGCACAGCACCCATTCCCGGGCGCACAGCTCCTGTAGGCTTAGTGGGTTTCATTTGCAAATCCTTCTCAGGCACAAAATAACTTGTGTCAACACAAGTCACACGTTAGTGATAGACAAACATTTGTAGTTTTTGTAGAACTGTTACCATGTAACAACATAATCTGCTACAATATCACCAGACAAAGATACATCTCAGCAATGTAACCTGGACTTGTTTAACATGAAAATGAACCTGACTTGTTTCTGATGGTGCCAACTGGCAGGGCCACCATTAGGGGGGTACAGGCATTACACCTGTAAGGGGCCCGATGGTCCCCAGGGGCCCGGCTGGCCCCCTCCCATTTTTTTTGTTTATTTATTTATTTTTTTGCATTACACCTGTAAGGGGCCTGATGGTCCCCAGGGTCCCTTACAGGCCCCCCTCCTACTTTTTTTTAATTTTAATATATATATTTTTTTTGCATTACACCTGTAAGAGGCCCGATGGTCCCCAGGGCCCCTTCTCCCAGTTTTTATTTTTTTTGCATTACACCTGTAAGGGCCCGATGGTCCCCAGCCTACCAATCCCCCCCCCCCCCCCCCTGCTTATCATCTCGCGTCAGGAGTGAGGAGAGAAGAGATTACACTCTTTGCTCCAGGGGGGCCCTGCTTAAAGCCGAAAATTTGTGATGACTGCCCTGCCAACTGGTGCTCAATTTTCTTGGGGGGGGGGTTGGTGCCCCTAATGGAGTGGCCACCACTGGCGCCAGCTACGAGCTGCAGTCCCAATCCTTCTTTTACTACTTGCTGAAGAGTATTGGGGGTTAGGAGTGCCTAATAAAAATGATCATCTAGCGCAATGATTGGTATAAAAAGTTGATTACTGGGCACTTTCACCCCCTTCCTGTCAGGCCGGCACTTTCAGCGCTGTCACACTTTGAATGACAATTGCGCAATCATGCAATACTGTACCCAAACTAAATTTTATCATTTTTTATGAGACAGATAGAGCTTTCTTTTGGGGTATTTAATCACCACTGTGTTTTTTATTTTTTGCTAAACAAAACGAAAATAGACCCAAAATTTTGAAAAAAAACAAACAATTTTTCTTAGTTTCTGTTACAAATTTTTGTAAAGAAGTAATTTTTCTCCTTCACTGATGGGCACTGATATGCTGCACTGACGGGAACTGACAGGCGGCACTGATATGCTGCACTGATGGGCATTGATAGGCAGTACTGATGGGCACTGACACTTCAACTCCCTTCCTTCCAGCACAAATTACCCCCAAATCCCCCCTTCTAGCAAAAATCTTCCCGCCCCCCAAAATCTCTCCTCATGGAACAATACTTGCCCCCTGCCAAACCCCAAAATCCCCTTTTCAACACAAATCTACTCCCTCCCATATCCTTGTGGCTCCCCCACCTCACATAATACCATCATGCCCAGGGCAGCCTACCCTCCTGCCCACCCCTTGTCCCGGCCTCATGCCCAACCACAGCAGGAATTAAATCCCCCATCTTGTTGAGCTGTCACTACAACCCACATAACACAATCGAAACAAGTGATTGGGGTCGTAATGCAACCGCATGCAATGCACCAGGGTTATGGCACGGTCATGTGACATTTGGCGGTTAAAACAGGCAACGAGGAGGCAACATACCACTGTCAAATGCCTCTGAAAAGTGATCCTAGTGCTGATTGCTTTTTTTAGAGGGGCGGCAATCATTGCTGCAATTGTAAAAGAGCCCTATTACTGAAAACAGGGTCTATACATCACACCTTCACTGTAGGTTGGCCTCAAAGGAAGTCCACCTCTAAAATCGTAACTTTCATCAGTCAAAAAAAAAAAAAAACCCCATTGGAATCCATGCGTCCAGCGCCCAGCATGTAGATTAGGGGGCAGGATGCATTGGATGGGGGGGCGCCCTGTATTACGGGCTGCCACTGGTGACCACACAGGCTGGACATATCTGACTTCCTTCTTCTCCATTACACTGATTGGTCACTAATCTGATTCCAAATTTCCAAGGCACATCTGGATTGGATTGGATGATTCTTTGCCCTGACACTCTGATACATGAAACTTTTTGTATGGGAAAGACAAGGGAGTCTGCAGAAGGTGTTTTCCGAAATTCCTCTCCCACATTACAAAGAGGTGAGCAGAATGGGTTCCCAGATTATTATATTATTAAACAGGATTTATATAGTTAGTGCAGCGCTTTACAATATAAAAGGGAGACAGTACTGCAACAATACAATTCAATACAAGAGGGTTAGGAGGGCCCTCCTGGGAGCTTACAATCTAATAGGGAGGACCTGGTGCAACAAAATGTAATCACTGTGAGGGATGAATTCATGGAAGAAATAAAAGATTTGGTTGTTAGTTGAAGGCAGGATAGGCTTTCCTGAAGAGATGAGTTTTCAGGGATCACCTAAAAATGGACAGAGTAGGAGATAGCCGGACAGATTGTGGTAGGGAGTTCCAGAGATGGGGAGAGAATCTGAAGAAGTCTCAGAGATGAGAATGGGAGGAGGAGACAAGAGAGACAGAGAGCAGGAGGTCTTGGGAGGAGCGGAGAGGAATTTAGATAATATTCAGAGACAAGATTGGTGATGTATGTCGGGGGCAGAGTTGTAGATGGTGTTGTATGTTGTTAATATTTTTAATTTTATTTGTTGGGCAATAGGAAGCCAGTGGAGGGATTGGCAGAGAGGGGTGACAGATCACCATATTAACCACTTAACGACTGCCCCTATAGCAGATTTACTGCTACAAGGTGGCCGTTCTGTGTAGAATCATGTATATATACTGTACATGATTCTGTACCTCCGCATAGGGGGGCGCACGCTGTTGGTGCGCCGCCTTTGCTGTGATTAGTCACAGCAGAAGCTGATCAGCGGGTGCCGGACAATGGCTGGCACCCGCCGATCGTCAAGAAGAGAGGCTGGATGCAGCTTTGCATATATAAACAAGGCAGAGCTCCATCCTGACTGCAGGGATGTGATGGATTTTCTTTCCCTGCAAAGCAGGGAAAGAAAATCTACAGTATCACATCCCTTAGTGAAAGCAGCACACACAGTACACACATAAACAGTGGTTAGGCACACAGTTATTTATCCCTTTGATCGCCCTAGATGTTTAACCTCTTACCAGCCAGTGTCATTAGTACAGAGACAGTGCATATTTTTAGCACTGATCACTGTATTAGTGTCACTGGTTTCCACAAAGTGTCATAAGTGTCAGTTAGTGTCAGACTGTCCGTCGCAATATCGCAGTCCCGCTATAAGTCACTGAACGCCGCCATTACTAGTATAAATAATAAAGAGACTGGCAGACTGGTTCAAGTCGCGGACAGCAAGTGTATCTTTAACGAGTGTTATTACAAGTTCAACACCGCTTCTATCAATTTCTGATCATGCCGTGTCTGCTCTTTCACAGGTAAATTTCATCTGCTACCTTATCCATACATTCCTCCTGCTATGTTTGACTGATAGCTGATCGCCGCCATTACTAGTATAAAAAAAAAAAAAAATTCCAGTATATATCCCATAGTTTGTAGACACTATAACTTTGCGCTTACTGGGATTTTTTTTTAACAAAAATATGTAGCAGAATGCATATTGGCCTAAATTAATAAAGAAATTCGATTTTTTTTATTGGATGTGTTTTATAGTAGAAAGTAAAAAATATTGTTTTTTTTTCCTCAAAATTGTCGGCCTTTTTTTTTTTCTTATAGCGCAAAAAATAAAAAACCCGGAGGTAATAAAATACCACCAAAAGAAAGCTCTATTTGTGGGGAAAAAAGACATACCGGTACATTTTATTTGGGTACAACGTTGCACAAACACGCAATTGTCAGTTAAAGTAATGCAGTGCCGTATCACAAAAAATGGCCTGGTCACGAAGGGGGGGGGGGTAAATCTTCCAGAGGTCAAGTGGTTAAAGGAAGTTTGGTGGATCTAAAACCCCCTGCTGGTGGACTGTGCTCTCTTTATGTAGCTCAAGGATGATTTTTTTTTTTGACTGGAGTGTTCCTTTAACCACTAGTCAAGACGCCCACCGTCAAATGACGGCGGGCGGAAGACCCTGTTGTTCTGGGCGGCGGACGTCATATGACGTCGCGCCTTTAAAAGACACTAGGGGGCACGCGCCCGCCGCGTCACTGGGGACCCGATGTGCGTGCCCGGCACCCGCGATTGCCCAGTAACCGAGCAGGACCGTGGATCTGTGTGTGTGTAAATACGGAGATCCACGTCCTGTCAGGGAGAGAGGAGACCGATGGTGTGTCCCTTGTACATAGGGACACAGATCGGTCACCTCCCCCAGTCAGTCCCCTCCCCCCCACAGTAAGAATCACTCCCAGGGAACACATTTAACCCCTTTCTCGCCCCCTAGTGTTAACCCCTTCCCTGCCAGTCACATTTATACAGTAATCAATGCATTTTTATAGCAGGTATCGCTGTATAAATGTGAATGGTCCCAAAAAATGTGTCAAAAGTGTCCGATGTGTCCGCCGCAATATCGCAGTCACGATAAAAATCCCTGATCGCTGCCATTACTAGTAAAAAAAATAAAATAATAAAAATGTTATAAATCTATCCCCTATTTTGTAGACGCTATAACTTTTGCGCAAACCAATCAATATACGCTTATTGCGATTTTTTTTTACCAAAAATATGTAGAAGAATACATATCGGCCTAAACTGAGGACATTTTTTTTTTTTTAAATGGATATTTATTATAGCAAAAAGTAAAAAATATTGTGTTTTTTTTCAAACTTGTCGCTCTTCTTTTGTTTATAGCGCAAAAAATAAAAACCGCAGAGGTGATCAAATACCACCAAAAGAAAGCTCTATTTGTGGGAAAAAAAGGACGCAAATTTCGTTTGGGAGCCACGTCGCACGACCACGCAATTGTCATTCAAAATGTGACAGCGCTGAAAGCTGAAAAATGGCTTGGGCAGGAAGGGGGTTTAAAGGAGTAGTAAAGGTACATGTTTTTTCACCTTAATGCATCCTATGCATTAAGGTGAAAAAACATCCGACAATACGCCCCCCCCCCCCCCCGAGCCCCCGTTTTACTTACCTGGCCCCTCGAAAGTCCTGCGCTCGTCCCCGTCATCCTCTTCGGTTCTCAGCCTGGCCGCCGATTGGCTACACTGGATGGATTGAAAGCAGCGCAGCCATTGGCTGGCGCTGCTGTCAATCACATCCAATGATGCGGCGCGCCGGGGGGGCGGGGCCGAGTGATACAGTCGGCGGCTATGGCGCCACTGTATCACGGAAGCGCGCCCGCAATAACTCCACACCATGCGAGCTCGCTCGCATTATGGTGTGGAGTCCTTGCGGGGAGGAGCCGAGACAGCCGCCGAGGGACCCCAGAAGGCCAGGATCGGGGCCACTGTGTGCAAAACGAGCTGCACAGTGGAGGTAAGTATAAACTGTTTGGTATTTTTTTGCAAAAAAAGGGAAGCTTTAGTGTCCCTTTAAGTGCCCGGTAGGCAAGTGGTTAAGAGACAGCTATAGACAGTAGTGGGCCAAGTTTGGGAAACACTGACCTAGTTATTGGGCCCATTAGATGGGATTAGCTGTTAATAAAGGAAATGGAACACCCACGCTGTTTTTTTTTCCTCCCTCTGAGCATTAAATGTATAGAATGCTGATTTTGCACAAGTTGTCTTATAAAAAGATCATGCCAAGCAGTGGTATCATTTAAATAAACACATCGCTGAACACTTCCTGCTTATGCCAGCATGAAGCATGAATTCTACCCGCCTAATTAAATTATTCTGGTCTGGCTGGTGGCCGCGCTGGCTATACGTGGGCCTCCGTGTATGAGAGGGGCAGTCTGGGAGACGACTGCCCGCAGCCCCGCCAGGGGAGCCCCTGCGCATCACCAGCTGAACTGTCTGACATTGGTTAGGAAAGGTCACTAATTCTAAGCAGCGCGGGAGTGAGGATGAGGGCTAATGCCAAATTTAATAACTGGGCTTATAAATTAAATCACAAGAGCGGTGCCACCAGGGTGGAATAACAAATAAAAAGAAATTGCTTTACTTGGCCAAATGTGTAAAATTAAGTTTTTCCATTTGTGAAGTGAACGTGGGTGCAGCATTGGACCAGGAATGGGTACAGTATATACTCGAGTATAAGCCGACCCGAATATAAGCCGAGGCACCTAATTTTACCACAAAAAACTGGGACAACTTATTGACTCGAGTATAAGCCTAGGGTGTCCATCTGCATGCCTCACTGTGCCTCACTTTGCCTCACTGTGTCCATGTGCATGCCTCACTGTGCCCATGCCTCACTGTGCCCATGACTAAACTGACGTTTAACATGGGAGTCTATGAAAGGGGGCTACATGTGTGTCAAGTTTCGGGTCCAGGGGACCTAGGACCGGCCAGTACCGGCCCCCAAATTCACAGGAGAAATGACCGTTTAACATGGGGGTCTATGGAAGGGAGTGCCCGGCTTTGAAAAATAGGTGCTCCTCGGCCGTAGGTCCCCCGGACAACAAACTTTTCACACTACCTATGAAAGGGGGCTACATGTGTGCCAAGTTTGGGGTCCAGGGGACCTTTGACCGGCCAGTACCGGGTCCCCAAAGTCACAGGAGAAATTACCGTTTAACATGGGAGTCTATGGAAGGGGAGCCCGGATTTTGAAAAATTGGTGCTCCCCGGCCGTAGGTTCCCCGGACAACAAACTTTTCACACTTGTAGTGTGGGGGTACATGTGTGCCAAGTTTAGGGTCCAGGGGACCTACGGCTGGCCAATACTGGGTCCACAAAGCCTGGGAGATCAGGCGCAAAAAAGGTGACTCGAGTATAAGCCGAGGGGGGCATTTTCAGCACAAAAAAATGTGCTGAAAAACTCGGCTTATACTCGAGTATACACGGTACATTGGTATTCCCAGGGCTAAGGACTTTCCATGTGCTTCAAATAATAATACTTTATGGAACTATAGTTAATATATTTTTAATATACAATATAAAAACACATACATATCCTAAAAAATAAAAAAAAATAAAAAAATCACGTTCATTGAAAGGCAGAGACTTATAGTGACGTGAATGAACACGGCACCATCACAGTATTTCAATGTATCAGAACACAACAAACAAATCTAATGAAAGTACAAGATCAATGATCCAAGAGTCCAACATTTTTTAATAGTTCATTGTAGCCTGAGGTAGAAATCTAACGCGTTTCAGGGGCTCTGACACCCCCCCCCCCCACTTCATCAGGGCTTAATGAAGGACATAGGAGCACACAGGAATGAAAATATATAGCAGTACCCCAGACAGGTACTCTTATAACTCAAGCTGGCTGCATAGAATTGTAAATAGTTACATAGTTGTCAGGAACTGGACCACCTTCTGGTGGCACTGTGCTTCCCAGAGCGGAAGGTTGCAGTTCCTGTGTCCACCTGCGGGTGTCTCCCAGCAGGAAGCAGATCCCAGTAATCAGTTTCCACCTGATGCTGGTTGCTGGGAGAGTATTTAGTTCCGCCTCTACATCTCTACCTACGCTCCAGCGTTTTGCTTTGCTGCCAGATACTGCTTGCCATCTAGGCCTGATTCACACCTGTGCATTTTTAGTGCTTTTTGGCATTTTGCAGATTTGCGTGTTCCATAGGAAACCATGTTAAATGGACTGTAGTGCAAATCTGCAAAATGCAAAAATCATTAAAAAGGCAAAAGGTGTGAATCAGCCCCTTACCCTGTTCCTGCCCTTGATTGTGATCTTTGCCCTGTACCTATACCCTGAATGCTGCGACCTTGTTCCTAACCCCCCCCCCCCCCCCGTTCCTGATCCCTGTTTTGGTTCCCCTTATGTTCCCTGCACACCTCTAGTTTTAACAGACCGATTTTGATTTCTAAATGTCTCGGATTGTAGAAGGTCAGTCCAGTGCATGGAGCACAATGGCTTTGGTAAGTCCCCTCTCAAGTAAACCAGATACCCCTAGCTGGGAGGTCCCAAAATTTAAAGTGTAAGAAAAGCCTAAGTCTAACTATTCTTAAAAATGTTCCATTCCCCTCTACTCCTAACTATCCTACTGTGGCTTGCGGGGAGAGGAGGAAGTGCCAACAAAGGCTGGGTCATGGGAGTCTATGGGTAACTTCATGGCTCCCAGAATCCCCAGCCGTTGTGGACCACACGCTGAGATAGATAAATAGGTAAATACACATATCTTTTTATAACGGTTAGGAAGGATTTGCAAGCGGAGGGGAATTTTTTTAAGAATAGTAAGGCTTATCTTCTATTTTAAAGTCAACATGTCTACTGAGAGCCAGACCAATATTTTTTTTATTGTTACACACACATACACTATATTACCAAAAGTATTGGGACGTCTGCCTTTACACACACATGAACTTTAATGACATCCCAGTCTTAGTCTGTAGGGTCCAATATTGAGTTGGCCCAGCCTTTGCAGCTATAACAGCTTCAACTCTTCTGGGAAGGCCGTCCACAAGGTTTAGGAGGGTGTCTATGGGAATGTTTGGTGGGATGAATTAGAGTGGAGACTGCGAGCCAGGCCTTCTTGACCAACATCAGTACTTGACCTCACAAATGCGCTTCTGGAAGAATGGTCAAACATTCCCATAGACACACTCCTAAACCTTGTGGACAGCCTTCCGAGAAGAGTTGAAGCTGTTTGCAAAGGGTGTGCCAACTCAATATTGAACCCTACGGACTAAGACTGGGATGCCATTAAAGTTCATGTGCGTGTAAAGGCAGGTGTCCCAATACCTTTGTTAATACAGTGCATACATACATACAATTTTTATATTATATTATATTATATATTTCGCTAATTCAAACATTATAAAACTGCCTATTAATAATAAACCTTATTATGCTGCTTGAAGAAGAGGAGACCCTTCATTTCATATAATAGTGGAGTTGGTGGCAGAGCCCCTGTTACTGACCCATGCACACACATCTTAGCCCCCATAATTCCTCCTGACACTGTGTGGTCTGTTACCCCAGAATAGATCTGTGGGCTCAGTGACAGAGCCCGTCCTTCCTCCCTTAGCATCTCTTCCAGTGCCATGGCATCACAGAGGATAACCGGAGACGACGGCTGTCAGGATGGAGGATCAGTGTGACCTGAACGGGCTTGACTTGTGCAGCGGAGACTCTGCTCCGTATGATAACCAGAAGCGGAGTTCAAGGCAACAGAAAGACGGCGCTGACCCCGTGTGTGAACCGTGGAGTGGGACAGAAATAACACAAATGCCTTCTAACTATAGGACGGGAATGACTGGATACGTCGCAGCACCAGTCATTGTTGAAGAAACCTGTGCAGGAAAGAGCTCCCATTGCTTACCTTCTGAAAATGCTAGTTGCCTGGCTATTGTGTTGGTCCAATGCCTTCAATACTTTCTGGTTCTGGGTTCCCAGACCATAAGGCAGTTTAGGAGTCCTGATTTGCCAATACTTCACTTGCTGCATGCTTGTTCTAGGTCAGTGACCCAGAAAGTAGAAAAGCCAGGCCAACTAGCATTTTCAAAAAGGTCAATGGCAGCTTGTATTACACTGTGTAATTAATTCACAGGGGGGTCAGTAATCCTGCAGATGTTTCACAGTCAAACTCAGTGTAAGCCTCCATGTCAGATGATGTCATCGCCTACCCGGGGTTGATGATGTCATCCTCGTCAGGCAATAATGTTCGGCCTGGTGATAGGCTAATTAGGCCTGAGCACTCCATCCTGGGAGGAAGTCACTTTTCCCCCCCATACCCTGACACACCAGGTATATTTGGCAGCTGTAAAAATATACTGGATTTGCTTTGGAGGCCATGGGGTGAGGCCAAGAAGGAGATTGGAGATTCTCTCCCTTGGCACAGTCTGATCCCGATAGGGGTGTCGAGGGGATAGGAGGATCTTCGCCCCTTATAGGGTCTGTTAGTGGAGCCCCCCCCCCCCCCTGGGGTGGCCAAGATTTAAAAGTACTTTTCTGGCTATATGATGTACTGATGCTATAATTACAGAGGTCTTCTTTTCTTATTATAAATCTATAGGATATATGCTAAAATTTCCAAGTTGTCAGCTTCCAGGATATGTTATTTATGAAATGTGATATATTAAAGTGTACTGTATACCTTTTGAAAATAAAATATTTTGAAAGAAAAAATATACTGGATTTTGTCAAATATATAGGAATCACATTTTTTTTAACCCTTTAACCTTGTAAATAAATCCATAAGTGTTTTTTTTTTTTTTTATTCATTTGAAATTTTGTTGTCATCCTCGACCTATACTGCAGCCAAACAGTAAAATCTTCAAGATATTTCTGATTAAACCCTATTTATCCATGAGTTAGGGATAAACATATGCCCTAATACTCACATATTTACAATACGCAACGCTTTGTAGCCAAGCCAAATTTGTGCAGTGGTGCATGAAGCATGCCATGCAATGGGCCCCCCTCCTATTTTTTTGGAGGGATGGAGTGGTAGAGTAGCATGGTTGTTGTGGGTAGTCAATGTGGCAGATTTTCTTTAAGGTATATCAGTTTATTAGCGTGTGATCCTGAGGTTAACATATAATAAAGTTTTAATATATTAATAATTAAATGTATATAGACCCAAGTCTTTCAGCAAAGGCGCCAACGTGCACTTGTCTGACATACTAGTAGCCACTAGAGGGAGAACTACATATCGAGCAGTGGTCTCCAAATGGTGGCACCAGGAGCCAAATGCCACCTTTTGCTTGCCCATTTCTGGCCTTTAGGACACTATTCCTCCCCACTGACACCATTGATGGAGCACTATTCCTCCCACTGACACCATTGATGGAGCACTATTCCTCCCACTGACACCATTGGTGGAGCACTATTCCTCCCCACTGACACCATTGATGGAGCACTATTCCTCCCACTGACACCATTGGTGGAGCACTATTCCTCCCCACTGACACCATTGATGGAGCACTATTCCTCCCACTGACACCATTGGTGGAGCACTATTCCTCCCACTGACACCATCAATGGAGCACTATTCCTCCCACTGACACCATGGATGGAGCACTATTCCTCCCACTGACACCATCAATGGAGCACTATTCTTCCTGCTAAAACCAATGATGTGGCACTATTCTTCCTGCTAAAAATATTGATGGGGCATTGTTTATTCCTACTGCTGCCGGGGCATTCTATACTCTTATCGGTCACAGTGTGGTCCCCCTAAAGCCTGAAGGACAGTAAATTGGCCCTTTGTTTAGAAAGTTTTGGAGACCTCTTTACTAGAGCAGAGGTCTCCAAACTTTTTAAACAAAGGGCCAGTTTACCATCCTTCAGACGTTCTGGACTGTAGCCAGTGGGAGTAGAAAATATCCTAGTATCGGTAACAATGCCCCATCATTGGTGTCAGTGGGAAGAATAGTGTCCCATTGTTGGTATCAGTGGAAAGAATAGTGTCCCATTGTTGGTATCAGTGGGAAGAATAGTGTCCCATTGTTGGTATCAGTGGGAAGAATAGTGTCCCATTGTTGGTATCAGTGGGAAGAATACTGTCCCATTGTTGGTATCAGTGGGAAGAATAGTGTCCCATTGTTGGTATCAGTGGGAAGAATAGTGTCCCATTGTTGGTATCAGTGGGAAGAATAGTGTCCCATTGTTGGTATCAGTGAGAAGAATAGTGTCCCATTGTTGGTATCAGTGGGAAGAATAGTGTCCTATTGTTGGTATCAGTGGGAAGAATAGTGTCCTATTGTGCCCCATCAGTGGTGTCAATGGAAGGAATAGTGTCCCATTATTGGTGTCAGAAGGAGGAATAGTGCCCCCCAGTGTTGGTGTCAGTGGGAGGAATAGTGCCCCAGCACTGGTGTCAGTGGGAGGAATAGTGCCCCAGTGTTGGTGTCAGTGGGAGGAATAGTGCCCCAGTGTTAGTGTCAGTGGGAGGAATAGTGACCCATCATTGGTGTCAGTGGGAGGAATAGTGACCCATCATTGGTGTCAGTGGGAGGAATAGTGACCCATCATTGGTGTCAGTGGGAGGAATAGTGACCCATCATTGGTGTCAGTGGGAAGAATAGTGCCCCAGCACTGGTGTCAGTGGGACCAGTAGTGCCCCATCGTTGGTGCCAGTGGCAGGAATCATGCCCCATTGTTAATGTCAGAGCTAGGAATAGTGCCCCAAGTGCCAGATTAAGACAAGCAAATGGCTGCATCTGGCCCCCGGGCCACAGTTTGGAGACCACTGTACTAGAAGGATAGGGAGAGTTACATTTTTGTATAAAAAATCCAATCATGAAAGACACAACAAGCATGAAACAAATGTTAATGTACAAGTGATACACTCTGCAATAAACATAAATACAAGGTGGTTGTCTGATCTAACCAGAGTTTGTAGAACAAGATCTTGGAAAAGCTTAGTCTGGTGAGCTGGTGTCGAAGGCCTCCTCATGCACCGCCCTTCTCTGCAGCATAAACATGAACTTTCGGGTGACCCGAGCCCAGGGCTCGAGTCCTGCGGGAACGAATGGGAACGGCGTCCCCGCACTTTTTTCACAGCAGGAACACCGTTCCCTTTGCAGGACTAGCAGCCGAGCCGCCCGAGCCGATCCTTCACTAAGTGGCGATGCCCAGCATCGCCGCATAGTGAAGGACTCGACTCGAGTCACTGTCAGTCAGGGACAGGCGAACTGAGCCGAGCAGACTCGGAGCTCCTCCTCCAGGCTCCGACCTCACCTGCCACCTGTCCTTCAGTACGCGGCCGGTTGCGTGTGACATCACGCGGAGGCGGCGTCACACAGCAACGCTAGGATGAGCCCGCATCTCCTCTCTTCACACAGCCAGGCCAGCCCAGCACCCTGAGACCAGCCGGGCCAGTACTGAGTACCCTGAGGCCAGCCAGCCAGCCAGCACCCTGAGACCAGCCAGCACCCTGAGACCAGCCAGGCCAGCACCCTGAGACCAGCCAAGCCAGCACCCTGAGACCAGCCAAGCCAGCACCCTGAGACCAGCCAAGCCAGCACCCTGAGACCAGCCAAGCCAGCACCCTGAGACCAGCCAAGCCAGCACCCTGAGACCAGCCAAGCCAGCACCCTGAGAGCAGCCAAGCCAGCACCCTGAGACCAGCTAAGCCAGCACCCTGAGAACAGCCAAGCCAGCACCCTGAGAACAGCCAAGCCAGCACCCTGAGAACAGCCAAGCCAGCACCCTGAGAACAGCCAAGCCAGCACCCTGAGACCAGCCAAGCCAGCACCCTGAGACCAGCCAGCCAGCACCCTGAGACCAGCCAGTCAGCACCCTGAGACCAGCCAGGCCAGTACCCTGAGACCAGCCAGGCCAGCACCCTGAAACCAGCCAGCCAGCACCCTGAGGCCAGCCAGGCCAGTACCCTAAGACCAGCCAGGCCAACACCCTGAGACCAGCCAGGCCAGCACCCTGAGGCCAGCACCCTGAGACCAGCACGGTCAACACCCTGAGACCAGCACGGCCAGCACCCTGAGGCCAGCCAGGCCAGCACCCTGAAGCCAGCCAGGCCATCACCCTGAGGCCAGCCCCCTGAGGCCAGCCAGGCCAGCCCCCTGAGGCCAGCCAGGCCAGCCCCCTGAGGCCAGCCAGCCAGCTCCCTGAGGCCAGCCAGCCAGCCAGCACCCTGAGACCAGCCAGTACCCTGAGCCCAGCACAGCACTGATCATTGAGTCAAGGATGAGCCAAGTCTTCAACTCAAGTTGAGCAAGTCTTCAGAACTGTAAGTAAATATATGAGGGGAGCTATTACTTGTTTGATGGGGGTAATATGTAAAATAAGCGATATCCGAATAATGAAACATTTTATTTCATACAATTTCATACATTTGTGCTTATTTTGTGCCTTACCCTGCACCTCACAGTCACCACACATATGAGCGTATCATTTTTATTTTTTTTGGTGGGGGAGTGGATCTTGGGTGGGAGTTCCCACACTTTTTTCCCCAGGACTTGACCCCTGCCCGAGCCTCTATGTTTATGCCTACAGCTGGTCCAAAAGACATCTTCATGGGGTTGGATCCGACCGGACCAACCTCTGATGCTGCAGCCTCTCTTAATACATTACATAGAACTTCTCACCTAGAAGGAAACTTTCCTAGAACTCTTCACTAATCTGCTCACTGATTAGTGTCACTTGTGTTCAGCCGGATGTTACTGATGTGTCACTTAAATGATGTCGCTGAGGGCTGTACTCACCCATGAAGGACGCCTCACCTCCGCAGAAGAACGGGGGCTACAAGGATGCAACGTGACAGCAGGAAAAATCTGCAAGCTTGGAATAAGACTGCAATGATGTGTGTATGACCTCATCTTTCATAACTACAACACCCAATTCTACACATTGAGGCCGATTAGTAGAGCAACCAGATGATATATATGATGGCCCCATCTCAGGCCAGAGCTACAAAGCCCATAAAATGATTGGATGTTACGGGCAAAAGATTATTATTTTATATGTTGTAATTTGCTTACATCAGGAAAGAATTACAATTTTTATAGTTGGACTCTCCAGATATGAGAATTGTACAAAATGTGATTGTTCTGAGATTCAATAAAATGAGCACTAATTCCTGCATGCAACAAATCTGAATGCACTCTGCTGACATCATATCAGTACACGATGGATCCTGATTGGCTGCTATAGGCACTTGTAAAATATTACCCAAATGTTGAGCCATTGAGTCCAAGGCATTTATTGTATGAATACCCGATCCCCCGGGGTCACCTCTGCTCCACCTGATCCTCCTACATATGTTTTACATTAAAAAAATTATGAATCCTCATTGAATAAAATAGAAATAAAAACAAACAATAAGCTGCACTCCCAATTGCATGGTACACACTCTCGGGTTTACAGAGAACGGTCCGAAAGAGAGAAAATATCCAGTGAGTGGCAGTTGTGAGGAGGAAAATTTCTTGTTGAGGTCAGAGGAGAATGGGCAGACTGGTTCCGGATAATAGAAAGTCAGCAGTAACTCAAATAACCCCTCGTTACACCCAAGGTATGCAGAATACCATCTCTGAACGCACAACACACCCAACCTTGATGCAGATGGGCTACAGCAGCAGAAGACCGCACCGGGTGCCACTCCTGTCAGCTAAGAACAGGAAACTGAGGCTATAATTGGCACAGGATCACCAAAATTGGACAATAGAAGATTGGAAAAACATTGCCGGGTCTGAAGAGTCTGGATTTCAGCTGCGACATTCAGATGGTGGGGTCAGAATTTGGCGCATGGATCCATCCTGCCTTGTATCACCGGTTCAGGCTGGTGGTGGGGGTGTAATGGTGTGGGGGGGGGAGATTTTCTTGGCACACTTTGGGCCCACTTAGAACCAATTGAGAATCGATTAAACCCCACGGCCTACCTGAGTATTGTTGCTGACCATGTCCATCCCTTTATGACTACAGTGTCCCCGTCTTCTGATGGCTCCTTCCAGCAGGATAATGCACCATGTCACAAATCTCCAATCATCTCACCACTGGACAATGAGGTCCCTGTCCTCCAATGGCCTCCACACTCACCTCATCTCATCCAATAGAGCACCTTTGGCATGTGGTGGAGCGGGAGATTGGCATCATGGATGTTCAACCGACAAATCTGCAGCAACTGCGTGATGTTATCATGTCACTATGGAGCAAAATCTCTGAGGAATGTTTCCAACACCTTGTTGAATCTGTACCACAAAGAATTAGGGCTTCATGTACACTAGCAGCTCCTAAACTTGAAAAAAAATTTTGCCAAAGTTTTTAAACACAACTCAATAAAAGCTTGTGTGTCCAGGGGTGGGCAACCTCGGCCCTCCAGCTGTGGTGAAACTACAATTCCCATGAGACATTGCAAGACCCTGACAATCACAGGCATGACTCCTAGAGACAGAGGCATGATGGGATTTGTAGTTTCACCACAGCTGGAGGACCTACCCCTGATGTACACATAGGGGCTTTTACCAGAGTTTAGGAGCTGCTGCGATTGGGGAGCTTCAACCTCCCTCAATCTCCCTCTCCTGAATGCGGAAGAATCCCGTTCAGGATAGGAATGTTTTGCCCAAAAATTCCAACCTGCGGCAAAACCGCTTTTCCCACGGCCGGCGGTCAAAGTAGGCAGTGTGTGCATGACGCCCAAGGCAGTTCTGAGGAAAAAAGTGGGTCCAACCCGGGACTAGCAAGGTGTACCTAATAAAGTGGCCAGTGAGTGTTTATATGAGTTTCCTGACCATAGGCGTGCGCACAGGGTGTGCCAGGTGGGCCCAGGCACACCCTAATCACCCTTTGTAGCACAGATTTCCCCTACTGTCCTGGTCCCCCCCCCTCCTTCCCCCCACATCACTCCCGGCTTCCCTCCTATCCTCTCCCACTGGCTGTTGCTGCAGGGATGCTTTAGGATGAGTGCAGGAAGGAGTCGGTAAACATGTAATTTACTGGCCCCTTCCCTTTCTGAATGAACATTGTACGTGATCGGTAGTGTGTGTTTGAGCTTTGGGGTGTACACCCTAATGCAATAGGCTGCGCACACCTGTGTTCCTGACTGTGTTTATAAGCTCAGTTACTATCATAGTAGTCAGTCTATTTACACCCCGACTATCCAGCAGACATGCAGTCATTGTATTACTGGCAGGATCAGGTCCTCCTCCTCCTCCAATAGACTGGGTGCGTCAGCGCTGGAGAAGCAGAAGTGGATATTTTCCTCGGTTCACTGAGAAATCAGCAGATTTGTTTCTCTGAAGTTTCCCATAAATTGGGTAGAAGAGAATGTTATAAATAGCGGAGGGCCAGTGGTACGAGTGTTTGAGCCGATTCCAGGCAGTTTCCTATTACGTTCTGTACAATACACAGAGAAGCTGGACGTTTCTGCTATGTAAATATCGCGGGTGCTATAAAAAGACTGCTATGTGCATTTTTCATGCAGCAAGGGGAAAAAAATCGCCCGGTCTCTCTGCATCAGCCTCAAATCAGGGACATCACCTGGAGGCACAGAGAAGGGACCATGATTTTCATTGAGAAGAATAAAATGGGATAGAATTAGGTGTGACAGTTGCGATGGGTGAAATGCCAGCGTTCAATGCTGCTCTCTGCCCTTCCATTCCCTGAACACCACATCTATAACCTACATACCAACATCTTCACTTCAGTCCCCAGGACACCCACACTTGGTATGCTCACCTTCTGGATAGTCCTGCCCCGACCACACCCTTTTTTCCCAGGTGGTCTTGCCCAGATCATGCCCACTTTCTGGCTGGTCCTGCCTAGATGGCACCCACTTGCTGGGATGGTCATGCAAGAACCAGCCACTCTTGCCTGCAATCCCTCCAGTTATTACCCTACATGCCAACATCTTCATCCCAATCCCCAGGACACTAAAACTTGGTATGCTCCCCTTCAGGATGGTTCTGCCCAGGCCACACCCTTTTTTCCAGGTGGTCTTGCCCAGATCTTGCCCACTTTCTGGCTGGTCCTGCCTAGATGGCGCCCACTTGCTGGATGGTCATGCAAGCAGGGCCGCCATCAGGGGGGTACAGACAGTACACCTGTAAGGGGCCCGGATGGCAACCCCCCCTTTTTTTTTTTCTTTTTTTTTTCTTGTGTAAGGGGCCCAGAGGTGCCCAAGGGCCCGGAGGTCCCCAGGGCCCCGGATGGCAACCCCCCTATTTTTTATAATGCATTTTTTGTTTAATTTTTTTAAAATTTCATTTATCTTCTTTTTTTTTTGTAAGGGGCCCAGAGGTCCCCAGGGCAACCCCCCTTTTTTTTTTTTTATAAAATCTTTTTTTTTTTTATAAATTTTTTCTTATTTCTTTTTTTTTTTGTAAGGGGCCCAGAGGTCCCCAGATGGCAACCCCCCCTCTTTTGTCCCCCCCCAAAGCCCCCCCGACCACAACAATTTGCGGCTGCAGCACCCCCCCGCTCCTCAATTCGTGGCACCCCCCCCCCACTTCTCAATTCGCGGTAGCCCCCCCCCGGTTCTCCTCTGCTCCAGGGGGCCCATGCCTGAAGCTCTGTAAGGGGCCCCAAAATTCCTGATGGCGGCCCTGCATGCAAGAACCAGCCACTCTTGCCTGCAATCCCTCCAGTTATTACCCTACATGCCAACATCTTCGTCCCAATCCCCAGGACACTAAAACTTGGTATGATCCCCTTCAGGATGGTTCTGCCCAGGCCACACCCATTTTCCTGGTGGTCTTGCCCAGATCATGCTCACTTTCTGGCTGGTCCTGCCTAGATGATGTCCATTTTTTGGATGGTCACATCCTTAAAGCGGAGTTCCACCCAGAAATGGAACTTCCGCTGTCCGGATTCCTCCCCATCTCCTGGGTCACATTTGGCACCTTTCAGGTAGGGGAGAGGGGGGGGGGGGGAGCAGATACCTGTCTATTACAGGTATTTGCTCCCACTTCCGGTGAAAGATCGCCACAGTTTCCCAGAACATCACAAGAGTGGCCCAGGTACCTATACCCTTGGACCCTTTGGTGTACCTGCTTGGGGCGATTGAAGCTGAAAAGTTCCCACAAGGAAGGTACTATATGATAACAAGACTGATGTACCTGGCTAGAAAGCTAATAGCGCGATATTGGATGGCAGAGACGGTTCCCACAGGGAAGCAGTGGATTGCGTATGTCAATTCCTTGCTTTTCAGAGAACGGCTCGCCTACAGACGTAGAAAGGCAGTGGATAAATTCAATCTTATATGGCAACCATGGCTGGAGGATCCTAGCCTTGTGTCATTACAACTGGTAAAGGATAGGCTCTTGATGTAGAAACCTATGGGGCGGTTGGGGGGGGGGGAGGGGGAAATTATAAGTTAAATGCGCTAATGACAATACACTAGATTTGGGAGAGTTTGCGAACAGGAGAAAAGACCCAGGTTGTTAAGATTCAAAGGGTTGGGGGGGGGGGGGGGGAGTAAAAGGGAAAAATTAAAATGTCACTGTTGTACTGTAAATTGATTAGGTTTTTTTTGGACAGGAATTTTAATATGCTTTTGTTTATATATCAATGTGTAAGACTAAATGCACAAATCACATGTATTGATTGAGCAAATGAAAAATAAAAGGATTTTAAAGATCGCCACAGTATCGGTGGCGATCTACGCCATGTCCGCCCCCCCCCCCTTGCAGCTTCACTTCCTGATTCCCTTACTTAAGATGCCGGCGCCTCCACCCAGAGCCGAGGGACGGGTCTGCTTCAGGTGAGGACATTGTGGGTGCCCTGGAAAGGTAAGTGTCCTTATTTTAAAAGTCAGCAGCTGCAGCATTTGTAGCTGCTGAATTTATTTTTTGCAGACGGAACTCTGCTTGAATTATGCAAGAACCAGCCACTCTTGCCTGTGATTACCCCAGTTAATACCCTTATTTAAGTTACTGCCCATGATTAATAACTCAAACAAATAGGTGATGCTGTGATTCCACGACACAACGCGAGACAGAGATGCAGAACTGCCTGGTAAATCCATGGCAGTTGCCATCTATGCCACTAGGTGTCCCTACCAAAAGTCCTTACAAAGCTGTAATGATGTATCAGCCAGCTGAGGAAACCCACAAAATGCTGCGGGGGGGGGGGGGGGCTGCTGGTATACACAATACCAGGAAGAACAGAGTCACTGGTGATGGGACAGTCACTTAATGATGGGATTCCAGAGGGGGCGATAAAGAGCAGTTCAACCATCATACAGAGCATCCGGAAAGTATTCACAGCGCTTCACTTTTTCTACATTTTGTTATGTTACAGCCGTATTCCAAAATGGATTAAATTAATTTTTTTCCTCAAAATTCTACAAAAAATCCCCCATAATGACAACATGAAAGAAGTTTGTTTGAAATCTTTGCAAAATGTTTTAAGTTAAAAAAACAAACAAATCCCATGTACATAAGTATTCACAGCCTTTGCCATGACACTCCAAATTGAGCTCAGGAGCCTCCTGTTTCCACTGATCATCCTTGAGAAGTTTCTACAACTTGATTGGAGTCCACCTGTGGTGAATTCAGTTGATTGGACAAGATTTGGAAAGGCACACACCTGTCTATATAAAAGGTCCCACAGTTAACAGTGCATGTCAGAGCACAAACCAAGCCATGAAGTCCAAGGAATTGTCTGTAGACCTCCGAGACAGGATTGTATGGAGGCACAGATCGGGGGAAGGGTACAGAAAACTGTCTGCAGCATTGAAGGTCCCAATGAGAACCGTGGCCTCCATCACCTGTAAATGGAAGAAGTTTGGAACCTCCAGGTCTCTTCCTAGAGCGGGCCGCCCGGCCAAACTGAGAGATCGGGGGAGAAGGGCCTTAGCCAGGAAGGTGACCAAGAACCCGATTATCACTCTGACAGAGCTCCAGTGTTTCTCTGTGGAGAGAGGAGAACCTTCCAGAAGAATAACCTTCTCTGCAGCACTCCACCAATCAGGCCTGTATGGGGGAGTGGCCAGACGGAAGCCACTCCTCCATAAAAGGCACACGACAGCCCACCTGGAGTTTGCCAAAAGGCACCTGAAGGACTTTAAGACCATGAGAAATAAAATTCTCTGGTCTGATGAAACAAAGATTGAACTTATTGGCCTGAATGGCAAGCGTCATATTTGGAGGAAACCAGGCACCGCTCATCACCTGGCCAATACCATCCCTACAGTGAAGCATGGTGGTGGCAGCATCATGTTGTGGGGATGCTTTTCAGCGGCAGGAACTGGGAGACTAGTCAGGATCGAGGGAAGGATGAATGCAGCAATGTACAGAGACATCCTTGATGAAAATCTGCTCCAGAGCGCTCTGGACCTCAGACTGGGGCGAAGGTTCATCTTCCAACAGGACAACGACCCGGAGCACACAACCAAGATAACAAGGGAGTGGCTACGGGAAACCTCTGTAAATGTCCTCGAGTGGCCCAGCCAGAGCCCAGACTTGAACCCGATTGAACATCTCTGGAGAGAACGCATGCGGGCAGCCAATTCATTTCAATGTCTAAGCACCCGTGGCCGGTAGACCGCCAAGGGCAATACCAACTTTGGTGGACTTTGAAATATTGAAAATGACTTTTGAGATTATATTATTGTGTTAAATCTTTTATGAGATTTTAGCAGTTGGGTTTAGACCTGCTGTTGGCTTTACCTGCTCATGTGTATTGAAGACCTGGCACCAGCTATCTATCCAGCCGTGTATTACACAAGCACACAGAGGAAAACAAATACATACAGAACCCATCAATGTTATGCCCAGTCACACCAGTAATCCTCAAATATATAAATAGAGAACAAGACTGGAGACCGCAGGACAATCCCTGGCTCTGTTATGTGGTTGTCATGGATATATTGAAAAGAGATGTAAATTCCGAGTGACACAGCAGAGCGCACACACATACAACTCCCCATTTATTCCTGCGGCTCTAGAGACAGAAAGTATAATATAAATATATAAAATGTACACAGCCTGTGTGCCAGAACACCCCGGAGATTAGGTGAAGCCTGTATTGAGGAAGAATGGAAACTGCTAATACGGACCGCCTCCGAAAATGCTAATTCCCTGGCTGTCATGATGATCCAGTGTCTTTGGCAGTTTCATGAGAGGCGGGGTGTGAGGTCAGGCAGGTGACAGGGCAGCAACAATAAGACTTCAGATGACATCTGACCTACTGATGATGTAGCTCAGTGGTCTCCAAACTGTGGCCCATGGGCCAGATGTGGTCCTTTGTTTGCCATTCTTTTGCACTTGGGGTACTATTCCTCCCAGTGACACCAATGATGGGGCACTATTCCTTCCACTAATGCCAACGATGGGGTACTATTCCTTCCACTGACACCAATGATGGGGCACTATTCCTTCCACTAATGCCAACGATGGGGTACTATTCCTCCCACTGACACCAATGATGGGGCACTATTCCTCCCACTGACACCAACGATGGGGCATTATTCCTCCCACTGACACCAATGATGGAGAACTATTGCTCCCACTGACACCAATGATGGGGCACTATTCCTCCCACTGACACCAATGATGGAGAACTATTGCTTCCACTGACACCAATGATGGGGCACTATTCCTTCCACTAATGCTAACGATGGGGCACTATTCCTCCCACTGACACCAATGATGGAGAACTATTCCTCCTAGTGATACCAATGATGGGGCACTATTCCTCCCACTGATGCCAATGATGGAGAACTATTCCTCCTAGTGATACCAATGATGGGGCACTATTTCTCCCACTGATGCCAATGATGGGGCACTATTCCTCCCACTGACGCCAATGATGGGGCACTATTCCTTACATTGACACCAATGATGGGGCACTTTCCTCCCACTGATACCAATGATGGGGCACTATTCCTTCCACTAATGCCAACGATGGGGTACTATTCCTTCCACTGACACCAATGATGGGGCACTATTCCTTCCACTAATGCCAACGATGGGGTACTATTCCTCCCACGGACACCAATGATGGGGCACTATTCCTCCCACTGACACCAACGATGGGGCATTATTCCTCCCACTGACACCAATGATGGAGAACTATTGCTCCCACTGACACCAATGATGGGGCACTATTCCTCCCACTGACACCAATGATGGAGAACTATTGCTTCCACTGACACCAATGATGGGGCACTATTCCTCCCACTGACACCAATGATGGATAACTATTCCTCCTAGTGATACCAATGATGGGGCACTATTCCTCCCACTGATGCCAATGATGGGGCACTATTCCTCCCACTGATACCAATGATGGGGCACTATTCCTCCCACTGATGCCAATGATGGGGCACTATTCCTCCCACTGATACCAATGATGGGGCACTATTCCTCCCACTGATGCCAATGATGGGGCACTATTCCTCCCACTGACGCCAATGATGGGGCACTATTCCTTACATTGACACCAATGATGGGGCACTTTCCTCCCACTGATACCAATGATGGGGCACTATTCCTCCCACCGACACCAAGGCAGGAGAAGCAGCTTTGCTGATTGCACAGATATAGATCTGACACAGCAGGGGGTGTAGAAGACATCTGTAGAAAGACCACTGCTCCGACAATGAGAGCAAGAGTCCCTACTGGCAGAGGACAGGCTTTAGGCCTGTTTCACACCTATGCAGGTCGCAGTTCGCATATTCCGGGTGCATTTTGTGTTTCAATACACGTTTGATCCATTGAAGTCTATGGAACCAAAAAGGAAAAAAAAAAATCCCTGGCCCTTTCCATAAAATGCACAGATGTGAACTACATCCATAGGAAACCATGTTATTTGGACTGTAGTGTGTTTCTGCAAAACTGAAAATGCACTAAAGAACGCATAGGTGTGAACCCGGCCTAAGAAAGGAAATTAAATGAAAGACATGGAACACCTTTTGTTTTGATGGAATGCATTTAGATAATTTAAACTGAATGTTAAATTGAGCTTTAACCTCCTGCCACCCACGTAACGTATATATGTACAGACAGTGGCAAAGAGGGTGGGCTTTAACAACCACATAGCGCATACGCTTCAATGGACAACTGAGGTTTCTGTGCTGAGATCGCACTCACTGCACAGGAACCGACCTGTCAAAAACAGCTCCCGGTCTCTAGTAATGATCAGGAGCCTCAATCATGTGACCAGTCACCAGAGGACACACGATCGGTCAGACTCCCCCCCCCCCTCGGGCATTATAGCCCAGGTAAAGGGATGCCGGGGCAGGGCGGTAAGGGAAGGGGTAAAGGGAGTAATAAAGACAGTAAGAATGCAAAAAAAGCACATTCATGAGCAATGGTTGATAGTGTGCTTGCAATGCTCTCAGATGCTATACTGATACTGCATAGCGGAATTGTATACAAGGAATGGGGAGCATGAGGTCCTGATTGCTCCTTGTAAAAACATCAGCTCCCCCCCCCCAAACTGGATCACCTTAAAGTGGTTGTAAACCCACTGTGACAACTTGCACCTACAGGTAAGCCTAGATTAAGGCTTGCCTGTAGGTGCAAGAAATATCTCCTTAACCTACACGGTTAAAGGAGATATTTGCAGAAAACACTGCACCGATGTCTACGGCGCATGTGAGCTGTAGACAACGGCGCAGGCGCACTGAGGGTTTTCGGAATGGGAGAATGCCGGCCCCGCGACCATGCGTGTGACGTCATCGCCACTCCGGCCAATCACAGCGCCGGAGCAGCGATACCGGAAGGCGGTCGGAGGGGACATGGCGGTGGCGACGGAGGGGAACGAGGAGCGCTTCGGAGGCTTCGATCTGAGGTAAGTGCCACATAATGAGCTAGTATGCATAGCATACTAGCTCATTATGCCTTTTTCTTGCAGGGTTTCTTTTTTCAGCAAAAATTTTTTTAGGTTTAATTTCTCTTTAAAAGCTGGATACACACTATACAATTTTCTTTAGATTTTTTCCTTTAGATTTACCAAAACCATATAATAGGAGGCAGGGCTTTTTTTCCTTAAACAATATGTGCTGGAACTCAACCGCGACCCCCCAAAACCCCTCCCCCCTACACACCCTCCAAATCACATCAAATAGTGGGTGTGGTCAGTCAAATCTCACGAACAGTAGGAGGGTCTTAAAGGGGCTAGGTGGGTTACATACAGAGTGCAGAGCTATCACTTGTAAACACAGAAATCAGACTTCTGTGTTTACAAGTGATTGTGGTGAGCAGGTGTTCTGCCGAGCTGGTTCCGCCTATCGATATGGTTCCGAGCTCGACTGCGCAGGCGCAATCCGAGGCGACAGAATTCTCAGAGCGTGAACAGCTGTTCGGCAGCTGCAGACGCGCTCGCTCCCGATGCTAGGGGAACCAGCTCAACAAGAAAGCGGCGGGGGCGGAGACTGGGACACGCCGCTCTATAGGGCAGCATTAAACAAGTTGATGGCCGGGTGACACGCCGCTCTGTACAGCAAGGGGCGAATGAGTGAGTGTGTGTTCCCTGCAATGTTAGACGGCAAGCGTAGAGATTTATATGTACAACACTCGCCCTATAGAGCGGCATGTCACAGTCTCCGCCCCCGCCCCTTGCGCCCGCTCGTGAACATTTAAAAAAATACAGAGCGGCGTGTCACCCGGCCATCAACTTGTTTAATGCCACCCTAGAGAGCGGCGTGTCCCAGACTCCGCCCCCGCCGCTTTCTGTGCGGCGTGTATCCTCGGGAGCGAGCGCGTCTACAGCTGACGAACAGCTGTAGATGTTCGTAGATTTCCGTGTGTTCCGAGTGCGCATGCGCAGTCGAGCTCGGAACCATATCGATAGGGTAACTAGGTCAATAAGACACAGGCACCAAAGGGTCTGAGCCAGAGGTGGTGGGAACTGAGTTCCACCAAGTTCCACCTGAAAAAAAGCCCTGATGGGAGGTCAAACCATAATGCCCTGTACACGCGATCAGATTTCCAATGGAACAAAATCCGATGGAATTTTCCGTCGGAATTCCGATGAAGCTGACTTCCATCAGTCTTGCCTACACACCGTCAGACTAAATTACGACCGTCCAAAACGCGGTGACGTAAATCACTACGACGAGCCGAGAAAAATGAAGTTCGATGCGTCCGAGCCTGCGTCGACTTGATTCTGAGCATGCGCGGATTTTTCTCCGATGGAATTCCACACAGACAATTAGAATTTCCCATCAGAAAAATGTAAAACATGTTCTATTTTTTTACACCGATGGAAAAAAGTCCGATGGGGCCCACACACGATCGTTTTTTTCCGATGAAAACAGTCCATCAGACTTTTTTCATCGGAAAAAATCGATTGTGTGTACAGGGCATTCGAGTTTAAATTTGTATGCAGTCAGGCAGGCCCTTGCACTACATGGTTTTGGTACATCTAATGGAAATCAGACAACAAAAGTTGTATAGTGTGTTGTGGGGTCTTGGGGTGGACGGAAATGCAGCAAAATTATAAGGACTTTGCAGCTTCTATTCAATGTGTGATGTCAGGTCACAGGACAGGGCAGAACAACATGGCGGTCAGTCTATGGTCATTTAGAATTTCAGCCACAGTTGAGAATTATAAATTATGAGAACAGCAGATAGCGTGTGTAATATATTCCCGGCAAGTAACAATGTAAATTGTGAACAGCGTTTCCATAGCAGCGAAGGGCACAGAGATCACTCACATTATGGAATTGCATGCTATATTTAGCCATATCCTCCTAAAGGTATGTTTGGTATTTAAAAGCTCATTGTCATTTAAACAAATATGATTGCATCCTTAATAGCCCAGGCGAGTCTTCCAGGATGGAATCTAATGTATAGTCCATTACATTTACAAGATATAATTAAATCCTCCATTGCCCCAGAGATTTATCATGTAAAGAGTACAATATCAGCATCATACAGTAACAGAACACACGGTACGAGCCTGACAGCACAGCAAGCCAATGACACCATATTCATCCTTGTACTCCGCTCAGCACAAGTCAAAGAGCAGTGCTGTAATCTAGAGCTGCTCAAGCAGACATCATTACTTTAACAAAAAGTTACATTTTAACCTTTTTTGTTTTATCAATGGAGGAGCAATTCCTCCGGTTACATAGTTGCCAACTGTCCAAGATTTGCTAATCTTGGTGCTCTGTCCTGAAGATGCTGTGCCCCTGACTGCACCCCGAGATCACAGCACCACCCTTATTTGAGGTACTGAGTATACCGAGGGCAACACAAATGCAAGTGGGCAGTCCCCGCAAAAATTGGAGCTTCCCGTGGGCATGATCCGGGCAAAACCATCTGGAAAATGGGCATGATAGGGGGTGAGACGGCCAGAATAGGGTGTGATGTGTGTGTGGGCCATAGGAGGGGGTGATGGTGTCCTGGGGACTGAGATGATGTTGGCAAGTATGCAGCTAGCCTCTATAGTATTTTTTTTATATTAAAGAATTTGATCCATTACGGTAAAATTTAAAGTGGTGCCAAAGGTTTTTACCTTAATGCATTTTTAATGCATTAAAGTGATTGTAAAGTCTTGTTGTTTTTTTTTTTTTTTTAAATAGTACTTACCTGCTCTGTGCAGTTGGTTTTGCACAGAGCAGCCTGGATCCTCCTCTCTTCTCTCGGGTCCCTCTTTGCTGCTCCTGGCCCCTCCCTCCTGCTGAGTGCCGCCACAGCAAGCAGCTTGCTATGGGGGCACCCGAGCCGAGCTGCGCGTGTCCATTCAGACATGGAGCTGCTGTTCAGCCCCACCCTCTCTCCCCTGATTGGCTAACTGACTTTGATTGACAGCTGCGGGAACCAATGGCGCTGCTGCTGTGTCTCAGCCAATGATGAGGGAAGGATGGGGCTCAGGTAAGTATTAGGCCTCATGCCCACGGGCGTTTTTTCAGCCGCGTTTTTGAGCGTTTTTTACAGCTTAAAAACGCCTGTCCATGTTAGTCTATAGCTTCATGCCCACCTAGGCGTTTTTGAGCTGTAAAGAGCATAGGCGTTTGTAAGCTGTAAAAAAAACCCAGGGCCAGTGCGTTCCTCAGCGTCAGAACTAGGCAGGAAAAAACGCGAGCGTCAAAAAACGCGCACTAACGCGCGGTCGCGTTTTTAGCTCCGACGTTTTTTTTTTTTTTTTTTTTCAAAAAAAAAAAAAAAAAATATTTACAATAACATGGACAGGCGTTTTTAAGCTGTAAAAAACGCTCAAAAACGCAGCTGTAAAAACGCCAGTGGGCATGAGGCCTTAGGGGGTGCTGGGGGCTGCTACACACAGAAGTTTTTTTTTATCTTAATGCATAGAATGCATTAAGATATAAAACTTGCTGCCTTTACAACTTGTCACGCACCTTAAGGGAAAAGCCTCTCTTGTATCTCCAGCCCTGGTCCCGCTGAAGGTGGAACAGAGGGAACCGAGGGACAGGAGGAACACGAGTGCCTGCAGATGTAGACCCGGAAACCTGCAGCAGGGGGTGCGAGCCTGGATGAGCTGGAGGACCATCAGATCACGGAAGGCAGCTGTGCACCAAGGATCAGCCAGGGTTAAAGAGGCACTCCGCTGGAACAGTGGCACTGGAACGTCAGATGATGTTAAGTCCCTGGAAGACTTGCAGCAGGAAGTTGCAGAGAGTCTCAGGACTGAAGTCGCAGACACTCGGAGGTTGAAGAGAAGCGACACAGGAAGCAGATGCAAGGTCACAAGGGTAGCCGGGTCAGGTAACAGGCGGGCAGCGAAGTACAAGGCAGCAGGCAGAAGCAGGGTCAAATGGGTAGCCAGGATCAGGAGCCAGTAATCAGAACTGAGCAGAGTCCAGAAGCAGGGTCAAGGCAAGCCAGGTTCAGCAACAGGTATCAAGCAGGATCACAACAGGGTTCAGGATATCGGGTAACAGCTGAAGACCAGTCAGCAAGGGTCTGGGGTCAGGGCACTTCCTTAAATAGGCCGTCTGGAGCCAATTGGCGCTAGGGACGCGTTCCTGGTTCTCTTACACAACTCCTTAAGGCAAAAAAACTTCTGAATGCAGCTCCCTCCCAGCCCCGATTTCGATTCAGCCATGTGCATGGGAGCAGCAGCTCTCTCCCTCCCCATTGGCTCAGAGACAGCAGCAGGAGCCATTGGCTCCTACTGCTGTCAATCATAGCCAGTGAGGAGGGAACAGAGGGTGGGACCAAGTCAATGGACACACAGAGTGGGGCTCAGGAGCGAGCATGCACATGGGCCCCTAGAGCAAGCGACATGCTATGGGGCACTCTAAAGAGGGATGAGGCAGGAGTGCAGCTGGGGGGACCTAAGAAGAGGAAGATCGCACCTGCTCTGTGCTTTCAAGTCAATACACTGCCATCTGCTGTCAGTCAACACGCAGGCGGACCTGATGGGGAACTAGTCTCTTGGCGATGATTAAAAGGTCTGGCCCCTCCATTCATAGATAGTGTTTCGTTCATAGACATTGTAGTATCAGCTTCTATGAATGGAGGAGTTGGGCAGAAAGGGTGAGCATAGTTGGAGTCTCTCATGATGAGTGCACATAATAGCACCTTCAGTTCTATTAGCCCCCCTCTACACTGGGAGATTATAGTGGTGGGGGTGGGTCTGGGTGGGCGGCATCGATAGAGAAGGATTTCAAGTAAACCAGGAGCCAGCAGCACAAGGGACTAAAAGGGACACAAGGGACACAAGGCATTAATACTCATGTCCTTTGTGCTGATTTTTTTATTTTATTTTTTATTTGGACTACACTTATGCCCCGTACACACGATCGTTTTTCATGCCGTTAAAAATGCAATTTTTAAAAATGGCCATTAAAAATGATCGTGTGTATGCTCCAGAGCATTTTTAACGACGTGAAAAACGGCCATTAAAAATTTCGAACATGCTCTCTTTTTTCACGTCGTTTTTTTTAACGACGTGAAAAACGATAGTGTGTATGCTTTAACGACGTGAAAAAAAACGCGCATGCTCAGAATCAAGTATGAGACAGGAGCGCTCGTTCTGGTAAAACTAGCGTTCGTAATGGAGATAGCACATTCGTCACGCAGTAACGGACTGAAAAGCACAAGGCTGAAAATCGCGAATCGTTGCTCAACAAACTTTACTAACATGAAGGGAGGCGCCATTCGAGCGGAACTTCCCCTTTATAGTGCCGTCGTACGTGGTATACGTCACTGCGCTTTGCTTGATCGTTTTTTAAAATGATCGTGTGTACGCATGACAGGCTTGAGAGGAAACATGAAAAAAAAACGACGTGAAAAACGGCAAGAAAAAAAATGACAAGAAAAACGATCGTGTGTATGGGGCATTAGGCCTGGTTTCACACTTGTGCGATGACAGACATCGCATGTGATTTGCACTGCATTGCTGTGCAGATCACATGCGATGTCTGTGCGATGCAAATTCAGCCATACAGACTGTATGGCTGAAATTGCATTCACACCAAAATGGTGCAGGACCTTTTTTTTGGTCAGCACTGGAATTGGATCGCATTGGGTGTTCACACCTATGTGATCCGATTCCTGCACCATTTGACAGTGCAAACCAATCTGGGGGTGTCATTACCTTTACATTGACACCCCCCAGCGGTTCGTAGATCTCAGTGTGAAGCAGTGTGCGATTCAGGTGCGATTCGGGAACCGGCATTGAATCGCAGGGTTTTCTGCATCGCTCCAGCGTGAACCGGGACTTTGACTTTACTTCCAGGCGGTCTGATTTGCACTAGGCAGGTGTCTGATTCTGTCAGTAACTTGGTTGATAAATATGCCTCACTGTTTTCAAAACTTTAACCCAAGCTGATAAGATTATTTACAATTTACTGATTACATTCATCTGCATTTCTAAACAGAACTGAAAAATGGTGACATACAATGTATACAACCACCTTACAGAGCATACAATATCTTTCTGCACAATGGGGTGCTGATTCTGTATTGCTCTGTGCACCAGTAACGCAGTGCAGAGAATACAGGTCTCTGTGTCAGTAGTACAGCGCTGTGTACACTGACCTAGATTTAGCAGTGAGGTGTGGGCAGAATAGCAATTAATACGCAGCAGGGTGTGTCACTTATCTATATAGTGCTGCAAGGGGTACAGTTTAAGGCGAAGGCTACATGTGGAATTTTACAGTAGATATAAAAAAAATAAAAATAGGATTTGTTATATTATTTCAAACATCTGGAAATAATATATATGAGTACGAAGAAAAATGTACCTTTGGGCTTGAATTCCTCCTGAAATACAGTAGGTGTACTTTTTGTGCCCTCAGGGTCATAGCGGTATATCTGCAGTATGAGATCAGCTAAGCCAGTGATGGCGAACCTTGGCACCCCAGATGTTTTGGAACTTAATTTCCCATGATGCTCATGCACTCTGCATTTTATATATATCTTCTATCTTTAGCACTTGCAATATACACTCTGCAGTGTAGTTGAGCATCATGGGAAATGTAGTTCCAAAACTTCAGGGGTGCCGAGGTTCACCATCACTGAGCTAAGCCACTGCTGCCTCTGACTGCTAGTCTCACCAGATTTGGAGTGAGATTTGGTGAAGTCACCTGAGTGTTGCTCACTGATCTCCTTGCCGAAAAGGAAACTGTACCTGAGGATCTGCAGTGCAAGGATCTCCCTGCTTCTGCTTTACACAATGGAAGACAGAGCCTTCTCCCGCTCTGCCCCAAAACTCTGGAATTTACTTCCAAAGAACATCAGAGATTCATCATCTCCAAACTCATTCAAATCAAATCTAGATACCTTTTTCTTTAGACAAGCTTTTGCATAATTGTCTCTTTTCTCCTTTGTTTTATCCTGTCTATGTCTTGTGTCTTCTTTGTTAAGAGCTTTGGGAAGCTACCTTTAAAAGGCGCTACATAAAATAAAATGTATTACTATTATTATTTATTTTTTGGATCTGTGCTTCCTCCACCTCGACTGGCTGCTTCACAATCATTACCCCACCAGTGATGTGAAGACCCATCTCCACAGACATGGGGAAGCAAAGCCCTGCCTTTACCAAGATGGTAGAGGATGGGTTAGAACTGAACCTGGTTTTGAGCCTTAAAAGGGGTTGTAAAGTCAGATTTTTTTTTTTTTTTATCTTAGATGGCCATAGAATGCACTGTGTACAGCAGCACACCTCAGCCCCCCTTAATACTTACCAGAGCCCTATCTCTGTCCAGCAATGTTCACGAGTGTCTCGGCCGTCCAGGACTCTCACTCCTGATTGGCTGAAACACAGCAGCGATGTCACTGGCTCCCGCTGCTGTCAATCAAAGTCAGTGAGCCAATCAGGAGAGAAAGGGGGCAGGGCCGAGCTGCAGCTCCATGTCTGAATGGACTCGGGGAGCTGCAGCTCGGCTTGGGTGCCACCATAGCAAGCTGTGGGGGGCACGCAACAGGAGGGAGGGGCCAGAAGCATCACCCAAGCTCTTCAGTTTTTTTTGTTCAGCCTGCTGGGTTGAACGAAAAAAAAAAAATGAATAGTGTGTACCAGGCTTTAGTCAGTTAGTGTGCCTCCCAGCCAGTGTCAGTTAGCGCCAGATTTTCCGCCACGCTATCACAGTCACACTATAAATCGCTGATCACCGCCATTACTAGTATAGTGTCTTTAGCTGTGTAAATTCCAGTATATATACACCCCATAGTTTGTAAACGCTATAACTTTCACACATACCAATCAAATACACTTGTTGGGATTTTTTTTATACCAAGGACATGCAGCACAATACATTTTGGCCTCAGTTTATGAAGAAATTTGATTTTATTGGATTTTTTTTTTTTTTACAGAAAGTAGAAAACATCCTTTTTTTAAAAAACAAATTCAGTATTTTTTAGTTTATAGAATATAATTTTAAAAAACACAGTGGTGATCGAATATCAACAAAAGAAAGCTCTATGTAAGTGAAAAAAATGATTCAAATTTAATTTGGGTACAGTGTTGCATGACCGAGCAATTGCCAGTTAAAGTAGAGCCGTGCCGAATAGCAGAAAAATGCCCTGGTTATGAAGGAGGTAAAACCTTTCCGGTGGTCAAGTGGTTAAAAAATAAAACAACCTTCATTTATTTAAATAAACAAAAACTCCAAATATTCTGTATATGCCTATATAAATTTCGGCGGCATTCCCGGGAGAACTGGCATTAGGATGAATTTTCCAGCTTGTTTGTAGGAAAAAATGATCTGCACAGAAAAGACTAAATATAAACGCTCGCTGCCATCTGGAAGGCCAAATGCCGGTCAACAAATCAGCTGCAATTACAGACCCTTTAAAAAAAAAAAACGCACTGATTACAGGTAATTTCCAAAATTATGGAAATATTCCTCTTCAGGGAAAACATGTGTGAGGCCCCCCCCCCCACACACGCACCCCACACATAGGCAGTAAAGTGTATCTGTCACCTACATACTGAGCCGGTCAGAATGTTGGAAAAATTATGAATATTATTATTTCTGAACATACAAAGATACATTAAAGTGAAGCTCCAACCAAATTTTATTTTCCTTTCATATAGAGTGGGAAAGGGATGCAACCACTGCCATGTTTTTACTGTCGCCAATATAAAAATAATTTAGGGGAAATCTCATATGACATCACCCATGCCAACAAAATAAAATGAGTATTTATGGAAATAGGAAACAAAAAACTTCACAAAAAATATCTGAGGAAGTGAAGAATGTAGCAAACGTGTCACATAATTTTTTTTATATTTTTTTTTAAAGGGGAACTTTTATTTCAAAGGTCAAAATTTACAAAACACTTGCTTCTCCTTTCTCTGTGAAAAAGGCAGGATAGGTGCAGGTTGTATAGATTTCTTTTTCCAATGTGTTGGCAGGATAAGCTAAAAAGTGAACTTTTACTTTAAAAATTATTAAAAAGTTTAAAAGAGGGGATTGAACAGGTAAGGCAGAAACTGCTTGAAAGAAGATGTAAACTCAACCATTAATATCTCATAAAAGATTTATTTTAAAATCATTAAAAAATAAATCTTTTCAATATTTTTTCGATTTGAAATTTTGATAAGAGTTTTCAGTAAATCTGGAAACAGGGTCTCCATGGAAATAAAATAAGACAGGGCTGCTGATAGGAGGGTACAGCTGGACCTCATGACTCCATTAATCCAGTAGGGGGACCCAGGGGCAGAGAAGGAGCTTTCTATTTTCCATGGGATGCTGGAGGAGAATTACTGAGGGCTGCAGCTCCAAGCACTTATAATAAAGTTCCCTGTGCCCCATTAGTTCAACAGGAGGGCCCAAGGGCTGAGGGGACTTTTTTATTTTTTTGCTTTTCGGGAGCGGGTGGAGTATTATTAAAGCGATATAGCAAAGTCCGCTTTGTGTTTTTTACCTACAGGTAAGCCTATAATAAATAGATATTCACAGTAGATGCAGCCGGGGATCTGACAGGCGCTTAGGCTCTAAAGGTCCGGCATACCATGCCGTACCTTCAGCACACCCTGCAGGAACCGAGGGCTCCCATGACGTCATCGGGGCTCTGGTCTCTTACGCAGCCGGAATCCGCAAATCGGGAAGGAAGACTGGGATGGAAGACCTCTCAGCGGTGACAGCGTACCGCTGAAGGGCTTCATTCTAAGGTAAGTATTTCATAATGGGCTAGTATGCGATGCATACTAGCATATTATGGCAAAAATTTAGAAGGGGACGTTTTTTTTTTTTTTTTTTATTGCAGCGGTTTACTACTGCTTTAAGTGACTCCCAACAGTCGTTCCTGACACATACACTCTGTATGTTACATACTCCTGAACCTACACTCTGTATGTTACATACTCCTGAACCTACACTCTGTATGTTACATACTCCTGACTCCTACACTCTGTATGTTACATACTCCTGACTCCTACACCCTGTATGTTACATACTCCTGACTCCTACACCCTGTATGTTACATACTCCTGACTCCTACACTCTGTATGTTACATACTCCTGACTCCTACACTCTGTATGTTACATACTCCTGACTCCTACACTCTGTATGTTACATACTCCTCAACCTACACTCTGTATGTTACATACTCCTGAACCTACACTCTGTATGTTACATACTCCTGACTCCTACACTCTGTATGTTACATACTCCTGACTCCTACACCCTGTATGTTACATACTCCTGACTCCTACACTCTGTATGTTACATACTCCTGACTCCTACACTCTGTATGTTACATACTCCTGACTCCTACACTCTGTATGTTACATACTCCTCAACCTACACTCTGTATGTTACATACTCCTCAACCTACACTCTGTATGTTACATACTCCTCAACCTACACTCTGTATGTTACATACTCCTCAACCTACACTCTGTATGTTACATACTCCTGACTCCTACACTCTGTATGTTACATACTCCTGTAGGGCTGCAACTAACGATTATTTTCATAATCGATTAGTTGGCCGATTATTGTTTCGATTAATCGGTTAATAACCTTAAAAAAAAATGTAATTTAGCTGCGATTTGCATTTTTACATTTTTTTTGCCCAACTTGTTGTTGGGCAGATTAAAAAACACAAATTTCCGCAAAAACGCATTACACGCTTTTCTGCAGCTTCGCAATTGAAGTATATTGAACCAAAATAGCACCGTTTTAGGTTAAAAAAAGTCTTTGCCCTTTTCAAATACGCGGCAGCTGAAAAAATCATGGATGTGAACGTGTCCCATAGGAAACCATGTAAATGACCTGTAGTGTGTTTCTGCAAAAAGGACCAAAAAACACAGAGGTGTGACCCGGGCCTGAGATGTTTAGTAACATAATGGGGTTAAAAAAACTAAAATTAGTACAAAAAGAGCCAATAATCGCTACTGTAAGGAGTTCATTTTTTACTGTGGGACAGTGAAAGTAATATTTACAGTAGCGATTTGCTCTTTTTGTACTATAAAAGGGGAATTTTTTTTTTTAACCCCGTTATGTTCCTGCCCGATTAATCGATTATGAAAATGGTAATCGATTAGTTGTCTAATTAATCGATTAGTTGTTTCGGCCCTATACTCCTAAACCTACACTCTGTATGTTACATACTCCTGAACCTGCACTCTGTATGTTACATACTCCTGACTCCTACACCCTGTATGTTACATACTCCTGAGCCAACACTCTGTATGCTACATACTCCTGACTCCTACACCCTGTATGTTACATACTCCTGAACCAACACTCTGTATGTTACATACTCCTGCACTCTGTATGTTATATACTCCTGACTCCTGCACTCTGTATGTTACATACTCCTAAACCTACACTCTGTACAATACATACTCCTAACACCTACACTCTGTACGTTACATACTCCTGAACCTATACTCTGTATGTTACATACTCCAGAACCTACACTTTGTACAATACATACACCTGACACCTGCATTCTAAGAGCCCTTTCACACTGGGGCAGTAGCGGTAAAGCGCCGCTACTTTAAGCAGCGCTTTACCGCTGTTATGGTGGCGCTTTGACGCCGCTAGCGGGCCGCTTTTAACCCCAGAAAGGGTTAAAAAGATGTTCAAAGAGCCCACTTAGTGCTGCTTTCAAAGCGATTTTAAGGCGCTTTGAGAGCGGCGCCCATTTATTCCAATGGGCAGAGGCGGTGGAGGAGCGGTGTATACAGCGCTCCCACACCCCCCAAAGATGCTGCTTGCAGGACTTTGGTTTCTCGTCCTGCAAGCGCACCGCCCCAGTGTGAAAGTACTCAGGCTTTCACACAGGGGAGCATTGAGAAGCGCTTTTTAGGCACTATTTTTAGCACAAAAATGCCTCAAAAGTGCCCCAGTGTGAAAGGGGTCTAAGTTTTAGGCTATACAGGACCCCATGATTTCCAATGTTAATCCCAAAATAATGGGAAAGTATCTATAAGTAAGTTTACAAAAATGCAAGTAAAGACAAAAGGGCAGCCTGCAGGTAAGGAGGAGCTTCGGGTTATGGTGGATCATCAGTTTATTCAAACTAATTCAACAGATTTGTGCAGTTCACCTCCCCCCCCCCCCCCCCTGAACCTCCGACTGCTATAGCAAGAAGTCATCCACCTAGTGGCGGTATCACTACCGCCATTAAATGACAGCTCCTCAGGAACATCATTGACCATATGTGGTCAAATAAACATGGCGGTGCCCAGCAAACCATGCACTTTTTTAAAAAAAAGCTTGAAAAATTGTCATTGAAGATTCAGCTTTCATAGACTTCAATGAAGTTCAGGTGTTCAGAGTTTGTGGATTTTCTGCTGGGTTCAGCAAATGTCCAACAAACCGAACTTTGCTCGTTTTACCCACCAATACCGACACCGAGGGGTGTCCTACTTGTTTTTTTTTTTCAATATTTTTGAATCAAAGTCTTTTGTTAAAATAAGTCCTTGGTGATCCTGATATGAAGCCCTTCAAACGCTTTCGTATTAAAGGGTGACAACGCTCTGTCCCTGTCTCCCTATTGTTCTCCTGTAGGCGGCAGAATATCAGCAGCGCTGAGCTGTAGCAAAGGTGAAAACAAGCATTTTATTCAAATAAATAACACTTTTGTATGACACACGATGCACAGAGCAAAATTAAAGTCATTTAGTCAGGGCGTCGATCTACCTTACAATTATCTCTGTATTGTAGCATGCTGAGAAGAACAGGAACATATTATTCTGATAGGAAGAACGTTCTTATTCTGCCAAAATCCCTCTTCACACTTTCCATCGCTGAGCCTCCTCGTTACTACTCTCATTTTCAAGCGAGTAACACATTTCCATGTGTTTGTCATTAGAAAAAACAGCTAAAATATGTTCTGTGACTCTTTACTACTTTGGGAGAACAGCAGGCTTCTGTGGAAAGTTCATTCACATTTGTTCAAGAATACAAACTCAGCATAAGATACAACCTTCTTATGCCAAATACAAGGAACAAACCCATGCACCCAATGGTTGGCAAAGCAACAGGGTCTCTTGATTGGGCACCTGCTCCACCCCCATTGATACTCACCTTCACCACACTCCAGCCCCTCCATTCTGTTTGTTGGAGCTCTTTGGAAATATCCAATAGGAGGTGTATAAATCATAAAGGGGTTTGGCTACTTAAAGTGGTTGTAAAGGTTGCCGTTTAAAAAAATAAAAAAATAAATAACAAACATGTCATACTTACCTTCCACTGTGCAGTTCGTTTTGCACAGAGTGGCCCCGATCCTCCTGTTCTGGGGGTCCCACGGCAGCTCCAGCGGCTCCTCCCCACAATAGACAACCCCCTCTGGGAAGATCTCTCCCGAGGGGGTTACCTTGCGGGCGCGCTCCCGTGTCATACACTTGGCGTCCATAGATGCCGAGTGTATGACTCGGCCCGGCCCCCCCGCGCCCACGTCATTGGATTTGATTGACAGCAGTGGGAGTCAATGACTGCGCTGCTATCAGTCTATCCAATGAAGATCCGAGAAGCCGCGGAAAGAGCGACACGAAATCACGCCCACGGAAATTTGGGGCTCAGGTAAGTAAAATGGGGGGGGGGGGGGCCGTACACTGTAAGGGTTTTCTTCACCTTAATGCATAGGATGCACTAAGGTGAAAAAACACGAAGGTTTACAACCCCTTTAAGGTGACTGTAATCTATAACCCAGTGGCTTCAGGTGATACACAGAGAACAAATTATCCTTCATAAATTGTATCTGTTTATCTGCTGTCTTCTCTTCTCTACATCAGTTCAAAGTCCAGAATCTATAAAGCTTATCTGAAAAAAAATCTATAAAGCGTTCAGGAAAAAAAAAAGGGGGGCGGAGAGCTGAAGTTACACTTTGCGGAGCTCAGTGAGAAGACCGCTGGGAGCTGATTGGTGGGAAGGGGCACTTCCCCCCCCCCCCTCCCCTTCACACAGGAGGCTCTTAATCGCAGGCTGTGTGCTGGAGCTCCCTTCCTGTCACCTTTTATCTCTTGGTGTCAGGAAAACTGGTCAGAAGTGATTCATGCTGATAGCAGAGGAATAAGGTAGCAGACAGAAATGACACTTAGGGGATTATTTTCTAAAGGCAAATCCACTTTGCACTACAAGTTCAAACTACAAGTGCAAAGTGCACTGAAATTACACTTGAGGTGCAGACGCTGTAGATCGGAGGGGGACATGCAAGGAAAATAAAAAACAGCATTTTAGCTTGCACATGATTGGATAATAAAATCAGCAGAGCTTCCCCTCATTTCAGATCTACCCCTCAGATTTACAGCGACTGCACTTCCAAGTGCACTTTCAGTGCAATTTCAGGTGCACTTTGCACTTGTAGTTTTCACTTGTAGTGCAAAGTGGACTTGCCTTTCGTAAATAACCCCCTTAGTGCTCTGGATTGAGGCAAGTACACACTATAGAGGGATATGCTTTGTTCATATTTTATGTCTGAGGTTTATAACCTTGTATGGATATTTTTATCCAATGTAGCGATCATACCATACCTGTGGGATCCTTCTAGAAGCTGGAAATCGCTGTAGTCAGGACCAGTGATCTCCACTGGCTTCTGCATCCCGTGCCAAGCGGCTGCCCTGCTGCATTGAGAACACAGGAGGTCAGCCGCTTCTCTTGGGCTCCTTTCAAAGAATGCTTTTCATTTTCACAATGAAAAACGTTAAATTTTTTAATCTGGTGTTTATGATATAACTTTTCATAAAGGCTAAATTCACCTTTCCAAAGCTTCTTCTTAAAGTTATACCTGCAGGCTGCGTGTGGCCTCTCCAAAGCCTATCAACAAAACGCTAAAGCAGCCCATAGATTACACAATTTTCTTTTCTTCCACCACAGATTTGATGGGGGAATCCCTGCCACAGAGCTATAGTGTTCTGCCGATGGGCAGCCTTCCCTGCCGGCAGAATGCAATGATCACTGCTGGCGATTATAGATGCCAGCAGTGATTGCATGCAAAAAATCCGACAGGCTGGATGTACTGAAGTCGATCGATGGATTGACTTCAGTATAACCAGTCTACCCATAGACGGATCAAATTTTCACCCAGTCCTTGCTGAACCTGCCAAGATTTGATCCATTGCTTTAGTATGAGCGACCCTCTCTCCAAAGATCATTCAGTGCCCAGGAGCAGGCAAAGATTCTAAATTGCGTCCCCCAGCCCCATTATGTGTAAGCTTATAAAGAAGGAGGGGGACGTCTCCCACCCCCATTATGTGTAAGCTTATAAAGAAGGAGGGGGAGAGAGAGCACAGCCCACACCTCCTCCCGGCTCTCTCCTCCATTTCTTGCTGCTTCCAGCACTGGGCTGACAGAAGTAGTGATGCCGCTGTCACTACTCCTATCAACCTTATAGTAGAAGGAACTTGCGGAGCCCCCATCCCTACAATACACGCTGACCCTTCTGCCCACCCCTTGTCCCGGCCCTGCCTCCCTGTTATGCCTAGATGCCAGGATGTACCATATGTTGGGCACATGCCCCCCCCCTCATCACCGCAGAAACAAGTAATCTTCCAGGTTCAAAGCTTGCACATAAGCAGAGTGCCCTCTCTCCCTCTGTAGCAGCAGCAGCTGAGCCAACCTGCCTAGAAATGCCCTCTCTTCCAGTTTAAAATTACGTAAGTCCTCCAGAAAACTACCTCACTGCTTACATCAGGGCTGAGGGCTCTGAAGAGGAGTACTGGGGCAGGGTGCTGGGATGTTTTCTAATAAGCTATGCACAGCCTCTCTCACCAGCCATGGTCTGTCTGCATTGTATAGGTAAGCAAAGAGACCCAGTGATGACATTGCTGTGTCAAAAAAGAAAAAAAAGAAAAAAGGTATGCAACGAAAATGCCGAGATTTTATTTAAAAGTGCGATTAGTATGTTGACGATGGGGGAAAGGAAGAATTATGCGGCGTACACACGATCGTTTTTCATGCCATTTTTTTAACCGACGTTTTTCTCGTCGTTTTTTTTTCATGTTTCCTCTCAAGCCTGTCTTGCGTACACACGATCATTAAAAAAAACGCTTGAGCAAAGCGCAGTGACGTACAACACGTACAACGGCACTATAAAGGGGAAGTTCCATTCGGATGGCGCCACCCTTCAAGTTAGTAAACTTTCTTGCACGACGATTTGCGCTTTTCAGCCTCGTGCTTTTCAGTCCGTTACAGCGTGACGAATGTGCTATCTCCATTACGAACGCTAGTTTTACCAGAACGAGCGCTCCCGTCTCATACTTGATTCTGAGCATGCGTGTTTTTTTTCCCTTCGTAAAAGCATACACACTATCGTTTTTCACGTCGTTAAAAAAAACTACATGAAAATTGACGTGAAAAAATAGAGCATGTTCGAAATTTTTAATGGTCGTTTTTCACGCCGTTAAAAATGCTCTGGAGCCTACAAACGATCGGTTTTAATGGCCATTTTAAAAAATGGCATTTTTAACGGCATGAAAAACGATCGTGTGTACGCCGCATTAGAAAAGGCAAAAATAAATCCACTTTTTCATATCACTCATGAAAAAAAAAAAAAAATTTTCCCCAACAGAATAGCACACCGTCCAGCACTGTCGGCATGCTAAAACGTGCCGGAAAACCTCACCTTATCCTCTTCATCTTAATATAAAAGTCACATCCTTTCCGTCTGACTTCAGGGCGACACCTGTCTGAATCTGTGACTTCCAGGAACGCGTCTCGTTAGACGGAGGGGAAAAAATGATTCAATACTGGGGGGCCATCTGCAGGGCAGCGGCTGCGAATGAGAGCTGCAAGAGGCACAAGTGCTTGGGCACAGCCGACCTGGGTAATTCATGTAGACACCTATTAACCCCCTCTGTGCTGTGAGGGTTTTGTCTGGCTTTGTAACTGAAGCTTCAAAGAGAGCAAAACAATGAAGTCACCACCCAGACCGAATGCTGCGCAATATACGGCGCAGGGCCCCTTTCACATGTCTGGGGTGGAAAACCCCTATTGCAGTTTCTGTGTGGTGGTCAGAAGCACTTATACCTACACAGTGGCATGTTATAGATCAAGGGTCTCTACAAACTACAAGGGGCCAGCTTACTGTCCTTCAGACTTTTGTAGGCCTGGACTGTGGCCAGAGGAAGCAGATAATGCCTCAGGCTAGGTGATCAGTGGGAGTAAAAAAAAATTACACAGCACCCCAGTGGATAGGAGGAGGAATAGTGCCCCATCATTGACGTCAGTGTGAGGAATAGTGCGCCATCAATGGTGTCAGTGGGAGGAATAGTGCGCCATCATTGGTGTCAGTGGGAAGAATAGTGCCCAATTATTGGTGTCAGTGGGAAGAATAGTGCGCCATCATTGGTGTCAGTGGGAAGAATAGTGCCCAATTATTGGTGTCAGTGGGAAGAATAGTGCGCCATTATTGGTGTCAGTGGGAGGAATAGTGCGCCATCATTGGTGTCAGTGGGAAGAATAGTGCGCCATCATTGGTGTCAGTGGGAAGAATAGTGCGCCATTATTGGTGTCAGTGGGAGGAATAGTGCGCCATCATTGGTGTCAGTGGGAGGAATAGTGCCCCATCATTGGTGTCAGTGGGAAGAATAGTGCCCAATTATTGGTGTCAGTGGGAGGAATAGTGCGCCATTATTGGTGTCAGTGGGAAGAATAGTGCCCCATCATTGTTGTCAGTGGGAAGAATAGTGCCCAATTATTGGTGTCAGTGGGAAGAATAGTGCGCCATTATTGGTGTCAGTGGGAAGAATAGTGCGCCATCATTGGTGTCAGTGGGAAGAATAGTGCCCAATTATTGGTGTCAGTGGGAAGAATAGTGCGCCATTATTGGTGTCAGTGGGAGGAATAGTGCCCCATCATTGGTGTCAGTGGGAAGAATAGTGCCCAATTATTGGTGTCAGTGGGAGGAATAGTGCGCCATTATTGGTGTCAGTGAGAAGAATAGTGCCCAATTATTGGTGTCAGTGGGAAGAATAGTGCCCAATTATTGGTGTCAGTGGGAGGAATAGTGCCCCATCATTGGTGTCAGTGGGAAGAATAGTGCCCAATTATTGGTGTCAGTGGGAGGAATAGTGCGCCATTATTGGTGTCAGTGAGAAGAATAGTGCCCAATTATTGGTGTCAGTGGGAAGAATAGTGCCCAATTATTGGTGTCAGTGGGAAGAATAGTGCGCCATTATTGGTGTCAGTGGGAAGAATAGTGCGCCATCATTGGTGTCAGTGGGAAGAATAGTGCCCAATTATTGGTGTCAGTGGGAAGAATAGTGCGCCATTATTGGTGTCAGTGGGAGGAATAGTGCGCCATCATTGGTGTCAGTGAGAAGAATAGTGCCCAATTATTGGTGTCAGTGGGAAGAATAGTGCCCAATTATTGGTGTCAGTGGGAAGAATAGTGCGCCATTATTGGTGTCAGTGGGAGGAATAGTGCGCCATCATTGGTGTCAGTGGGAAGAATAGTGCCCAATTATTGGTGTCAGTGGGAAGAATAGTGCGCCATTATTGGTGTCAGTGGGAGGAATAGTGCGCCATCATTGGTGTCAGTGGGAGGAATAGTGCCCCATCATTGGTGTCAGTGGGAAGAATAGTGCCCAATTATTGGTGTCAGTGGGAGGAATAGTGCGCCATCATTGGTGTCAGTGGGAGGAATAGTGCCCCATCATTGGTGTCAGTGAGAGGAATAGTGCACCATCATTGGTGTCAGTGGGAGGAATAGTGCACCATCATTGGTGTCAGTGGGAGGAATAGTGCACCATCATTGGTGTCAGTGGGAGGAATAGTGCGCCATCAATGGTGTCAGTGGGAGGAATAGTGCACCATCATTGGTGTCAGTGGGAGGAATAGTGCCCCATGATTGGTGTCAGTGAGAGGAATAGTGCCCCATCATTGGTGTCAGTGGGAGGAATAGTGCACCATCATCGGTGTCAGTGGGAGGAATAGTGCCCCATCATTGGTGTCAGTGGGAGGAATAGTGCCCCATGATTGGTGTCAGTGAGAGGAATAGTGCCCCATCAATGGTGTCAGTGGGAGGAATAGTGCACCATCATTGGTGTCAGTGGGAGGAATAGTGCGCCATCAATGGTGTCAGTGGGAGGAATAGTGCGCCATCATTGGTGTCAGTGGGAGGAATAGTGCCCCATCATTGGTGTCAGTGGGAGGAATAATGCTCCATTTTTTGTGTCAGAGGGACGAATAGTGACCAAAGAGCCAGATAAAGACAAGCAATAGGCCGCAGTTTAGAGACCACTGTTATCCACCCTCAGCTGAGGTTCTTCTTATTACATGTATAAACCTCCTATGTTCCATTATTTCCTCTTTGACTTACAGTTTTGTGTTAGGATGCATTAAAAAAAAAAAAGAGTTAAACCCTATCTGGATGGCATTTAGTTTGCACAGTGTATTATAAATAATTGCAATATTGTTTCCTGATAGCGACAGCGGTGGACCATGCCTGTATAATATGTGTTGGCACAGCTGGTTGTAGTGGGGTGCATGTGAATGGGAGACAAGGGCAGAGTGTTGTCACCCCATAATGGAAAATGCTAGAACAAGGACTTTCATGGCAGGATCACTAGGTGTTATATTATTCACTAGCAATTACTTTTAAAAGGACATGTTGAAGCTTATGTTAGATTTTAGTGCATGAATTTACAAGGGAGAAAGAAGAGAGGAGGAGAAAAAGAAGAGAGGAGGAGACAAAGAAGAGAAGGTAAAAAGAAGAGAACGGAGAAGAAGAAGAAAACAGGGAAGAAGAAGAGAACGGGAAGAGAACTGGGAAGAAGAAGAGAACTGGGAAGAAGAAGAGAACTGGGAAGAAGAAGAGAACGAGGAAGAAGAAGAGAACAGGGAAGAAGAAGAGAACGGCGTAGAAGAAGAGAACGGGGAAGAAGAAGAGAACGGGGAAGAAGAAGAGAACGGGGAAGAAGAAGAGAACGGGGAAGAAGAAGAGAACGGAGAAGAAGAAGAGAACGGAGAAGAAGAAGAGAACGGAGAAGAAGAAGAGAGCGGAGAAGAAGAAGAGAGCGGAGAAGAAGAAGAGAGCGGGGAAGAAGAAGTGAACAGAGAGGAGGAAGAGAACGGGGAAGAAGAAGAGAACGGGGAAGAAGAAGAGAACGGGGAAGAAGAAGAGAACGGGGAAGAAGAAGAGAACGGGGAAGAAGAAGAGAACGGGGAAGAAGAAGAGAACGGGGAAGAAGAAGAGAACGGGGAACAAGAAGAGAACGGGGAAGAAGAAGAGAACGGGGAACAAGAAGAGAACGGGGAACAAGAAGAGAACGAGGAAGAAGAAGAGAACGAGGAAGAAGAAGAGAACGAGGAAGAAGAAGAGAACGAGGAAGAAGAAGAGAACGAGGAAGAAGACAAGAACGGAGAAGAAGAGAACGGGGAACAAAAAGAGAACGGGGAACAAGAAGAGAACGGGGAACAAGAAGAGAACGGGGAACAAGAAGAGAACGGGAAAGAAGCAGAGAACAGGAAAGAAGCAGAGAACGGGGAAGAAGAGAACGGGGAAGAAGAAGAGAACGGGGAAGAAGAAGAGAACGGGGAAGAAGAAGAGAACGGGGAACAAGAATTGAACAGGGAAGAAGAAGAGAACGGGAAAGAAGAAGAGGAGAACAGGGAAGAAGAAGAGAACAGGAAAGAAAAAGAGCACAGAGAAGAAGAAGAGAACGGGGAAGAAGAAGAGAACGGGGAAGAAGAAGAGAACGGGGAAGAAGAAGAGAACGGAGAAGAAGAAGAGAGCGGGGAAGACGAGAACGAGGAAGAAGAAGTGAACAGAGAGGAGGAAGAGAGCGGGGAAGAAGAAGAGAACGGGGAAGAAGAAGAGAACGGGGAAGAAGAAGAGAACGGGGAAGAAGAAGAGAACGGGGAAGAAGAAGAGAACGGGGAACAAGAAGAGAAAGGGGAACAAGAAGAGAACGGGGAAGAAGAAGAGAACAGGAAAGAAGCAGAGAACGGGGAAGAAGAAGAGAACAGGAAAGAAAAAGAGCACAGAGAAGAAGAAGAGAACGGGGAAGAAGAGAACGGGGAAGAAGAAGAGAACGGGGAAGAAGAAGAGAACAGGGAAGAAGAAGAGAACGGGGAAGAAGAAGAGAACGGGGAAGAAGAAGAGAACGGGGAACAAGAAGAGAACGGGGAACAAGAAGAGAACGGGGAACAAGAATTGAACAGGGAAGAAGAAGAGAACGGGAAAGAAGAAGAGAACGGGAAAGAAGAAGAGAACGGGAAAGAAGAAGAGAACGGGGAAGAAGAAGAGAACGGGGAAGAAGAAGAGAACGGGGAAGAAGAAGAGAACGGGGAAGAAGAAGAGAACGGGGAACAAGAAGAGAACGGGGAACAAGAAGAGAACGGGGAACAAGAAGAGAACGGGGAAGAAGAAGAGAACGAGGAAGAAGAAGAGAACGAGGAAGAAGAAGAGAACGAGGAAGAAGACAAGAACGGAGAAGAAGAGAACGGGGAACAAAAAGAGAACGGGGAACAAGAAGAGAACGGGGAACAAGAAGAGAACGGGGAACAAGAAGAGAACGGGAAAGAAGCAGAGAACAGGAAAGAAGCAGAGAACGGGGAAGAAGAGAACGGGGAAGAAGAAGAGAACGGGGAAGAAGAAGAGAACGGGGAAGAAGAAGAGAACGGGGAACAAGAATTGAACAGGGAAGAAGAAGAGAACGGGAAAGAAGAAGAGGAGAACAGGGAAGAAGAAGAGAACAGGAAAGAAAAAGAGCACAGAGAAGAAGAAGAGAACGGGGAAGAAGAAGAGAACGGGGAAGAAGAAGAGAACGGGGAAGAAGAAGAGAACGGGGAAGACGAGAACGAGGAAGAAGAAGTGAACAGAGAGGAGGAAGAGAGCGGGGAAGAAGAAGAGAACGGGGAAGAAGAAGAGAACGGGGAAGAAGAAGAGAACGGGGAAGAAGAAGAGAACGGGGAAGAAGAAGAGAACGGGGAAGAAGAAGAGAACGGGGAACAAGAAGAGAAAGGGGAACAAGAAGAGAACGGGGAACAAGAAGAGAACAGGAAAGAAGCAGAGAACGGGGAAGAAGAAGAGAACAGGAAAGAAAAAGAGCACAGAGAAGAAGAAGAGAACGGGGAAGAAGAGAACGGGGAAGAAGAAGAGAACGGGGAAGAAGAAGAGAACAGGGAAGAAGAAGAGAACGGGGAAGAAGAAGAGAACGGGGAAGAAGAAGAGAACGGGGAACAAGAAGAGAACGGGGAACAAGAATTGAACAGGGAAGAAGAAGAGAACGGGAAAGAAGAAGAGAACGGGAAAGAAGAAGAGAACGGGAAAGAAGAAGAGAACGGGGAAGAAGAAGAGAACGGGGAAGAAGAAGAGAACGGGGAAGAAGAAGAGAACGGGGAAGAAGAAGAGAACGGGGAAGAAGAAGAGAACGAGGAAGAAGAAGAAGAGAACGAGGAGGAAGAAGAAGAAGAAGAGAACGAGGAAGAAGACAAGAACGGAGAAGAAGAGAACGGAGAAGAAGAGAACGGAGAAGAAGAGAACGGGGAAGAAGAAGAGAACATGGGAACAAGAAGAGAACGGGGAACAAGAAGAGAACGGGGAACAAGAAGAGAACGGGGAACAAGAAGAGAACGGGAAAGAAGCAGAGAACGGGGAAGAAGAAGAGAACGGGGAAGAAGAAGAGAACGGGGAAGAAGAAGAGAACGGGGAACAAGAAGAGAACAGGGAAGAAGAATTGAACAGGGAAGAAGAAGAGAACAGGAAAGAAAAAGAGCACAGAGAAGAAGAAGAGAACGGGGAAGAAGAAGAGAACGGGGAAGAAGAAGAGAACGGAGAAGAAGAAGAGAGCGGGGAAGACGAGAACGAGGAAGAAGAAGTGAACAGAGAGGAGGAAGAGAACGGGGAAGAAGAAGAGAACGGGGAAGAAGAAGAGAACAGGGAAGAAGAAGAGAACAGGGAAGAAGAAGAGAACGGGGAATAAGAAGAGAACAGGGAAGAAGCAGAGAACGGGGAACAAGCAGAGAACGGGGAAGAAGCAGAGAACAGGGAAGAAGAAGAGAACGGGGAAGAAGAAGAGAACGGGGAAGAAGAATTGAACAGGGAAGAAGAAGAGAACAGGGAAGAAGAAGAGAACGGGAAAGAGGAAGAGCACGGAGAAGAAGAGCGCGGAGAAGAAGAAGAGAACGGGGAAGAAGAAGAGAACGGGGAAGAAGAAGAGAACGGGGAAGAAGAAGAGAACGGGGAAGAAGAAGAGAACGGGGAAGAAGAATTTAACAGGGAAGAAGAAGAGAACGGGAAAGAAGAAGAGAACGGGGAAAAAGAAGAGAACGGGGAACAAGAAGAGAACGGGGAAGAAGAATTGAACAGGGAAGAAGAAGAGAACGGGGAAGAAGAAGAGAACGGGGAAGAAGAAGAGAACGGGGAAGAAGAAGAGAACAGGGAAGAAGAAGAGAACGGGAAAGAGGAAGAGCACGGAGAAGAAGAGCACGGAGAAGAAGAAGAGAACGGAGAAGAAGAAGAGAACGGGGAAGAAGAAGAGAACGGGGAAGAAGAAGAGAACGGGGAAGAAGAAGAGAACGGGGAAGAAGAATTGAACAGGAAAGAAGAAGAGAACGGGGAAAAAGAAGAGAACGGGGAAAAAGAAGAGAACGGGGAAAAAGAAGAGAACGGGGAAAAAGAAGAGAACGGGGAAGAAGAAGAGAACGGGGAAGAAGAAGAGAACGGGGAAGAAGAAGAGAACGGGGAAGAAGAAGAGAACGGGGAAGAAGAAGAGAACGGGGAAGAAGAAGAGAACGGGGAAGAAGAATTGAACAGGAAAGAAGAAGAGAACGGGGAAAAAGAAGAGAACGGGGAAAAAGAAGAGAACGGGGAAAAAGAAGAGAACGGGGAAAAAGAAGAGAACGGGGAAGAAGAAGAGAACGGGGAAGAAGAAGAGAACGGGGAAGAAGAAGAGAACGGGGAAGAAGAAGAGAACGGGGAAGAAGAATTGAACGGGGAAGAAGAAGAGAATGGGGAAAAAGAAGAGAACGGGGAAAAAGAAGAGAACGGGGAAAAAGAAGAGAACGGGGAAAAAGAAGAGAACGGGGAAGAAGATGAGAAGGGGGAAGAAGAATTGAACAGGGAAGAAGAAGAGAAAAGGGAAGAAGAAGAGAACAGGGAAGAAGAAGAGAACGGGAAAGAGGAAGAGCACGGAGAAGAAGAGAACGGAGAAGAAGAAGAGAACGGGGAAGAAGAAGAGAACGGGGAAGAAGAAGAGAACGGGGAAGAAGAAGAGAACGGGGAAGAAGAGAATGGGGAAGAGGAAGAAGAAGAAGAAAAATAAAAACAATGTTGCATGCATGCCAGTAGATTGTCATTCATCTGAAGTGGTAAAAAAAACAGCCAAACTGCAGCATGTAGCACCCTTGAATGGGGTTCTGCACTGCAGGGCAATAATGGAAGCTAACTTGATTGTTTTCAATTCATTTCCCCAGGCTCTGCACTGTACCTGTGTGTTGAACACGTGTGTTTAGCTGCAAGGAAGTACATGTAGACACAAGCCCTAATGGGCCCTAATTTATTATTGTGCTAGAAGGAAGAATTTTCCCAGGCAATCACTGTTGCCCCCTTCTGATCAATTTAGATTCTTCCTTTCATCTCCCACATGTGAAAAAAGAAAAAAAAAAAAGGGATTGTTTGCCTCAGAGTTACTAAGCCAAATAGGTGGCCGCAGAACAGCTCATCTATCCATTTTCCTAAATTAATTAGAAAGGTTTCTCAGCATGCTGGAAAATTTCTGCCGCGGACACCCTGGATGTGTTCTGCACTTAGGGCATGCTTTGCTTGGTAATGTCGAGTGAGCGATGCTAAAACCAATCACGTTTTCTAGAAATAATCACATAGTAAATGCTATTATCCAAACAGAGGATATCAGAGAATGATGTGTCTGTAATTTGGAAATACACTGATGCCTTACAGTGACTGTCTGCATGTGTATGTATAAAACTGAAACAGCACCACCATTGCAGCAATGGCTACGTTACAGAAGATCAACAATCACTACAAGCGTACACCAGCTACAGAGCGTTCCAAGAAAGGTCAGGTGACTGAAATGTTATCGGTATCGGGTACATAAACAATGTTATTTGCATATGATATTAAATTCTCTGTGTGTATGACGTTATTACAGGCCAGGGACTTTTTTTCTTTTCTTAACTAGAGTAGCCAGTTTTTTTTTGCAGATGCATAATATATTTATAGACACTTACATACATAAATAGATAGATAGATATGCTTGCACCCCATACACGGCCCATGCTTGCACCCCATAGGCGGCCCATGCTTGCACCCCAAACGCGGCCCATGCTTGCACCCCATACGCGGCCCATGCTTGCACCCCATACGCGGCCCATGCTTGCACCCCATACGCGGCCCATGCTTGCACCCCATACGCGGCCCATGCTTGCACCCCATACGCGGCCCATGCTTGCACCCCATATAAGGCCTATGCTAGCACCCCATACGCGGCCCATGCTTGCACCCCATACGCGGCCCATGCTTGCACCCCATACGCGGCCCATGCTTCTGCCAACTGGCCTGTGTACAGAACTGCCAAAAAAAGATCCCAGGGGGGGCCCCAAGAGATCCAACACTAAAAGAAAAAAAACAATCTATAACCATTGGTGGCTTTCCATGAATACAGATCCTTGGCCACCCTAATTAAGACAGATGTGATATTCAACCTTTCCATGATCAATCTGTGCACTGATTCGACTCAAATATTTCACATTATTAATCCACAGATACCCATGAGGGAGACCACAGTCACCCATATACAGCCCATGCTTGCACACCATACACAGCCCACGCTTGCACTGACTGGCCTGTATACAGATCTGCCAAAAAAAGATCCCAAGGGGGCATCAAGAGATCCAACAGTAAAGGAAAAATGTATCTAAAGCCATTGTTGGCTTTTTCATGAATGCAGATCTTTGGCCACCCTAAATAAGACGGAGGTGATATTTAATCTGTGCATTGATTGGGCTCTGGTAATTTGCATCATTAATTCACAGACGCCAATGAGAGAGGCTACAGTCACCCATGCTTGCACCCTATACACAGCCCATGCTTGCACCCTATACACAGTTCATGTTGCACCCTATACATAGCCCATGTTTGCATTCCACACACGGCCAATGCTTGCACCCCATACACAGCCCATGCTTTTTCTCCATACACAGCTCATGTTGCACCCCATACATAGGCCATGTTTGCATTCCACACACGGCCAATGCTTGTTCCCCATACACAGCCCATGTTGCACCCCATACATAGCCCATGTTGCACCCCATACATAGCCCATGTTGCATTCCATACACGGCCAATGCTTGCATTCCATAAACGGCCAATGCTTGCACCCCATACACAGCCCATGCTTGTTCCCCATACATAGGCCATGTTGCACCCCATATATAGCGCATGTTTGCATTCCATACATGGCCAATGCTTGTTCCCCATACACAGCCCATGCTTGCATTCCATTTACAACCCATGCTTGTGCCAACTGGCCTGTGTACACAACTGCAAAAAAAAAAAAGATCCCAAGGGGGCCTCAAGAAATCCAAAACACTAAAGAAAAAAAATCAATCTATAACCATTGGTGGCTTTCCATAAATGCAGATCTTTGGCCACCCTAAATAAGACGGATGTGATAATCCACCGTTGCATGATCAATCTGTGCATCGGTTGTGGCATAAACATGTGCACTTACACCAGCCATGTGTGCATGTTCAAGCACTGCAGATGCCTCCAGCACTGGTTTAATATTAAGGGAGAAATAGAAGCTGGTCAACAGCAGTCTAATTCTTCCCCTGGGATCGATGGAGGTCTGTGAAGGTCCACCATAGCCCACACACATCCACTGGCAAAACCCCAGGATCGGGGGGGGGGGGGAGGGTAGAGTCATACAGTACATGATAAAGCCAGATTAGTGCATTCTGTCAATTGCTAACGATAAACGATATATAGCCCAATAAACACATTAATGTCTACAGCTGGTCATACACTAGCAGAATTTTGTTGGAAATTTTTCATTTTAAAGACATGCTATTCCCAATGGGGCTGAAGCAGACTGTATACTGACCTGTGTGTCAAAGACATTTTCTTCAGAATCCGTCTTCTTGATGGGCAATGCCTCCCCGGTGGACTCGTACCCATATTGAGGCTTCAGCGAGATCTGACTGGGGTAAGCGGGCTTCGAGACATCTACCTTATTTCCCAATTTGAGGTAACAGGGCTGGGGGATTGTCCTTGCTGGTACATGGAGGATTGGTGCGGCGCTGTGGACCGGTTTGGGCAGTCCCGATTTCATCTTGGAGGCCACCAGGATGGATGGCATCTTTTCCACTAACCCTTCTCTCGACACGATCGCCTCTCTCTCTTTCTACGAGAGTAAGCTTGCCCTACTAGATGGAGAAAAAAAAAAAAAAAACCCTTTCAATCACCTCCACTGCAGAGCGAGGCAGCAACACACATGAATCCCACTAACGAACTGGAGTCGCCATCGTCATAACGAGCCCTCTGATGTACAACCGAGACTCATCTTCGTCTCCGTTCATCTGAATCTTCTCATGGGGAGACACCTGTAATTCGCCTCTCGGGAAATGGAAGACTTCTGTTCATTATCCCATCAGCTCGTCTCCGAAGGGTGTTCTCAAGGAAGACGCAGCATGTGTTGGGTCTGTCCTGATGGCAGCCTTGGCTTCCAAGCAGCTTAAGAGGTCTCTTTTTTCCTTCAGCCTGAGCCAAGAAGCAGATGCAGCTTTACTACGATAATGACTGATGTGCCCTTGTATATTTGCTTTAGAGGGAATCAAGCCTCTCTAATCATAATACCAGTTAGAGGCTCAGGGTTGCTGGAAGGCGAGAAGAGGAAAATTTGTCTGGGAGCTGAGGATATCCTTTGCTGCAGCTGGATATCCTTTGCTGCAGCTGAACAGGGGGATCTCAGCGTAGTAGGGATGGGATCAGCCCAACCTGTAGACTTTAGCAGAATGGTAATGTGTCACTAGCAGGTTGTCTGTACAGAGCTCTCTGAGCTGAGAGTGTGTGTGTGTGTGTGTGGGGATAGCTTTGCATTTTGACAGTACAGTGCAACGCAGGGTGCTGATTGGCCAGATTGGAAAATATCTCTGCAGGAGAGGGAGGGGCCTGCTCAGAGCTGTCAGAGCCGTCTCACCGTACTAGGAAACAGAAAATCAGCCAGCTTTTCAAACAGCCAAATAACTGCCGAGAATACAAGGGGATGATGGGTGATTCATCCCTGATACGATTCAAGGAAAAACATCGGCGTGTAAGGAAAAGGCACATTTCCTGCAACACGGGCAATGTCCCATGACTCTTTGCTCATCAGCAAAATGACCTGCTGCAGCTGCTGAGGAACTACAGGTGTCAGCAGGCACAAGCCAGCTGGAGGTGTTAAGAGAACCCTGAAGGGTTCGAAGTCAGAGGACCACCTGTAACAGAAAGGTTGATTTACTAAAACTGGAAAGTACAAAATCTGGTGCAGCTCTTCATAGCAACTAATCATCTTCCATTTTTTTTTGTCAAAGCTTAAAGTGATATTAAGACCACTTTCACACTGAGGCGCTTTCACGCTAAAAACAGCGCCTAAAAAGCTCACGAAAACATATTTCCATTAAAATCAATAATTGCTTTCACACTGGGGCAGTCTGCTGGCAGGGCTGTGAAAAACTCCCCTCTCCATTGAAATGAATGGAAAGCTCTTCAAAAGCGCCTGAAAAGCGCTCTGTGTTCTTACTGGCAGTTTAGAAGCGCCTCAGTGTGAAAGTGGCCTTAGACTTCATTCACACAGGGGCAACACGACTTCCAGCGTGACTTTGGTAGGCAACTTGGACACGACTTGAGTACGAATCACAGCGCGACCTGGAGCTACTTACAAGGCAACTTCAAGTTGCCTGCAGGACAGGAGACATTCCAGTGGCCAATCAAACAAGAATCAGCTCTGTGGGAGGGAGGGGGGAGGGAGGGGTTTGCCTGAGAAATGTATGTTCTCTTCTTGGAAAGTTGCTTCTGTTAAGACAGGGGATCCGACTTCTGAGGCGACTTCCATTGAAATCAATGGGTACAGGTCGCCTAGCAGTTGCCGAGAAGTCGGATTGAAGTAGTACAGGAACCTTTTTTGAAGTCGGAGCGACTGCAGTAGTGTACATTAAGACGGCTCCATTCACTTACATTGATTTTCTCATGCAGCGCTACTTGAGGCGACTAGGGGCGACCTGGGGCGATTTGAAGTCGGATCCAAAGTTGCCCCTGTGTGAATGGGCTATAAAGGTTCCCGTTTTTTTTTTTTTAAATAACAAACATGTAATACTTACCTCCACTGTGCAGTTCGTTTTGCACAGTGTGGCCCTGATCCACCTGTTCTGGGGTCCCACAGCGGCTCTTTGTGGCTCCTCCCCACATTATCTAACCCCCTTCTGGGAAGCTCTCTCCCGAGGGGGGTTACCTTGCGGGCGGGCTCCTGTGTCATACACTCAGCGTCCATAGATGCCGTGTGTATGACTCTGCCCCGCCCCTCGGCGCCCGCGTCATTGGATTTGATTGACAGCAGTGGGAGCCAATGGCTGCGCTGCTATCAATCTATCCAATGAAGAGCCGAGAACCCGCGAAGAGAGCGAAGCGGGATCGCGCCCACGGAAATTCAGGGCTCAGGTAAGTAAAACTGAGGGGGGGGGGGGCTGGGGGGGGCCAGACACTGCAAGGTGTTTTTTCACCTTAATGCAAAGGATGCATCAAGGTGAAAAAACACGTAGGTTTACAACCCCTTTAAAGCGGAGTTCCACCCAAAAGTGGAACTTCCGCTTATCTGATTCCCCCCCCCCCCCTGCGGTGCCACAATTTTGTTTTTGGGGGGGGGGACAGGATACCTGTCTTTGACAGGTATCCTTTCGCACTTCTGGGAGTCCGGACCGTGGCCCCTGACGTCACCACGGGGCTCCCTCCTCCTCCCCCGGCCGCCGGGCCAGTAGGAGAGAGGAGCGGGGCCTCACGCATGCGCAGTAGGGTTCCCGGCATGAAGCCGAAAGGCTACACTGCCGGGTTTCCTTACCTGTAGTGGCGGCGGCAAGTGGCAGCACCCGACAGCTGATGGTAACCACAGCTGCGGGTGCCGACATCGCTGGACTCCAGGACAGGCAAGTGTCCGATTATTAAAAGCCAGCAGCTGCAGTATGGGTAGCTGCTGGCTTTTATTTTTTATTTTTTGGGTGGAACACCGCTTTAATTGAACAAGCTGAAGTTAGAAGATGATTGGCTACCATGCACCTCTGTGCCAGATTTTGAGCTCTCCAATTTAGTAAATCATCTCCAAAGTGTCTGATTTTTACCTAAATTCTTACCATGTTTATATTGGCTCTGCAAAAATAGAAAACTGCCGCCTGACTGGCCACTGGGAGCAATAAAGACAGTTCTTCCTGCAGCTTGTATTGCCGCGTACACACGCTCGGAATTTCCGATGGAAAAAGTTTGACGTGTATGCCCCATCGGACTTTTTCCATCGAAAATTCCGAGGGAATTAGATAGAGAACATGGAGAATATGGATAGACTAAGAAATGGACTTTAGGCGGCACATAGATAAATATTGTAAAAGCTAAGACGTGATTGTAGCTAAATTAGTGCAATTGTGACAGAGAAAATTGAGTACTGTCCGTGATACTTTTTTTATTTGCACTAACATACAATTTTTTCAGGACAAGCTTTCGGTGTATATCCCCTTCTTCAAGGTCCAAGCAGTACTGCTTGGACCTTGAAGAAGGGGACATACCCCGAAAGCTTGTCCTGAAAAATTGTATGTTAGTGCAAATAAAAATAATTAATTAATAAATAATTAAATAATTAATATATAATTAGCATTTTGTAAGGTCTCTTGGGCTCAGATCTGTTTCTTGCTTTTTATGTTTTATGATGTGATTATTAGAGCATATAAGAAAAATAGGTATATATAAGTTTATGTGAATAAATAATAATACGCATCATTCCTTAAAAATTCCAACAAAACTGACATGCGTGGTGTCCCCATAGTGCTGTGTTGGGGTGAACTGCATGTCCTCGTTTATGTGCTCCATTTATGAGTTTTGGAAGCACAAAGAACAGCAAAGAATGGTCGAGACTCTAAATGGTTTCCATAGTGATATAAAAATAAATTCACCAGTTCCAGACATGAGAATTTAATGGAAAATTCAAAAGAACATAAAATACATACATATATATTAGGGCTGTTACTGATGAAATTTTTCGTGTTCGATTAATCGTTTTTTTTTTTTTTATCGATTAATCGTCTCATTTCGATTAATTATAACGCACATACAGATCCAACTACTTTTAGCTGATCTCCTTGCAGGCCGATTCCCAGTGCAGCGACCAACCACTGGAAAAATGGATAGCAGGATACAAAAAACACACAAAGGCAGCGCTCGATGGGAATAGCATTAAAAATAGGATTTTTTGTACTCACCGTAAAATCCTTTTCTCTGACATCCATGGACTGACACGGTGTCTCTTTACACTTTACACGTGGGTTATGTCCCTGCTTGCAGGAGAAGACCTAGGCAGAATGTGAAATGTTATACATACATTCTAAAAGCCAGAGCTGAACAGCCCCACCCAGGGGGCGGTCCCTCCGGACATAACCCTCCCACTGCAGTCAGCAGACTTCAGTTCGTAACAAAGCAGTACAAACTTAAAAAGCAAGGGTGGGTGCCGTGTCAGTCCATGGATGTCAGAGAAAAGGATTTTACGGTGAGTACAAAAAATCCTATTTTCTCTTATCATCCATGGACTGACACGGTGTCTCTTTACACTTTACACGTGGGATGTCCCAAAGCAGTGTCAAGAGGGATGGGAGCAGTATAAATGGAAAAACCAAAACTTCACTCCAATAAGGCAGAGCTCCTCAACGGAGGAGTCGCAACTTTAAACAGCGGCCTGCAGCACCCTGCGGCCGAAAGAAGCATCCGAAGATGCAGCCACATTAACCTTATAAAACTTAAAAGGCATGAACAGACGACCAGGTCGCCGCCTTGCACACTTGTGCAACCGACGCTTGATGTCGGGAAACCCAGGAAGCACAGATTGCCCAGGTGGAATGCGCCGTAACCGGAAAGGGAGGCGCCCGCCCTTTGAGAGCATAGGCTTGAATGACGGTTTGTCTGATTCCCCTAAAAATGATGGCAGACGAAACCGCTTGGCCCTGTTATGGACCAGAGACAGTCACAAACAGTGAGTCGGACTTCCGAATAGAAGCAGTAGCAGACAGGTACACCCGTAAGGCTCGTACCACCTCCAATATGTGCAGCGCAAACTCTCTGGGATGCGATGGGTGAGGACACAAGGACGGGAGGGCAATGTCCTCATGTAGGTGAAAGGTCGACACCACCTTTGGCAAAAAAGGAAGGTCGCGGATGCAACACCGCCTTATCCTTATGGATGACTAAATATGGCGACTTGCAGGACAAAGCCGCCAACTCAGACACTCGTCAAACAGAAGTGATTGCCACTAAAAAGGCCACCTTCTGAGACAAGACAAGAGGGGAATATCCCGGATATTCCCAAAAGGAGGTTCCTGGAGGACCGAGAGCACCAAATTCAGATCCCATGGTGGGAGAGGAGGCTTGACAGGAGGGAGCACATGGCGAACCCCCAACACAAGGTGCTAACCAAGAAAATGACCCGCTAGAGGTCGCTGAAAGAAGACGGCCAAGGCCGAAATCTGATCCTTGATGGTACTCAAAGCTTTTGGGTCACTCCACACTGCAGAGGACGCAGGATTCTGAGGACGGAATACGTCCGAGGACGCCTGTCCAGCGCTTCGCACATGGCGATATAAGCTTTCCAGGCACGGTGATAGATCTGCCTGGAGGAAGACTTCCGTGTCCTTAACATGGTCAAAATGACCGAGTCCGAGAGACCTTGGTCCCTCAACACCTGGCTTTTAACAGCCCTGCCGTTAAAGCCAGAGACTGTAAGCCGGATGAAACATAGGGCCTTGAGACTGAAGGTCCTCCCTCATCGGCAACCGCCAGGGAACGTCCACGACGAGACGTACCAGATCAGCGTACCAGTGATGCTGAGGCCAATCCGGAACAATTAGGATCGCCGGAGTTTATATCAGGCGATAAGGACCCAATGAGGCCACCAACGCATCCGAGGCATCGCCCAAGGATCCCTGGATCTGGCCACAACCTCGACCCTTGCGATTGAGTCGAGAGGCCATCAGGTCCACATCCGGCGTGCCCCACCGTCGGTAAAGGAGTTGAAATATGCAAGGACCACTCTTCTTGGTCCGGTGTCTGGCGATTGGCGACTCAGATAGTCCGCCTGCCCATTGTCTATGCCCAGAATGTAAAATGGCCTACAGAGCCGGCACGTTTCTTCCGGCCCACTTCAGGATACGGACTACCTCGGAAGCCGCAGCTGAGCTCCGAGTTCCCCCTTGATGGTTTACATACGCCACCGCCGTGGCGGTGTCCGACTGGCTCCTGATGGAGCGACCCCATACTCTCTCCGACCTGAGGAGAGACACAGTCCGATGGCCCATATGTCCAGAACAGTGATTGGTAAACGGGCTCGTCCGGAGTCCAAGGCCTGAGCCGACAGGACTCCCCAGACTCCACCCCAGCCCGTCAGGCTGGTGTCCGTCGTGAGTACCGTCCATTGGATGGGAGGGGAACGACTTTCCGGACCGAAGAGCAGAGGATCCTAACCACCATGTCAGGGGCGCCCTGACCAGGTGAATCACCTGGATCTGAAGATCCAAGGACAACGGGGATTTGTCCCAGGTGGACAAGATCTCCTTCTGCAATGCCCTGGTGTGTGATTGGGCATACGGAACGGCCGCGAAGGAGGCCACCACGAGTCTCGGGACTCTCATGCAAAAAACGGATTGACAACCATTTTTGGGATGTCAGCACCCGCACCGCAGACTGAAGTGTCAGCAACTTCTCCAGAGGTAGGATACCTTTGCCTCCAAGGAGTCCAGAATCAGAACTAGATACTCCAGACACTGAGTCGGGACCAGGACTGACTCCTGAATGTTCAGGAACCACCCGAGTCCCTGAGGGTCTAATTGACGATAGTCACCTTTCCTCTAAGTCTGATCCACTTTCTGCTCTTAGCAGAAGATCGTCCAGATAGCCCACGACAGCAATACCTCGCTGTAACAGAAGGCTAGATCCGGAGCAAGCACCTTGGTGAACACCCTTGGTGCCGAGGCTAGGCCGAAAGGAAGAGCCACAATCGATAGTGGACTTCGCTGATCGCAAAGCGCAGAAACTTCTGGTGACTTGCGCAGATCGGAACATGCAAGTAGGCGTCCTTGAAGTCCAAGGACGCCAGAAGAAAATCCCTTTGGTGGAGTGTAGCGATCACCGTGCGAATGGATTCAATGCGGAATTTCTGCACCTTCTCGAAGGCATTCAGGGCCTTGAGGTCCAGGATAGGTCGAACCATGTCCTAGTTTTGGGACGACAAACAGATTCGAGTAGAATCCCTGAAAACTCTCCTGTGACGGAACCGGCACAATCACTCCGGACCTGATCAAATCCTGTACAGCCCCCAAGAGGGCTGCCCGACAGGTAGGAAGGAGAGGAAGATTTGAGGGAAAGAATCTGTCTGGGGGCCAGGATCGGAATACTATCCTGTATCCTGAGGTGACCACCTCGCACACCCACCAGTCGGAGATTCGGGAGGACCACCGATTCGTGACCTGCGAAGTCGTCCCCCCACCCCAGAGTCGGGCGGAGGCAAGACTTCACGCGGAGGTGGGCTTGGGAGCCGCTTGTTCGGCTTACGCACCCAGGGGCACTTGTGCCCACCAGCCGCACTGCCGTCAGTCTGAGAGGGCCTATCCGTGGACTCTGACTGACGAAAAAACCCTGTTTTGCTGGAAAGGAAGGCCCCTGTTTGCGGCGGGCCTCCTCACCCTTGCTAGTCTAAGGAAGAAGAGTGCTTTTACCTCCCATGACATCCATGACGATGTCATCCAGAGCAGCACCGAAAGGTCTACCACCTTTAAATGGTAGATCCGTCAGGAGCTTCCTAAGACTAGGTCAGCAGACCAGCACTTCAACCAGATAAGACGACGCAATACCACCGCCGAGACAGAGGCCCTGGATATTAAAGGGGCCGCGTCCAACGTGGCGTCGCACACATAAACCAGGCCCTGAACCAGTTGGTGGGCCAAAGCAACTGTGTCTGGAGGAAGATTATGCTCCTGTACAGCTAGGTGCAACATTTTTGCCCAACCTGTAAGTGTTTAAGACACAAGGGTCGCCGCTACCACAGGCCGTAGGGCGGATCCCAACAAGGCAAACATGGCTCTGCTCACCACTTCTGACCTCCTGTCAGTGGGGTCCTCAAATGCAGGAGTCCCCTCCATCGGGAGAGTGATGGCCTTGTTCAACCGGGCGACTGGAGGGTCGACCCTGGGGGAGAAGCCCACTTTTTAAGTAGGGCATCTTCAAGGGGTATCTGATAGACAAACGCCGCGGGACCATAAAAAAATTCTTCTGCGGCTTTTCCCAGACCTTATCAATGAGATGGTCAAAGAAAGTACATATGGAAAAACCTCTTTAGAAGGCCTGGCCTTAGAAGAACCAAAGGAGACTGTATCCGCCTGAGGTTCTGCATCCGCAGCATTTTAGCTTGAGAGGGTCCCTCACCGCAGTCATGAGTACACTAACAAGCGCCCTGTCATTTACTGACCCAGAACTGGAGTTTTCCTCATAAGGAATGTCCTGTTCAAAATCATCCATACATTCAGAACTAGGGTCCTGAGCGGTAGTGGCTAGGCCCATATCTGATTCAGCGCACTGCCCTCATGAAGTAAAGTGGGGAGAGGGCGCTTTTTTGCTCCCTTGCGCTTGCACACAGCTCCCATCCTGGTCAGAAATGATTCCAGGACTGCCCACAACTGGTCCCTAGGGACCGCAGGTGCTGAAGCACTGCCTGTTGTCCACTGACATTTAGGGGAAGCTGGTGACAGAGACTCCATATTGCCCCCCTCTGAGACTCCTCAGATAAAAAGTCCACCCACAGGCTGTGCTGACTGAGGAGGGGGCGCCCAGGGGACTCACAAAACCGGACCAGGGACCGCTCAGTTCCGCTGTCTGTACCACGCTGTGTCAGCGCTGGTGAGCTGTGAAGAGATTGTGAGGAGATTCGCGCTGTTACAGCAGCGCTAGAGACCAAAACTAGTGCTGAAGAGCGCGCGGGCTACAAGAAAATGGCCGCCGCACTTCACTGAGGCGATCCACGGCAAGATGGCCGCCATGACTCAGCAAAAGTGAAAAAAACAGCACACACACAGCGCCACTCAGGCCCCAAAACACACAAAAAAAGGCCCCAAGCATATCTGCAGACCAGCATTAGCCCCTCCAAGAACAGTGTGACCCCCAGGCACCCCACATAGCACAGCGCCAGCAATGGTGACAGAGAGTGACAATGAAATACAGGGGGAGACAGGGAAAATCCCCCACAGAGAAACACACAGCCTTTTGTACTCACCTGCAGGCAGGAGAGACTACTTACCCGTCCCCTGAGGGACCCACTGGTGTGTTTCTGACAGGACTATCACAGTGCAGTACTGAGTAGCTGTCGGCCCGGTCCACCGCGAAAGATACAGTCAGTCAGGAACTGTTCAGTCTTGAGAGGACCGTGGGAGCATGAAAGCAACCCGGCCACCCCTGGAGCCATGGGGTATGTCGTGAACTGAGTCTCACGCACACAAGGCGAGGATCAGCACGCTCGATGGTCGGACAGGGAAGACTACGAGGATATCTTGTACCCAACCTGTTGCCCAGCCGACAGTTGATAGAAAATTCTCAAAAATAAAATAAAAAGAATTCCAGAAAAGGAATAAAAATAGGTCAGGAGACTGGCTCCTGAGAGAGCCATGTCTTCTCCTTCTGCTAGGCAGAAAAAAACTGAAGTCTGCTGACTGTAGTGGGAGGGTTATGTCCGGAGGGACCGCCCCCTGGGTGGGGCTGTTCAGCTCTGGCTTTTAGAATGTATGTATAACATTTAACATTCTGCCTAGGTCTTCTCCTGCAAGCAGGGACATAACCCACGTGTAAAGTGTAAAGAGACACCGTGTCAGTCCATGGATGATAAGAGAAACTTTTATAGTCTTCAAGTAGGTAACAAAATAAATATTGCACTGGAGATAAAATCGATGTAGCTACATAAACTGTAAAAATGGTGCGAGTAATACCAAACGGTCGCAAAAGCAGTCATAAAAACATGTAGCTAAGTATGATACTGGTATAAAAATGTGTACAACGATACCACTGCTGAATCCAGATGAGGAGGGGCTAACATCAGTCTGCCGGCATGTAGATGTCCCGTGAAGGGAACTATCTCAACTCCCAGTGGATGGCTGTAGAATCCCAGGTTGATAGAGGGAAGTGATAGAGGGAAGTGTAACAGCCCTTGAGTGTGGCAGATAGTAAGGCATACCTCCCAACTTTTATAATGTCCACTGCGGGACGTTAATTTTTTCCCCTCCCATTAAAGTTGTTGAGCGGGGGGGGGGGGGCTAGCGGGACAGTGACTTGTTTTTATTGGGACTTTTTTTTTTTCCCGGTTGAGCGCGGGGGGGGGGGCGGTGTTTGTAGCGGGACGGTGACTTTTTTTAATGGGGACTTTTTGTTTTGTTGAGCGGGGGGGGGGTCTAGTCTGAGGGTAGTTCGTCAGCCCCCTCCCGCCGAGCCGCCCGACATACCTGATCGCAGCTCTAGGTCCCGCCTCACATCCCTCCTGCCTGTCACGCTGCTGCGCTCCTCCTCTCTCATCCTCCCTCTGTGCGGGAATACAGTGTCCCGCGCGGGATCGCGGGAAGATGGTGTCCCTGCGGGCAAAACCCGCACAATCCGTGCAGGTTGGGAGGTATAAGTAAGGTCCCGCCGGCATGCAGATATGAAGGCACAGCAAAGGAGCCCTTCAGATGGACACGGCAAGCCCCGCCGGTGTCCGTGACGTCTTCGGATCTCCGGCAGAACTCCCCGAAGACCCGGAAGCCGGTGTAGAGGTGAGTACCGATCAAAAGAACTTTGATCAATCAAAACAATTAATCAAGGAATTAATAGTTAATTTCCATAGCCCTAATTATATATATATATATATACATACACACACACATACACACCCACAGATCATATCTCCCAATCCAATAAAGAGATTTTCCAGCTTCATGTATGAACTCCCACACCCTTCATAAACACCACAACTGTTTTATATAGGACACCGAGGTGAAAGGTTGAATGAGAGGAAAGCACCAGGTTTTCCATTGCTTTAAACTGGTACAGACATTAGTCAGGCATCAGCTTTAGTATATGATTCCCACACACAGAATGGTAGCTGGATGAAGATAGCAGTGGTCCAGCATGAGCACAAGTTACTGTTGGTAGCACAGTAGCAAGAATTTTTTATTTTTTTTTAATTGGTCTTTAAAAACGATCGTGTGTGGGCTCCAGAGCATTTTTCTCGACGAGAAAAATGTCCATTAAAAAATTTAGAAAAACGGCCGTGTGTAGGCTTTAATGACGGGAAAAAAATGAGACGGGAGCGCTCGTTCTGATAAAACTAGCGTTCGGAATGGAGATAGCACATTCGCCACGCTGTAACGGACTGAAAAGTACGAGGCAGAAAAGCGCGAATCGTCTCTCACCAAACTTTACTAACACGAGGATCAGCAAAAACAGCCCAAAGGGTGGCGCCATCCGAATGGAACTTCCCCTTTATAGTGCCGTCGTACGTGTTGTACGTCACTGCGCTTTGCTCGAGCATTTTTTTTTCACGATAGTGTGTAGGCAAGGCAGGCTTGAGAGGAAACACGTCAAGAAAAACGTCGTTTTTTTTCAATGACATTAAAACCGGTCGTGTGTACGCGGCACAAGACTTTGTTCATGGCAAGAAAGAGGCATTTTTTTTTAGATTGTAAGCTCTTATGATCAGGGCTCTCCTTACTCTGTTGTCTTGCATTGTATTGTAACAGTGCTGGCTTCCTTTATTATTGTAAAGCGCTGAGCAATCTGTTGGCGGTGTATAAATTCTGCGGATCAGCACTCTCAGCCAAAAGCAGAGAGCGCTGATCGGAATATTCTGGACGGGGGGGGGGGGGGGGGGTCGTCCCCCTGTCAGAACACAACAGCTCAGTGGGATAGATCCAGTGGCGGCCCGCCCATAGAGAGCGCACGGGCACCGCCTCCCCTATACATGTGTCCGGCCCCCTAATCTATATATCAGAGCGCCTGGACCATGGATTCCAATAAGGCAAAGTGTTTTTTTTAAGCACCTGATTAGATCCAGGGCTCTAATGGGCTTCAAAAAAGGGTGGACTCAGAGTGCAGAGCATTGCGCTCCGATCCCACCCAGTTGTGTGACGATAACAAATAAATTTTCGCTATTTCACACTAAAGTTTCTCCCCGCCAATCAGGAGGCAGGTTGTGAAACCTGTTTCCCGATTGGCCAAACCGTCAGGCAATCCATATTGGATGCCTAGCGCATTGGCGGAAGAGGAGACAAGCGGCAGAGGAAGCTTGAGGAGCTGACACCGAAGCCGCCACTGCCCGCACTCCAGGAGAGGAGACCACAGACCCGCCACACAAGCGGGTAAGTGCCGGAGCACCCGCACGGTGGGGGTGCTGTCAGTGCCGCGCCGCCGGGGGGGGTGTGGTTTGTTTGCTGCCTCCCCCAGAAGAAGACTGCATAGATCGCTTTACTAGCTTTGCATGGTTAGTACAGCGGCTCCAACTGGAGCTGTCAGTTCTCTTGTAGTGTGTACCCGGCTTAAAGTGGTTGTAAAGGTTCCTTTTTAATTTTTTTAAAATAACAAACATGTCATACTTACCTCCACTGTGCAGCTCGTTTTGCACAGAGTGGCCCCCGATCCTCGTCTTCTGGGGTCCCACAGCAGCTCTCGCAGCTCCTCTCCGCTTTAGATAACCCCCTCTGGGAAGCACTCTCCCCAGGGGGTTACCTTGGGGGCATGCTCCCGTGTCATACACTCGGCGTCCATAGCCGCCGAGTGTATGACTCAGCCCCACCCCCCGGCGGCTGCGTCATTGGATTTGATTGACAGCAGCGGGAGCCAATGGCTGCGCTGCTATCAATCTATCCAATGAAGAGCTGAGAAGCCGGGGGGAGAAAGAGAGCGACGTGGGATCGTGCCCACAGAAATTCGGGGCTCAGGTAAGTAAAATGGGGGGCTGGGGGGTCGGACACCGAAAGTTTACAACCCCTTTAACTATAAGGTCCCTTTCACACTGGGGCGGTTTGCCGGCGCTATTGCGCTAAAAATAGCGCCTGCAATCCGACCCTAAACAGCGGCTGCTGTTTCTCCATGGTGAAAGCCCGAGGGCTTTCACACTGGAGCGGTGCATTAGCAGGACCGCTCCAAAAGTCCTGCTAGCAGCATCTTTGGAGCGGTGAGAGGAGCGGTGTGTTTACCGCTCCTCCACCGCTCCTTCCCATTGAAAGCAATGGGAATCCGCGGCTATACCGCCGGCAATGCGCCTCTGCAGAGGCGTCATTGCCGGCGATATTAACCCTTTTTCAGTCGCTAGCGGGGGTTAAAACCGCACCGCTGGCGGCCGTATACCGCCGCAATTCCGACGGTATAGCGCCGCTAAAACTAGCGGCGCTATACCGCCAGTGCACCTCCCGCCCCAGTGTGAAAGGGGCCTAACTGTATTTCTTTTGCATGCAAAACAGTAATGTGATTTGTTAACCCCTTCATGCCTAAGACTTTTTCTGACACTTGTTGCTTACAAGTTAAAATCAGTAATCTTTGCTAGAAAATGACCCCCAAACATTATATATATTTTTTAGCAGAGACAAAAAAGAATAATATGGTGGTCGTTGCAATATTTTTTTGTCACACAGTATTTGCACAGTGGTCTTTCAAATGCAATTTTTTTGAAGGAATAAACTTTCATAAAAAAAAAAAAAAAAACTGTAAAGTTACCCTAATTTTTTTTTTTTTGTAAATTGTGAAAGATGATGTTATGCCGAGTACATAGATACCCAACATGTCACGCTTTAAAATTGCGCACACTGGTGGAATGACAATAAACTATGGTACTTAAAAATCTCCATAGGCGACGCTTTAAAAATGTCTACAGGTTACCAGTTTGGAGTTACAGAGGAGGTCTAGCGCTAGAATTATTGCTCTCGCTCTAACGATGTGTGGTTTGAACACTTTACATCTGTGGGGGCGACTTACATATGCGTTCGCTTCTGCACGCGAGCACAGAGGAATGGGGCGCTTTACTTTTTTTTTTATTATTATTTATTTATACTGTCCCTTTAAATGTTTTATTTTTTAATCACTTTTATTGCTGTGACAAGGAATGTAAACATTCCTTTTGACAGTAATAGGCAGTGACAGGTACTCTTTATGGAGGGATCGGGGGTCTATAAGACCCCCAAAACCCTCCTTTGCACTTAAAAGCATTCAAAACGCCAAGTTAGGCTGTTTTGAATACTGTAATTTTTTTTTAATCTGGCACCTTTAAAGTGGTTGTATACCCTTTTTTGTTATTTTTACCTACAGGTAACCCTATAATAAGGCTTACCTGTAGGTAAAATGAATATCTCCTAAACCTGACGTCAGAGGTGCATGCGCTGTGAAGGCCCAGCTGAAGGTCCGGCAGACGCTGCCAGACCTTCCCGGGAAAAGGACTACCGCGTGCATGTGCGGGAGTGACGTCAACGTCACTCACAGCGCCGGAGCCGTGAACCCAGAAGAAACGCAGAAGGAACATGTCAGCTCCCTAGGCGTGGACCGGGATCAGATGCAGAGGCCTTGTTCTAAGGTGAGTATTTCATAATGAGCTAGTATGCGCTGCATACTAGCTCATTATGCCTTTGCCTTGCAGGTTTTTTTGTTTTAAAAAAAAAAAACAATAATATTTCAGTGCGGATATACAACCGCTTTAAGTCTTCAGTTAACCGGAAATGATGTCATGATATCGCTTCCGGGTTACTAGATCCAAGACCAGATCAAAGCTGAATCCTGGCTTTGTTTGGGTCTCCGGCCAGCCGGCGGACGTGCCTTAAAGGAGGAAGCCTTAAAGTAAGGTGACCAGATTTTAAAAATGAAATCCGGGGACATATTTTTTTGTAGTAGTAATGGCGGTAATCTCTGCCCGCTGCCGCCCACCTCACAGCCTGTCAAGTCTTACTCTCCGGGCCCCGGCTACTACTGGGTGGGGAGCGGAGGAAGATCACTCCACCAGGGAAGGGAAGGAGATAAGCAGGCAGGCGGCTGGCCGGGACTTGAGCCAGGGCAGAAGAACATGCGAGCGGAGCTGAATGGGCACCCGAAACTGAAGAAATATTCCCTCCGCTCCGACCAGCACATGATCATCAGAAAGGGGCACAGATAATGAAATAAATTACACCCCCCCAAGCTAGTAGGTGCGGTGGAGCAGGGGGGGTTTAATTCATATTATTTTTTTTTCATTCTGCACTGACTGTCTTGAAATTGCCCCAGCTCCTGTTCAAATCCAATCCGGGGACAGACTTGGTCCGGGGACAGTGTCCTCAATCCGGGGACTGTCCCCAGAAACCGGGGATGTCTGGTCACCCTACCTTAAAGCGGAACTTCCCCTTTTGGGTGGAGCCCAAATATTTGTGTGAAAAATGGAGCGTCATACTTGTCTTTCAGATGAACTCTTTATTCTCTTGCAGAGCTCGGGGTGCTGCCACTTCATGGTATGTGGGAGATTATCCCCCCCCCTCCCCTGCTTGGTGCTGTGGTTCCTCCTGCTGCTTTCTACCCCACTACTGTGCCCATAGTGAAGTAGCAGCCAGCGGAAGGAAAGACCGCACCTAGCGGGGGGACGTGGTATCCAACACCTCAAAAAACGGTCATATTTTTAAACATAGTGACAGGGTTGCTTTACGTTTTCCAGATGATTTCCGGCCTCTTTGTCCTTGTGACGGTCTCTCTTTCCTGTGTCCTTCTGGGTCTGATATATTGATCTGTGTATAAAAATTCTCCCACTTCTCTGTCTGGTACCTAAATTAGGAAAACGCTACTAGCCGCTGTGTGGTTTAAATGATTTGTAGATAATGTATATCTGCAGCAGTACAGCTCCACCAGCAATTATCAGCCATGGCCCAGCTGGAAATAAAGATTCTCATAGCAAATCATTACACGAGTCTCTCCTTCCTTTACCTGAAAGGAGATGACTTTCCTGAATGCACAGGAGTCGATTACCAGATACAGTTCCTAGATCTTTAAAGCTGAACTCCAGACAGATAAATGCACAGATGAATACATATGGGAGCTGTTTACCTGCCAAGGGATTTGTATCCATGTCTATAGAGTCCTGAGATTTACCCAGCTCTGTCACACAGCACACACTCCCTGTCTAGTAGCAGAGGAGACCTGGTTTTTCTCTGCTGCAGTTCGGTAACATTTACAATTCTTTTCCCTCCCTCTGGGCTGGTGAGCTCATCTCTCCGTCACTCTGCTCTCTCCTCCTATCATAAATCTCCTTGCACTGCAGTACAACTGAATGGCTCCTTGTGCTGCTCCTTTCACTCACATTTCAGACCTGCTATACAGGGGGACTGCAGGGGGCTTATTCCAGGTCAAATTCAGGTACACCACTCGGCATTTAAACTATACATTTAATGATATATTAATGCAGGGGTGTCAAACTTAATTTCATTGTGGGCCACATAAGCAGTATGGTTGCCCACAGTAGGGGTGTGCTATGTACAGGGTGCAGAGTTCAGCGGTGTGCAGGGTTTAGGAGTGCACTTTACCCAGAGTGCAGAGTTTAGGGGTGTGCTGTGTACAGGGTGCAGGGTTTAGGGGTGTGCTGTGTACAGGGTGCAGAGTTTAGGAGTGTGCTATACCCAGAGTGCAGATTTTAGGGGTGTGCTACATACAGCGTGCAGAGTTCAGGGGTACACTGTGTACAGAGTGCAAGGTTTAGGAGTGTGCTATACCCAGAGTGCAGAATTTAGGGATGTGCTATGTACAGGGTGCAGAGTTCAGGGGTACACTGTGTACAGAGTGCAAGGTTTAGGAGTGCGCTATACCCAGAGTGCAGATTTTAGGGGTGTGCTACATACAGTGTGCAGAGTTCAGGGGAGTGCTTTGTACAGGAGTGCAGGGTTTAGGAGTGCGCTATACCCAGAGTACAGAATTTAGGAGTGTGCCATTTACAGAGTGCAGAGTACAGAGTACACTGTGTACAGAGTGCAGGGTTTAGGAGTGCGCTATACCCAGAGTGCAGAGTTTAGGGGTGTGCTACGTACAGCGTGTAGAGTTTAGGAGTGTGTTACATACAGAGTGCAGGGTTTAGGGGTGCACTACGCACAAAGTGCAGAGTTCTGAGGTGTGCTGTGTACAGAGTGCAAAACCAACTCCCCACCCCCATAGCTTCCTTGTATTTCTACTTTCTCCTACGTCTCCCTATGTAGGTGGCTTTAGTACCGCCATGTGTCTCTACTACTCATGTATTTGGCTCTGTTATATCTTCCTGTGTAGGCAGCACGGCCTTGCAGGGAGATCGTTTTCGCTCTCAGGTTCTGGAAAGCTGTCCCCGCCATGCCCCACTGTGAGGGATCGGTTACACCCACAAGATTCTGAAAGCAAAGCTGTCCCTTGTAAACACAGAAGGCTTGTGTGTTTACAAGGGATAGCGGGGAGCCGGAGTGGAGGGTGAGAGCTGGAGGTGGTGAAATGGAGCTCCGCCATGATCTGACTGCAAAACTGGGTGCGAGGGCCGCATGACAACGTCTAGTGGGCTGGATTCGGCCCGTAGGCCTTGTGTATGACAGATGTGTATTAATGAATATGAAGCTGCATTAATTTGTGTCTTTAAAACAGAACCCCAGGCATGGATATTTTTCACTTTACACTGTCACCCCCCCCCTTCATAGGTGTCAGTGGCAACAAGAAAGACCCCTACCTCTTCATTGGGGTCAGTGACAATGGCAGGAATAATAGCCCTTATTCTTTGCTCTCTGTGGCTACTTACCTAAACACTCACTCCTACACTCCTTTCTCTTCTCCCAATGAACATTGGCAACAATGCACAGAGGGCCTTGAGGGCCTGGAGCTGCCATTTGGACAGTAATATCTCGAACAAAGCTAATGGTAAAAACAGTATAGTCCCAATCCAGCACAACTTGGGAAGTTAAAGGAGAAGTCCAGCTAAAGCTCGTTTGGTTGGACTTCTCCTATGGTTTACAGGAGTGCTGTTCGTTTTGCACTCCTGTGACCCGGTTTTAGCAGAGAGCGGGCTGAAGTCCCCTCTCTTCTGATGTCACTGATTTCAGTCCAGGCACCGCATCATCACGACCACGGAGTCTGGATCCACCAGGTGCCTGGACTGACACCCGGCTCAGCCTCCCACTAAACCGCTGAGAGCCTAAGATGCCCGCTCCGCCCCCTCCACAGCCCAGCGCTTCAGTGAGCGAGGAGGGGGTAGAGCAGAGAGCTGCTGACTGTCAGTCTGCAGCTCTCTGCTCGGGGAACTGTGAGAACCGAGCGTTCGGCGGTGTTGGATCACTCAGTTCTCAGTGTAGAGGTGCCGGGGGACAGATGCTGCATCGGACCAATGCTGCATCCACGAGGTAAGTTTGATTCTCAAAAAAAAAAAAAAAAAAAACTTTACTTCTCTTTTAATGTGGTACTTTCTCTTTAAAGCGGAGTTACGCCTATTGTTTTTTTTTTAAAAGTCAGCAGCTACAAATACTGCAGCTGATGACTTTTAAAATAAGGACACTTACCTGTCCAGGGCACCCGATATGTCGGCACCCGAAGCCGATCTATCCCTCGGCTCTCGGGTGCTGCCGCCGCCATCTTCGGTAAGGGAATCAGAAAGTGAAGCCTTGCGGCTTCACTTCCTGGTTCCCTACTGTACTTCACCCCCTGGTTCCCTCGCTGCGCAATCCCACTGGTCCCTGCTGTCTTCTGGGACCTGTGTGTCTCCCGGGACCTGTGTGTCTCCCAGAAGACAGCGGGGGGGGGCGGAGAAGGCGCCGGAAGTGACGTAGATATCTGCGGGTGGCTCGGGTATCTATTACTGGAAGTGGGAGAAAAATACCTGTATTAGACAGGTATCTGCTCCCCCATCCCCCCTGAAAGGTGGCAAATGTGACACCGGAGGGGGGGATCTGAAAAGCGGAAGTTCAATTTTTGGGTGGAACTCCGCTTTAAGGATGAAGGGAACCCAAGGGGCAGAATGCCCTCCAAATAGAAACCAAATTACCACTGAATCAAATTACCACTAATCCCAAAGCAAACCTCAACCTGGAATAGATTGGTCATAAAGTATGATAATGAAATATTTAGTCATGAAATAAATAATATGACATAATCACCAACCTTGTTTACCTTTTCATCTACTGAGCTTGTCACAGAAAACAGCCACATTCTGCAAAGTGCACCAAATAAAGTTTTCTTCAAAACAGGAAGTTGGATCACAACAGCAAAAAAAATAAAAAAAAAGTTATTTGGAGGACTGGAGGAGGCTCAAGAGCAATAGAAGGGACTTTTTTTTGGGTTAAGAATACTTACTTGAAGAAAATATATATTTTTTTAAACCAGAGTTTGGCATCATAATGAGGGCTCATTTACCACATGGGTTACTGCAACACACAAAACATGCCTTGCTGCGCTGTGGTGCCAATCACTTTGATGCATGTTCTGTGCAACTTGGGAATAATCCACCCCCAAAAAAAGCTCTATTTGTGAGAAGAAGAAAAAAAGGACATACATTTTATTATACACTGATGATCAGGGCCCTGATTGTCAGTGTCCTGATTTTCAGTGCAGTCCCAACAGTGCCTACCAGCATGGGCGTCTCCTCCATAGGGCAAGGGGGGTCAATTGCCCCCCCCTGGAGAAACACTATATTTATATGGACATGGGGTGAAGGGGAATTATCCTCAAGAGCTATTTCACACTGCCAGCTGGCCACGTTATCGGCAAAGCGCCGCTAGTTTTAGCGGTGCTTTACCATCGTTTTAGTGGCGCTATTCAGTCGCTAGAGGGGGGGGGGGTTTAAAAAAAATTGAAATTGCTAATCAGACAATGGCAGCTTGATCCTTCTATTAAGCTTTTGCATCAGGTTTCTCAAACCTTTGCATGCCTGCGCTTTATGTCATAATGACTAAGCCCCTCCCCTTCATGACATTGTCAAAAAGGGACCGAGCATGGATGACCTTAAAATGATGACCCCCCCCCTGAAAAAAGTTCAGCGGACGCCCATGCCTACCAGTGCTGCCAATCAGTGTCACCTATCAGTGCCCACCAGTGCCGCCTTATCAGTGCCTATGCATCAATGCCCACCAGCGCCACCTCAGAGCCCATCAGTGCCACCTCATCAGTGCAGCCTATCAGTGCCCATCAGTGCTGCCTCATCAGTGAAGGAGAAAAATTACCTGTTTGCTAAATTTTATAACAAACTATGAAATGTTTATTTTTTTCCACATTTTTGGTCTTTTTTCGTTTGTTTACCAAACAATAAAAAACCCAGAGGTGATTAAATACCACCAAAAGAAAGCTCTATTTGTGAGAGAAAAAAATTATAATTTTTTTTATATGGGTACAGTGTTGCATGGCGGCGCAATTGTCATTCAAAATGTGACAGCGCTGAAAGCTGGAAGGGGGTAAAAGTGCCCAGTAGGCAAGTGGGTAATTGAACAAGCTGAATTTAGAAGCTGATTGGCTACAATGCACAGCTTGCACCAGATTCTGAGTGCTCCAGTTTTATGAAATCAACCCCAATGAATTCTGAATGTCCATTCAATCTGATCATTGTAACAGATGTAAATGATTCCTCAAACTTACATCTACATTCATCTGATAGCTGCCACGATCAAACAGGTTTTTAGAAAAAATAACCAAAAATCAAGAGATGGTTTTAGAATCAATTCCTCCATACAGAACACAACTGACATGACAAATTGGAATTTTTCAACCTATCCGACTGTTTTCAGGTTCAAGCACAGCAGCGAGCTATGATTGCTAAACTCAAATGCCTCGCACACACGATCGATTTTCCAGACAGGAAAACTGCTATGAGAGCTTTTGGCCGGGAATCCCGGCCGTGTGTATGCTGTATCGCAGTTTTTCAGACGGGAAAACTGCCGGACAAAAGACGAGAGCAGGATCTCTTTTTTTCCCGTCAGGAAAAAATCCTGGCGGGAAAACCGTTTGTCTGTATGATTTTCCGAGGGGACGAAAACCGTGCATGCTCGGAAACAATTAGACGCATGCTCGGGAACACAGAGAACTTCATTTTGTCGGCTCGTCGTAGTCTTTTACGTCACCACGTTCTCGGCAGTCAAAAAGTTCACCTGGACTTTTGTCTGAGCGTGTGTATGCAAGGCAGGCTTGAGAGGAATTCTGTCGGGAAAACCATCAGTTTTTTATCCGACGGAAAAACCGGCCGTGTGTACGAGGCAAAACAAAATGTGGATCATATGGACTATAGACAGTATTTGCCCAACATTATCCTGCTGTCAGTTACTGCAATCAAAATCAATGCAACCAGAGAAAAATAATTGATACAAATTATGTCTGAAGTATCCACTGATCCCTGTGCAAAGTAATTTCTTAAACTGTAACTCAGTGTCGACAATGTTCCCAATTCCCATTACGCAGCTCTGGAATGTAAAACATTTTATTCTATTACACGAGGCAATCATGAGCGAAGCATGTCACATAAATGGGAACATCCCAGAGAGACTGGAGCAGCTTCTGGAGGCTCCCCAGGGCTCGTCACACACCACATCCCAGAGAAGGATGACGCTCTCCAGCGACAAATAGACACAGATGTGCTGGAGGCCACAAGCCAAAACCTAACAAATCTGCAGAGTCCTCCAACACCGCCATCATCTCACCGCTGACACTGAACTTTCCAGGAACATTATTTTCTAATGGAGTTAAAGTGGACCTCGTGGTAGTTAGGTCTGTTTCAGTGACACAAGGTAGTAGTTATTACAGAGGAAGACAAGGCATGTGGAACCTGTCATCCATGCACAGCAGGGCTCATTCACTGCCTGGAAAGGTCTACATCAGGTGTAGTCAACCTTAAAGAGGTGGAGATCTACCTGAACAATATGGGAGAAGTCAAAGATCACCGGGCACAGTGTCGCTTCCTATGTCCCTCAGCCCGTGCGCCTGCTCCTGTGATCTCTAAGTCCCCCAGCCTGTGTACCTGTGTCCATGTGCCTGCTCCTGTGATCTCTAAGTCCCCCAGCCTGTGTACCTGTGTCCATGTGCCTGCTCCTGTGATCTCTAAGTCCCCCAGCCTGTGTCCCTGTGCCTGCTCCTGTGATCTCTATGTCCCCAGCCTGTGTCCCTGTGCCTGCTCCTGTGATCTCTATGTCACCCAGCCTGTGTACCTGTGCCTGCTCCTGTGATCTCTAAGTCCCCCAGCCTGTGTCCCTGTGCCTGCTCCTGTGATCTCTAAGTCCCCCAGCCTGTGTCCCTGTGCCTGCTCCTGTGATCTCTAAGTCCCCCAGCCTGTGTCCCTGTGCCTGCTCCTGTGATCTCTAAGTCCCCCAGCCTGTGTCCCTGTGCCTGCTCCTGTGATCTCTGTCACCCAGCCTGTGTACCTGTGCCTGCTCCTGTGATCTCTAAGTCCCCCAGCCTGTGTCCCTGTGCCTGCTCCTGTGATCTCTAAGTCCCCCAGCCTGTGTCCCTGTGCCTGCTCCTGTGATCTCTATGTCACCCAGCCTGTGTACCTGTGCCTGCTCCTGTGATCTCTATGTCACCCAGTCTGTGTCCCTGTGCCTTCTCCTGTGATCTCTAAGTCCCCCAGCCTGTGTCCCTGTGCCTGCTCCTGTGATCTCTATGTCCCCCAGCCTGTGTACCTGTGCCTGCTCCTGTGATCTCTATGTCCCCAGCCTGTGTCCCTGTGCCTGCTCCTGTGATCTCTATGTCCCCAGTCTGTGTCCCTGTGCCTGCTCTTGTGATCTCTATGTCACCCAGCCTGTGTACCTGTGCCTGCTCCTGTGATCTCTATGTCACCCAGTCTGTGTCCCTGTGCCTTCTCCTGTGATCTCTAAGTCCCCCAGCCTGTGTCCCTGTGCCTGCTCCTGTGATCTCTATGTCCCCCAGCTTGTGTACCTGTGCCTGCTCCTGTGATCTCTATGTCCCCAGCCTGTGTCCCTGTGCCTGCTCCTGTGATCTCTATGTCCCCAGTCTGTGTCCCTGTGCCTGCTCCTGTGATCTCTAAGTCCCCCAGCCTGTGTACCTGTGTCCATGTGCCTGCTCCTGTGATCTCTAAGTCCCCCAGCCTGTGTCCCTGTGCCTGCTCCTGTGAACTCTATGTCCCCAGCCTGTGTCCCTGTGCCTTCTCCTGTGATCTCTATGTCACCCAGCCTGTGTACCTGTGCCTGCTCCTGTGATCTCTAAGTCCCCCAACGTGTGTCCCTGTGCCTGCTCCTGTGATCTCTGTTCCCAGCCTGTGTCCCTGTGCCTGCTCCTGTGATCTCTATGTCACCCAGCCTGTGTACCTGTGCCTGCTCCTGTGATCTCTATGTCACCCAGCCTGTGTACCTGTGCCTGCTCCTGTGATCTCTATGTCACCCAGCCTGTGTACCTGTGCCTGCTCCTGTGATCTCTATGTCACCCAGCCTGTGTACCTGTGCCTGCTCCTGTGATCTCTATGTCACCCAGCCTGTGTACCTGTGCCTGCTCCTGTGATCTCTATGTCACCCAGCCTGTGTACCTGTGCCTGCTCCTGTGATCTCTATGTCACCCAGCCTGTGTACCTGTGACTGCGCCTGTGATCTGTGTGTGTCTCCTGCCAGCATCCAGTCCTCCCTCACCATCGTGTCTCCCTCTGCACTCAGTTACCTGCTTCTCTGCACCAGTGTGCTTCCCCGTGAGTTCCAGCCTTTCATTATCAGCACCTGTGCTCTCTCAGCCTGTGTTTCTTGTCCATACCTCTATGTTTTCCCATGCACTCTTGCTGTCACTCATGTGTTACCTGCTGCCTGTAGAATGCCGCAGCGCTGAGAAGTGCCCCAGCGCTCCAAGGGACGGTCTCCTGCTCACAGCTGCAACCTGCTCAGGTGAGTCTGAATCAGAGTATCGCATGCAGCATAACATCTCCACCTGTAGGAGCTCTGGTGAAGACCAGGCGGTACCTTAGATTCTGCACATTGGCCCTTTTCAGGCTCTTATCATCACCAAGGGAGCAGGCACCCTGATCTCTGTGTCTACTCCATGGCTTTCGCCACCATATTCTGCAACTAGTCTTGGTTGGCTACTCTGCCTCAAGTGTGACCCCCAACATTACCAAAGGGCTGCACATAAAATTCAGTGGATTTACAGAGTGAGACAGCAAACACATAACTGGATATAGTCAACGACTATAAGAATGATACAAGAGATGGTCAGAGACTGCAGACCTGGTACAGGAGATGGTCAGAGACTGCAGACCTGGTACAGGAGATGGTCAGAGACTGCAGACCTGGTACAGGAGATGGTCAGAGACTGCAGACCTGGTACAGGAGATGGTCAGAGACTGCAGACCTGGTACAGGAGATGGTCAGAGACTGCAGACCTGGTACAGGAGATGGTCAGAGACTGCAGACCTGGTACAGGAGGAGATGGTCAGAGACTGCAGGCATGGTGCAGGAGATGGTCAGAGACTGAAGACCTGGTACAGGAGATGGTCAGAGACTGCAGGCATGGTGCAGGAGATGGCCAGAGACTGCAGGCATGGTGCAGGAGATGGTCAGAGACTGCAGATATGGTGCAGGAGATGGTCAGAGACTGCAAACCTGGTGCAGGAGTTGGTCAGAGACTGCAGGCTTGGTGCAGGAGATGGTCAGAGACTGCAGGCATGGTGCAGGTGATGGTCAGAGACTGCAGAAATGGTGCAGGAGATGGTCAGAGACTGCAGACATGGTGCAAGAGATGGTCAGAGACTGCAGACATGGTGCTGGAGATGGCCAGAGACTGCAGACATGGTGCAGGAGATGGTCAGAAACTGCAGGCATGGTACAGGTGATGGTCAAAGACTGCAGACATGGTGCAGGAGATGGTCAGAGACTGCAGACATGGTGCAGGAGATGGTCAGAGACATTCTGTGGACATTGTGCCACTTCCTCACCTCCTGATTCTCTTATTATGGTAATTTTAGACTGCACTCCAGTTAAATAGCTAAAAACACCACTAAAATACATATATAGAAGCTGTTTTGACAGTCATATAATTCCTATTTCTGCCCAGCCGTTCCTGTGAATTACAAACCCCTGCCAGATAGAAGAGCCAGGCTGGTGGTGTCACTTTTCATTGCTGCAGTTAAGCAACGCAACAGACGCAAACGCAAAAAGGGTATTAACTCCAGGGATAAAGCGATAATTCATCTACTCTACAAGACTCTGGTCCGGCCGCACCTGGAGTATGCTGACCAGTTCTGGGCACCAGTCCTCAGAAAAGGATGTACTGGAAATGGAGCGAGTACAAAGAAGAGCAACAAAGCTAATAAGGGGTCTGGAGGATATTAGTTATGAGGAAAGGTTGCGAGCTCTGAACTTGTTCTCTCTGGAGAAGAGACGCTTGAGAGGGGATATGATTTCAATGTACAAATACCGTACTGGTGACCCCACAATAGGGAGAAAACTTTTTTGCGGAAGGGAGTTTAACACGTGGCCATTCATTAAAATGAGAAGAAAACAGGTTTAACCATAAACTGCGTAGAGGGTTCTGTACTGTAATGCCGTGTACACACAATAGGACATTCACTCAAACTTGTCTTGCATACACACGGACACACAAATGTTGTTGAAAATTCCGAACGTCAAGAACGCAGTGACGTACAACACGTTCGACGAGCCGAGAACAATGATTTTCGATAGCCAGTGAGGCTCTTCTGTTTGATTCCGAGCATGCGTGGACTTTTGTGCGTTGAAAATGTGTACACACGGTCGGAATTTCCGACAACAAGCTTTTCTGTTGGAAAATTTAAGAATCAGCTCGCAAATGTTCGATGGAGCCTCCACACGGTCGGGATTTCCAACAACAAGCTCCCATTGAACATTTCTTGTTGGAAATTCCGACCGTGTGTATGCGGCATAAGAGCGGCAAGGATTTGGAATTCCCTTCCACTGGCGGTGGTCTCAGCGGGGAGCATCGATAATTTTTTTAAGTGGTTGTAAACCCATTTAGACAACTTGCACCTACAGGTAAACCTAGATTAAGGCTTACCTGTAGGTGCAAAAAATATCTCCCTAACCTACACGGTTAAGGAGATATTTACTATTAAATACAACGGCGATGATGTCACACGCATGCGCAATAGCGGGCCGGCATGATTGCCGGTTTTCTGAATGGGATCTTGCCAGCCCGAGCGCGCATGCGTGTGATGTCATCGCCGCTCCGGCCAATCACAGCGCCGGAGCGGCGATACACTGACGCCAGTGACGGGACATCGAGGCAAGATGGCGGCGGAGGTGACCGAGGACCGCTGTGGGGGCTTCGATCTCAGGTAAGTCATTCATAATGAGCTAGTATGCTATGCATACTAGCTCATTATGCCTTTCTTTTGCAGGGTTTCCTCTTTAAAACTATTAGATAAGCACCTGTACGACCACAACATACAGGGATATACAATGTAAAGCCTTGTACACACGGTCGGACTTTTTGCCAACAAACTTCAAAATGAGCAAGTTTTCCAAAAAATCCTACCGCGTGTACGCTCCATCGGACAAACATTTTCGGTTTTCATCGGACAAAAGTTCGTTCTGCAAACGGACAAACCTTTCGGCAACAAAAGACCGATGGTGCAAAGTCCGACCGTGTGTACAGAAATCCATCGGACTTTTGGCCGAAGTACAAATACGCATGCCCAGAACTAATGTTAAAATCGACCAACAATAGCAGAAGTTGACCAAAGGGTGGCGGTAAAGAGCAGAAAATAGCAGAAAAAAAACACGTGATGTTGGGAAAGTTTGCAGAAAAGTCCTGCCGTGTGTATGCTATGGGTGTGCCCGGCCAACTCCCTTCGGACAAAAATCCACGGAAAAGTTTGTTTAAAGTCCGACCGTGTGTACGAGGCTTTATACCAGGGATATGCAATTAGCGGACCTCCAGCTGTTGCAGAACTACAAGTCCCATGAGGTTTAGCAAGACTCTGACAGCCACAAGCATGACACCCAGAGGCAGAGGCATGATGGTACTTGTAGTTTGGCAACAGCTAGAGGTCCGCTAATTGCATATCCCTGCTTTATACTGACATATAATCACACACATAGGGTGGACTTGATGGACTTGTGTCTTTTTTCAACCTCCCCTACTATGTAACTTGGTCACCTCCTGTCCCGTCCCCCCCCCCCTCAGCCTGTGACAGTACAAACAGGAGCTGTCCTGTACGACGGGATTACAGCATACCTATCCCAAATCACATTCAGGTACTTTCACTAGCTGACTTTAAAAATACCTTTAATGTGGGCACACAAAAAAGGTTCTATAACTAAATTCATGAAATATTGGAATGAATGGACTAATCACCCTAGGGCCTCAAATTTTCTGAAGAATTCTAAGAACTATTGAATGTGCTCCTGTGAGACTACGATAGTAATATTAACATTAGATGAATGTATAGGATAACTTCCATATCATCCCCTCTCCCCTCCCCTTCCTTCCCTTGCAGGTTTATGTAGTTTCTTTCTTTTTTTCTTATATAGAGTCATAATCCCATGTTTACAGCATGACCCCATTGGGGTAAACAGGGATTTATATTTACCTGATTAAAGCGGAGCTCCGCCGGAAAAAAAAATATTAAAGTGGTTGTAAACCCACTTTTTAAACAAAGACCTACAGGTAAGCCTAGATTAAGGCTTACCTGTAGGTGCATGAAATATCTCCTTAACCTACACGGTTAAGGAGATATTTGTATGTAAATGCGGCGACGCTGACGTCACCCCATTCACAAATTCGGCTAGGTCGCAACATTCGACGACGTAGCCGAATTTGACAGCTCACGCGCGCATGCGCGGAGTCACGTCTTCGCCGCTCCGGCCAATCACAGCGCCGGAGCGGCGCTGTGATTGGCTGCAGCGGCGATACCCGGAAGTAACATTCCGGCTATCGCCGCAGCGATGGATGCGGCTAGAGGAGGGACACGGGCGACTTCGGGGGCCCCGATCAAAGGTAAGTGGTACATAATGAGCTAGTATGCTAGTCATACTAGCTCATTATAGCTTTGTCTTGCAGGTTAGAAAAAAAAAAAAACGACAAAAGGGTTTACAACCACTTTAAAAGCCAGCAGCTACAGCTACAGCAGCTGCTGGCTTTTAATATTTGGACACTTACCTGTCCGAGTCCAGCGACGTCCGCAGCAGAGGACGAGCGATCGCTCGTCACTCTGCTGCCCCCACCGCCATCCTCGCTGAGGGAACCAGGAAGCGAAGCCCTGCGGCTTCATGCCCGGTTCCCTACGGCGCATGCGCGAGTCGCTTTTTTTTTTTTTTTTTTTTTTTAAACTTCAATAAAAATCTTTAACACTAAAAAAATACCTTTGAGAATGACTCCATTTATTGGTGTTATTTTCTATCTGCCTGGAGTTCATCTTTTAAAAAATGATTTCATACTTAGGCCCCATGCACACAGGGCGTTTTTGCAGCTGCTAACAGCAGCGTTAGACGTTTTTTTTTTACAGCTGCAAAACGCCCATCCATGTTATTCTATTGTGTCATGCACACATAGAGCTTTTATGAGCTCCAAGTGGCATAGGCGTTTTCCAGCTGCAAAAAAAACCCAATTCCAGTGCGTTCTGGAGCTCCAGGTTTGAGCTGCAAAAACGCCCGACGCTATTAAACACGCATAAATGATGCATAAAAAAATATATATATTTTTTTTTAAAAAGGTCAAAAAATGTTTACAAAACATGGACAGGCGTTTTTAAGCTGTAAAAAACGCGGCTGTAAAAACGCCCTGTGTGCATGGGGCCTTAGGAATACATTATGATACCAAAGATTGCTTGAGTAGGTAACTTTACAAATAGGGTCTAGGGGTCTGGAAGGGTCATTTAATCCTCCATTGTGGCTAGTTGTAATAATACAGTAAATATAATGCATAAGAAGCTGCGGGGAAGTGGGGGCAGCTCTGTGTGGTGACAGAGAGAAATCTGACTAAAGCAATCTGGTGACATGTCTTTTCCTTCACCTCATGTGAACAGAATGGAAATGTGTTTATAACAGATACAATGTAAAATGAACAGACTTGACAAATTGCGATTAAAATTCTGGCGATGCAACAATAACGCATTGACTGCCAATAATGAAGTGGTGAATGGCATCTGAATTCGAAGATGTCACTCTGTTTAATTCTTATCTACTCCCATATCAGAGAGAAACGATTAACTAGCTCCGGTCTAATTAAAAATCAGGAAAATACTTTCAAATTTTATTGCAACTGGCCTGACCTAAAACTTTTCTAAGGTAACAGCTGTGCTAAAGTGCATCAACAAATCCTTGTGGACACCTGCAAATACCTGTGTAAAGCCTCGTACACACGGTCTGACTTTTTGCCAACAAACTTCATTTTGAGCAAGTTTGACAAAAAAAAAAAAAAATCGGACAAATGTTCGGTCTGCAAACGGACAAACTTTTCGCCAACAAAAGTCTGATGGAGCAAAGTCTGATCGTGTGTACAGAAATCCATCGGACTTTTGTCCGATGGACAAATAAGCATGCCCAGAACCAATGTTTAAATCAACCAACAATAGCAGAAGTTGACCAAAGAGTGGCGGTAAAGAGCAGAAAAGAGCAGAAATACCACGTGATGTTGGAAAAGTTTTGGGAAAGTTTGCAGAAAAGTCCGAGCGTGTGTATGCTATTTGTGTGCCCAGCCAACTCCGTTCGGACAAAAATCCACAGAAAAGTTTGTTTGAAGTCCGACTGTGTTTACGAGGCTTTAGTCATTAGATTAAAGTGATTGTAAAGGCTTTAGGTTTGTACCCTAAATGCATTCTTTGCATTAGCCCTGGTTCACACTGGTGCGTTTTGACATGCGATTTGGCATGTCAAATCGCATGTCAAAACGGCGGTATTTACCGCAAATTGCCGGCAATGGCACCGTCCTAAATCGGTGCGACGCTGCATCTGCGGCGCTGCACCGATTTCAAAAAGTAGTTTCTGTACTACTTTTTGCGATTTTGGCCCGCGATTTACATTGACATCTGTGCAGAAACCTGCACAGATGTCTCTGTAATCGCGTCCGAAATCGGGACTGACCAGTAGGAGTGAAATCGTGCGAGTTCAGCTGAACTCGCACGGCTTCACTCCCGCAGCCCCAGTGTGAACTTGGGCTAAAAATGATTGTAAAGTTTCATGGTTTTTTACCTTAAGACATTCTATGCATTAAGGAGAAAAACCTTCTTTGCTGCAGCTGACGCCAGACCAACCCCCCCCCCCCCTTTTTCTTACCTGAGCCCGATCCAATCCATTGATGTGCATGAGCCGAGCAGCTCCAGCCACTTTCTCTCTCCTCATTGGACAGATTGATAGCAGCGGGAGCCATTGGCTCCCGCTGCTGTCAATCAAATCCAGTGACGCGGGAGGCGGGGCCAAGTCCCGCTGTCTGTGTCAATGGACGCAGCAGCGGAACTCGGGAGCGAGCCCACAAGGGTGCCCCCATGGAAAGCGGCTTTCCGTGGAGGCACCCGATGAAGAGAAGGAGCCAGGAGCGCCGGTGGCGCACCCCAGAAGAGGAGAATCAGGGCTGCTCTGTGCAAAACCCTTGCACAGAGCAGGTAAGTATAACATGTTTGTTATTTTTCTCAGAAAAAAAACCTTTACAACCCCTTTCAGGTAAAATGCCTTTTATATGCATCCCCCCTTAATACTTGCCTGCACCCAATCTCGATCCAGTGCTGTGCCTGAGAGCAGCAGTGCTGCGCTCTCTCCCTCCTCACCGGATCAGTGAGAGCAGAAGGAGCCATTGGTTCCTGCTGCTCTCAATAAAATCCATTGACAAGGGAGCTAGGGGGGCCGAGCTGCAATCTGTGTGTCATTAGACACACACAGCATGGCTCAAGGTGGAGTCCACATGTGTTCCACCATAGGAAGCGGCTTCCTATGGTGGATCAGGGAGAAGAGGAGGAGCCAGCGGGGGACCTCAGAAGAGGAGGACCATGGCTGCTCTGTGCGAAACCATTACAGAGACCAGGTAAGTATAACATGTTTGTGATTTAAAAAAATAAAAACCTTTAGTGCGTGTTCACACAGGGGTGACTTGTCAGGCGACATACATGCCTGACAAGTCGCACTCCGCTCTGTACTATGAAACCGTTCTAATAGAAGCGACTCAAGAGGTTGCTGTACTATTTGGGACGACTTCAGGGCAACTTGCATTGACTTCTATACAGAAGTCATTTTGCAAGCCGCCGCTGAAGTCGTGTGCAGATCGCCTTGCATAGTCGTGCTGTAAGTCGGGTTGCCCCTATGTGAACTGGCACTAACAATCACTTTAATCCTGTGTCCCTGTGAAGCCCCTTAGATCTTAAAGTGGTTGTAAACCCTCTCTGACGACTTGCACCTACAGGTAAGCCTAGATTAAGGCTTACCTGTAGTTGCAAGAAATATCTCCTTAACCTACACGGTTAAGGAGATATTTGCAGAAAGGATTGCACCGATGTCTACGGCGCATGCCGGTTTTATCAATGGGATAATGCCGGAACCGGTCCCGTGCGCATGCGTGGGAGTGGCGTCATCGGCGCTCCGGCCAGTCACAGCTCTGGAGCGCCGATACACGGAAGGGACTCGTAGGCAACATGGCGGCGGTGGATCGGGGGCTTCGATCTCAGGTAATACATTCATAATGAGCTAGTATGCTATGCATACTAGCTCATTATGCCTTTCTCTTGTAGGGTTTTATTTTTCGGGAAAAAAAGAGGGTTTACTTCCTCTTTAAGCCCGGCACTAAATGAGGCCTTAACTTCTACCCAAGTCATCGTAAAGTCCATAAAGCACCTGGTATAAAGCCCCATCTCATCATTCACATGTTGAATACCACAGCCTGGACTGTCCAATGAAATGCTGACAGTTGAATGACTTGGGTGGGGCTTAGTGCTGGTGGTGGAGTGTAATTATGGATTTCTAGAGCAATATAGTTTTTTTTAAGAAGAACTATAAAGTCTTCATCCTTTCAGACACCCTATCTCTGATTGAAACCTCTAACAGAGCAGTCTAGAGCAGGGGTCTCCAAACTTTCAAAACAAAGGGCCAGTTTACTGTCCTTAAGACTTTTGGGGGGCCGGACTGTGGTGATTGGGGGTAGAAAAGGTCCAGATGTCAGTGGGGAAAAAAAATTCCCCATCTTTGGTGTCAGTAGGAGGAATTGTACCCTATCGTTGGTGTCATTGGGAGGAATTTTGCCCCATTATTGCAATCATTGGGAGGAATTATGCCTCTTCATTGGTGTCAGTGGTGGGGGGGGGGTTATGCCCCATTGTTGGTATCAATGGATGAAATAGTGCCCCAAGGACCAGATAAAAGCAAAGGGCTGCATCTGGCCCCAGGGCTGCAGTTTGGAGACCACTGGTCTAGAGGAAGACGGGGTAAGAGGGTAAGCTCCACCTACTGGCTTTTTTTTTTTAACTGATAAGGATGTGGAAGGGTTATAGCCTTTGCCAAGTTTCTTGCTGTCTTTGTCCTTGCTTGGGAGAACTCCCATCATGTTCCATCATGTCCACTCCCAGTGGCCACACAACTGTGGGGAATCTCCCCTACAGGAACACAGAGAGCATTAAAAACCCTTTCCTACGCTACATTACAAAAATGTTGTCTGGATTTCCACCTAAATTGTTGGATCAGGTCTGTAGTGAATGTAGATGTGATTATTACTTCCGGTTATTTGCTTTTCTTTTCTATACAGAAGTCATTATGCAAATCGCCTCGGCGGGCGTCTCAAGTCGTCTTGGGATCGCGCCGCCGAGGCCGCCCCCGAAGTCGTGCCGCCCCTGTGTGAACCGGGCCTTAGGGTTATGTTTACATTAAATTCTTGTGTAATGTTTACTTGTTTTAGTATTTTTACTTTGTACACTTTGTTTAGTATGTTTTAAAAGGATAAGTGCATATGTCCTCTGTGCCCTTTCCCCTGTCCTGCCCCCCCCCCCCATCCCCACAGATACATACTCACCTCTATCTTGCAGCTGCAGTTCCTCTGTTTCCATTCAGCAATGCTCTTCACCATCCATGTATTGGTGTTCCATGTGCTCCTATGAGGCTCTTTCCAGAGGCTGAAGATGATCAGTGGTGGTCTCTGGCCAAAATGTTTTAGTTTTTTGATAGAGCTGGGGGGGATTACAATGTGTTTCAGGTTTTTTATTGCTGTCTGTGACTCCACTGAAGAGAGTTTCCTTTATTTCCTGTGTGGTAACCAGGACTGGAAGTGAAGTCAGTTTTTCCAAAAGTAGGACAGGTAATTAATTAAGGCCTTTTTTTTTTAACAAGACTTTTCAATAGTGTGTATGCCCCTGGTAGGTGGATTCTCCTCTCTCCCAGTGTGGTTACAGGACAGGAAATGAGGGAAAAACTCATGTATAGGGGGCGACTCTGATGTGAAGGGGGGCTCTGATGTGATGAGGGGTCTCTAATGTGATGAGGGGGCCTCTGATGTGAAGGGAGGGGGGCTCTAATGTGATGAGGGGCTTCTGAAATGAAGGGAGACTCTGATGTGATAAGGGTGCCTCTGACTTGAAGGGGGAACACTGATGTTATGGGGGATCTCTGATGTAGAGGGGGACTCCGATCTCATGGAGGACCTTTGATGTGATGGGGGGACCTTTGATGTGAAGGGAGGCATCTGATGTGTAGGAGGAATGCTGATGTGAAGGGCGGAGGGACTCTGATGTGATGGGGGGACCTCTGACTTAATGGTGATGGAGAACCTCTGATGTCATGGGGGCCCCTGATGTGAAGGGGAGTTCTGATAAGATGGGGGGGGGGCTCTGATGTGAAGGGGAACTCTGTGGAGACGGGGGACCTTTGATGTGAAGGGGGGCTTCAGATGTGTAGGAGGGACCTCTGATGCAATGGATGACCTCTGACGTGATGGGGGGACTCTGACGCTATGGGGGACCTCTGATGTGAAGGGGGGGGGCTCTAATGTGATGAGAGGCTTCTGATATGAAGGGGGACTCTGATGTAATGAGGGTGCCTCTGACTTGAAGGGGGAACGCTGATGTTATGGGAGATCTGTGATGTAGAGGGGGGCTCTGATCTCATGGAGGACCTCTGATGTGATGGGGGGGACCTTTGATGTAAAGGGAGGCTTCTGATGTGTAGGAGGAATGCTGATGTGAAGGGCTGGGGGATTCTGAAGTGATGGGGGACCTCTGACTTGATGGTGATGGAGAACCTCTGATGTAAAGGGGGGTTTCTAATGTGTAGAGGGCACTCTAATGTGAAGGGTGGTTCTACTGAGAGGAGGGCACCTCTGATGTCATAGGGGGACCTATGATGTGAATGGGGGTTCTGATAAGATGGGGGGGGGGGCTCTGATGTGAAGGGGAACTCTGATAAGATGGGGGACCTTTGATGTGAAGGGGGGCTTCAGATGTGTAGGAGGGACCTCTGGTGTGATGGATGACCTCTGACTTAATGGTGATGGGAAACCTCTGATGTGATGGGGGACGTCTGACAAGATGGGAGGAACTCTGATGTGATGGGGGGGGGGCGGCCTCTGATCTGAAGGGAGGCTTCTGATGTGAAGGGCAGGGGGCTTCTGATGTGAAGGGGGGTTTCTAATGTGTAGAGGGAACTCTGATGTGAAGGGTGGTTCTGCTAAGAGAAGGGGACCTCTGATGTCATGGGGGAACCTATGATGTGAATGGGGGGTTCTGATAAGATGGGGGGGTGGGACTCTGATGTGAAGGGGAACTCTGAGATGGGGGGCTTCAAATGTGTAGGAGGGACCTCTGATGCGATGGATGACCTCTGATGTGATGGGGGAACGTCTGACAAGATTGTGATGGGAGGCCTCTGACAAGATGAGGGGAACTCTAATGTGATGGGGGGGGGGGCAACCTCTGATCTGACGGGGGGCTTCTGAAGTGTAGGGGGACTCTAAAGTGAAGAGAGATTCTAATGAGATGGAGGAGCCACTGATGTGATGGGGGAATCTATGATGTGAATGGGAGTTCTGATGATCGGGGGGGACCTCCGATGTGATGGGGGTGTTCTGATGTGAAGTTAATTTTCATCAAGACAGTTATGTGCATTGTCCCAGGCTTATGGTTTGATAAGAATGGCTGACCATAGATGGATATTTTTTTTTCCATCAGCCAGCTGGCTGATTTAAAAAAAACTGAATAGATTACCTCCAAATCGAATGAAAATTTTCCAACAGCTGATCATTAGATTGACTTCTCTCAAACAGCAACAACCATAGGGCTCTTTCACAGGGGGGGGATCAGTCATGATCCGCCCCGTGAAGCTCCGCTTGCTCAGCGGGGATCGCTCAGTTGATCCCCGCTGAGCCGGCGGATGGCTGGGCGGTCCCCGCACACTGTGCAGGGACCGCCCTGTCAGAGCGCCGCTCTCCCCTATGGGGGATCGGATGACGACGGACCGTAAAGTCCGTTGTCATCCGATCCGCTCCGCCGACGGAAGGAAAAATAGGGTTTTCCTCTGTCACACTTTGGCGGAGCGGAGCGGATGTCAGCGGACATGTCACCGCTGACATCCGTGCCTCCATAGGGCTACATGGAGCGTCCGTCCAGGTCCGCCTAAAAAACTGACAGGCGGACCTGAACGCCGTGTGAAAAGGGCCATAGTTGGATTTAAATTCGGCTGGTCCCCGCTGAACCAGTCAAATTGCGATCCACCTATGGCCAGCTTTGCATTTACGTTTTTTTTTTTAGACTGGGGTGCCTCGAGGCTGTACATATTTTTATAGGGTGCCGCCACTGCCGCAGCTGGAAATTGGTTGAGAAACGCTGGCTTAGAGACAGGTGATTATACATTTATGGGCCAAAATACTGCACTGCGTGTGCCTAGTGAAGCCGCAGTTTATTTCCCTAGTAAACATGGCCATTTGTAGAATTTTTCGGGCTGCTGTGTGGGTGCTCAGCCTCCTGTATAGCAGAAGACTGGAGCCACCCGAGGTCTGGAGGTGTGACAATGTTATTCCCTTTTTCACACATTGCAGAAACAGATGATGCGCAGTTCTATGGCTCTGACTCTTGGCTGTGTTCCCGTTCGCTGCTGAGAGGAGCTTGTGTATAGTGTCACTATGAGGCATTTACATAATTAGGATTGTGCCTATATAAGGACAGGCCGGCACCGCTTACAAAACCAACAGCAGATATGGAGCAATAAAACAGAGCTTGTTTAAACAGCGCCTGGGAAGACTCACAAATATGCTTGTACTTTTTATTTTACGCTGATGTACCTTTTGATTGACCCCTTTAGGCGATAGGATACGCATTTTTTACACAAAACTGCTTGTTTGAGGCCCAAATCTGGGCTGTGGCGTAAAATTGCCCTTTCTGTTCTAATGTACAGTGCAGGACTGCTGGTCCTGCATTGTACAAGATGACGTCAGAAAGCTGCACTCAGCCAGGCAGTGAAGCAGCTTCAGAGACTGGTCTTGCAGATAGGAGGAAGGATGAGCTCCGGCGTGTTCGCATAGAACACGTGCAGAGCCCGCCAGGAAGTCGGCACCGCGCTGCGCTAATCACAGACAGGGAGACATTTCCCGATCTCTGCAGCATAGCATCGGGACAATGTCTCCCTGTCTGTGATTAGCGCAGTGCGGTGCCGACTTCCTAGCGGGCTCTGCACGTGTTCAATGCGAACACGCCGGAGCTCATCCTTAGATAGGAGGAAGGCTGCGGGAGGGAGGGGAAAAGGCAAATATTGAACCCAAAAGCAGTCAATTGGGGGGGGGACCCCCCACACCATTGTTATATTTACTCGCAGCCTTTAAAACCCTTGAGCTGTACCCCCTGAGCAAAAAATGTTGAGCTGGCCCCACCCCCATGTACATAGGAGCGCCTACATAGAAAATCGCACTAAAAGTTAAATATTGCCACACACAAGTGAGAGCAATAATTCTCGGCCCATTGTTCACAGTTAAAGAGTAAATTCCCCTCTGGGTGATCTCTGTACATTGTAGGGATTTTAACAAACTTTGTTGCAGATTCCTACCTTTTGTTATTCTGAAGAAATCTCTGTGTCCATGTTCAGAGTGAATTTGTATGGGAGTGGTTTCAAAGTTCTCAATCAGCTGCTGCACCTGCAGGACTCTAAAGAGGAAAGTGGCAGGATCTGAATCCCTTTTTAGATGTGATTTCCTATTGGGAGTATCTCACCAAAAAGGACATTTTTGTTGCAGGGGATACCTGATATCTGACTTGTATCTTAGTGCAGACTTCTGGGAAAATCAGTGAGCCAATCACACAAACAGGAAACAACATTTCTGGGGGGCATTCTGTACACATTCTGTTTACAGAACACCTCCAGGTGGCCATATTGCATTTTACAGAAAATTACAGAGCTGCAGATTGAAAAGGAAAGGTCATTTGTAATAACAAATAATTACAATATGACTTGTGACGCAATTGTGTGTGTGTGTGTGTGTGTAGTATATATTTATTTTATATTTGCCATTTTTTTTCCCATGAAAGTGGAGTTACCCTTTAAAGCGGAGCTCCACCCTAAAGTGGAACTTCCGTTGATCGGAACCCTCCCCCCCTCCGGTGTCACAATTGACACCTTTCAGGGGGGAGGGGGTGCAGATACCTGTCTAAGACAGGTATTTGCACCCACTTCCGGGAGTCCTCTCTGCGGGAAATCTGCGGGAAGCACGTCACTTCCTGCAGATTCCCCACTGTGTTCTGGGAGACACTCGGCTCCCAGAACACACAGGGGGACCATTCAGAACGGCGCAGCGCAACTCGTGCATGCGCCGTAGGGAACCGGGCAGTGAAGGCTGCATTTCCTGGTTCCCTCACCGAGGATGGCGGTGGGGGCAGCAGAGTGACGAGTGATCGCTCGTCCTCTGCTGCGGACTTCGCTGGACTCCAGGACAGGTAAGTGTCCAAATATTAAAAGTCAGCAGCTGCTGTATTTGCAGCTGCTGGCATTTAATTTTTTTTTTTTCGCGGCACCTCCGCTTTAACTCTAAACTGATGACCTGTAGGGTGTGGAAAACACAGGGTACTGATGTTTATCATCCTTTTACGGGCGTGCAAAATGTTAAAGATTAACATGTTGGTTATCTATTTACTCGGCGCAAACTCATCTTTTATATTTTACCAAACATTGGGTAGAATATTGTGTTGGTCTGCTCTAAAAGTAACTAACTATTTTCTTTCTTTCTGAAAATTTGCATTTGATAAACCATTGTGCAAATACTGTAGGGCAAGGGTCTCCAAACTTTCTAAGCAAGGGGGCTGGTTTACTGTCTTTCAGGCTTTAGGGGGGCCCGGACTGTAGCCAGTGAGAGTAGAAAATTCCCCGGCATCAGTACCCCATTATTGGTTTTAATGGGAGGAATAGTGTCCCATCATTGGTATCAGTGGAAGGAATAGTGCCCCATCATTGGTATCAGTGGGAGGAATAGTGTCCCATCATTGGTAGCAGTGGAAGGAATAGTGCCCCATCATTGGTTTTAATGGGAGGAATAGTGCCCCATCATTGGTATCAGTGAGAGGAATAGTGTTCCATCATTGGTAGCAGTGGAAGGAATAGTGCCCCATCATTGGTATCAGTGGGAGGAATAGTGTCTCATCATTTGTTTTAATGGGAGGAATAGTGCCCCATCATTGGTATTAGTGGGAGGAATAGTGTCCCATCATTGGTATCAGTGGAAGGAATAGTGCCCCATCATTGGTTTTAATGGGAGGAATAGTGTCCCATCATTGGTATCAGTGAAAGGAATAGTGCCCCTTCATTGGTTTTAATGGGAGGAATAGTGCCCCTTCATTGGTTTTAATGGGAGGAATAGTGCCCATCATTGGTTTTAATGGGAGGAATAGTGTCCCATCATTGGTATCAGTGGAAGGAATAGTGTCCCTTCATTGGTATCAGTGGGAGGAATAGTGTCCCTTCATTGATATCAGTGGGAGGAATAGTGCCCCATCATTGGTATCAGTGGAAGGAATAGTGCCCCATCATTGGTTTTAATGGGAGGAATAGTGTCCCATCATTGGTATCAGTGGGAGGAATAGTGCCCCATTGATAGGGCACCATTCCCCCTATGACACAATCAATGGGGCATTATTCCTCCCATTAAAACCAATGATGGGACACTATTCCTCCCACTGATACCAATGATGGGGCACTATTCCTCCCACTGATACCAATGATGGGGCACTATTCCACCAGCAAACACCAATGATAGGGCACCATTCTCCCTACTGACACAATCATTGGTGTTTGTTGGTGGAATAGTGCCCCATCATTGGTATCAGGGGTGCAACGGATCAAAAAACTCACGGATCGGATCGATCCTCGGATCAGAGCCACGGATCGGATCATTTTCGGATCGGCAAAAAAAATTAAAAATTACTAATATCCACAATCTCCCCCACTGTAATATCCACGTCATCTCTCCCTCACTGTAATATCCACAGTAATCTTCTCCCCTGTAATATCCACAGTAATCTTCTCCCCTGGTAATATCCACAATCTTCTCCCCCTGTAATGGGCATCTCCCCCACTTACTTTAGTCTCTCCCTCTCCCGCCGGCCAGTTCAGATCCACGAGCAGCGAGGGTGAGGGGTGATGACGTCAGCGCGCACAAGGCGGCCGCCGCCGCCGGGTGTACCAAGATGGCCGCGGCTCTGGAGCTAGGCCGAAGCCGCGAAGTCGCTCTGCGGATCGAGTGGTGAACCGATCCGAACAGGGTGACCCGTTCGGATCACCGCCGATCCGTTGCAGCCCTAATCGGTATCAGTGGTAGGATTGGTCCCCTTCATTGGCATCAGTGGGAGGAATAGTGCCCCATCATTGGTATCAGTGGGAGGAATAGTGCCCCATCATTGGTATCAGTGGGAGGAATAGTGCCCCATCATTGGTATCAGTGGAAGGAATAGTGTCCCATCATTGGTATCAGTGGGAGGAATAGTGTCCCATCATTGGTATCAGTGGGAGGAATAGTGCCCCATCATTGGTATCAGTGGGAGGAATAGTGCCCCATCATTGGTATCAGTGGGAGGAATAGTGCCCCATCATTGGTTTTAATGGGAGGAATAGTGCCCCATCATTGGTTTTAATGGGAGGAATAGTGCCCCATTGATAGGGCACCATTCCCCCTACCGACACAATCAATGGGGTACTATTTCTCCCACTGATACCAATGATGGGGCACTATTCCTCCCACTGATACCAATGATGGGACACTATTTCTCCCACTGATACCAATGATGGGGCACTATTCCTTCCACTGATACCAATGATGGGGCACTATTCTCCCTACTGACACAATCATTGGTGTTTGTTGGTGGAATAGTGCCCCAAGGCCCAGACAAAGGCAAGCAAAGGGCCACATCCAGCCCCCGGGCCGCAGTTTGGAGACCACTTCTGTATGGCATAAAAATCTGTAACTACCTCTATTTTATTGTGCAAAAGAACCCACAAAAATGGCTCTGGCAACGAAAGAGTTTTGAAGGCAGAAACATTTACATGCAACAGACATTTCATAATCATCTTTATTGATGAATAGATACATTAATACTTTTGTTGCAAATTGCAAAAACTACAACTTAAATTGAACCTGCATCTAGGTGATGGACATTCATGCCAGAATATGGGGAAGAAGCACTTACCCCGTTCACCCCTCCTACTCTATATTAAAGATTAGATGGCTGAAAGGCTGCTCAAAATGTAAAATCATATATTCTTTTTCCACATTATATTTCAATTATTTCTAGCCTACCTCCAATAATTAGAACGATCATGAAGTTTGTAAACTCACTTTGTGAAGATCCCCACACTTTTTTTACTTCCTGGAATTCTGTGAGTAGGTTCTGCTGTGTCACAGATCTCACAGAGCCCCGCCCTCTGAACTACTGAGAGGAGGAGTTTCAGGAGGCGGAGTCAGTACAGGAATCGCTGGTCGTAGGAGGCAGCAAGGCCCCATGGGATGAAAGTAAACAGCAGCAGAGGAGAAGCTTGCAAAGCATGCAGGGAAAGCAGGAAGTTGTGGAAAGAGGCGGCCAGCAGACAGGCAGCACTCGCAACATGAAAGGAGATTTTTCACGTAAGCTTACATTGGATTGTCAAATATAACTATTTCTATTACAATGCTGGTGTTAAATAAAGTGTATGCTGTGACCAAAAACTTTTAACCACTTCAGCCCCGAGACTCTTTTTTACACTTGTTTTACAAGTTAAAATCTTTTTTTTTTTTGCTAGAAAATTACTTAGAACCCCCAAACATTTTATATATATATATATATATTTTTTTTTTCTTCTAACACCCTAGAGAATAAAATGGCGGTACATGCAATACTTTCTGTCACACCGTATTTGCGCAGCGGTCTTACAAGCGATTTTTTTTATTTTTTTTGGTGGGGGGGGGGAATTTGTGCTGGGAGGATTTGGAGAAAGAGAGAGAGTATTTGAGCTTGGAGGGGGATGGGGGGGGGGGGGAGCAAAGATTAGTGCTCTTTTTTTTTTTGGGGGGGGGGGTTCTGACACATAATGCTCATACATATTGAGGGCTTGAGGGGGGGGGGGTGCAGTTTAGTATGTTTGCCCTGGGCTCCAGATGACAATTGTCCCGGTACTGTACCAGTCCACATACCCTCAACATGGGCGGGGGAGGGGTACTTTTCCAGGGGGGACCCCCCCCCCCGTGCTGTTTTGTTTATTTTTAATGACAGGCTCCTTTGTCAGAATTCACCTAAAGCTGATCATTTTAATGGCTGCATCCAAAATGTAACCACTTAGACGAAAGACGTCTACAGCGCGGCGCCTACCTGCCGGGTGGACGTCCATGGACGTCCTCTGTCTTTACTTACGCAATGCGCGCCACCGCGGGCGCGCATCAAGGAAAAGCTGTGCCCGCCCTTTTACGCGGGTGCCGATGCGCGTGCCTGGCGGCGGCGATGTCCGCCGGGTACCCACGATAAACACAGAGATCCACGTCCTGTCAGGGAGAGGAGACCGATGGTGTGTCCCTTGTACATAGGGACACCCATCGGTTACCTCCCCCAGTCAGTCCCCTCCCCCCCCCCCCCACAGTAAGAATCACTCCCAGGGAACACATTTAACCCCTTGATCGCCCCCTAGTGTTAACCCCTTCCCTGTCAGTCACATTTATACAGTAATCAGTGCATATTTATAGCATTGTTCGCTGTATAAATGTGAATGGTCCAAAAATAGTGTCAAAAGTGTCCGATCTGTCCGCCGCAATATCGCAGTCCGGACAAAAATTGCAGATAACCGCCATTACTAGTAAAAAAAATAAAAAATAAATCAAATCTATCTCCTATTTTGTAGACGCTATAACTTTTGCGCAAACCAATCACTATACGCTTATTGCGTTTTTTTTTTTTTGTTTGTTTGTTTTTTTAAACCAAAAATATGTAGAAGAATACGTATCGGCCTAAACTGAGAAAAAAAATATTATTATTTAAAAAAAAAAATGGGATATTTATTATAGCAAAAAGTAAAAAAATATTGTGTTTTTTTTTTTTTTTTCAAAATTGTCAGTCTTTTTTGTGTATAGCGCAAAAAAAAAAAAACCGCAGAGGTGATCAAATACCACCAAAAGAAAGCTCTATTTGTGGGGGGAAAAAAGGATGTCAATTTTGTTTTGGGAGCCACGTCGCACGACCGCGCAATTGTCATTCAAAGCGTGACAGTGCTGAAAGCTGAAATTTCTGCCTGGGCAGGAAGGGTGTATATGTGCCCAGTAAGCAAGTGGTTAAATACATTGAAAAGTAAAGTTTTTTTCCTTTAAATATAATAAACACAAATCTCATTCTATTAATCTTGTACTACTACTGTAATGGCAAGTATAAAAAAAATAAGTGAATAAAAGGCAATGCAAGAATACAAATATAAAAGCATAAAAAAAGATCAGTTTATAAAAATTGTAGGAATCTTGTGAAATGAAGCAGCACAGAGACACAGTATACAATTAGCAGCGCGGGCTGAAAATAGCAAAGTGTGAGGAGAGGAAAGACACAAGGGGGCTCAGCAGATGGAGGTGCAGGAATCACGAGTCAGGTGACACAGACAAGACGCAGAACGCATGTCGTGGGTGGAAGTGTGATACAGCAAGTGTACAGTATGTCTGAGAAGTGGGCGCTAACAACCTGAAATGTATACAACTGTACATTGTAAAACTAAACAGTTCCCAATATCAGCTCCCTCTTGTTTGATGGTATCCTCCATGTTTTTTTTTTTTTTTCATTCATTTACTTCTGGTACTTATATAGCACCACCAATTTACGCAGCGATTTACATACAGTTGTGTTCAAAAGTTTGCATACCCTGGCAGAAATTGTGAGATTTTGGCAATTTATATTGAAAATATGACTAATCGTGCCAAAAAACTGTCTTTTATGTAATGATAGTGATCACATGAAGCCATTTATTATCAACATCGTTTTTTGGCTCCTTTTTAACCACTTTCCGACCGCCGCAACGAATATTTACGTCGACAGAATGGCACGGACAGGCAAATGGACGTACAGGTACGTCGCTTTAACCACTTGCCTACAGGGCACTTTCACCCCCTTCTTGCCCAAAGCCATTTTTCAGTTTTCAGCGCTGTCACATTTTGAATGACAATTGCGCGGTCCTGCGACGCTGTACCCAAACGAAATTTGCGTCCTTTTTTTCCCACAAATAGAGCTTTCTTTTAATGGTATTTGATCACCTCTGCGGTTTTTATTTTTTGCGCTATAAACAAAAGAAGAGCAACAAGTTTGAAAAAAAAACACTTTTTTACTTTTTGCTATAATAAATATTCCCAAAAAATATATATTATAAAATGATTTTTTTTCCTCAGTTTAGGCCGATACGTATTTTTCTACATATTTTTGGTAAAAAAAAAAAAAATCGCAATAAGCGTATATTGATTGGTTTGCGCAAAAGTTATAGCAGCTACAAAAAAGGGGATAGATTTATAGCATTTTTATTATTATTATTTTTTTTTTTTACTAGTAATGGCGGCGATCAGGGTTTTTTATCGTGACTGCGATATTGCAGCAGACACATCGGACACTTTTGACACATTTTTGGGACCATTCACATTTATACAGCGATCCGTGCTATAAAAAAAAATGCATTGATTACTGTATAAACATGACTGGCAGGGAAGGGGTTAACACTAGGGGGGCGATCAAGGGGTTAAATGTGTTCCCTGGGAGTGATTCTTACTGTGGGGGGAGGGGACTGACTCGGGGAGGTGACCGATGGTTGTCCCTATGTACAAGGGACACAGCATCGGGCTCCTCTCCCTGACAGGACGTGGATCTCTGTGTTTACACACACAGATCCACGGTCCTGCTCAGTTACTGGGCACGCGCATCGGGTCCCCAGTGACGCGGCGGGTGCGCGCGCGCCCCCTAGTGGCTTTGGAAGGCGCAACGTCATATGACGTCAGCCCAGAACAACAGGGTCTTCCTCCCGCCGTCATTTGACGGCGGGCGGATGACAAGTGGTTAAATTTACTGCCGTCCGGTCGTGCGTGCGCCCCAGCCACGAGCTCCGTGACCGTGCCCACGGGACCCGCGGACTCTTTGTCCGACGGTGTCCCCGGGATCGGGTCACAGAGCTGCAGAACGGGGAGAGGCAAGTGTAAACAAGGCATCTCCCCGTTCTGCCTAGTGACACTAATGCCTCGTACACACGACCGGTTTTCCTGACATGCCAAAAACCGACGTTTTTCCAGACGTGATTCCTCTCAAGCCTACCTTGCATACACACGTTCAGGCAAAAAAAAAAAAAACGCTCGACCAAAGCGCGGGGACGTACAACACGTACGACGGCACTATAAAGGGGACGTTCCATTCAAATGTCGCCACCCTTTGGGCTGCTTTTACTGATCCTCGTCTTAGTAAAAGTTTGGTGAGAGGCGATTCGCGCTTTTCAGCCTTGTGCTTTTCAGTCCGTTACAGCGTGACGAATGTGCTATCTCCATTACGAACGCTAGTTTTACCAGAACGAGCGCTCCCGTCTCATACTTGATTCTGAGCATGCGCGGTTTTTTTTCCCCTCGGAAAAGCATACACACGTGCGGTTTTCGTCACGAGAAAAAGACCGACGGGAAAAAAGAGAGCAGGTTCTAATTTTTTTGCGGGCAGTTTTCTCGTCGGGAAAACTGCTATGGAGCATACACACGACCAGTTTTCCTGACCAATCTAAAAAATGGCAGTTTTCTCGTCGGGAAAACCGGTCGTGTGTACGAGGCATGACACTGATCGAATGCTCCCTCTCATCGGGAGTAGCGATCGGTGACGTGTCACTCGTAGCCACGCCCCCTAACAGTTAGAATCACTCCCTAGGACACATCTAACCCCTTTAGCGCCCCCTAGCGGTTAACCCTTTCCCTGCCAGTGTCATTTATTTACACAGTAATCAGTGCATTTTTAAAGCACTGATCGCTGCAAAAAGTAAAATATTGCATTTTTTTGTCGTTCTATTTTTGTTTATAGCGCAAAAAATTAAAACTGCAGAGGTGATCAAATACCACCAAAAGAAAGCGCTATTTGTGGGAGAAAAATGACATACATTTTGTTTGGGAGCCACGTCGCACGACCGCGCAATTGTCAGTTAAAGCGATCTTAAAAAGTGCTCTGGTCTTTGGCCAGCCAAATGGTCCGGGGCTGAAGTGGTTAATATCATAATGATACCAGAAATCACCCAAATGGCCCTCATAAAATGTTTTTATCCCCTGGAATGTTTGGACTTGGTACAGACACAGAAGGTGGCACACACAGGTTGGCAATGGCAATTAAAGGTTAATTTCCCACATTTGTGGCTTTTTAAATTGCAATCAGTGTCTGTGTATAAATAGTCAATGAGTTTTGTTAGCTCTCACGTGGATGCACTAAGCAGGCTAGATACTAAGCCATGAGGAGCAGAAAAGAACCGTCAAAAGACCTGCGTAACAAGGTAATGAAACTTTACAAACATAGAAAAGGATATAAAAAGATATACAAAGCCTTGAATATGCCAGTCAGTACTGTTCAATCATTTAATAAGAAGTGGAAATTTTAGGGATCTCTTGATACCAAGACAAGGTCAGGTAGATCAAGAAAGATTGCAGCCACAACTGCCACATGAATTATTCGGGATAACAAAGAAAAACCCCACAGGTAACCTCAGGAGAAATACAGGCCGCTCTGGAAAAAGATGATGTGGTTGTTTTTATGGAGCACAATATGATGATACTTGAATAAAAAAAAAGCTGCATGGTCAAGTTGCCAGAAAGAAGCCTTTACTGTACAAGTTCCACAAAAAAGCCTGGTTACAATATGCCCAACGACACCTTGACATGCCTCATTGGGCTTTTTTTGTGGCATTGGCGCAGTAAAGACTTCCTATCTGGCAGCTCAACCATGCAGCTCTTTTTTTTATTCAAGTATCGTTGAATTGTGCTCCTTAACCACTTAACGACCGCCCACTGTAAATATACGTCGGCAGAATGGCACCGACAGGCACAATCACGTATATATACGTGATTGCCTTTGTATAGTTGGGGGGTCCGATCGGACCCCCCTTCTTTACAGTGAGCGGTCGTTTTACCTTCGGGAGCGATCCGGCATGAGGGGACGGCCGTTCGATTCCGGCCACCCCCTCTCGATCGCTCCCGGCGAATGAGAGAGCTTCCCCTGCCTGCCAGGAAGGAGGAAGTGATGTCATCTCTCCTGGGGCGCTCACATATACCGAGCGCCGTACAGGAGAAGATGCCAGGTTAGTACACACAACACTACACTGACACCAGGACACATAGGCACATAAATCGCCCCCCCAGACACCCCCAGATCACCCCCCAGCCCCCAGTCACAGTGTCACTGATTGCAGTGACCATTTATTTAGTGATCACTGCAATCAGTGACATTTGTGACTGTAAAAGTGTCACCAAAGTTTAGTCTTAGGTCCAGTGTAGCCCCCTAACCCCCCCCCCCTAATAAAGGTTTAACCCCCTGATCACCCCCCAGATAACCCTTTCACCCCCTATCACCACTGTCACTAAGCAATCATTTTTCTGATCGATGTCTTAGCGTCGGTGATGCTGATCGGTAGCCAGTAATTTTTTTTAGGTTCGCCGCAGGTTTTTATAGCGTCGGGTACCCCCATATATTACCTAATAAAGGTTTAACCCCCTTGATCCCCCCCCAGGTAACCCTTTCACCCCCTATCACCACTGTCACTAAGTTATAATTTTTCTGATCGATGTCTTAGCGTCGGCGATGCTGATCGGTAGCCAGTAATTTTTTTTAGGTTCGCCGCAGGTTTTTATAGCGTCGGGTACCCCCATATATTACCTAATAAAGGTTTAACCCCCTTGATCACCCCCCAGGTAACCCTTTCACCCCCTAGCACCGCCGTGGCTATGCGATCATTTTTCTGATCGATGTCTTAGCGTCGGTGATGCAGATCGGTAGCCAGTAATTTTTTTTAGGTTCGCCGCAGGTTTTTATAGCGTCGGGTACCCCCATATATTACCTAATAAAGGTGTAACCCCCTTGATCACCCCCCAGGTAACCCTTTCACCCCCTAGCACCGCCGTCACTATGCGATCATTTTTCTGATCGATGTCTTAGCGTCGGTGATGCTGATCGGTAGCCAGTAATTTTTTTTTAGGTTCGCCGCAGGTTTTTATAGCGTCAGGTACCCCCATATATTATCTAATAAAGGTTTAACCCCCTGATCGCCCCCCAGGTAACCCTTTCACCCCCTATCACCACTGTCGCTAAGCAATCGTTTTTATGATCGTTGTCTTAGTGTCGGTGATGCCGATAGGTAGCCAGTAATTTTTTTTTAGGTTCGCCGTCAGGTTTTTATATAGCGTCAGGTACCCCCATATATTACCCTAATAAAGGTTTTAACCCCCTAATTGCCCCTAGTTAACCCTTTCACCAGTGATCATCATATAAGTGTTACGGGTGACGCTGGTTAGTTAGTTTGCTTTTTATAGTGTCAGGGCACCCGCCGTATATAACCCAATAAAGGTTTAACCCCCCTGATCGCCCGGCGGGTGATATCAGTTAGGTTTTAGCGTCAGAGAGGGTCTGCGTCACACCCCAGGCAGCGTCAGGTTAGTGCCAGTAACGCTAACACCCACGCGTAAAGCATACACCCCCTTAGTGGTATAGTATCTGATCAGATCAATATCTGATCTGATCAGATCTATACTAGCGTCCCCAGCAGTTTAGGGTTCCCAAAAACGCAGTGTTAGCGGGATCAGCCCAGATACTTGCTAGCACCTGCGTTTTGCCCCTCCGTCCAGCCCAGGCCACCCAAGTGCAGTATCGATCGATCACTGTCACTTACAAAACACAACAAACATAACTGCAGCGTTCACAGAGACAGGCCTGATCCCTGCGACTCCAGTGCTGTAGGAGGTGATTTCACCACCACAGTTAAAAAAAAAAAAAGCATATATGCCGAAGCATTGGGGCAGCAGGAGCGGAGGAGCGATTTTGCTCCTAATGCCGCGTACATACGGTCGAAATTCCGACGGAGGCTTGCCCGTGGAAAAGTCTGACCATGTGTACGCGGCATAACTTTTGCGAGAAGATGCCCCCATGCTTCGGCATATATAAATGGTGCATGTATGCCCATCATTAGAAGTGGGTGGATGAAGGGAGGTATTCTAATGGTGGGCATACCCACCGATCAATCTTTTTTTTTCGTTCAGCCAACAGGCTGCATGAAAAAAAAGATTACAATACATGTCCAACAAGGACCAGCAACGTACTGGTATGTTGCTGGACTTTGAATGTTTATACCAGAATGATGCCTGCGGGTTTAGGTATCATCTTGGTATCATTCTTTTCAGCCAGCGGCCGGCTTTCATGTAAAAGCAATCCTAGTGGCTAATTAGCCTCTGGACTGCTTTTACAAGCAGTGGGAGGGAATGTCCCCCCCCCCCCCCCCCCCGGATATAAAAAGCGCCATTGGGAAATTGGGAAAGCATTTTATCACACCGATCTTGGTGTGGTCAGATGCTTTGAGGGCAGAGGAAAGATCTAGGGTCCAATAGACCCCAGTTTTTTCAAAAAAGAGTACCTGTCATTACCTATTGCTATCATAGGGGATATTTACATTCCCTGAGATAACAATAAAAGTGATAAAAATAAATAAATATGGAAGCAACAGTTTAAAAATAAAATAAAAAAGCAAAATTAATAATAAAAAAAAAAAAAAAAAAAGCACCCCTGTCCTGCCCTGCTCTTGCCCAATGGCGAATGCAAGCGTCGGTCTGGCGTCATATGTAAACAGCAATTGCACCATGCATGTGAGGTATCACCGCGAAGGTCAGATCGAGGGCAGTAATTTTAGCAGAGACCTCCTCTGTAAATCTAACGGGGTAACCTGTAAATGCTTTTAAAGGCTTTTAAAAATGTATGTAGTTTGTCGCCAATGCGCGTTTGTGCGAAATTTTAAAGCATGTCGTGTTTGGTATCTATGTACTCGGCCTAAGATCATCTTTTTTATTTCATCAAACATTTGGGCAATATAGTGTGTTTTAGTGCATTAAAATTAAAAAAAGTGTATTTTTTCCCCAAAAAATGCGTTTGAAAAATCGCTGCGCAAATACTGTGTAGAAAAAAAAATGCAACACCCACCATTTTATTCTGTAGGGCCTTTGCTTTAAAAATATATATAATGTTTGGGGGTTCAACATAATTTTCTTGCAAAAAAAAATGTTTTCATGTAAACAAAAAGTGTCAAAAAGGGCTTTGTCTTCAAGTGGTTAGAAGAGTGGATGTAAGCTTCCTAATGTTGTGTATAAAATGCCAGAATAGTTCAAAACCCCCCCAAATGACCCCATTTTGGAAAGTAGACACCCCAAGCTATATACTGAGAGGCATGTCGAGTCCATGGAATATTTTATATGTTGACACAAGTTGCGGAAAAAATAAAAATTTTTTTTTTTTTTTTGCACAAAGTTGTCACTAAATGATATATTGCTCAAACATGCCATGGGAATATGTGGAATTACACCCCAAAATACATTCTGTTGCTTCTCCTGAGTACGGGGATACCACATGTGTGAGACTTTTTGGGAGCCTAGCCGCGTACGGGACCCCAAAAACCAAGCACCGCCTTCAGGCTTTCTAAGGGTGTCAATTTTTGATTTCACTTCTCACTGCCTATCACAGTTTCGGAGGCCATGGAATGCCCAGATGGCACAAAACCCCCCCAAATGACCCCATTTTGGAAAGTAGACACCCCAAGCTATTTGCTGAGAGGTATTGTGAGTATTTTGCAGATCTTGCTTTTTGTCACAAAGTTTTGAAAATTGAAAAAAAAAAGAAAAAAAAAAAAATGTTCTTTCTTCATTTTCAAAAACAAATGAGAGCTGTAAAATACTCACCATGCCTCTCAGCAAACAGCTTGGGGTGTCTACTTTCCAAAATGGGGTCATTTGGGGGGGTTTTGTGCTATTTTGGCATTTTATGGCCTTCAAAACTGTGATAGGTAGTGAGGAGTGAAATCAAAAATTTGCGCCTTTAGAAATCCTGGAGGCGGTGCTTGGTTTCCGGGGTCCCGTACGTGGCTAGGCTCCTAAAAAGTCCCACACATGTGGTATCCCCGTACTCAGGAGAAGCAGCAGAATGTATTTTGGGGTGCAATTCCACATATAACCATGGCATGTGTGAGCAATATATCATTTAGTGACAACTTTTTGTAATTTTTTTTTTTTTGTCATTATCCAATCACTTGGGACAAAAAAAAAATATTCAATGGGCTCAACAGGCCTCTCAGCAATTTCCTTGGGGTGTCTACTTTCTAAAATGGGGTCATTTGGGGGGGTTTTGTGCTATTTTGGCATTTTATGGCCTTCAAAACTGTGATAGGTAGTGAGGAGTGAAATCAAAAATTTGCGCCCTTAGAAATCCTGAAGGCGGTGCTTGGTTTCCGGGGTCCCGTACGTGGCTAGGCTCCTAAAAAGTCCCACACATGTGGTATCCCCGTACTCAGGAGAAGCAGCAGAATGTATTTTGGGGTGCAATTCCACATATAACCATGGCATGTGTGAGCAATATATCATTTAGTGACAACTTTTTGTAATTTTTATTTTTATTTTTATTTTTTGTCATTATTCAATCGCTTGGGACAAAAAAAAAAATATTCAATGGGCTCAACATGCCTCTCAGCAATTTCCTTGGGGTGTCTACTTTCTAAAATGGGGTCATTTGGGGGGGTTTTGTACTGCCCTGTCATTTTAGCACCTCAAGAAATGAGATAGGCAGTCCATAAATTAAAAGCTGTGTAAATTCCAGAAAATGTACCCTAGTTTGTAAACGCTATAACTTTTGCGCAAACCGATAAATATACGCTTATTGACATTTTTTTTACTAAAGACATGTGGCTGAATACATTTTGGCCTAAATGTATGACTAAAATTGAGTTTATTCGATTTTTCTTATAACAAAAAGTAGAAAATATCATTTTTTTTTCAAAATTTTCGGTCTTTTTCCGTTTTATATCGCAAAAAATAAAAATCGCAGAGGCAATCAAATACCATTAAAAGAAAGCTCTATTTGTGGGAAGAAAAGGACGCAAATTTCGTTTGGGTACAACATTGCATGTCCGCACAATTTACAGTTAAAGCAGCGCAGTGCAAAATTCTGAATTCACCTCTGGTCCTCTAGCTACCAAATGGTCCGGGGCTTAAGTGGTTAAAAACAACCACACCGTGTCTTTGGAGAGCAGCCTATATTTCTCCTGAGGTTACCTGTGGGGTTTTTCTTAGTATCCTGAGCAATTCTTCCACCAGTTGTGGCTGCAATCTTTCTTGGTCTACCTGACCATGGCTTGGTATCAAAAGAGCCCAGAATTTTCCACTTCTTAGACACTTACGGACCGCCCGCCGTCGTTATACGGTGTTACTTTGAAAAGGGATATTGTTGTTATGGCAGCAGCTAGCTGCCACAACCCCCGGTATCCTCTTCAACGGGCGGTTCACTTTCAGATAAAAGTGGTCTCTGCGGCGGATTCGCCGCGAGATCACTTTTAAACGGCGGCGGGAGAGGACCTCCCGCATTTCTTCTGTGCCCTCCGCTGCTTACCAGAGCCGTCGGTAGCGGCGGAGGCGATCGGGACCTCTTCCGTGTGTGGTATGGAGACGAGTGAGGGGAAGATGGCCCCCACCCATCTCCATACCATTGCAGGGCGGAAGCGATGCCAAAATGTCACTTCCGCCCATAGCTCTTAAAGAGACATTTTTTTTTTTCCAAATTACATTTAATTATTTCCTTTTTTATTGCATTTTAGTGTAAATATGAGATCTGAGGTCTTTTTGACCCCAGATCTCATATTTAGGAGGTTCTGTCATGCCTTTTTTTGTATGTAATAGATTCTATTACATGTAATTTTTCTATTACAAGGGATGTAATTGCTTCACACCTTCTTCTTTTCAGGAAGAATTCAGAGTCTCTAGACCAGGGATTCTCAGCCAGAGTTCCACCAGAGGTTCCTACTTGAGCCATGGCCAATTTTTGTGCCTCCAATAATCTTTTTAGCTATCTGTAATGCCCTGTACACACGGTCGTTTTTCCGATGAAAAAAGTCCAAAAAACGATCGTGTGTGGGCCCCATCTGACTTTTTTCCATCGGTGTTAAAAAGTAGAACATGTTTTAAATTTTTCCGATGGGGGGAAAAAAAAACGATAGAACATTCCGATCGTCTGTGTGGAACTCCATCGGAGAAAAATCCACGCATGCTCAGACTAAATTTGAAGACGGGAGCGCTCGTCCTGGTAAAACTAGCGTTCGTAATGGAGATAGCACATTCGTCACGCTGTAACGGACTGAAAAGCACGGAGAATGAAAGCGCGAATCGGCTAACACCAAACTTTTATAAACACGCGGTAACACGAAATCAGCAAAAAGCAGCCCAAAGGTTGGCGCCATTGGATTTGAACTTTCCATTTATAGTGCCGTCGTACGTGTTGTACGTCACAGCGTTTTGGACGGTCGGAATTTTGTCTGATGGTGTGTAGGCAAGAATTCCGACTAAAAATTCCATCAGATTTTATTCCATCGGAAATCCGATCGTGTGTACAGGGCATAAGGGGGAAATTCTTCCCAATGACCACAAGCGTAAGGAGCATTCTTCCCACTGACCATCACACTAATGTATCATGTGTTGTAGAGATGGTAATTATTAGCAGGGGTTCCCTGAGACCGAAAATATTTTTTCCAAAAAGAAAGGGTTCCTCCTGTGTTAAAAAAAAGTTACGAAAGGCTGTTTAGAGGGTTGAAAAGCCAATGCTCCAAAACTCTGGAATTCACTTCCAAAGAACATCAGATTCATCTTCTCTAAACTCGTTTAAATCAAATCTGAGGCCGATTCGTCCACTGGCTCGGGGTGCAGACGCCGCCATTACAACTAAGGGAAACCGACAGTGGCGCCTTCAGGCTTCACAGCTGGTTTCCTACAACGAATGCGTGAGTCGCGCATTGCTTTGTGAATGGTCACATCATCTTCTGGGACACACACACAGGTCCCAGTAGGCAGTGGGGGAGAAGGAGGAGGGCTCGCTGCAGAAGAGGACATGACGTACTTCGCCGCGGCCGGGCAAGGACGGAAGTACACTGTGTACTTCTAGAAAGGTAGGAAATAATTAAAAAAAATAGATATCCCAAAACGAGGGCTGGAGGGGTGGTCTTTAGTTTAAGACCATCTTGTAAAAGTGGGTGGAACTCCTCTTTAAATTTGGAATGGAAGGACACATATGTGACAGTCAACAAAGCTGCACACCCCAAAAGTATACAAAAAATGGAAGAGTTTCCCCAAGGGTTTTTTTTAGCAGCAAAACATTTAGGCTACTTTCACACTGAGGCGCTAAATGCGCTGGCGATATAGCGGCGCTATTTTTAGCGCCACTATACCGTATTTTTTGCCGCGATTTGCGGGCGCTAGTGGGGGGATTTTAACCCCCGCCAGCGGCCGAAAAAGGGTTAAAAATTTCCGCAATAACGCCTCTTTGCAGCGTTTTGCGGGTGTTTTGGAGGCGCTACCCCATTGATTTCAATGGGCAGGGGCGCTATAGGAGCGGTATTTTTACCGCTCCTATCGCGCTTCAAAGATGCGGCTTGCAGGAGTTTTTTGACCCTCCTGCAAGCGCAACGCTCCAGTGTGAAAGCCCTCGGGCTTTCACATTGGATACAATTGAGCGGCTTTTTTGGGGCGCATTGCAGGTGCTATTTTTAGCGCAATAGCGCCTGCAAAGCGTCTCAGTGTGAAAGAGGCCTTATAAAAAGGTAATTGATTATTCTGACAAAGAGTGAATTCAATTATACAATGAATTTAAAATATAAGCTCTGGTTAGCGACACAAACAACAACATGCCACTCATGGCAAACATTTAACCAAGGAGACCATGGTTTGCCAATTACATTACAACATTGCTATCCACATGAATACCCCGATGCATTTCGACCCTTTCATTTCTGGTCTTCTTCAGGGGGATTTTTTGTTCTAGGAAAATTTATATCAGAAAATTCTAATTTAGACAACATTATTAACATTTTGCAGTATACAAAGCATCGTTAGACATTTCATATTGTTCAAAAATACATCTCCATATGTTTGGTGAAATATTTACCATTCAAGGGATCGAAAAGTGAGAAATTATCACACAACCAGGATTGCTAAAAACAGTTGCATTCAGTGATCTCAAAATGTCTGCATGTCAATTACCTTTTTATAAATATTTTGCTGCTAAGAAAACCCTTGGGGAAACTCTTCCATTTTCTCTGCTTTAATTTAACCTGATGCTGACCGCCCCACGCTTTTATCCCAAAGCTGCACAAAAGCACGACTCCATATTTTATTTATTTTTTTCACAAAAATGCATGCATGTACTTTTTCAGATGCCAAAGTGTGAGTCTAACATAATCTAATACATATCGTGACTAGACATTCAAATTGGAAGGAATAATATGAAGTCTGTATTACGGTTCCCTCCTGCTGTGCCAGAACGGGGCTTTCGGTAATCTGAAAAGCACAATTTGTATTACTTAGCCTGATCTGGAAGATTTAAAAGATAAATCTAATCCACAATCTAAGCTTAGAGGTACAAAAAGATACAAGATAGCATGAAATGACAAGCTTCGATCACACAAGATTCCTCTCCTGTTATGTGAAGTGGCTTTGTTCAGCCGGCTATACTGGGAATGATCATGTGGAAGTCGTGCGACTGAGAAATAATGAAAAATGTTTTTTTCACCTGATAGAAGGATAATTCGGTCATTTCTAAGAGATGATGGAGATGGGCAAATGCAGCGTGCCTGTGTGTTTCTTCTGATTACTTTTAAGCCAGCCATAGATGGATTGAAATTCGGCTGGTTCAGCAGGGACCGGCCAAATATTGGTCCATCTATGGGCTGGTTGGTTGTACTGAAGTCGATCGATAGTCTGTCTGGGTTTATTCATTCGAACGCTGCCGGAGGCTAGAGCTGCCAGCAGTGATCATTGTATTCTGATGGTTGGGAAACCTCCCGCTGTCAGAATATGATAGCACTATAAGAGGGATTGCCCCATCCGCACGGACTGTGTTATTTGGGGAATCAAGCTAATTTCTTTCCTTAATCACTTGACCTCCAGAAGATTTACCCGCCTTCATGACCAGGCAATTTTTTATGATACGGCACTGCGTTACTTTAACTGACAATCGCGCGGTCGTGCAACTCTGTACACACATGAAATGTATGTAATTTGTTCCCACAAATAGAGCTTTCTTTTAGTGGTATTTGATCACCTCTGGGTTTTTATTATTTTTTGCGCTATACCTAAAAAAAGCCGACAATTTAGAAATTTTTTTGTTACTGACCACTAATGTAACTAAAGCTCTGACACTCGCCACCAATGTAAAGAAGAGTTTGCCAATGACCACTGTACAGGGGGCTTTGTCACTGGCTACCAGCGTAAAGGGGCTTTGTCACTGGCCACTAATGTAAAGGGGGCTTTGCCACCAATGGCTTAACTATAAGAGCTTTATTCACTGACCAATAGTGTAAAGGAGGCTTTTCCAATCACCAGCATTGTAAAAAGGCTTTGTCGCTGACCACTAATGTAACTGAGGCTTTGTCACTGACCACTAATGTAACTGAGGCTTTGTCACTGACCACTAATGTATCTGAGGCTTTGTCACTCACCACCAATGTAAAGAATACTTTGCCACTGACCACTGTAATGGGGGCTTTATCACTGACCACTGTAAAGGGGGCTTTATCACTGACCACCGTAAAGGAGGCTTTGCCACTGACCACTAATGCAAAGGGGGCTTTGCCACTGACCACTAATGCAAAGGGGGCTTTGCCACTGACCACTAATGCAAAGGGGGCTTTGCCACTGACCACTAATGCAAAGGGGGCTTTGCCACTGACCACTAATGCAAAGGGGGCTTTGCCACTGACCACTAATGCAAAGGGGGCTTTGCCACTGACCACTAATGCAAAGGGGGCTTTGCCACTGACCACTAATGCAAAGGGGGCTTTGCCACTGACCACTAATGCAAAGGGGGCTTTGCCACTGACCACTAATGCAAAGGGGGCTTTGCCACTGACCACTAATGTAAAGGGGGCTTTGCCACTGACCACTAATGTAAAGGGGGCTTTGCCACTGACCACTAATGTAAAGGAGGCTTTGCCACTGACCACTAATGTAAAGGAGGCTTTGCCACTGACCACTAATGTAAAGGGGGCTTTGCCACTGACCACTAATGTAAAGGAGGCTTTACCACTGACCACTAATGTAAAGGGGGCTTTGTCACCGACCAGTACTGCAAAGGGGGCTATGCTACTGCCCACCAATGTAAAAAAAAGGCTTTTTCACTGACAACTATTGTAAAGAGGGCTATGCCACTGCTCACCAATATAAAGAAATACCTTTTACAGACAACCACATTGCTTCAAAGTCATTAAACATTTTTAATTACAGCAATGTGTCTCAATACTAAGGTGTCAAATAGGGCGAGTACATGTTGGGTGATTTAACAGGATGGAAAGAACAAACTTTTCAGTAAAGAGCCATACAGCCCAGCTGGAGGTAGGAGAACTATAAGGGCAAGCACATTAGTGCACAGATATTTACGCTGGTAAAACGCCAATACTGTGTTCTTTAACAAGTCGATTTTCTTTTAGGATGGTGCTGCCCTTTAAATCTAGGTTCATATCTATGCGGTTGAAGCGTTAGGTCCGGCAGGTGTGGTGAATTACATTGGATCTACATCTTGGATCTTTCTGTGACACTTTTTTGGGTGAATGAGTAGGGGTACAATGTACCCCATACTCTTTCACAGGGGGAGGGCAGGTTCTGGGGACCCCCTTATTAAAGGGGGCTTCCAGATTCTGATAAGCCCCTTGCCCACAGACCCCCACAACCACAGCCCAGGGTTGTGAGGATGAGGACCTTGTTCACATTAACATGACCCAAAGCACCCCCCACCATGTTGAGGGCATGTGGCCTGGAATGGTTCGGGGGGGGGGGCGTTCATTTGTCCCCTCCCTTTCCTGACCTGTGGGGCTGCATCCATGGATAAGGGTCTGTTATTGTTTTAGGGGGGGACTCCACACCATTTTTTTCTGACAGCTGATGACTCATTGGTTGTTAAGGATGAGGCGGCCCCCTCCTTAGCAACCAGCTATATACAGAGTTTTTAAAGGGAAAAAAAAAATTGCAAAACACATATCAAAAACACAACATTTGCATTTCTGGTGCAACGCCATTGAAGTCTATTTCACACAAAATGCAATCTTCAGCGGGAAAAAGAGTCCCCGACCCTTTCCAAAAATGAACCGACTGAAAAACACACAGATGTGAACGTGTACCATAGGAAACCATTGTAAACAGACTGTAGAGCGTTTCTGCAAAACAGAAAACGCACAAAAAAGCGCATAGGTGTGAATGTAGGGTAAAAAGTCATCTCTGTAGAGCAGACAAGTGCTCTTTATAGGTAACACTTTTGTCTTCCATGGTTCATCTCTTGTGTGGCTGGTAAGTGACATAGAACCTACATAGTCCAAATCAAACTAAAACATACCGAACCTTTAAGCAGCCTACAGATAAAAAAAATAAAATAAAAACAACATTTATTTTCACATTGGGAATTCAAAGACATCAGCATTTTTAGGTTCAGTCCCAAGACTGCTACATAAATAAAGAGCGATGGAACGGTATGAGTAATTTGCAGCCCACTAAAGCGCAGCATAAAAAGTGCGATTAATGAAAGCGCCTCATTAATTGCATATTTTAATGACTTTGGAAAACAGTCTTGGATCCTCTATTGATTTTTCAGAGAGCGGGATAATTATTTCAAGCTGTGGTGGGGGAACGCAGCCCAGACAACGCTCGGCATGGCTCATGCCGCGTTCTGACGCACCCAGAGAGAGGCCTCAACAGTGCGGCCTGTTGCAGCAGAAGGGTTAAGGGAAGGAACAGAAACCAGACACAGATTTTCACAGTAGCACAAGAAGCTCAGATGGAAATGATGAATAACATTTATTATATGCAGTGGCGGAAATAAAGCAGAACTCCAGCTTCAGCGCCTTCAGTTACCAGATGATATAATGATAAGAATTGCTACGTTTAATTGGTCCACCTTCGCCCCAGATCACACAGCGTGCAATGGTTAGTGTTGTCCTGCAGCGGATCTTATGAGTTTAGCAGAACTGTCCAGCATTTTTTAAAGCCGGGTACTGGCAACGGTAACTGAAAACATATGTTCCCTGAAAACACACCATACTTTCCGAACAATCGCTGCTATCCAATCATTTCATCCCAACTCCCACCTGACGCTGCGTGCTATCATAGGAGAGCTGCAGATAATTATAAAACCATCCACATTCATCACCAGTGAATGTCAGAAAGTGGTTATCTATAATTCCGCAGATGATGATTCATTGCTGCCCCTGGTGACACCAAACCGCACATTTGTTTCACTGTGTAATCCAGATATTGGACCACCAGCTGACCTCCTACATTACATGTCTCAGCACATGTTGCCAGCTGCTTGTAAGCAGGTGGTACAATAGGTTCCCCTTTAAGGTGCCTTCTCCCCCTGAGACGCTAAGCAGGGACCTAGGAGGGAGGTGGGTCAGACTGCAGAGGAAGAGGCAACCGTCTGCTGAGCTCTCCTGCTCTCCCCCTCCCTGGGGGGTGGCAGGGTGCCCTGAGGTTCCCCATCTTAGCCCCATGAGAAAAAGAGAGTCAGCGGGTCAGTGCAGGCCCATTAGAGGACTTTGAAAGCTGGTGCACCCCTCTGTCCTTCCCCCTCCTTAGCCCAGGAAGAACACCAGTCCTATAGCAGCCACCACCAAGACTTGAGCCCAAGAGCCCAAACTGTCATTGCAACTGTGTTGGGGTCTGCGACCCATTGAAGCCATGTTAGGTTGAGGCTTTAAGTAAAGAACGTTAACCTCATCCAGCCTTGTGGTGCCTTTATTCGGTCACAGTGCTGCTTTGAAGAAAGTGAGTTCTACTGGTGTCCCTTGGCTGTTGGGTCTGGAAAAGGTAGGCCAGCGTCTGGAACCCATCGGAGTGAGGGGGGTGAAGCTGCACAGCTAAGGGGGGTGGATCGAGGGTCGGTCTCCACCCGCCACCCTCACATCCGGAAAAGTGGTGGGCAAAGGTTTTGTATTGACCTAAGGATCAGTTCACGTTCGGGGTCAGCTGCTCACTATGCCTACGTGCGAGGCAGCCTGCCACCGGCCAACATGCTGGATAACAAGATAAGCTGGGATGTAAGAAGCCCGTAGCTCAGTGTGGGCTGGTACTATTTCGCCAGTGTAGTCTCTGTTATGTATAGGAAGCCATTCTACTTGCCAGCAACCAGACACACAGGATGTTGAGATTTATAAGAATGCACATGCAATGAAAGGTTCTGGAAATAAAATTTTCAAACTCTTGGCAAAAATACGTCAAATAAACTGATATGCACACGGGGTAGATGAAATAATGGTGCACCATAAAATAATGATTGATAAGTTGATAAACGTATTAGTCTTTTTAGTGCCCTGCAGCCCTCACATAGGTTGGCCATAGTTCTTTCACATTGTCTATTGCAGCCTTTCTCAAACTTTTTTGACTTTTTGAAAAATCTTTGAAAAAAATGTTCAGGTCTCGAGGAACCCCAGCTAAACTAATTTATTGGGGGGTCATCGTGTAGGCAGGTGCAGCCTGAACTCCCCACTGCAGGTGGCGCTCGACCAAAGTGGCAATACAGAAAAGCAAGGAAGTTGTAAGGAACTTGGTTCCTCTATGACATCCTGCAATCACAGGGAGACAGCTGTCCGATTGGATTCTGGTGCGCCATGTGACTCCAGGGGCCATCTTGAGTCAGGCAGATTCTATTTAAGACTCTGGATCCCGGGTTTGGCTTTATGCGAGTGGCTAGCGTAGGGACAGGATCCTCGTCAGGGACAGTGATTGGAGGTAGGAAAAGGTTCCAGAAGAGTAGAGACAGTGTAGGGTCTACCCTTTGGGTGTGGACCGGACAGGCCGCATGCCGCTACTCGTTGCAGACAATGTCAGCATTTTCAAGTCTTCAGACCGCTGTCATTGTTTGCAAGTGGCTCCGGACAGGTGTGCCTACCTGCGGGGGCCTGAAAAAGTTGTGTTTGAACATTTTCTACAATATAACTTTATTGTCTGACTTGGATTCTATATGTTTACTACCCACCACACTACGCTGCACCTTGCTCACACGTGGATAAACTGCCCCTTGCATCGGTGGTCAGTGGGAAAAATTCACCTTTTAGTGGTGGTCAGAATGCCACCCATGCAGACATGTAAAAATATCATTGGTGTCATTCAACTGGCTCTACGAAATGTTTTTGGCCCTGAAACTATGAAGGTACCATCAGATGAGAGGTCACAGCCACAGCTCAAGGAAACCCTAGCAACCTCCAGAGAAACCCTAGGGTTCCACGGTACCCTGGTTGAGAATGACTGGCCTATTACATTCAAATATTTCTTTAAAGTGGATGTAAACCCGATTCATGACATTTGAACTGGGCACATATATCTGCAGTATTCTGTTATCTCTCTTCAATGAGCCAAGTCCCATAGCTCTCTCCTGACAAATTCTCTGACACTTTAGATAAAAGCAGCCTGAAATTTCTGTCAGGGGTGGTTGCTATAAATAGAATAGCAGGGAGCTGGCCCTATTACAATAACCCCTCTGAGAGTCTCTGCCTATGATGAAAGGGGGTGTGTCCCTTTCCTCCAATCAGCAATGTTAGCTATCTTGGCTGTATGCCCAGACATCACACTCTGTGTTAAACAGGAAGAGAAAATCTCCTAACACGATCTGAACTTTCTAAACAGTATATAAATGTGAAGACAGCAGATAAACATGTAAAAGGTATGTAGCGGACCCCCAAAATTGGGGTCGCTATGCCTTAAATTTAAGGGCAGCCTGAGCCATAGTTTGGCTCGGGTTATTCTGATTCTATAGTTTGGACTCTGCTCTGCTGTGGTGTTGCCTGGGTGTGTAGTTCCCCTTGACCTGCGGGTGTCGCTGTCGCTCAGGTCTCGGGTTGAACCACAGGTGACATTATAGCGTGATTGGGTGTCCTCTCTCGGCAGCCATACAGTGGGTGTGGTTTTGCCTGCTGTGCATGCTGGGAGAGGGTACATAAGGGGCAGACGCCATGATTTGAGGAGAGTGGCCGGGGGATTCCAAGGGGGAACCCCTGGTGGCGAGAGTCGCGCTCGTTGGCCTGCTGGCCAGGGGTGCGTGAACTGGTCGAGAAGTCTCGGGCGCCTTTAGCCCGAGGCTATAGTGTTCCAGGTAGGCCCAGTACCTTCAACTGGGTCTAAAGCTCAACCACTGGAGTCCCAGGGAACCCGAGGGGGGGTGGCCCGCTTTGAAAGAGAGGAAACCAGGGGAGGACCTGTCCGGAGGATCGGTGAAGGAAGTCACTGTCTCAGGAGGGGCCTGGTTGCCTATCAGAGGGAAGGATTCCGTGAGTTGCATAGCAGTGCCTGTGATGTGCCCCATTGGCACCTATGGTCTCTAAAGGTTACAGGCGTTAAAGAGTTCTAGATTCAGGAACTAAAGGATTCTGTGGCAGATGATCTCCTGAACTTGTCTTTGAAGGGGACTAAATCTGAAGTAATTGTTCGTGCTTCACTCCGGCTGCTAGAACTGTGAGAGGGATCTATCCAGGTGAGCAATACCCACTCAGGCTTGAGTAGAGAATAGGGTAACTGGGTGCCGCGTGCCTGAACCTACCTCCCTACCCAACTCCATCTCTGTCTTCAACCTTTTCCCAATGTAGCACACGGCCCCTTTACTCCCGTCTTTGGCTCACTCACAGGACGAAAAGGCACACCATGCCACCATGCCCGTACCCTCTGGTTTGCAGAGGTTAAGCACACTTGTAACTTACGGGTCTTGCAGCGAGGTTCTCCTTAAAGTTGGTTCTCGTCCCCTAGAATGTAAAGGACGAGTCTCTATACCCCCAAGTAACTCCAGGTGTTAGAAAGGGCAGATCAGATTCAGACACTCCTGGCTTCTTTGCCACTCGATCCCGAGTGGGTATAGCTCACCCGGATAGTCACCCAATGGCACTAGCAGCCGGCATGTAGCTCGAACAGTCAATCAGATTCCCTTGATAGATGCGATCGGGAGATCCCCTGCCACAGAATCTATAGTGTCCCGAACCTCCTAATGGTTACGTTGTTACATCCCTTTTCAGATGGATGACATCCCTCCAGAGAGTTACTGGGCCCCTTCCTTCACTGATCTCTCACCAGTCCTTCAGAACGGTCCTCCCCCAGCCTCCTCTTCCAGATGCGGGTCCCCTCACAAGGCGGCACCCTGGGATTCCTCCTCCCCGAAGTGGGCTCCAGCTCAAGGTGCAGGGCCCAGGGCTGAAGTTGCAGTCCCAGGACTAAAGGCGCCTGGGACTGAGGCGCACGTGGCCCCATGGCCTGGAGGGCCATGCACTTGATCTTGGACACCAGAACCGTAGGTTCCCCCTCCGGGCATGGGCCCCGGGAATTGCTCCCTGTCTAATGGCATCTCCCCTTTTTGTACCCTCGCCCGGCATGCACCGCGGGTTTACCACGCCCACTGCACGGCTGCCGAGAGAGGACACCCAATCGCCACTCCATCACCTGTGGTTCAACCCCGAGTACAAGTGACAGCGCCACCCATACTTCTAAGGGGAACTGCACACCAGGTGAAAACAGCAGCAAGGCAGAGTCCAAAAATTGGAAGATCCGAGCCAACTACCACTCGAATCACCCCTAAATTTAATATAGCAGCCCCCTAAATTGGGACCCCCGCTACACCAATATGTTTCAAGCAAGGAAAATAAACTCATCTGTTGGAGTTTAAACACCGTCTGGACATTGGCCTTCTTTTGGGAGAAAGAATAGACTTTTCCCTATATTCTAGAGACGAGAACCAATGGAGGGAGGTAACTCGCTGCAGGACCCAACAATAGTATGAACACCGCTCAACCTCTTATACCAGGAGGATATGGGCATGTGGCACGGTGTGTGCCTTACCCTGCAAGTGAAGGTAAGCAGGAAAAAAAGGTCCGTGTTCTACACGTATGTAGGGAGATTTGGTTCATCCCTTTGTATCATCTGAGGCTGTTCACTTCACTGGGTGTGTGGAGGGTTTACATCCACTTTAATTGCTCGAATTTTGCAATGCCTGGAATCCCATCCTATTTCTTCCTGCTCTACCAGCAAACTGATATGGTACATTAATGCCGAAAGACTCAAAGTAGAATGAAAACTGCACGCACGCAGAAATATTCCAACGTGTCAGAGAATAGACTGCATGTTACAATGAGCACTTCCTAATTCGACAAATGTTCTCAGTTGGTCTATCATCTGTAACAAGGCCCAGTTATCTCAAGTAGTACGACCTCCATTGAAGCAGTTTTTTCTTTTTGCATATCAGAAAAAAAAGCTGACACAAGAGCTCCGAAACAAAACATGGATGCCTATTATAAGTTTCAATACATTGACGTCTTTTCCTGATACAGAGAAAGTGGAACACAGCCTGAAGGTCCCGGCCACTGGGACAAACAGTAATTAGCTAGATGGAGTGGTAGTGCCAGGGGACAGACTCCCAGCAACTGCCTCTGTTCAGGGAGGGGGGATTCCCACTTTATCGCTGAAGGTGGAAAACCCCTTTAGTCCCTCCCACCTCTGTCCCCCAAGGCAGATGTCAGAGACAGTTTTTATTTTCTGCTTAGAGTGCGCCAACTGAGCAAGAAAAAGGAAAGACCGTAATAATTACCGTATATACTCGAGTATAAGCCGACCCGAATACAAGCCGAGGCACCTAATTGTACCACAAAAAAATGGGAAAACTTATTGACTCGAGTATAGGCCTAGGGTGTCCATCTGCATGCCTCACTGTCTCCATGCCTCACTGTGCCCATGCCTCACTGTGTCCATGACTAGACTGACGTTTAACATGGGAGTCTATGGAAGGGGTGCCCGGGTTTGAAAAATTAGTGCTCCCCGGCCGTAGGTCACCCAGACAACAAACTTTGCACACATGTAGAGGAGAAATGGGGCTACATGTGTGGCAAGTTTTGGGTCCAGGGGTCCTACAACCGGCCGGTACCGTCCCCAAAGTCACCGGAGAAATGACAGTTTAACATGGGAGTCTATGGAAGGGGTGCCCGGCTTTGAAAAATCGGCGCTTCCCGGCCGTAGGTCCCCCGGACAAAAAACTTTGCACACTTGTAGGGGAAGAGTGGGGCTACATGTGTGCTGGCCGGTACCGGGCCCCCAAAGTCTGGGTGATCAGGCGCAAAAAGGTGACTCGATGATAAGCCCCCTCGAGGGGGCATTTTCAGCAAAAAAAAAATTGCTGAAAAACTCGGCTTATACTCGAGTATATACGGTAATTAGTTTTTATAGTGAAAGAATAAAGTAATGAAAAGACCAACAACACAAAAACAAGACAGGGAATTCTTAGCTTTAAAAAAAAAAAAAAAAGAACTGACTTTTTGAAATAAATGTCAAACAAGCACACCGCATACCAGCTCTTTATAACCGAACTCTACCACTAAAATACACATATTTATACCAGTCTTACCTTCCAAAAGATTTTTAATTTTGTTCAAGAAGAATTCCAGGTATCATATACTTCTACATAGTTACATTGGTCCAGCGTCCAACCACTACTACTGGCTAATCCCCCCCCCCCTCCCTACCAGAACAAATCTTTTCCCCCCATTCCCCGAATCCCTCCAGCACAAATGACCCCCCCAAACACAAAAATCACCCCTCCAAGCATAAATCCTCTATTACTAAAATTTCCCCTCCAAGTACACATCCTCTACCCCAACTCCAAAATCCCCCCCCATCTGCACAAATTCCCCCCAATCCCCAAATTCCCTGTCCTAGCACAAACCCCCCCCAAATAAAATTCCCCTCCTAACACAACACAATCCCCCCCCCACCATATCACCTCTTCTAGCACAAAAAAAACAATCCCCCCCCCCCCCACCTAGCACAAATTCTCTTCCCCCTCCCAACACAGATCCCCCTAAATCACCATTTCTAGCACCCCCCCTCCTAGAGAAAATCTTATCGCCTGCCGCCTTCCAAATTCCCCCTTCCAACACAAATCTCTTCCACTCCAATCTCCTTACAGTGCCCTTCCATCTGACATGATATAACAGTGCCCAGGGCAGCTTCCCCTCCTGCCCACCCCTTGTCCCGGCCCTGGCGATGCATACTAGCACATTAAGGCAAAGTTATAAAGTTTTTTTTTTTTTTTTTTAAGTCGGCAGCTTACTACCGTTTTATGCAGGCCACAGATGATACGATTTTCTTTCCTGCAAGGGGCGCAGTTCCTGCTGGGAAAACACGATTATTGCCAGTGGCTATAGCCGCTGGCAATAGTCGCATGCAAAAATCCGCCATGCTGGTTGTACCCAAGTCGATTGATGGATCGACATGGGTACAAGATGCCTGCCCATACATGGTACATAGTTTTAATCTCAGATGGTTCAGTTTGAACCGTCTATGGCTGCCTTTAGTGTCAAGGGGAATAGGTTGTAAGATCCAATGTGAAAGAGGCAGATGGAATACACTCTACAAAGCACTGTGGATTATGACACCATATAAGAAAACAGCAATAATACAATTAGTACTGGGGGTGCACGCTTCAGTACCTTGATGGGACTGTCAATCACTTCAAACATTATTTTACTAAATCACAGGGACAATCTTATTAAGGGATTAAATACGTTGGATGCAGCAATAACAATCTGCATTCTGGAGCCACCAATCACTTCAACAGATTACTGATACACAAGGACAGCCAGGGCCACAATGCCAGCAGAGTGCATGGAGGATCTAGGTCAGATCTCAGCAGTGCTGATTTAAAGAAGAACTCCATCTTTCCACACACTTTACATAGTTCTTTTGGGCCAAGCTTGCCACAAACTAACTATGTCCCTCACTAACCTGTGAGGATGTGCGGTATAAACTGTATGTAGCTGCGGCCGCATACCGCGCTATGTTCCGGGTGCGAGCCGAGACTTCCTGTCTCATACCCGGAACACAGAAGAGTCTACCACACCGGGACTCAGCCGCTCAGAGCAAGCAATGTATTCTATGAATGAATACAAAGTGTCCTCTGATGTCAGAGATTGTGACATCATCAGTCCGCCTCTCTGACTCAGCCAATCAGATGAAGCTTTGTATTCATTGATAGAGAAAATTAAGTACTGTCCGTGATACTTTTTTTATTTGCACTAACATACAATTTTTCAGGACAAGCTTTCGGGGTATGTCCCCTTCTTCAAGGTCCAAGCAGTACTGATTCACAATTTTTTTAGCAGAATGTTAAAACAAAACAAGAAAAAAATCTCAGAGGGAAAGGAAAAAAAAAAACACACACAAATCAATGGTAATAAAGATAGCAGCAGAGTTAGTGAGATAAGACAGAGGGAGAGCTATAGACTTGAGGGGGGAGATGCTAGTCACAGAGGGGGTCATAAAACCTTAGTATAATGGGTAAGGAAACCAATATCTAAATTTAGGCCATTAGTTTTTGTGTCAAAAAGAATTATCATTCTTAGTTCAAATGTTTTCCTTTCCTGGATAGTTCTGAAATTCCCTTTAAGAACTAAAACATTGGAGGTCTTCTATAGTGTGGTCCGGTTGTGAGAAGTGATGTCCCACAGGTGTGCAGAAACTCTCTTCTTTATGTTCCTTGATGGTATGTCTGTGAAAATTCATCCTCGCTTGCAACTTCTGTCCTGTTTCACCAACATAAGATCCTTTGCCACACCTGTTGCATTGGATGAGGTACACAACATTACTGGAGGTACAGTTGTAAGATCCCATGATGGTGAAGGTCCCATTTGTGTGTGTGACACTTTTGGATGGATTGATTTGGTTGCACAGTTTGCAGCGTTTTTTATTGCAGGGTTTGCTACCATTATTTGTGACTTCATAATCACAGTGAAGTTTCCTGCTGATTAGTTTGTGTCTGAGGTTGGGTGGTTGTCTGAAAGCCAATAATGGGGGTTGTTGGAATATTTCTTTCAGAGTTTCATCCTCTGTTATAATGGGCTGTAAATCTTTGATTATCTTTTTGATCCCTTCTAGTGTTGGGTTGTATGTGGTGACTAGAGGTACTCGGTTATTTGTTTTTTTCTCTTTGTATTGGAGGAGATTTTCTGTTCGGGTTTTCAAGGCTGTGTTTATGCTGTTGTTGATGGTTTTGTCTTTTATATCCTTTCTTCTGGAAAGAGCCTGCCAGTGTTCTGAGATATATAGACAAGTGGTGGCGCACAATATCCACAGAAACATGTATTACCCAAAGTAATCAATATGAAGCAAGAAAAAATAATAAAAAATAATGAATGAATAAATAATTAAATAAAAAATAAAAAATAAATAAATAAATAAATAAAAAATAAAATAAAAAAATATATAAAATATAAAGATAAGATGAAAAAATACCATACAACATATGTATATATATATAGACAGTCTTAAAGGAAGTCCTTAGGAGTCTGTTTACACACTGCGGTGTATATGGGTGGAGCAGGGATAAATGGGATCCACTGTGCACAGGGCGGCCATCATAGATGAACAGAAACCATGTTCAGGGGTAACTGGAAGACAAGGAGAGAGGCGCCTCTAAGTGCAATAGTGTAACAAGTTTTTAATAGTAGATACAAATACACTCACATTTAGGTGAATTAACATAGGCGTTTAAAATGTCAGGATGACGATCATCAGCAGCAGGTCACAGGGGGTTCTCAGCTCTGCGTAGAATGACAGGAGTGTCTCTGAAGATGGAGCGGCCGGCTTCCGGGGACAACGATCCTGTAGTGTGTTAAGAGCGAGGCTAGGAGCGCACATGTGGTTAAGCTGCAGAGCTGAGAACCCCCTGTGACCTGCTGCTGATGATCGTCATCCTGACATTTTAAACGCCTATGTTAATTCACCTAAATGTGAGTGTATTTGTATCTACTATTAAAAACTTGTTACACTATTGCACTTAGAGGCGCCTCTCTCCTTGTCTTCCAGTGTTCTGAGATGTTTATCTCTGACTTCTGGGTCTGAACAAATTTGGTGGTATCTGATGGCCTGGCTGTGTATGACGGCTCGTTTAGTGTGTTGGGGATGAAAACTGGAACTATGAAGATAGCTGCATCGGTCAGTCGGTTTTCTGTATATGGAAGTGTGAAGCTTGTCATCCCTGATGTATACTGTAGTGTCTAGGAAGTTGACATGTGTGTTCGAATAATCCATTTTTAGTTTGATAGATGGGTGAAAAGTGTTGATCAATGAGAAGAATTGGTTTAGATTTTCTTCACCTTCAGTCCATATCATGAAGATATCATCAATATAGCGATAATATCTGTATGGCTTTTGTTGTATGCTGTTCAGGAATTTGTCCTCCAGGTCAGCCATAAATAAGTTTGCATATTGGGGTGCCATTTTGCTTCCCATAGCAGTACCCATACATTGGAGATAGATGTCATTGTTGAAAGTGAAGTAGTTGTGTGTAAGAATAAATTCGATGAGCTGTGTAACATCCTCAGCCGTGTATTTGTGGTTTGGTGTGGATGATAAGAATCTGTGATATGCTGCCAACCCATCCTTGTGAGGGATGTTACTGTACAGAGATTCTACATCCATAGTGACTAGAAGTGTATTTGGTGGTAATTGTTGTATATTGTTAAGCTTGTTCAGAAAATCAGTGGTGTCTTGCAGGAAACTAGTAGTGTTCATGACTAACGGTTTTAACATGTTTTCTACAAGGCCTGAGATATGTTCGGTAAGTGTATTCATACCTGTTATAATGGGTCTGCCTGGATTTCCTGGCTTGTGAATTTTGGGCAGCATGTAGAAGTCTCCAATATCTGGAATCGCATTGATGAGTTCTGAATGCAGGTGGCTTGGTATTGTCGCAATCGGACCTTTTAATTGCTTAGTAAAATCCTGGGTCGGATCATAATCCAGTTTTTTGTAGTAAGTAGTATTTGCCAGCTGCCTCTGGCCCTCTTGTATATATTTGTCTGTATCCATCACAACGACTGCTCCCCCTTTATCTGCTGGTTTGATGGTTATGGCCTGATTCTTGCGCAGATCGTGTACAGCTCTTCGCTCCAGTGGTGAAAGGTTGTATAATATTTTCTTTTGCTGGGTGGATATCAGGGATGTTACTCGCAGCCTGAAGCTGTCAATATAGGTATCCAGTTTGGGGTTGCGTCCTTGTGGAGGTGTGAAGTTGCTGTTCTTTTTCTTTTTATCACCTCCTATTGTCCTAGGATTCCTTTCATTACTGTGAAAATATTCTTTGAGCCTCAGTCTCCTAAAGAATTCCTCCATATCTGACCATACCTGTAAATTATCCAATTTGGTGGTTGGGCAGAATGTGAGGCCTTTGGAGAGGACTGTTGTTTCTGGTGCAGAAAGTTTATGATTCCAAGATCCTCCGTTATATCCACATTTTCTGTCAGGTCAGCATTTACACAAGGGATACCTTGGGATTCTGGATCGGGTTCCAAGTTGCTGATAGCAGGAGTTATAGAAGTTGTGTTTGTTTTGTGTTGTTTAGGTTGTATCCAAAAGGTCTGCCATACCATCATACATACCATCAAGGAACATAAAGAAGACAGTTTCTGCACACCTGTGGGACATCACTTATCACAACCGGACCACACTATAGAAGACCTCCAATGTTTTAGTTCTTAAAGGGAATTTCAGAACTATCCAGGAAAGGAAAACATTTGAACTAAGAATGATCATTCTTTTTGACACAAAAACTAATGGCCTAAATTTAGATATTGGTTTCCTTACCCATTATACTAAGGTTTTATGACCCCCTCTGTGACTAGCATCTCCCCCCTCAAGTCTATAACTCTCCCTCTGTCTTATCTCACTAACTCTGTCTTATCTCACTAACTCTGCTGCTATCTTTATTCCATTGATTTGTATGTGTTTTTTTTTTCCTTTCCCTCAGATTTTTTTTCTTGTTTTGTTTTAACATTCTGCTAAAAAAATTGTGAATCAGTACTGCTTGGACCTTGAAGAAGGGGACATACCCCGAAAGCTTGTCCTGAAAAATTGTATGTTAGTGCAAATAAAAAAAGTATCACGGACAGTACTTAATTTTCTCTGTCACAATTGCACTATTACGGCTACAATTACGTCAAGTATTCATTGATAGAATACATTGCTTGCTCTGAGCAGCTGAGTGCCGCTGCGGTAGACTCTTCTGTGTTCCGGGTATGAGACAGGAAGTCTCGGCTCGCACCCAGAACACAGTGAACCATGCTGTATATAGCCACAGCTACATAGTTACATAGTAGGTGAGGTTGAAAAAAGACACAAGTCCATCAAGTCCAACCCAAGTGTGTGATTATATGTCAGTATTACATTGTATATCCCTGTAACTGGACAGCATACGCCAGGTGCGGCCGGACCAGAGTCTTGTAGAGCGGGAGAATTATCACTTTATGGAGGTTATCCCCTTTTTAATACATGCCAATATTCTGTTGGCTTTGCTTGCAGCAGCTTGGCATTGCATGCCATTGCTGAGCCTATCATCTACTAGGACCCCCAGGCCCTTTTCCATCCTAGATCCCCCCCAGAGGTTCTCCCCCCAGTGTATAGATTGCATTCATGTTTTTGCCACCCAAATGCATTATTTTAAATTTTTCAACATTAAACATTTGCCATGTAGTTGCCCCCCCCCCCCCCCATTAGTTTGTTCAGATCTTCTTGCAAGTTTATACCGCACATCCAGCGGCCTCGCAGGTTAGTGAGGGACATAGTTTGTTTGGGCCAGCTTGGCCCAAATGAACCATGTAAAATGTGTGGAAAGACAGAGTTCTTCTTTAAGCCTGGTACACATGGGCCAAACATTGGCTGGTATCTGTTGGTATGTACAGCTCCTTGTCCGACAGAAGCCGGTCTCACAACCAGCTTCTGTCAACTGAGCATTCTGATGAACCAGCATCAAATCAGCACTTGCAGCCAATGGCTGTGAGCGCAGATCAGTGTATTCTGGTGGGGGGGGGGCAGTCCCCCTATCAGAACACAATAGCACAGCGGGGGAGCTCACCACACAAACAATGATTAGTTAGTACAGCGACCTCACGCTTTTTTTTTTTTGGATTGTTTGCGGGTTGAAAAACGTCACGTGTGTACCTAGCTTTATACTACATTGTAACCCAGGGTGATGGGACGAAATCATACTGATAGACTGGCATTTCCCCCCCATGCTTTATCCCTTTTAAGGACCTTGCAATCAAATAAAATGTGATTTGCCAGAAATGCACTCAGCAACGAACTTCCTATTGTGGACTGAGTGGTGTCAGCCCTGCCCAGAATATTTTGTTTAAGTACTCAACCACTTCTATTCTTAGATCTTTACAACATAAAGGCTAATTTTTACTGTAGTCCATGATAAGACCTCATCTGGAATATGTAGTTCAGTTTTGGGCACCAACGAATATTGGGGAACTGGACAAAGTGCAGAGAAGGGCAACCAAACTAATAAGAGGCATGGAGGAGCTCAGCTATGAGGAAAGATCAGAGGAACTGAATTTATTCTCTCTTGAGAAGAGGAGATTAAGGCTTGGTTCACATATATGCGAATCGGATGCGTTTTTAACTGTTTCAGATTCGCATAACATGTGAATCAGTCCCACTTTCAATGGAACCGGCTCACACATGTCCGAGGCGGCCACGGCTCATTTCTGAAAAGAGTCCTGTGCGATTTTGGGTCTGGTTTGGGTGCGAATTCAAGTAAAAATTTGCACCTGAATCACACCTGAACTGGTGAACAAAACCGCACTGACTTCGGACTCCAAACAGCAGCTAGACATAGTTGCAGCGACTACAAAGTAGTTCATGCACTACTTTGTTCCGACTTTCATCCAACGTGAGGGCCATAGACTTCGATGTCAAAAGTTGTACCTGAATGTTATACAATGCAACAGTTGTCCATTATCACTGGTCAAAACCAAAGTCGTATCCAAGTTGCTCCTATCCAAAGTTGCGTTAAAGTTGCACTGCAAAGTCGGCGCAACTTTGGAGTCTTACAAGTGTGAATGGAGCCTTAGGCTCGGTTCACACTGGTGCGACATACTCTCCGACTTTGAGAGCACATGTCGCATGACGTGTATAAATCAATGATTCCCTATGAGAGCCGTCTTACCTGGTCCGACTTGTGTTGGTCCAACTTTGAAACAGGTTCCTGCACTACTTTGATCCTATTTTGGTCCAATTTGAGTCCATTAAATATCATTGAAGTCGTATCCAAGTCGGATCAGCACCTAAATTGATCTAACTTGTGCTCAGAGGCAATGTTAGCACTGCAAAATGTATTGGGGAAAAAAAAAAACAAATCCATACCAGGCCCAAGTTGCACTCATCTCAAGTCAGATCATCTTCATTAAGGCTGGGATCACACTTACCGTATATACTCGAGTATAAGCCGAGTTTTCAGCACATTTTTTTGTGCTGAAAATGCCCCCCTCGGCTTATACTCGAGTCTGTGTCCATCTTCAAATTTGTACGCCTGATCCCAGCCAGCCGTAGGTCCCCTGGATCCCAAACTTGGCACACATGTAGCCCCACTCTTCATCTACAAGTGTGCGAAGTTTCTTGTCCAGGGGACCTACGGCCCGGGAGCACCGATTTTTCAAGCCCGGGCACCCCTTCCATAGACTCATATGTTAAACGTCAGTCTAGTCACACAGCGGCGGAGATTAGGTAGGGAGATTGGGCACAGTGAGGCATGGGCACAGTAAGGCCTAGTGAGGCATGGGCACAGTGAGGCATGGACACAGTGAGGCATGGACACAGTGAGGCAAAGTGAGGCGTGCAGATGGACACCCTTGGCTTATACTCGAGTCAATACGTTTTCCCACTTTTTTGTGGTAAAATTAGGTGCCTCGGCTTATATTCGGATCGGCTTATACTCGAGTATATACGGTATGTGAATTCCAACTTGCATGACAGGAGAGTGTGACCGGCTCAATTGGAGCCAGTTCACGGAGCGCACTGCAGAAAGGTCCTGTGCGTCTTTGGCTCTGTTTCAGGTCCGAATTCAGGCAAAAATTTTAACCTGATTCACCCGTGAAACGGTAAACGGGGACGCCTCGGACCCCCTGCTGCGAGACGCTCCGCAAATAGTGTGACCCAGCCTTAAGTCTGACTGATGTTACAGGGCAATGTCGGATCAGAAGTCGTGGAACTTTCATGTCGGAGCAGTGTGAACCCGGCCTTAGAGGGGATATGATCACATTGTATAACAAGTGGTCCATATAGTGAACTTGGTTATTTACAGAGAACAAGGGTGTACTCTTTAGACTTAATGCACACTGGACGTTTTTTTTGCACATTCCAAACAGATGTAACAAAATTCTTCCAATAGTATATTTAACGGACCAAAGGGATGTGAAAGTCCCAATTACTGACAGAAGCACGTTGACCGTGATTCAGAATAAATTCCTGGTGTGAGCACTTTTTTAACATTCATTCCATCCAAGATCACAGATATGACCCTATAATGAGTGACAAGGTCTTTCCTGTGGTGGAAAAAAGTTCACAATTTGCTATGCCTGGAATTGCTCTGGAAGGGGACGCAGGATTGGTCAGAAGGATGTTTTTCTGATAAACTGAATCTTTCTTGGAAATGGACGTGTGGTGCGTCTGAATGGGTCTCTCGCAGCGCCTGCTTTCAGTCATTCTGTCAGCATTGAAATTAAGTTCCTTGAGAGCAAAGTGCTTCCATAAAAAGGCCATACGATACATTTATCAGATGTCAGACTTAAAGTGATCTCCTGTCTGCACATAGACAGGCAGCCATTTTGATATATAAAAAATAATATAAATATTTTTTATTAAAAAAAATATGTAATTTTTTTTTTTATTTGAGACTAGCAAACATATGAAGAATTGTGTGTATTGTATCTGCAGTCTTTTCTAAAAACATAGATTTAATAAGCAGTTGAGCATATATCATGCAACATAAAAAAATTGCAACTAATATATTTTTATTTTACAGGGCCTCTGCTTTCAGAAAATATATAATTTTTTTGGGGGGGTTAAGTAATTTTATAGCCAAAAATGCAGATTTTACCAAGTGTGTAAAAATCAGTATTTATATGCTAGAAAATTACTTAGAACCCCCAAACATGAATATACCTTCAAAATATAACGGCAATCAAATTTTTTATTTCACACTGTATTTGCACAGTGGTTTTTCGAATGCTATCTAAAAAAAAAAAAAAAATTACACTTTAATGTTTAAAAAAAACACAAAATATATAACCCAATTTTATTGTGAAATATGAAAGATGATGTTACGCTGAGTAAATAGATACCTAACATGTCACACTTTTTAAAATTGCGCATGCTCAAAGAATGGCGCCAAACTACAATACATAAAATCTCTATAGGCGACGCTTTAATTTTTTTTGTAGCTGCTGACTTTTAAATGGGTGGAACTCCGCTTTAAGCACGGAGCGGCTCACAGCAGGAGTCTGTTGCGTCCCCATTCACCGTTTCAGGACCGATTTTAGCCTGAAATTTTGGCTGAATATGGACCAGAAGACGCACCGGACTCCTGTGCAATTCACACCGGAGCCGCTCCGGAGATGTGTGAACCGGCTCCATAGAGAGCCGATCACAATCTCCTGTCATGTAAATTGGATGCGGCGAAACCCGCATTCAATTCGCAATAGTGTGAACCCAGCCTACAGCTGTTCTCCATGTTTTAGTGAAGTTGAAATAGTCTGGACAAAGCTATTTACTTCACTAACAGATGCAGCAGCTGTGTGCGCTGTATAAACTGTATGTAGCCTCAGCTACAGTATACAGTACGGCGCTGTGTTCCGAGAGCAGGACGGGAACTAAAGAGGAGAGGGACCTTCAAGCTTATTAAACCCTCTCAGTTCAAAAGCCTACTTCTCTGATGGTATGGGGGTGCATTCATACATATGGAATGGGCTGCCTGCACATCTGGAAAGGTATCATAAATGCTAAAAAAAAATATATACTGTATGCAGGTTTTAGAGCAGCATATGCTCAGGCAAGAATGGGACAACATTTCTCTCCAAAAACTCCAGCAACTGGTTTCCACAGTTCCTAGACGTTTGGGCCTGGTTCACACTGATGGGGCTCTGTGAGCCGTGTTTTTCACAGCCACGGCAGCCCATTCAAATCGTGCCTCCTGAAAAGTAGGGAAAAGGTACCTGCTCCATTTTTGGAATCGCAGTCCGCATGGGAACTGCAAGTGCAATTTCCAGTAAATGCAGCATGCCATTAGAATAAATGGCACCTTCACACATCTCTTTGTGTTTTCCTGTGCAGGTGGTTGCGGCTGTGGGAACTTTTGCGGAAACGCAGCAAGAACCACCAGCACAGATGTGAACCCAGGCTTACAGTGTGTTGTTAAAAGAAGAGGCCACATGTTATCCAAGCTCTGCAAGCTGAGATAACATGCACTGCATTGATGCATTCACACAATTTCACAGGAACCATGAGATAAAACAAAAGTTCAGGAATATTCCTTTATCCCATTGTTTTGCAAATCTATGTACATTACAAACTGTATGATTTGGTTCTGATATCGCTGTTTTAGTAACCCGACAGCTTATTATTCTAAATAGAAAACCTTAATTTTGTTTGCAAATATTAAAGATTCTAACTACCAGCAAGAATAATGCCGCGTACACACAACCGTTTTTAATGTCATTGAAAAAAACTGCATTTTTCTCGACGTGATTCTTCTCAAGCCTGCCTTGCCTACACACTATCGTGGAAAAAAAATGCTTGAGTAAAGCGCGGTGACGTACAACACATACGACGGCACTATAAAGGGGAAGTTCCATTCAGATGGCGCCACCCTTCATGTTAGTAAAGTTTGTTGAGAGACGATTCGCGCTTTTCAGCCTCGTGCTTTTCAGTCCGTTACAGCGTTACGAATGTGCTTTCTCCATTACGAACGCTAGTTTTACCAGAACGAGCGCTCCCGTCTCATACTTGATTCTGAGCATGAGCATTTTTTTTCACGACGTTAAAGCGTACACACGGCCGTTTTTCATGACGTGAAAAACGACGAGAAAAATTAGAGCATGTTCCAAATTTTTCATGCCCATTTTTTACGTCGTGAAAAATGCTCTGAAGCCCACACACGATCATTTTTAATGACCATTTAGAAAAAATAGGATTTTTTGTACTCACCGTAAAATCCTTTTCTCTGACATCCATGGACTGACACGGTGTCTCTTTACACTTTACACGTGGGTTATGTCCCTGCTTGCAGGAGAAGACCTAGGCAGAATGTGAAATGTTATACATACATTCTAAAAGCCAGAGCTGAACAGCCCCACCCAGGGGGCGGTCCCTCCGGACATAACCCTCCCACTACAGTCAGCAGACTTCAGTTCGTAACAAAGCAGTACAAACTTAAAAGGAAGGGTGGGTGCCGTGTCAGTCCATGGATGTCAGAGAAAAGGATTTTACGGTGAGTACAAAAAATCCTATTTTCTCTTACCATCCATGGACTGACACGGTGTCTCTTTACACTTTACACGTGGGATGTCCCAAAGCAGTGTCAAGAGGGATGGGAGCAGTATAAATGGAAAAACCAAAACTTCACTCCAATAAGGCAGAGCTCCTCAACGGAGGAGTCACAACTTTAAACAGCGGCCTGCAGCACCCTGTGGCCGAAGGAAGCATCCGAAGATGCAGCCACATCAACCTTATAAAACTTAAAAGGCATGAACAGACGACCAGGTCGCCGCCTTGCACACTTGTGCAACCGACGCTTGATGTCGGGAAACCCAGGAAGCACCAATTGCCCTGGTGGAATGCGCCGTAATCGGAAAGGGAGGCGCCCGCCCTTTGAGAGCATAGGCTTGAATGACGGTTTGTCTGATTCCCCTAAAAATGATGGCAGAAGAAACCGCTTGGCCCTGTTATGGACCAGAGACAGTCACAAATAGCGAGTCGGACTTCCGAATAGAAGCAGTAGCAGACAGGTACACCCATAAGGCTCGTACCACCTCCAATATGTGCAGCGCAAACTCTCTGGGATGCGATGGGTGAGGACACAAGGACGGGAGGGCAATGTCCTCATGTAGGTGAAAGGTCGACACCACCTTTGGCAAAAAAGGAAGGTCGCGGATGCAACACCGCCTTATCCTTATGGATGACTAAATATGGCGACTTGCAGGACAAAGCCGCCAACTCAGACACTCGTCAAACAGAAGTGATTGCCACTAAAAAGGCCACCTTCTGAGACAAGACAAGAGGGGAATATCCCGGTTATTCCCAAAAGGAGGTTCCTGGAGGACCGAGAGCACCAAATTCAGATCCCACGGTGGGAGAGGAGGCTTGACAGGAGGGAGCACATGGCGAACCCCCAACACAAGGTGCTAACCAAGAAAATGACCCGCTAGAGGTCGCTGAAAGAAGACGGCCAAGGCCGAAATCTGATCCTTGATGGTACTCAAAGCAAGCTTTTGGGTCACTCCACACTGCAGAGGACGCAGGATTCTGGGGACGGAATACGTCCGAGGACGCCAGTCCAGCGCTTCGCACATGGCGATATAAGCTTTCCAGGTACGGTGATAGATCTGCCTGGAGGAAGACTTCCGTGTCCTTAACATGGTCAAAATGACCGAGTCCGAGAGACTACGGTCCCTCAACACCTGGCTTTTAACAGCCCTGCCGTTAAAGCCAGAGACTGTAAGCCGGATGAAACATAGGACCTTGAGACTGAAGGTCCTCCCTCATCGGCAACTGCCAGGGAACGTCCGTGAAGAGACGTACCAGATCAGCGTACCAGTGATGCTGAGGCCAATCCAAAACAATTAGGATCGTCGGAGTTTATATCAGGCGATAAGGACCCTATGGGGCCACCAACGCATCCGAGGCATCGCCCAAGGATCCCTGGATCTGGCAACAACCTCGACCCTTGCGATTGAGTCGAGAGGCCATCAGGTCCACATCCGGCGTGCCCCACCGTCGGTAAAGGAGTTGAAATATGCAAGGACCACTCTTCTTGGTCCGGTGTCTGGCGATTGGCGACTCAGATAGTCCGCCTGCCCATTGTCTATGGCCAGAATGTAAAATGGCCTACAGAGCCGGCACGTTTCTTCCGGCCCACTTCAGGATACGGACTACCTCGGAAGCCGCAGCTGAGCTCCGAGTTCCCCCGTGATGGTTTACATACGCCACCGCCGTGGCGGTGTCCGACTGGCTCCTGATGGAGCGACCCCGTACTCTCTCTGACCTGAGGAGAGACACAGTCCGATGGCCCGTATTACCAGAACAGTGATTGGTAAACGGGCTCGTCCGGAGTCCAAGGCCTGAGCCGACAGGACTCCCCAGACTCCACCCCAGCTCGTCAGGCTGGTGTCCGTCGTGAGTACCGTCCATTGGAAGGGAGGGGAACGACTTTCCGGACCGAAGAGCCGAGGATCTCAACCACCATGTCAGGGGCGCCCTGACCAGGTGAATCACCTGGATTTGAAGATCCAAGGACAACGGGGATTTGTCCCAGGTGGACAAGATCTCCTTCTGCAATGCCCTGGTGTGTGATTGGGCATACGGAATGGCCGCAAAGGAGGCCACCACGAGTTTCGGGACTCTCATGCAAAAAACGGATTGACAACCATTTTTGGGATGTCAGCACCCGCACCGCAGACTGAAGTGTCAGCAACTTCTCCAGAGGTAGGATACCTTTGCCTCCAAGGAGTCCAGAATCAGAACTAGATACTCCAGACACTGAGTCGGGACCAGGACTGACTCCTGAATGTTCAGGAACCACCCGAGTCCCTGAGGGTCTAATTGACGATAGTCACCTTTCCTCTAAGTCTGATCCACTTTCTGCTCTTAGCAGAAGATCGTCCAGATAGCCCACGACAGCAATACCTCGCTGTAACAGAAGGCTAGAACCCGGAGCAAGCACCTTGGTGAACACCCTTGGTGCCGAGGCTAGGCCGAAAGGAAGAGCCACAATCGATAGTGGACTTCGCTGATCGCAAAGCGCAGAAACTTCTGGTGACTTGCGCAGATCGGAACATGCAAGTAGGCGTCCTTGAAGTCCAAGGACGCCAGAAGAAAATCCCTTTTGTGGAGTGTAGCGATCACCGTGCGAATGGATTCCATGCGGAATTTCTGCACCTTCTCGAAGGCATTCAGGGCCTTGAGGTCCAGGATAGGTCGAACCACGTCCTATTTTTGGGACGACAAACAGATTCGAGTAGAATCCCTGAAAACTCTCCTGTGACGGAACCGGCACAATCACTCCGGACCTGATCAAATCCTGTACAGCCCCCAAGAGGGCTGCCCGACAGGTAGGAAGGAGAGGAAGATTTGAGGGAAAGAATCTGTCTGGGGGCCAGGATCGGAATACTATCCTGTATCCTGAGGTGACCTCCTTGCACACCCACCAGTCGGAGATTCGGGAGGACCACCGATTCGTGACCTGCGAAGTCGTCCCCCCACCCCAGAGTCGGGCGGAGGCAAGACTTCACGCGGAGGCGGGCTTGGGAGCCGCATGTTCGGCTTACGCACCCAGGGGCACTTGTGCCCACCAGCCGCACTGCCGTCAGTCTGAGAGGGCCTACCCGTGGACTCTGACGAAAAACCCCCCGTCTTGCTGGAAAGGAAGGCCCCTGTTTGCGGCGGGCCTCCTCACCCTTGCTAGTCTAAGGAAGAAGAGTGCTTTTACCTCCCATGACATCCATGACGATGTCATCCAGAGCAGCACCGAAAAGTCTACCACCTTTAAATGGTAGATCCGTCAGGAGCTTCCTAAGGCTAGGTCAGCAGACCAGCACTTCAACCAGATAAGACGACGCAATACCACCGCCGAGACAGAGGCCCTGGATATTAAAGGGGCCGTGTCCAACGTGGCGTCGCACACATAAACCAGGCCCTGAACCAGTTGGTGGGCCAAAGCAACTGTGTCTGGAGGAAGATTATGCTCCTGTACAGCTAGGTGCAACATTTTTGCCCAACCTGTAAGTGTTTAAGACACAAGGGTCGCCGCTACCACAGGCTGTAGGGCGGATCCCAACAAGGCAAACATGGCTCTGCTCACCACTTCTGACCTCCTGTCAGTGGGGTCCTCAAATGCAGGAGTCCCCTCCATCGGGAGAGTGATGGCCTTGTTCAACCGGGTGACTGGAGGGTCGACCCTGGGGGAGAAGCCCACTTTTTAAGTAGGGCATCTTCAAGGGGTATCTGATAGACAAACGCCGCGGGACCATAAAAAAATTCTTCTGCGGCTTTTCCCAGACCTTATCAATGAGCTGGTCAAAGAAAGTACAATGGAAAAAACCCCTTTAGAAGGCCTGGCCTTAAAAGAACCAAAGGAGACTGTATCCGCCTGAGGTTCTGCATCCGCAGCATTTTAGCTTGAGAGTGTCCCTCACCGCAGTCATGAGCACACTAACAAGCGCCCTGTCATTTACTGACTCAGAACTGGAGTTTTCCTCATAAGGAATGTCCTGTTCAAAACCATCCAATACATTCAGAACTAGGGTCCTGAGCGGTAGTGGCTAGGCCCATATCTGAATCAGCGCACTGCCCTCATGAAGTAAAGTGGGGAGAGGGCGCCTTTTTGCTCCCTTGCGCTTGCACACAGCTCCCATCCTGGTCAGAAATGATTCCAGGACTGCCCACAACTGGTCCCTAGGGACCGCAGGTGCTGAAGCACTGCCTGTTGTCCACTGACATTTAGGGGAAGCTGGTGACAGAGACTCCATATTGCCCCCCTCTGAGACTCCTCAGATAAAAAGTCCACCCACAGGCTGTGCTGACTGAGGAGGGGGCGCCCAGGGGACTCACCAAACCGGACCAGGGACCGCTCAGTTCCGCTGTCTGTACCGCGCTGTGTCAGCGCTGGTGAGCTGTGAGGAGATTGTGAGGAGATTTGCGCTGTTACAGCAGCGCTAGAGGCCAAAACTAGTGCTGAAGAGCGCGCGGGCTACAAGAAAATGGCCGCCGCACTTCACTGAGGCGATCCGCAGCAAGATGGCCGCCATGACTCAGCAAAAGTGAAAAAAACAGCACACACACAGCGCCACTCGGCGCTCAGGCCCCAAAACACACAAAAAAAGACCCCAAGCATATCTGCAGACCAGCATTAGCCCCTCCAAGAACAGTGTGACCCCCAGGCACCCCACACAGCACAGCGCCAGCAATGGTGACAGAGAGTGACAATGAAATACAGGGGGAGACAGGGAAAATCCCCCACAGAGAAACACGCAGCCTTTTGTACTCACCTGCAGGCAGGAGAGACTACTTACCCGTCCCCTGAGGGACCCACTGGTGTGTTTCTGACAGGACTATCACAGTGCAGTACTGAGTAGCTGTCGGCCCGGTCCACCGCGAAAGATACAGTCAGTCAGGAACTGTTCAGTCTTGAGAGGACCGTGGGAGCATGAAAGCAAACCCGGCCACCCCTGGAGTCATAGGGCCTGTCGTGAACTGAGTCTCACGCACACAAGGCGAGGATCAGCACGCTCGATGGTCGGACAGGGAAGACTACGAGGATATCTTGTACCCAACCTGTTGCCCAGCCGACAGTTGATAGAAAATTCTCAAAAATAAAATAAAAAAGAATTCCAGAAAAGGAATAAAAATAGGTCAGGAGACTGGCTCCTGAGAGAGCCACGTCTTCTCCTTCTGCTAGGCAGAAAAAAACTGAAGTCTGCTGACTGTAGTGGGAGGGTTATGTCCGGAGGGACCGCCCCCTGGGTGGGGCTGTTCAGCTCTGGCTTTTGGAATGTATGTATAACATTTCACATTCTGCCTAGGTCTTCTCCTGCAAGCAGGGACATAACCCACGTGTAAAGTGTAAAGAGACACCGTGTCAGTCCATGGATGGTAAGAGAAATTGCATTTTTCTCATCATTAAAAACGGTCGTGTGTACGCGGCATTTAAAGAGCACCTGTCATTTCAGAACCATCATGGCAGCGCCTGTTAGTGGGCATCCACTCACCCGCTGCCACCACGTCCCTCACCTTGTTGTGTCACTGCTGCATCACCAGCCGTCCCATTAAAGTGAACGGGACTGTAGGTGAGTCAACAGCGGGTCAGAGGAGGAGCCGCTGCGGGACAGAGGTGACTGTTGCGCTTTAAAAATTATGATTTAAATTGAGTTGATTTAAATCAAGCCTTTTTACTAGTGATTTAAATCGACTTGATTTAAATCAAATCCACCCTGCGTAAAATAAACATGATTGACGTTTTAGAGGGAGGGAAAAAACATTTATTTAAAGTAATGAAGCCGGTTCCAGCTGCCCTTTGTGAAGAGAAGCCACGTGAAGTGTAATGTAAAGATGGGCTGGCTGCTTATATTCCCCGTAAACCCGTCATTAGGAGACAAATAAGCATATTAAGGCATCACATATGTAGACAAGTCTATTGTGATGTTCAGGAGGAAAGCACAGTATGTTACAAAGTAATTACTACTTACACATTTAAGAGAAGAAAGTTGCTATTTTTTGCCAAACTCCTAGCAACTAAAACTAGTTCCATCATTACAGCTGGTGCTGTGAGGAACATCATCCACCCCCAAATGTGAAAGTTTAAATTCAAAATCTAGTTCTATTCATTTTCATTTATATTTTTCTTCTCCTTTGTTAAAAAGAATCCAAGTTCTACTTTCCCTCTCCATCTTCCAGAATGTCCCTAACTTCCTCCTCGGATTCCAACACTTTATTCCCAATGCACACGGTCCCGAAAAATTCTGAATGTAAATAGGTGCTGCAGCAACCACCGGTTGGAAACAAAGATAATCAAAGCAAAAGAATGTCACATACTCACCACGGATCTCCAGAACGGGTCCAAAGCTTTATTCAGCAATCATATCGTTATAACAGAAGTAACGTTGCAGAACCTTGCAGGACCCCTTTATCACACGCACTGGAGAAAGGGGTCCTCCGAGGCTCCGAAATGTTGCTTCTGTTATAAAGTTTTGGACCCGATCTGGAGATCCATGGTGTGCTGGTGACATTTTTTCGCTTTGATCAGCTTCCTCCTTGGTCCAGCACCAGTGATCCTCCTCAGGTAGAATTGCACTCTTTAAAGTGTAAGTTCACCTTTCCAGAAAATCTGTAAGGTGACCTTACACTGGACCCCCTCCCCACGCCCCAGGGGAATACGTCATCACACAAGCTGGGCTCACAGTACTCCAGGACTGAGCAACACTTGACACACGATTATGTGAATGCTGCTTAGTCCTTGAAGAATGCCCATCTCCCTCCAGAGGAAGAAGAAGTAATGATGATGTCACCAGATGTGGCTATGGCAGCTGTTCCCCGCTGGCTCTAAGCTGGAGACCTGAGTGATCACATGACTGCTGATTGTTCAGTTCTTGAGTCTGCTCTGAGCAGAGAGCGGTGACTGTCAGTGAGCGCAGGGCTGTGGAAGGAGCGGGAGTAGCTGGCTCGGGCTCTCAGCAGAGCGCTGAGAGGCGGAGCCAGCTGCCGGTCAGGCATCTGACTGGATCCTTACATTATTGTCAGGATCCTTCCACAGCCGGGAATGGCTCTGTAATGTCAGCCAACAGCAGGCTTTAGCCCGCTGTCAGCTAATTCTGGGTCACACAAGTGCAAAAGTAAGTGCGTTCCTGTGGCCCAGAAAAATAGGATTTTTTGTACTCACCATAAAATCCTTTTCTCTGACATCCATGGACTGACACGGTGTCTCTTTACACTTTACACGTGGGTTATGTCCCTGCTTGCAGGAGAAGACCTAGGCAGAATGTGAGATGTTATACATACATTCTAAAAGCCAGAGCTGAACAGCCCCACCCAGGGGGCGGTCCCTCCGGGCATAACCCTCCCACTACAGTCAGCAGACTTCAGTTCGTAACAAAGCAGTACAAACTTAAAAAGGAAGGGTGGGTGCCGTGTCAGTCCATGGATGTCAGAGAAAAGGATTTTACGGTGAGTACAAAAAATCCTATTTTCTCTTATCATCCATGGACTGACACGGTGTCTCTTTACACTTTACACGTGGGATGTCCCAAAGCAGTGTCAAGAGGGATGGGAGCAGTATAAATGGAAAAACCAAACTTTCACTCCAAGAAGGCAGATCTCCTCAACGGAGGAGTCGCAACTTTAAACAGCGGCCTGCAGCACCCTGCGGCCGAAGGAAGCATCCGAAGATGCAGCCACATCAACCTTATAAAAAACTTAAAAGGTATGAACAGACGACCAGGTCATCGCCTTGCACACTTGTGCAACCGACGCTTGATGTCGGAAAACCCAGGAAGCACCAATTGCCCTGGTGGAATGCGCCGTAACCGGAAAGGGAGGCGCCCGCCCTTTGAGAGCATAGGCTTGAATGACGGTTTGTCTGATTCCCCTAGAAATGATGGCAGACGAAACCGCTTGGCCCTGTTATGGACCAGGGGCAGTCACAAACAGTGAGTCGGACTTCCGAATAGAAGCAGCAGCAGACAGGTACACCCGTAAGGCTCGTACCACATCCAATATGTGCAGCGTAAACTCTCTGGGATGCGATGGGTGAGGACACAAGGACGGAAGGATAATGTCCTCATGTAGGTGACAGGTAGACACCACCGTTGGCAAAAGGGGAGGTCGCGGATGCAACACCGCCTTATCCTTATGGATGACTAAATATGGCGACTTGCAGGACAAAGCCGCCAACTCAGACACTCGTCAAACAGAAGTGATTGCCACTAAAAGGCCACCTTCTGAGACAAGACAAGAGAGGAATATCCCGGATATTCCCAAAAAGGAGGTTCCTGGAGGACCGAGAGCACCAAATTCAGATCCCACGGTGGGAGAGAAGGCTTGACAGGAGGGAGCACATGGCGAACCCCCAACACAAGGTGCTAACCAAGAAATGACCCGCTAGAGGTCGCTGAAAGAAGACGGCCAAGGCCGAAATCTGATCCTTGATGGTACTCAAAGCAAGCTTTTGGGTCACTCCACACTGCAGAGGACGCAGGATTCTGGGGACGGAATACGTCCGAGGACGCCAGTCCAGCACTTTGCATATGGCGATATAAGCTTTCCAGGCACGGTGATAGATCTGTCCCTAACATGGTCAAAATGACAGAGTCCGAGAGACCTCGGTCCCTCAACACCTGGCTTTTAACAGCTCTGCCGTTAAAGCCAGAGACTGTAAGCCGGATGAAACATAGGACCTTGAGACTGAAGGTCCTCCCTCATCGGCAACCGCCAGGGAACGTCCGCAACGAGACGTACCAGATCAGCGTGCCAGTGACGCTGAGGCCAATCCGGAACAATTAGGATCACCGGAGTTTATATCAGGCGATAAGGACCCTATGGGGCCACCAACGCATCCGAGTCATCGCCCAAGGATCCCTGGATCTGGCCACAACCTCGACCCTTGCAACTGAGTCGAGAGGCCATCAGGTCCACATCTGACGTGCCCCACCGTCGGCAAAGGAGTTGAAATATGCAAGGACCACTCTTCCTGGTCCGGCGTCTGGCGATTGGCGACTCAGATAGTCCGCCCCTACAGAGCCGGCACGTTTCTTCCGGCCCACTTCAGGATACGGATTACCTCGGAAGCCGCAGCTGAGCTCCGAGTCCCCCCCGTGATGGTTTACATACGCCACCGCCGTGGCGTTGTCCGACTGGCTCCTGATGGAGCGACCCCGTACTCTCTCCGACCTGAGGAGAGATACAGTCTGATGGCCCGTATTTCCAGAACAGTGATTGGTAAACGGGCTCGTCCGGAGTCCAAGGCCTTGAGCCGACAGGACTCCCCAGACTCCACCCCAGCCCGGCAGGCTGGTGTCCGTCGTGAGTACCGTCCATTGGATGGGAGGGGAACGACTTTCCGGACCGAAGAGCCGAGGGTCCCAACCACCATGTCAGGGACGCCCTGACCAGGTGAATCACCTGGATCCGAAGATCCAAGGACAACGGGGATTTGTCCCAGGTGGACAAGATCTCCTTCTGCAATGCCCTGGTGTGTGATTGGGCATACGGAATGGCCGCGAAGGAGGCCACCAGGAGTCCCGGGACTCTCACGCAAACAACGGATTGACAACCATGTTCGGGATGTCAGCACCCGCACCGCAGACTGAAGTGTCAGCAACTTCTCCAGAGGTAGGATACCTTTGCCTCCAAGGAGTCCCGAACCAGAACTAGATACTCCAGACACTGAGTCGGGACCAGGACTGACTCCTGAATGTTCAGGAACCACCCGAAGTCCCTGAGGGTCTAATTGACGATAGTCACCTTTCCTCTAAGTCTGAGCCACTTTCTGCTCATAGCAGAAGACCGTCCAGATAGCCCATGACAGCAATAACTCGCCGTAACAGAAGGCTAGAACCGGAGCAAGCACCTTGGTGCCGAGGCAAGGCCGAAAGGAAGAGCCACAATCGATAGTGGACTTCGCTGATCGCAAGGCGCAGAAACTTCTGGTGACTTGCGCAGATCGGAACATGCAAGTAGGCGTCCTTGAAGTCCAAGGACGCCAGAAGAAAATCCCTTTGGTGGAGTGTAGCGATCACCGTGCGAATGGATCCCATGCGGAATTTCTGCACCTTCTCGAAGGCATTCAGGGCCTTGAGGTCCAGGATAGGTCGAACCACGTCCTATTTTTGGGACGACAAACAGATTCGAGCAGAATCCCTGAAAACTCTCCTGTGACGGAACCGGCACAATCACTCCGGGCCTGATCAAATCCTGTACAGCCCCCAAGAGGGCTGCCCGACAGGTAGGAAGGAGAGGAAGATTCAAGGGAAAGAATCTGAGTGGGGACCAGGATCGGAATACTATCCTATAACCTGAGGTGACCACCTCGCACACCCACCAGTCGGAGATTCGGGAGGTCCACCGATCCGTGAACCTGCAAAGTCGTCCCCCCACCCCAGAGTCGGGCGGAGGCAAGACTTCACGCGGAGGCGGGCTTGGGAGTCGCTTGTTTGGCTTACGCACCCAGGGGCACTTGTGCCCACCAGCCGCACTGCCGTCAGTCTGAGAGGGCCTCCCTGTGGACTCTGACTGACGAAAAAAAAAACCCGTATTGCTGGAAAGGAAGGCCCCTGTTTGCGGCGGGCCTCCTCACCCTTGCTAGTCTAAGGAAGAAGAGTGCGTTTACCTCCCGTGACATCCATGACGATGTCATCCAGAGCAGCACCGAAAGGTCTACCGCCTTTAAAATAGTAGATCCGTCAGGAGCTTCCTAAGGCTAGGTCAGCAGACCAGCATTTCAACCAGATAAGACGACGCAATACCACCGCCGAGACAGAGGCCCTGGATATTAAAGGGGCCGCGTTCAGCGTGGCGTCGCACACAGAAACCAGACCCTGAACCAGTTGGTAGGCCAGAGCAACTGTGTCTGGAGGAAGAATATGCTCCTGTACAGCTAGGTGCAACATTTTTGCCCAACCTGTAAGTGTTTTAGACACAAGGGTCACCGCTACCACAGGTCGTAGGGCGGATCCCAACAAGGCAAACATGGTTCTGCTCACCACTTCTGACCTCCTGTCAGTGGGGTCCTCAAATGCAGGAGTCCCCTCCATCGGGAGAGTGATGGCCTTGTTCAACCGGGCGACTGGAGGGTCGACCACTGGGGGAGAAGCCCACTTTTTAAGTAGGGCATCTTCAAGGGGTATCTGATAGACAAACGCCGCGGGACCATAAAAAAATTCTTCTGCGGCTTTTCCCAGACCTTATCAATGAGCTGGTCAAAGAAAGTACAATGGAAAAAAACCCTTTAGGAGGCCTGGCCTTAAAAGAACCAAAGGAGACAGTATCCGCCTGAGGTTCTGCATCCGCAGCATTTGAGCTTGAGAGTGTCCCTCACCGCAGTCATGAGCACACTAACAAGCGCCCTGTCATTTACTGACTCAGAACTGGAGTTTCCCTCATAAGGAATGTCCTGTTCAAAACCATCCATACATTCAGAACTAGGGTCCTGAGCGATAGTGGCTAGGCCCATATCTGAATCAGCGCACTGCCCTCGAGTAGATAAAGTGGGGAGAGGGCGCCTTTTTGTGCCTTGCGCTTGCACACAGCTCCTATCCTGGTCAGAAATTGATTCCAGGGCTGCCCACAACAGGTCCATAGGGACCGCAGTGCTGAAGCACTGCCTGTTGCCACTGACATTTTTAGGGGAAGCTGGTGACACAGACTCCATTATGTCCCTCTCTGAGACTCTCTCAGATAAAAAGTCCACCCACAGGCTGTGCTGACTGAGGAGGGAGCGCCAAGGGGACTCACCAAACCGGACCAGGGACCGCTTAGTTCCGCTGTCTGTACCGCGCTGTGTCAGCGCTGGTAAGCTGTGAGGAGATTTGAGGAGATTCGCGCTGCTACAGCAGCGCTAGAGGCCAAACTAGTGCTGAAAAGCGCGCGGGCTACAAGAAAATGGCCGCCGCACTTCACTGAGGCGATCCGCGGCAAGATGGCCGCCATGACGCCGTTAAAATGAAACAGCACACACGCACAGCGCCACTCGGCGCTCAGGCCCCAAAAAAAAAAAAAAACACACAAAAAAGCCCCAAGGCATACATTGCAGACCAGCATGAGCCCCCCAAGAACAGTGTGACCCCCAAGCACCCCACACAGCCAGCGCCAGTAATGGTGACAGAGAGTGACAATAAAATACAGGGGGAGACAGGGAAAATCCCCCACAGAGAAACACACAGCCCTTTGTACTCACCTGCAGGCAGGAGAGACTACTTACCCGTCCCCTGAGGGACACACTGGTGTTTCTGACAGGACTATCACAGTGCAGTACTGAGTAGCTGTCGGCCCGGTCCACCGCGAAAGATACAGTCAGTCAGGAGCTGTTCAGTCTTGAGAGGACCGTGGGAGCATGAAAGCAAACCCGGCCACCCCTGGAGTCATGGGGCCTGTCGTGAACTGAGTCTCACGCACAGAAGGCGAGGATCAGCACGCTCGATGGTCGGACAGGGAAGACTACGAGGATATCTTGTGACCAACATGTTGCCCAGCTGACAGTTGATAGAAGATTCTCAAAAATAAAATAAAAAATAATTCCAAAAAGGAATAAAATAGGTCAGGAGACTGGCTCCTGAGGGAGCCACGTCTTCTCCTTCTGCTAGGCAGAAAAAAACTGAAGTCTGCTGACTGTAGTGGGAGGGTTATGCCCGGAGGGACCGCCCCCTGGGTGGGGCTGTTCAGCTCTGGCTTTTAGAATGTATGTATAACATCTCACATTCTGCCTAGGTCTTCTCCTGCAAGCAGGGACATAACCCACGTGTAAAGTGTAAAGAGACACCGTGTCAGTCCATGGATGATAAGAGAAAGAAGTATGACCAACAAAAATCTTTGGCTATACTTCTCTTTTAATACCCACTTGCTGATTGCAATACGTATATATACGTTGCAGCTTGCAAATGGTTTACCAGGGTTATAGCTGAAGCTATCAGCCATAACCCCAGTATTTTATTTTTCCGCCAGCAATTCCCTTTCTCGTGAAAGTGGTCCGAGCGTCTAATTAGCTACTGAATCAATTTCAGAAGCAGCGGGTGGGGTCATTCCTCCCGGGTCATTCCCCCCCCCCACCACCACCACCACCACTCGACAGTGTTCGTTGGGTTTAATGTTTTTACCGGCAAGCATGTGAAACAATCCAAAGGTTTGTGCGACTGGCCATAGAGGTGAATGGAGACCAAGTCGTCACCGATCACCTCTATGATCTTGGAGGACCAGAGCAACATCATGACATCACTTCTGGTCCAGGGTGGAAGTAAACAAACTTTTTATTGTATTTTATTTTTATGCTTATAAAAAGTAGAGGAGAGATGTGAGGTCTTATGTGGATACTAAATGTTCAGATTCTTGCATAAACTAAGACATGACTGGTTCTCTTATTCAGCCATTGTGTAGAACAGTCTTGTCACGCCATTGCACATTTTGTAATAAAGTCACGCTCGTTTGTTAAAATCATGTCAACAAGTCTTGAACAAGCGTGTAGACTGCGAGGGACTGACATAACAGGTTATTAATGCCGGCTTTTATGATTGGCTGTAGGGAATTGCATCTCGAAGGATCAGGAGAATTCAGAGGATTCTGCCGAGCGCAGCAAAGCAGCTCTTCCTATTCTCCTCCACTGAGCCGGTTCCTATCAGCGGGACAATAATGCGATATGACTGGTGAGCGCAATGCGGCCCGATTCTGGATCTGTGTCAAAGATCACATGTTTTCAGAACATTCAATGAGCTTTCCAAGAATGGGAATATGATTCCTTCGGCAGGGACTCTCCCTTACTACACATTCTAGGGTGGACAAAATTAAAGGAAAATAACCCCCAAAAATATTGGCATCTAAATTTCCCATATAACCCAAATACAAATAAAAGCAGCAAGCCTTTTGGTTAACAAAATCTACTTCAGACTGGCCGGGATGCTATAATATATCCAAATACATTGACCACTTGACCTCCGGAAGGTTTTACCCCTTCATGACCAGACCATTTTTTTTGCTGTTCAGCACTGCGCTAGTTTAACTGGCAATTGCGCAGTCATGCAACACTGTACCCAAATTACATTTTATATAATTTTTTTCACGCAAATAAAGCTTTATTTTGGTGGGATTTCTTAACCTCTTCGTGCAGGCGCCTCCCGGCCCTTTAAGAGGTTTAGGATGCCGAGAGGCAGGGCGGGGCTTAAGATCACGTGACCAGTCAGTCATGGCGGGACACATGATCCGGAAACTCACGGTTGCTGCTTTCGGTTAGGCACCCGTAACTGTACCAGGAGCGCTCAAGCACACGCATTCTCGGCACGGCTGTATTGACAGGAATTCACGCAAAATATGCGGCCTCCCAGCGCCGAGGACCAGGTGCAGAGAGGCCACATATTTGCGTGCGGCCGGTGCCAAGGGGTTAATTATATAAACGAAAAAAGACCACAGATTTTGGGGGGAAAAAACAATATTTACTACTTTCTGTTATAAAACATATCCAATAAAAAATAAAAATAGGCTAAAATATATTCTTCCACATGTCTTTGGTAAAAAAAATAAAAATATAAGTGCATATTGATGGACGCTATACTGTAATGGCAGTGACGAGTGACTTATAGTGGGTCAGGTGATTGTGTGGCGGGAAATCTGGCACTAAGAGACACTGATTGGGAGGGTCACTAACTGACACTGACATCGCTGGTGATATGAATGCAGTGATGAGTGATAATACTGTACACTGACACTGTACTAATGACACTGGCTGGGAAGGGGTTAACATCTAGCAATCAATGGGTTAACTGGGTGCCCACCAAGTGTAATGTGTGCTGCTTTTACTTTCTGATCTGGCTGTTTTTTCTCCCTGCATTTCAGGGAGAACAAACAGCCAGATCGCTGTTCCCTGTACACAGAGTTCTGTGTGTTTGTAAACAGAAAACTCTGTGTGTGATTGGACACAGCCGATCAGCAGGCTTCAGCCAAAATCATTGGGTGAAACCTGCTGCCAAACTCATACTGTGTGTGTGCAATCACCTGGAAGAAGGCCAGTCACGTATGTACCTTCCGCCCACTCGCAGTATATTTACCATGAATGGTTAAAGACAAACTCAAGGCAGATAATAAACAGGCCATTTTTTGCAATACGACACTGTTGTTTTAACTGACAATTGCGCGATCATGCCACGCTGTACCCAAACAAAATTGATGTCCTTTTTTTCCCACAAATAGAGCTGTCTTTTGGTGGTATTTGATCACCTCTGCAGTTTTTATTTTTTGCACTATAAACAAAAAAAGAGCGACAATTTAAAAAAAATATGTATATTTTTTTACTTTCTGCTATAATACATATCCAAATAAGAAATATAAAAAAACTAATTTATTCATCAGTTTAGGCCAATATATATTCTGCTACATATTTTTGTTAAACAAAATTGCAATAAGCGTATATTAATTTGCGCAAAAGTTATAGCGACTACAAAATAGGGGATAGATTTATGTTTTTATTGGCAATGGCGGCGATCTGCAATTTTTAGAGGGACTGCGACATTTCGGCAGACAAATCTGACCCCAGGTGACACTTTTTGGGGACCAGTGACATTATTATAGTGATCTGTGCTAAAAAAATGCAGTGATCAATGTTTAAATGAAACTGGCAGGGAAGGGGTTATCACTAGGGGGGGCGATCAAGGGGTTAAATTTGTTCCCTGGGTGTGTTCTAATTGTGTGGGGGATGGGCTCACTGGGACAACACAGAGATCGCTGTTCCTGATCACTAGAAACAGCAGATCTCCATGTTGTCCCGTCAGAACAGGGATCCGCCTTGTTTACATAGGCAGATCCCCGTTCTGCCTCTCTGTGGAGCGATCGTAGGTAGGCGGCGTACATCGAGTCCTCCGCTCCCATGGCGCGCATCTGGCGTGTGCGCGCCCACAGTATCTATTACACAAAGCGGTGTACAGGTACATCGTTTTGCGCAATAGAGCTGGCCTGCCGCAGTATACCGTATATACTCGAGTATAAGCTGAGATTTTCAGCCCTTTTTTTTGGGCTGAAAGTGCCCCCCTTGGCTTATACTCAAATCAGTGTACCTGGAAATATTGAGAGGCTGCGGGCGTCCATTTAAAACTCACGGTCTCCTCCTGTCTCTTCCGTGATAGGCGGAACTCTGTCTGCTGAGAAATGCCTATCACGAACGTTCTCTCATCCTCACCCATCCCAGCAGACACTGTGTTCAGTGTTCCGCCAATCACGGACGCCTTTTCATCCTCGGACAAGAGGACGTCCGTGATTGGCAGAACACTGATCACACTGTCTACTGGGAAAATGAGTCCGAGGTTATGAGAACGTCCGTGATAGGCTGAACGGTGTCAGCTGAGAAACGCCTATCACGGAAAGGATCAGGAGGAGACCGAGTTTTAAACAATGAATAGACACCCGCAGCCTCTCAATTTCAAGGCACAGTGAGGTTGCAAATGGGCATTGTTGACCCTCTGCATTCTCACCCTCGGCTTATACTCGAGTCAATACATTTTCCCAGTTTTTGGGGGTAAAATTAGGTCCTCGGCTTATACTCGGGTTGGCTTATACTCGAGTATAAATGGTATGTACTGTGGCTGGTTGGCAAGTGGTTAAAGACATACATTACTGCAGCTCTGTAATCACTAATACATCATTAAATTAAAGTAGACCTATAGGCAAAACTTTTTTTTTTCATTTTGGATAGAGCAAGGGAAGGGCATATAACCCCTGTAAGGTTTATTTTTGCCAACTGTGTCCCATTGTGGAGATTTCCCTTCACTTCCTGTCCCATAGCCAAACAGGAAGCGAGAGGAAATCCCTGAAAATTAGGGAATTCCTTGGGGACGCCCAGGTCACCAGAACTATGCTATGCATACTAGCTCATTATGCCTTTCTTTTGCAGGGTTTTTTATTTTTTTATTTTTTTTTACTTTACTTCCTCTTTAACTACACTTCAGAGTGCATGAGTGTCATGGGAAATGTAGTTCCAAAACATCTGGGGTGCCAAGGTTCTCCATCACTGGTCTAGGATGACCTGGGCTCAGAGGAATTTGGTTAAATAATGCTCGCCATCAGACTGGGGGCATCTAGTGGCACAAAAAAAGCACTGCAGAGGAAATCTCTGGATTTTGATGACTATTGCAGCAAAAGCTGATTTTTTTTTTTATTGAATTTTTTTTTTTTTTGCTTTCTTATTTTTGGTTGTAGTTCTGCTTTTAGTGCAATTGGATAAATGCTGGTAAAAACCCATCGTCACAAAACCAGACCTTTAAACACACTGCTCCTGGTCGGTCTGCCTTTTCTATCGCCAATACACACACCAGGTGATGGTCCGATTCTCTTCCGGATAAGTGTACAAATATAGTAGGATGAGCGCACACCAACGTGTTGGAAAATCCGGTACTTTATTCAGTCTTCTGGTAATAAAAACATCATAGCTCACACAAACGAGACAGGGTGGTACACAAAACCAGAGCGATCAATTAGGACTGCATTATTGTTTATAATTTATTTTTATTCAGTCTGGAGGGGATGTTTTTTTTGTTGTTTTTTTTTAATTCTCAAGGGTGCAGATTCTGTAGCAGAATGAAGTGAATTCCCCATACACTGAAGGGTTAAGTCTACACACATTGTCATGGAAGGAGTAATAATTATGCATCTCCCATCTCTCCCTTGCTTGTCTCATAGCACTTGTTTTCCTAATAGGATTTTAATTTTGTAATTGGATTGCTTTTCAAATCCCTAATGTTGCAAAGTGTGTTGTTCTTCCAGAGATGTTTTGCCATAACACCCCCCAGCGGGGAGCAGGAAGGGTGGGAGAGCACAACGGGACACGGCTCTACTACCTTACAGAGATTTCAGTTTTTCCAAAACACTGCAGTGCTGGGGGGGGGGGGAAAATATACAAATAACAGAGATTTCATCAAAACTAAAACCAAATACTGCTCTGCTCAGCCGGTGCCCCTATGTGCTCCTCATATGAGGCACACCGGAAAAAATGTGGACTCACCGTTTTTAAATGCATCCAATTCACATAACATGTGAATGTGAATGGCTTTCAATGGGGCCGCTGGTTCACGCATGTCCAGGGCAACCGCCGTGCGATTTAAAAAAGGCTCCTGTGCGTTTTTGGGTTTGGTTCAGGTGCGAATTCAGGGATATATATATATATATATATATATATATATATATATTTTTTTTTTTTTCCACTGAATTCTCACCTGAACCGTTAGGCCCCTTTCACACGGGACGGATCAGTAATGATCCGCCCCTTGAACCTCCGCTTGCTCAGCGGGGATCGCTCCGTTGATCCCCGCTGAGCCGGCGGATAACAGGGCGGTCCTCGCACACTGTGCAGGGACCGCCCTGTCAGATTTCCGCTCTCCCCTATGGGGGAATCGGATGTACACGGACCGTCTGTCCGTGTTCATCCAATCCGCTCCGCAGACGGATAGAAAAATAGGAATTTTTCTATCCAGAAAAACGGAGCATTGCGGACACGGAGGAGATCGGGTGTCAGCGGATGTTTCATCCGCTGACACCCGCGATCTCATAGGGACCAATGTATATCCCTTTTTCATCCGTAAACGGATGAATGAAAAAGTGGACAAGAATTTTCGTTCGTATTTCGCACCATTAGTGGGCTGCAGCAACAGCCGATTTTCGGGCGGCCATCGAATTTTAATAATCCAACATGTTGGATATTTTTTTTTTAAAACAAACGATTTTCTAATCAATGATGGGAGAATCGTGCGAGAAATGTAATCAAAAAAGAAATGCGCATATGCAAGAAAAGAATATTCCCGGAAAGAAAAGAAGATTCCCAGACACAAAAAAATCTTTTCTGTAGGAACATGAGGTGAAATTGAGGCTGGGTTCACACTTGTGCGGTGCGAATTCCAGCTCTCTTATCTCTGCAAAAAGATAAGAGAGCTGTTCAGCAGATCATCTCCATTTTAGCTGCGAATTTGGTGACCTGGGAGAGAGGAGGGGGAGGGGGAAGTGTAGTGAGGTGAAGAAGAGAAATCCTGATGAGAACTGAACACATCTGCGAATCAGATGTGTGCCCATAGAAGATAAAGGGCCTGAATTCCCACCTAAGCCGCACCGCAATGCTTAGAAAACGCACACGTTTTTTGGGCAATGCGCAGTGCAAAAGCATTGCACATATGTGAACCAACCTCATTAAAATCAATGTATTTTATAATGTTATGCGAATTGGATGCGGTTTAGGCCGCAACCAATTCGCATAGGTGTGAAGGGGGCCTGAAGGTTTGGTCGGTCGAATTTCAAAATCAATGGTGGCAGCATCGGATCACAAAACGCACAAATTTTCTGATTTTCAAAAGAAAGTTCTTTTTCGAAATTCGACCCGTGTATGGCCAGCATTACTCATCCTTAAAGGCCCAGACACACGATAAGAAAATCGTACGAAAATGTCCGTTCAACAAACAATCAGCCGACAATCTGATCATTAGTATAGTGCTTTCGATAGTCGAATTTGACTGTTTGAATTACAATGACTGAAGGTGCAGGCTAGAAAAGTGTTATCATATTTTATCAATAATGACAAATTGCAAAGGTTTGAATATGGAATAAAATTATATTATTTGAACACAAATGTGATATAATGTATTAGGTATCTTTTTAAAGTCTCTATTTTTTTGTGGTCTTTCTTTGAGCCGAGATACCTAATTTTACCACAAAAAACTGTGAAAACGTATTGACTCGAGTATAAGCCTAGGGTGTCCATCTGCATGCCACACTGTGTCCATGCCTCACTGTGTCCATGCCTCACTGTGTCCATGCCTCACTGTGTCCATGCCTCACTGTGTCCATGCCTCACTGTGTCCATGCCTCACTGTGTCCATGCCTCACTGTGTCCATGCCTCACTGTGTCCATGCCTCACTGTGTCCATGCCTCACTGTGTCCATGCCTCACTGTGTCCATGCCTCACTGTGTCCCTGCCTCTCTGTGCCCCTGCCTCTCTGTGCCCCTGCCTCTCTGTGCCCCTGCCTCTCTGTGCCCCTGCCTCTCTGTGCCCCTGCCTCTCTGTGCCCCTGCCTCTCTGTGCCCCTGCCTCTCTGTGCCCCTGCCTCTCTGTGCCCCTGCCTCTCTGTGCCCCTGCCTCTCTGTGCCCCTGCCTCACTGTGCCCATGACTAGACTGAAGTTTTAACATGGGAGTCTATGGAAGGGGTGTCCGGATTTGAAAAATTCGGTGCTCCCCGGCCGTAGGTCCCCCAGACAACAAACTTTGCACACTTGTAGAGGAGACATGGGGTTATATGTGTGCCATGTGTGGGGTCCAGGGGACTTACGACCGGCCGGTACCGTGTCCCCAAATTTACCAAAGAAATTACCTTTTAACATTAGAGTCTATGGAAGGGGTGCCCGGCTTTGAAAAATCGGTGCTCCCTGGCCGTAGGTCCCCCGAACAACAAGCTTTGCACACTTGGGGCTACATGTGTGCCAAGTGTGGGGTCCAGGGGACTTACGACCGGCCGGAACCAGGTCCCCAAATCCGGGAGATCAGGCGCAAAAAAGGTGACTCAAGTATAAGCCGAGAGGGGCATTTTCAGCACAAAAAAATGTGCTGAAAAACTCGGCTTATACTTGAGTATATACAGTATGTTGTAGCATTAACAGGTCCCTTCACTAGAAACACCTGAATTTAATCATTTGGAGGGGAGCCCAAATGGCCATATAGGCGTTGATTTACTAAGACTGGAGAGTGCAAAATCTGGTGCGGCTCTGCATTGAAACCAATCAGCTTTCGCCCTCGTTCACACTGAGGGCGGGTTTGAAATTGTGTGAGTTTAGCTGAATGCACACGATTTAGAACCTGCATTTCAGTGTGAGTTTGGGGGGGGGGGCGATTTGACAAATATCTGAGCTTGTTTATGCACAGATGTCTATTAAAATCCCCCCCTAAGTCGCCAATCGGCGTCGCAACGATTCAGACCGTGCCGTTGCCGGAAATAGGCTCCGATTTGGCATGTAATTTGACATGTCAAATCGCATGTCAAATTGGCCAAATGTGAACGGGGGCTCCAGGTTTGTTTTGCCAAAGCTTACGACCCCATTCACACAGGGGCAACACGACTTCCAGCGCGACTTTGGGAGGCAACTTGGACACGGCTTGAGTTTGAATCACAGCGCGACTTGGGGCGACTTCAGCGCGACTTGTGTTGACTGAAGTCGCCTCTAAGACAGGGGACTTTGCCAATGGCCAATCAAAGAGTAATCAGCTCTGTGGGAGGGAGGGGTTTGCCGAGAAAACTATTTTTATTTCCTGTAAAGTTGCTTCAGTTAAGACAGGGGATCCAACTTGGAGGCGACGTCCATTGAAATCAATGGGTACAGGTCGCCCAGAAGTCAACTAGAAGTCGGATCGAAATAATACAGGAACCTTTTTTGAAGTCTGAGCGACTGCAGTAGTGTGCATTAAGACGGCTCCATTCACTTACATTGATTTTCTCATGCAGCGCGACTTGGGGCGACTTGAAGTCGGTTCCAAAGTCATCCCTGTGTGAATGGGCTCTTATTGAACAAGCTGAAGTTAGGAGCTGATTGGCTACCATGCACAGCTGCACCAGATTTTGCACTCTCCATTTTTAGTAAATCAACTCCATAGCGTAGCTTTGATGGTCAGGTGTTCACAAACATTTACCCTTAGGCCTGGTTCACACTGGGGCGACAAACGCTCCGACATTGGGAGCTCATGTCGCATGACGTGTGAAAATCAATGTTTCCCTATGGGAGCCGTCCTAACTGGTCCGACACATGTCGGTCCGACTTTGAAAATGCTCCCTGTACTACTTTGGTCCGACTTTGATCCGACTTCAGCCCATTGACTATCATTGAAGTCGGATCAAAGTCGGACCGCAGTCTTGCATGGTCCGACTTTGGCATGCGACTTGTGCTGTACTGCTCTTGAGGGGGAACTCCAGGCCAAATTTTAAATAAAAAACCGGCGTGGGTTCCCCTCCAGGGGCATACCAGGCCCTTGGGTCTGGTCTGGATTTGAACGGGCGCCCCTACGCCGAAAAAACGGCGTGGGGGTCCCCCCAAAATCCAAACCAGACCCTTATCCGAGCACACAACCTGGCCGGCCGCAGGGGAAGAGGGGGGGACGAGAGAGCGGCCCCCCCTCCCTCCTGAACCGTACCAGGCCGCATGCCCTCAACATGGGGGGTTTGGTGCTCTGTGGCAGGGGGGCGACCTGCGGCCCCCCCACCCCAGAGCACCCTGCCCCCATGTTGATGAGGACAGGGCCTCTTCCCGACAACCCTGGCCGTTGGTTGTCGGGGTCTGCGGGCGGGGGGCTTATCGGAATCCGGGAGCCCCCTTCAATAAGGGGGTCCCCGGATCCCGCCCCCCCACCCTATGTGAATGAGTATGGGGTACATTGTACCCCTACCCATTCACCTGGTGGACAAAAAATTGCAATAAAAAAACACTACACGGGTTTTCAAAGTAATTTATTGCACAGCTCCGGGGGTCTTCTTCCGACTTCCGGGGGTCTTTTCCGACTTCCGGGGGTCTTTTCCGACTTCGAGGGTCTCCGGTGTCGTCTCCCGCTCTCCGGTTCTTTCTTCCGCCGGGCCTCCGCTAACTTCTTTTTAGCTCTCTTGCTAACAGAGGCCCGGTCTTCCCCGTTGTCTCGTCTGGCTCTCCGTTGTCCTTCTGGCGGCCCCTCCACTAACTTCTTTTTAGCTCTTTCGCTAGTGGAGGGGCCGGGCTTCCCGTCGCCGTCGGCTTCTTCTTCCCTCTTCTCCTCCTCGATGTTGACGCGTCGCTTCTTCCCGCTGTAATACTGTCTCTCCGCTCCGCTCCGCATTAATATAGGCTTCTCATGACGTCAGTCACATGTTCCAGGGCACATGGCCCCGGAGCATGTGACTGTGACGTCATGGGAACATGTGACTGTGACGTCATGAGAAGCCTATATTAATGCGGAGCGGAGCGGAGAGCCAGTATTACAGCGAGAGGAAGCGACGCGTCAACATCGAGAAGGAGAAGAGGGAAGAAGAAGCCGACGGCGACAGCGACGGGAAGCCCGGCCCCTCCACTAGCGAAAGAGCTAAAAAGAAGTTAGTGGAGGGGCCGCCAGAAGGACAACAGAGAGCCGGACGAGACAACGGGGAAGACCGGGCCTCTGTTAGCAAGAGAGCTAAAAAGAAGTTAGCGGAGGCCCGGCGGAAGAAAGAACCGGAGAGCGGGAGACGACACCGGAGACCCCCGGAAGTCGGAAGAAGACCCCCGGAGCTGTGCAATAAATTACTTTGAAAACCTGTGTAGTGTTTTTTTATTGCAATTTTTTGTCCACCAGGTGAATGGGTAGGGGTACGATGTACCCCATACTCTTTCACATAGGGTGGGGGGGCCGGGATCCGGGGGCCCCCTTATTGAAGGGGGCTCCCGGATTCCGATAAGCCCCCCGCCCGCAGACCCCGACAACCAACGGCCAGGGTTGTCGGGAAGAGGCTCTGTCCTCATCAACATGGGGACAGGGTGCTCTGGGGTGGGGGGGCCGCAGGTCGCCCCCCTGCTCCAGAGCACCAAACCCCCCATGTTGAGGGCATGCGGCCTGGTACGGTTCAGGAGGGAGGGGGGCCGCTCTCTCGTCCCCCCCTCTTCCCCTGCGGCCGGCCAGGTTGTGTGCTCGGATAAGGGTCTGGTTTGGATTTTGGGGGGGCCCCCACGCCGTTTTTTCGGCGTAGGGGCGCCTGTTCAAATCCAGACCAGACCCAAGGGCCTGGTATGCCCCTGGAGGGGAACCCACGCCGGTTTTTTAATTTAAAATTTGGCCTGGAGTTCCCCTTCAAGATTCATACCAAACACAGTGCCTGATATTGGCGGGGATCCAAAACGGATCCCCGTTCATTGAAAGTCGGACATATGTCGGCTTCATGTCGCAGGGCAAAGTCGGATCCAAAGTAGGACAGATGTCGTGTCGCACTAGTGTGAACCCAGCCATAAGGTGTATTTTAATCCTTTTTTTTTTTTGTGTGGTCCTACTGAATTACAGCTGATACTTCCATAACCACATTGGTGCCATTCCATAACAACAGTGGTGCCATTTTTCAACTCGATCAAACTTGGATGAACTCGACCTTTACTGTTAAATATTCAGCCAGCCAAAGTGAGAAAATGACATTTACAAGCATCCACATTTAAATCAGCAGCTCCTCGCGCTTAATGATCAGGGAGCGGGTGACTTGAAGAATGTGGCCATGCAGCACAGACAGCAGAAATGAATAGACAGCCATATAGAACATTATAATGAACAGTTGTTCCGTGGCAGTTATCCCCATGAATTAGACAGAGAAATTATGCACCAGTGACTCATATACAATGTAAAATATGGCAAACATCTGTTGATTCGTCATAAAGACATATTGTTCATTAGCACAAATTAATTCCCCCTCCTATGAATGAGCTATTAGATATCACAGATATATTATTACCATAACAATCGGGGCTGATTGTTCTATAACCACACAGAACTCTCCAGCATCTACTAAACCCTTAAAGCCCAACTCCATGTTTGGGTACAGTGACCCCTTAGAAGTAGGAAGGCCATTACCGAAATTTAAAAAAATCTTTTTGCAAAACCTAATAGCTATTAACTCTTTTCTGTGTAGCCAATCATACTGTAGAAGTCCCTCATGCTGTATGGATGATTTACTCTTCAGAGTTAACTTGTATTTATTGTTACATACCGTATATACTCGAGTATAAGCCGACCCGAGTATAAGCCGAGGCCCTAATTTTACTTCAAAAAATGGAAAAACGTATTGACTCGAGTATAAGCCTATGGTGAGAATGCAGCAGCTACTGTAGGCGGAAAAGAGGGTCAACAATGCCCATTTGCAGCTTCACTGTGCCCATTTGCAGCTTCACTGTGCCCATTTGCAACCTCACTGTGCCCATTTGCAACCTCACTGTGCCCATTTGCAACCTCACTGTGCCCATTTGCAACCTCACTGTGCCCATTGCAACCTCACTGTGCCCATTGCAACCTCTGTGCCCATTGTAACCTCACTGTGCCCATTGCAACCACACTGTGCCCATTGCAGCCTTACTATGCCCATTGCAGCCTCACTGTGCCCGAGTCAGTGTACCTGTATTCTTGCGGGTGTCCATTTTTCCATCACAGAGGTCCTCTCATCCTCAGACTCAGTTTCCCAGCAGACACTGTGTTCAGTGTTCCGCCAATCACGGACCTTTTTTCATCCTCGGACAAGAGGACGTCCGTGATAGGCGGAACACTGAACACAGTATCTGCTGGGAAAGCCTGAGGATGAGAGGACCTCCGTGATAGGCGGAAGCGGAACACAGTGTCAAACGCCTATCACGGAACGGGACCAGGAGGAAGCAGCAACTTTTGAAAAATGGACGCCCGGAGTCCTTCAGGTACACTGTCTCGAGTATAAGCCGAGGGGGACTATTTTCAGCCCTAAAAAAAGGGCTGAAAAACTTGGCTTATACTGGAGTATATACGGTAATTACATAGTTAGTCAGGTTTAAAAAAGACACAAGTCCATCTAGTTCAACCAATAAAAGAAAATAAATAAAAAAATACAATCCCATATACACAATTCTATGCCCACAGTTGACCCAGAAAAAGGCAAAAAACCCCAGCAGAGCATGATCCAATTTGCTACAGCAGGGGGAAAAATTCCTTTCTGATCCCCCGAGAGGCAATCGGATATTCCCTGGATCAACTATACCTATAAATGTCAGTACCCAGTTATATTATGTATATTTAGGAAAGAACCCAGATCTTTTTTAAAGCAATCTACTGAGCTGGCCAGAACCACCTCTGGAGGGAGTCTATTCCACATTTTCACAGCTCTTACTGTGAAGAAACCTTTCCGTATTTTAAGATGAAATCTCTTTTCCTACAGAAGTAAAGAGTGCCCCCTTGTCCTCTGTGATGACCTTAAAGTAATTAACTCAACACCAAGTTCACTATATGGACCCCTTATGTATTTGTACATTGTGATCATATCCCCCCTTAATCTCCTCTTCTCAAGAGAGAATAAATTCAGTTCCTCTAATCTTTCCTCATAGCTGAGCTCCTCCATGCCTCTTATCTGTTTGGTTGCCCTTCTCTGCACTTTCTCCAGTTCCCCGATATCCTTTTTGTGAATTGGTGCCCATATCTCTCTTAATACAACAAAGGACTTTTCTCACTTGAAACTGCTGCTTGGCATTGCATGCTATTATTGAGCTTATGATCTACCAAAACCAATCTACCATTCTCAGTAGGGACTAATCTGCCTATGCCTTTCATCCCTCCTATTATGCAGTGAAATTGGCAGGCCTGAGGAATGTCATGCGGCAGTCAATATTTGCATTAGGGTTGCACCGATACCGATATTGGTGCCGATACAAAGCATTTGCACGTGTATCGGTACTCGTGCAAATGCTCGGATACCTGAAATCCATACTTTCAGGCTCGGTTCTTTCAGCTGTCAGTGGGATTCCCCCACTGACAGCTGAAATGTAAAAACGAAAAAAAAGCCAGCAATTATCCATTGCTAAGGAGCAGGGCTGCCATGTCCTTAAAAACCGATGACTCATTCAGCTGTCAGTGGGGTTTTCCTGTTGACAGCTGAAGTGTAAATGAAGTACCGGCAATTGGAGCTGTCAAAAAAAAAAAGAGAAAAGGAGCCAAGCAATGTTTATCAATGTTTATCAACAGCATTGCTCAGTCGCTGAAACAGAAAGATAAAAAGAAACATTGTTTCTTTTTGTATCTTTATCTACAGATCAAAGGACTGAACTTCGATCTGCAGATGAAGTCAGTTTAAAACAACCTGTCAAGTACAAAATATATATTACTCTTTCGTCCATGGACCGACACAGCTTCTCTATTGACAAAGTGGGTATTATCCGTTAATTAGGAGTGACTAGGCAGAAAAACTTGTAAAAAGTGTTGCATCACACCTTCTACAGTACCGCCCAGGGGGCGGACCCTCTGGGTATACCCTCTCAGTCTGCACATCGCAGATCAGTTTTTTTCTGTCTAGCAAGGAGTAGGACATGGCTCCCTTCGGGCTCATTGGTCCGGGGAAAAAAGATATATATATTTTTTATTTTTTTGCTACATTTGTTGTTTCCTGCGATCTTCGATCAACTGCCGACTGGGTGACAGGCTGGATCCTCGATCCTTGTAGTCTCCCCAGTTTCGGCCATCGAGCGTGTGCCGACCCTAGCTACGCGCTGGGTTTTCCACGACACGCCCGTCGCTCCACGGGTGGCCGGTGAGCCTACGCTCCAGGGCCTGCATCGGACCGCTCAGCTTCGGCTGACCTTACGGCCGAGTCGCAGCAGCCTGGCCGGTGAGCTTACGCTCCAAGGCTTGCATCGGACCGCTCAGCTTCGGCTGACCTTACGGCCGAGTCGCAGCAGCCTGTCCGGTGAGCGTCATGCTCCAGGGCATACATATGATCGTCCCTTCTGGGTCCAATCACAGCATGCCTGGCCAACAGTCACCTTCCGTGCGCGGACGATGATCTGTTTGGAATGTCTTCCAGCAGAATACATGCAGGATAGGTAAGTAAAACTCCCCTGCCTCGGCTGGGTGATTTAGCTGGACATTCCTGGAGAGATCAAGTAAGTGGTTGTGGCCCCTTTCTTCCCTCTCTCCCTGCCTTTCCCTCCTCCCTGGGCTTCTAGCTAAAGGTTGCTGGGTGCTGGGGGTCACCTAGGGGGTCCCACTGGAGCGGGGCTGGCTGTAACTAACATTTAAAAGAAATGTCATTTTTGCTTACCTGTGTTTCTGTGTCTCCATGCTGTCGGCGGCCATTTTGAGGTGGTCCATGCCAAGTTTGGCCTCTTGTAACTGCCTGGCGGCCATCTTCCTGTAGTTCGGCCACACCCACTGGCCCCTATCAGGTGATCGGCGGCCATGTTTGTCCACCCTGTATGCAGATATTGCCGTTCGGCGGCCATCTTTTTTGTGGGCTATGGCTGCCTGACCTCTATCTTCTGTCGGCGGCCATTTTCTTAGAGCCCACATTATCTTCCATACAGACGGTTTTGGCAACCATTTTGCGAGAGCCTCCGGCCTCTAGGGTGCATTACACTGGCGCGAAAATTCACACAGGAAGTGCTGATAAAAGAAGCAGACTGACACAGCAGCAAGGGGACAGCATCATAGGCGCAGCATAGCAGTACCTATCCAGGGTGGTGAGTCCTCTGGGTAACCCAGCATCTCTGCAGCGCAGGAGGGTGGCCTATTGATATCTTGCCTGGAGCCCTGTGAGTGTCAGCGTGTGGTCAGCATGGCATCTGAGCCAGATGTCTTCTCCCCTGAAACACCAGATTTAGCAGCTGGTGTCCCTGAGGTGTCTATGGACGCTATGTCGGCAATCCTAGAGGCGTTTGCTGCCAGGGTGGAAGCAGCACACGGGAATACAGGGGGTAATAAACGCCCCCGTCCCCTGCAATCTTCTGGGGATATTTCTGATGCAGAACCAGGTCCAGCTACGGCTCATGGCCCAGATTCTGATGCATCAGAGACTGCAGACCGTGACCGATCGGACAGTGAGGAGGACTCCAAGTCCAGGTCAGTACGCGAGACGGCTTTGGTATCTGACCTTATTACTGCAGTGCGGGATACGCTAAAGTTGGAAAGGACTGAAGAAGTAGCAGATACTCCAGTCCCCTTTGGGTTTCGTAAACCTGCCCGCACTGCTAAGGTGTTCCCTTGTGTGTCTTATTTTGACAAACTCTTATACAAGGAATGGGAGAACCCACTGAGGGTCTTTACAGCCCCAAAGAGGTTTGCAGTACGGTACCCCTTTGAGGAGAGTTTTCTGAAGATATGGACCTCTCCCCCTATAGTGGACCCTTCGGTGTCCAGACTTAATAGAGCCACCACTATTCCAGTAGAAGGGGCTCCTGTTTTCAAGGACCCTGTGGATAAGAAGGCTGAAGCACTCGCTCGCTACCTATACTCAGTGGTAGGCTCAGCAGTACGCCCGGCATTGGCGGGGGCCCTAGTGTCTCAGACACTTACTGAATGGGCAAAATTGCTACTCCAGGGGTTAAAGGAGCGAGATGCTCCTCCTAATGAGATAACTTTGGCCGACCAGTTGGTCCAGGGCCTTAAGTTTGTCTGCGAGTCAGACATGGATACTATTCCCCTGCTGTCAAGAGCTTCGGTTTATGCAGTAGCAATACGCCGCCTGATCTGGCTAAAGGGCTGGTCTGCGGACCAGACTTCCAAGAAAGCCCTATTGGATCTGCCTTTTAAGGGCGACAGACTTTTTGGGGCTTCTCTGGATGACATCATCAAGGATGCTACAGGAGGTAAAAGCACTTTGCTTCCCCAAACTAGCAAGGGTAGGGGACCACGCCAAGGGCAAGGGCCCTCCTTTACTGCACGTAAGCGGTTTTTTCGCCCTCTTAAGGCGACAGGGAAAAGACCCCAGGCCGATAAAGCGCCTGCCCAAGGACAAAAGCGTCCTTGGTCCCGCAGACCCAACAAGCCTGTGGACAAATCTGCGTCCACATGAAGGTCCGCCCCCACCCAGCTCTCGGGTGGGGGGACGTCTTCGCAAATTCGCGACTCAGTGGACTGCTCTAGTCTCCGACAGGTGGGTTTGCGAAGTAATCTCCTCAGGCTACAAGATAGAATTTCTCTCTTGTCCACCAGACAGATTCATCACCTCCAATCTCCAGCTACTACCGACCCGTCGGGAGGCCCTGTATGGGGCGGTCCAGGGTCTACTGGAACGCGGGGTAGTTATTCCAGTTCCAGAACAGGAACGGGGTCAGGGTTTTTACTCAAATCTGTTCATTGTGCCAAAGAAGGAGGGGGTTCGTCCAATCTTGGATCTCAGAGCCCTCAATTGCTTTGTGAAGGTACAAAGATTTCGGATGGAGTCGGTTCGATCCGTAGTCACGGCTCTCCATCCGGGGGACTTTCTGGCCTCCTTGGACATCAAGGACGCATACCTGCATGTCCCCATATACTCCAGACACCAGAGGTTTCTGCGATTTGCTATCGGGAAGAACCACTACCAGTTTGTGGCCCTCCCGTTTGGCCTTGCCTCAGCACCCAGGACGTTCACCAAGGTGCTCGCTCCGATTCTGGCACTTCTAAGACAGCGGGGTATCGCTATCACAGGTTACTTGGACGACCTTCTGCTGAAGGGCCCTTCAAGCTCAGAATTAGAGGTAAGCGTGTCCATTACCTGTCAGACTCTTCGAGACTGTGGTTGGATACTAAACACGCAAAAAGTCAGTATTGGTGCCCACTCAACGCCTAGTGTACCTGGGGTTGATTCTGGATTCCTCAGAGGCAAAGGTATTCCTCCCTGTGGAGAAGTTGCAGACCCTCCGGGCTGCAGTACGGCAGCTGACTTCCAGGAATTGGTCGTCACTCCGTTTTTGCATGCGAGTGTTGGGCCTCATGGTAGCCTCCTTCGAGGCGGTCCCATATGCTCAATACCACACTCGAGTGTTACAGAGGGAAGTTCTGTCCAGATGGAACAGATGCCCTTCATCTCTGGATTATCAAATCCGAGTGAGCCACCTAGTCAGGAGATCCCTGGTAGGGTGGCTGACAGCACCGGCTCTAATGGCCGGGAAGTCATTTCTTCCGGTTTACTGGATAGTGATCACGACGGACGCCAGCCTTACAGGTTGGGGGGGAGTCTGGGGTGTCCAGTCGGCGCAAGGTCGCTGGACCCCAGAGGAAGCCCTCCTGCCGATCAATGTCCTGGAGATCCGGGCGATCAAGCTGTGCCTCTTCAAATGGTCTCAGAGACTGCAAGGGCGTCCAGTCAGGATCCAGTCAGACAACGCCACAGCAGTGGCATATGTCAATCATCAAGGAGGAACAAGAAGCTCAGCTGCAGCATCGGAGATCGCTCGCATCCTGAAGTGGGCAGAGAGGAGCGTACCGGCACTGTCGGCCGTGTACATTCCGGGTGTGGAAAACTGGCAGGCGGACTACCTGAGCCGCCAGATGCTGGACCAGGGAGAATGGTCCTTACACCCGGAGGTGTTCCAACTCCTCTGCCAAAGATGGGGCACACCAGACGTAGATCTTCTGGCTTCCCGACTCAATCAGAAGGTATTGAGGTTTGTGGCCCGGTCAAGAGACCCATGGGCAGACGCAACGGACGCGTTGGTAGCATCGTGGGGCCAGTATCGGCTAATCTATGCCTTCCCTCCCTTAAGGCTTCTTCCTCTTCTGCTCCGCAGAGTGGAGGCAGAGGGAATTCCAATGATCCTAATCGCTCCAGATTGGCCTCAGCGTCCTTGGTACGCCGATCTAGTACGTCTGGTAGCAGACGTCCCCTGGCGCCTACCACTACGGAAGGACCTGCTGTCGCAAGGTCCCATATTCCATCCTGCTTTACAGTCATTGGCTTTAACGGCATGGCTGTTGAGAACCAGGTACTGAGAGACCGGGGCCTGTCAGACTCAGTAATTTCTACTATGAGAAGTGCTCGGAAACCGTCCTCTAGGAAGGTCTATCACCGCACTTGGAGGGCCTACATCTCCATGTGTGAGGAAATGAAATGGCATCCGCGTACCTATTTGGTTTCCAGAATCCTGCTGTTTTTACAGCATGGGGTAGACCAAAGGCTTGCCCTAAGTACGATTAAGGGACAGATATCTGCCCTGGCTGTCTTTTTTCAGCGACCCCTGGCGACTCACTCTCTCGTGAGTACATTTGTGCAGGGGGTTCGACATGTGGCCCCTCCGGTCCGCCCCCCGTTACCTCCGTGGGACTTGAACCTGGTCCTCTCGGTGCTTCAGAAGGCACCGTTTGAGAATATTAGAGATATTCCCCTGTTGACACTTTCTCAGAAGGTGGTCTTTTTGGTGGCTGTTACGTCAGTTAGACGAGTCTCTGAGCTGGCAGCCTTGTCCTGCAAGGCTCCCTATTTGATTTTCCACAAGGATAAGGTGGTGCTGCGGCCGCAGCCTTCCTTTCTTCCGAAGGTCGTTTCGGCTTTTCATCTCAACGAAGACATTGTACTTCCATCCTTGTGTCCTCAGCCGTCGAATCCTAAGGAGTCGGCGTTGCATTCCTTGGACGTTGTCCGAGCTTTGAGAGTATACATATCTGCTACTTCCCTGTTCCGGAAGTCAGACTCACTGTTTGTTTCGGTGGCTGGTCCCAAGAAGGGCCAAGCAGTCTCATCGGCCACCATCTCTAGGTGGATCCGACAGATAGTAATCCAGGCTTACGCCTTAAAGGGTCAGGCGCCCCCCTTTCCTGTCACGGCGCATTCGACCAGGGCATTAGGTGCCTCTTGGGCTTTCCGACATCAAGCGTCTGTTTCCCAACTATGTAAAGCGGCGACTTGGTCGTCCGCTCACACTTTCACAAAATTCTACAAAGTTGATGTAGGTGCATCTTCGGATGCCTCTTTCGGCCGCAAGGTTTTGCAGGCGGCTGTTTAGAGTTGCAACTCCTCCGTTGGAGGAGTGCTGTTTTGTGTTTTGGGGTGAAGTTTGTTTTTATGCTGTTACCACCCCTCGTTTTTTCTCTGACACTGCTTTGGGACGTCCCACTTTGTCAATAGAGAAGCTGTGTCGGTCCATGGACGAAAGAGTAAATAGGATTTTTTACTCACCGTAAAATCCTTTTCTCTGAGTCCATGGACCGACACAGCACCCACCCCTCCTTTTAAGTTTGTACTGCTTTTTGACGAACTGATCTGCGATGTGCAGACTGAGAGGGTATACCCAGAGGGTCCGCCCCCTGGGCGGTACTGTAGAAGGTGTGATGCAACACTTTTTACAAGTTTTTCTGCCTAGTCACTCCTAATTAACGGATAATACCCACTTTGTCAATAGAGAAGCTGTGTCGGTCCATGGACTCAGAGAAAAGGATTTTACGGTGAGTAAAAAATCCTATTTTTTTCGTTTTTTATTAAATGTTCCTCCTGTTTAACCCCTTATTAACCCTTAATTTACTCTAATAAGCCTTAATTAACGCCTTTATTCTCTTTCTCCATTTAATTATTAATTTTCCTGAAGATTTTAGAGAGGGAGCTGTCCAGCATCTCAGGTGGCTCAGCAAGAAGAGTTAACGACAGACACAAAAGAGGTCCTAGGGTCAGATCCGGGTCCTGACAGGGAGAATGTAAGCTAACTCTGGGTCCCACAAGGGGACTAATGGCTCTGGTTACGTGTACAGGTGTCAGAACATTATGTACGTCTACTGGGTTAGTGGTGAGAGTGAAGATGAATTGAACAGAGGCTTCCTCAAAGTTCTAAAGATAGATAGAAGTTGTGTGTTTTGTACGCATTTTGTAATGCCCATGCATGCTTTCTTTTTATTTCTATGCATTCCAACTGCCGATGGGCAATGCAACCCAACACAGCCCAATGGGGTTGGCGTAAACAAACCCTAAATGTTTCCAATCATGTGATCAGCTGTTAGAACATTCTATGTACTAACTGTATGGTTTTTCGAACGTAAAGAATAAGACAAGAACTCTTATGCCGCGTACACACGACCGCTTTTCTCGATGAGAAAATCGACTTTTTCTTTCTTGACATGAAAAGCGGTCGTGTGTACGCGGCATTAGAAGGTTAAAGTGTATAGGGATAAACTGAAGGGTTGGCTCTATTGCAGTATGGGGCACCACAAATGGTAGGACTTACCCAACTAATCAAGGTTTGAGATAAGGTTGTGGAAATTTGGCCTTTGAGTGGCAAACCCTTCCATTCACCACAATGGAGAACACTTTATCCATATCTCCATGATGCCACCAGCTGGCAGAAGCAGCCTGGACACTAAGTTTAGGTGATGGAGGACATGTACAATAGATGGCATTACACAATACTTTATATATTGTATGAAGGTGAATATGTTTTACGAAGTTTTCTTTATTTTTTTTTACCTGAATTTCTACTTTAGCATTACGCATAGGGGAGATTGTTATTAAACTGGACCACACAAAATCTGGAGCAGCTGTGCATAGTAACCAACCAGCTTTCAACTTTAGCTTTAATAAAACCTGGAAGCTGATGGGTTACTATGCACAGCTACATTCTGTGTGTTTCAGCTTTTGTAACACCCCCCCCCCCCCTCCAATTGGGGCTTCGGTTGGATTGACTGGCTCCTAATGTCTAAATTAATGTTCCCAGCCTACGATTAAAGTTACTGATGTAAAATAATAGAATGCACATTCTCACTTCATGATAGAAAAACAAAATGTATTATTTATTCAGGACAAGAGAAGGTTCCAGCTGATACAAGCTTGAAATGATAATCTGGGAGTATTTGCATTGCAAATGTGGAGCTTATTCCTAGGCAATTACAGACAAATATATCACATTTTATTGGATGAGGGATGACGGAGAATGCCATATTTCCACTTACCCAAAGGAGGCTTTTCTGAGCTGGAATATGAAGCTGCAGCCACTTTATATACAGAGATGATAAAATTCCATCTTCCTACCTGTGGACATATTCATTCCCCACACTAGACTGACCATCATCCATCTCCTTCCTGCCCCATTCCTCCATCTCATCATCCCCTGGTCTGTCAATTCCATCACCTATCTGACTTTTCCCATCATCCATATGTCACAGCCTCTAATGCCCTCCAAAATCTCCCATGATCGACCCTTCACTTCCTCTATTCCCTTCTTACATCCCCCATAATCCACTTGCCACAGCCTCTATTTCTATCGTATATCTCCGACCATCCACCTGATCATCCATTTCCGACCATCCACCTGTCACAGTCCTCTATGACTTTCCTACATCTCTGATCATCCAACTGTCACAGCCTCTTTTCCCCTCCTACATTTTCCATAAACCACCTGTCACAGCCTCTATTTCCCTGGAACATTTCCTATCATCCACCTGTCACAGCCTCTAATTCTTTCCTCACCTCTGATCATCCACCTGTCACAGCCTCTAATTCTTTCCTCACCTCTGATCATCCACCTGTCACAGCCTCTAATTCTTTCCTCACCTCTGATCATCCACCTGTCACAGCCTCTAATTCTTTCCTCACCTCTGATCATCCACCTGTCACAGACTCTATTTAACTCTGACATTTTGCATGATCCAACTGTCGTAGCCTCTATTTCCCTCCTATATTTCCCACCATCTACCTGTCACAGTCTCTATTTCCTTTTAACATATCCCATCTTCCCCATTATAGCCTCTATTCCCCTCCACACATTTCCCATCATCCCCCTGTCACAGCCTCTATTCCCCTCTGGCATTTCCCATCATACTCCTGTCACAGCCTCTATCACCCTCTACACATTTCTCACCATCCCCCTTTAATTGCCTCTGTTCCCCATCCGACATTTCCCATCATCCTCCTATCACAGCCTCTAATCCCCTACAAAATATACCATCACCTCCTTTCACACCCCTAATTCCCTTCCGACATTTCCCATCATCCACCTGTCACAGCCTTAATTCCTTTCCGACATTTCCCATCATACCTCTATCACTGTCTCTATTGCTGCCTTCAAAATTTCCCATCATCCCCCTATCACTGCCTCTATTCCCTTCAGACATTTCCCATCATCCCCCTATCACTGCCTCTATTCCCTTCCGACATTTCACATCATCCCCCTATCACTGCCTCTATTCCCTTCCGACATTTCCCATCTTCCCCCTGTCACAGCCCCTATTCTCCTTTTGACATATCCCATTATCCCCGTCAAAGCCTTTATTCCTCTCCGACATTTCCCATCATCCCCCTGTCACAGCCTTAATTCCTCTCCGACATTTCCCATCATCCACCTGTCACAGCCTTTATTCCTCTCCGACATTTCCCATCATCCACCTGTGACAGCCTTTATTCCTCTCCGACATTTCCCATCATCCACCTGTCACAGCCTTAATTCCTCTCCGACATTTCCCATCATCCACCTGTCACAGCCTTTATTCCTCTCCGACATTTCCCATCATCCACCTGTGACAGCCTTTATTCCTCTCCGACATTTCCCATCATCCACCTGTCACAGCCTTAATTCCTTTCCGACATTTCCCATCATCCACCTGTCACAGCCTTATTTCCTCTCCGACATTTCCCATCATACCTCTATCACTGTCTCTATTCCCTTCCAAAATTTCCCATCATCCCCCTATTACTGCCTATATTCTCTTCTGACATTTCCCATCATCCCCCTGTCACAGAATCTATTCTCGACTGACATTTCCCATCATCCCCCTGTGACAGCCCATATTTTCCTTTTGACATATTATTCCTGTCACAGCCTCTATTCCCCTCAGACATTTCTCATCACCCACCTGCCACAGCCTCTATTTTCCTCCACTAATTTCCCATCAGCCCCCCCATGGCCTCTCTTCCCCTCTGACATTTACCACCATACTCCTGTCACAGCCCCTATTACCCTCCACACATGTCCCATCATCCACCTGTAACTGCCTCTGTTCCCCCTAGACATTTCCCATCATCCCCCTGTCACAGCCTCTATTCCCATACTACATTTACCATCATCCACTCGTCACAGGCTCAATTCCCATACTACATTTACCATTAGCCATCACTTTCTCTTTTCCACTCAACACTTTTCCCATCATCCACCTGTCACACTTTCTATTCCCTTACTACATTTCCCATCATCCACCTGTCACACATTCTATTCCCTTACTACATTTCCCATCATCCACCTGTCGCACATTCTATTCCCTTACTGCATTTCCAGTCATCCACCTGTCACACATTCTATTCCCTTACTACATTTCCAATCATCCACCTGTCACACATTCTATTCCCTTACTACATTTCCAATTATCCACCTGTCACACATTCTATTCCCTTACTACATTTCCCATCATCCACCTGTCACACATTCTATTCCCTTACTACATTTCCAGTCATCCACCTGTCACACATTCTATTCCCTTACTACATTTCCAATCATCCACCTGTCACACATTCTATTCCCTTACTACATTTCCAATTATCCACCTGTCACACATTCTTTTCTTTTTCGTACATCACGGGACACAGAGCGACATAGTCATTACTAATGGGTTATATAGATACCGTCAGGTGCTGGCACTGGCAACTTCCAAAACCGGAAGTACCCTCCCCTATATAAGCCCCTCCCATCCGGGAGCACCTCAGTTTTTTGCCAGTGTCTAAGGTGTTGGCCAAGAAGAAACATGTGTTTTTCACTGAGCTTGCGTACAGGTTCTTTTGGGCCTCAGTAAGCTATTCCGGATCCGACCAAAAAAGCTTCATAGCTAAACGGTCGGTACCCGGGCCTTGCAGAGAAGAGCAAGGTTTTGCCTGTAATGCTTCTCTTAGGAGAGCTGGACCCTGGGATCCAGAGCTCTGGTCATACCCACGACCAAGATGTTTTCTGTGCAGGGTGCTATACAGGTCCAGGGGAGTGGAATCCTTGGGAACCCGGTCCCTGAAGGTTTGATTACAATGCCTGCCGTGATAGGTGAAGTTTGGGCTTTTGTGGACCAAACAAAGTCCTGCGGCGGGGAACAGGTAAGTGGGGGCCCCCAGGAACTTGGTTCTATTGGGGGACCCCCAAGCCTAATTTGTCTTTCTGTCTGTTACCTAATGGTATTCCCGCAAAATTCTGTGCATGCCTGTAACTACTAAAAAAAAATGTAATAATTTTTAATGGTGGTCAAGAAAAAAAAAAAAAAATGTTTTTATATATATTTAATATATTAGACTGCGGTACCTGTGTTTGTCCACTAGAGGCCGCTGTGGAATGTTTTCTTGTCATGGGGACTAGCTTCTTCTCAGCAGAGCAAAGTCCAGGCAGATGGTGAGTTCTCTTATAGGAAACTGCTTCCTCTGCCATGTTGCAGTGTTTGTCCATCCCCCGGCCTGCGGCAAAGAGGGGCCCTGGCTCCTGTCCCTTGTTACCATATTTGAAATTAGCGCCGAAGGCGCACGTGCGCGCGTGCGCGTGCACGCGCCTCTATATATAGAGGTGAGCCGGGAAAGGGGGCGGAGCCTGGGGGATGACGCTCTGTGCGCGCCGCAGCGCTTCTGCGCGCTTCTGCGCATGTGCGGGCGTCCCAGCAGTTTAAAAAAAAAAAAAAAAACACAATATTGTAGTGAGCTGGCTATGAAGTACAGAGACAGAGCTGGCAACATTTAAAGGCATACAGCAAGCGGTTGATACAGGCATCCCCTAGAAAGGCACATTAGTAGACACCAACTGTGATATAGCAGCAATTGTGCTAGACTATTCTCAGTAAAAGTGGTGTATTACGGCTGGAATACCTCAGCTTTAGGCTTAGGAATATGCCGTCCAGAAGCTCCGGAACTGAATCTTCCAGGAAGCGAAGGGGGTCTCATCGGGCTCTGAGGATCTTGGGCATACTTCTGCTGCACCAGTCTCCCCTGAAGTTCAGAGGTAAGTGACCGTAGAGACCCCGCAGGGGTACTTGGTACTGCGGCTGTCCTCAGTCACCTGCTCCTGTGTATGTAACAGAGGAGGTTTTTTTTTCCTCAGCTCTGGGAGGATTAGAGAGAGATTGTCAACATTTATCGCTGCCTCCCTGTCAGGGAAAGCACGCCCGATCTCCGTCTCCTCCTTCAGAGTGCCTGTTAGCAGAGCAACAGTCCCATACAGGGATCGACCTGCCTGAAGGGGATCAGGATGAGGTTGATTCTGTTATAGAGGAATCAACAGTGGGGGAACCTTTTCTCAGCATCTCAAGCTGAAAGATTATGGGTTCAGTCTCTGACTAACATGGTCCGATCAGCATTTAAAAATGCACCTTGCGGAACCATCAACCACTACTGTATCCTCGTTGGGGTCGCTAGAAGCCCCCAGACTGTCTGTTCTTTTCCACTTCACCCTTTACTGAAAGGGCTCATTTACCAGGATTGGGAATGTCCTGAGAAAATATTTATTCCCCCAAGAGATTTCCGGTGGTCTATCCCATGGAGGATAAGTTCATCAAAAAAAAATAAAAAAAAATGGAAGGTCCCTACAGTGGACGCAGCCATCTCTTGTATGTATAAATCACTGACATGTCCAGTGGATAATGTCCAAATGTTCAAGAACCCAGTAAATAAAAGATTGGAGTCCTTATGAAAATCTGCTTGGTGATACAACCAGCAGTAGCAGCTATTGGGGTCTGCTAAGCAGTGAAGGATCAGTTGAAACAGGTCTTGAGGGACTTGACAGATCAGCAGGCTTTGCCCTAGCTGATCTACCTAGAGCCTTAGGCTTTGCGGTTGACGCCATAGAGGATTCAGTCCATCAGGCCTCCCGCCTTACGCTGTCTATAGTACATACGCGTAGGCTCCTATGGCTCAAAAACTGGTCTGCTGAAGCTCCCTGTAAAGAATGGCTGGTTACCGTCCCATTTCATGGTGAACGCTTATTCAGGGAAAACCTGGACAAATATATCCAGAAAATTTCCAGCGGTAAAAATACGCTCTTGCCGGTTAAAAGCAGAGTTAGAGGTCCCTCTTTAAGAGGCCTGCTTCTCCAGTCCCTGGGGCATCGGCTGTGTAACAGTTCCGACGGCCTCCTCGGTCAAATCCCGGGGGTAAAAAACAGGGACAGTAGCAGGGTAATGAGAAACCCTGGGTCAGGGGAGGTACAAAACCTCCCCCAAAGTTAAATTCATTGAAGCCCCCACTCAGTCGGGTGGGGGGAGGACTCCAGTTGTTCGCAAGAGACCTGGCGGGACACGATCAAGACAGATAGGTGCTCTCCGCAGTAGGTTTGGGATACAGTTTGGAGTTAAAAGACTCTCCTCCTTCCCATTTTTGAGGTCAAACGTGCCAAGGGATCCCCGGAAGAGAGAGTCCCTCCTGTTGGCACTAGAACAACTATTGCTCCAAGGAGTAATTATGGAGGTTCCCCTGGAAGAATGAGGGTTCGGGTTTTACTCAAACCTCTTTACAGTCCCGAAGCAAACGCGGACGGGAGGCCCATATTAATTCTAAAAGGGCCATACAAATTCCTGTATATCAGGTCTTTCCGATGGAGTCGATCCGATCGGTGGCCACTGCCCTACAAGGGGAGGATTGGTTAGCCACGATCGACATCAAAGATGCTTATTTGCACATTCCCATCTTTCCAGTCCACCAAAAATTTCTACGCTTTGCAGTAGAAGGGCGCCATTTTCAGTTCAGAGCCTTACCCTTCGGTTTGGCCACAGCACCACGAGTGTTTACAAAAATTCTGGCCCTTTATTGGCCAATCTAAGAACACAAGGTGTAATGATAATGGCATATCTGGATGACTTGTTGCTGATAGACCACTCAGTGAAAAAACTAGACGTGGTCGTTCACAAGACAATCAAGTATCTGGAATCTCACGGTTGGATTATCAACCGAGACAAGTCAGCCCTAAAAACCAGTCAAAAGTCTGGAATACTTGGGGCTAAGGTTGGATTCAGGCCAGAGAAAAATATTCTTGCCTCGAGGAAAGGTGTTGTCTTTGAAAGATTTGATCCACTTAGTGGGTACAAAAAAAGACAGCCGTCCATACGCCTGTATATGAGGCTGCTGGGAAAAATGGTGGCATCATTCGAAGCAGTACCCTACGGTCAATTCCATTCAAGGAATTTGCAAGGGGCCATACTGTCAGCCTGGAACAAAAAAATTCAGGCCTAGACTTACAATGTCCTTGTCCCCTTCCGTTCGCAAGAGCCTCCGTTGGTGGTTGGTTTCCCAGAATCTGGAAAAAAGGAAATCCTTCAGTCCGATTTCTTGGGAGGTGGTCACTACAGATGCCAGCCTTATAGGCTGGGGAGCAGTACTGGAGCAATAGTCTCTCCAGGGCAGATGGTCGGATGCAGAAAAGGCCCTGCCCATCAATCTCTTAGAGATACGAGCAGCCCGGTATGCCCTAGTAGCATGGACATCCAAACTCCAAGGGTCCCCTGTCAGAATTCAATCAGACAATGCCACAGCAGTGGCATATATCAATCATCAGGGGGGCACCAGGAGTCGTGCAGCCCAGAGGGAAGTAAATTACATCCTGAAATGGGCAGAAAAAATATGTCCCAGCCATATCTGCGGTATTCATTCCAGGAGTGGAGAAGTGGAAGGCGGACTTTCTAAGTCGCCAGCAATTAGGCCCAGAGGAAGGGTCCCTTCACCCCGAGGTTTTCTGGACAATATGTCAGCGGTGGGGAACATCGGATGTAGATCTTCTAGCATCCAGATTCAACGCAAAGGGGGACAGGTTTGTCTCTCGGACAAGGGATCCCCTAGCTTGCGGCTCGGATGCCCTAGTGTTCCCTTGGGATCAGTTCAAGCTGATATATGCATTCACACCGCCACAATGGTTACCTCGATTACTCCGCAGAATCAGGGTAGAAAAGAAACCAATGATTCTGGTGGCTCCAGCGTGGCCCCGAAGAGCGTGGTACGTGGAGATTGTAAAATGTCAGTGGGGAGTCCTTGGACTCTCCCACATCGTCCGGACCTGCTTTCGCAAGGACCGATATACCACCCTTCCTTACCAGCCCTAGGTTTGACGGCCTGGCTATTGAAGCCCACATTCTAAAAAAGAGAGGGCTCTCTAATTCTGTGGTATCTACCATGATCAATGCCAGGAAGCCGGTATCCAGGCAGATCTACTATAGAATCTGGAAGGCGTACATCGCCTGGTGTGAAGCCAAGAAATGGCATCCACGTAAGTACGTAATAGGTAGGAGTCTGGACTCCCTACAATGGGCTGTAGATAGGAAGCTTGCCTTGAGTACTATCAAGGGTCAGATTTCGGCCTTGTCAATATTTTTTCAAAGGCCCTTGGCTTCGCATTCACTAGTCAAAGCCTTTATACAAGGAGTGATGCGTATTAGTCCTCCGGTTAATATTCCCATATGTCCATGGGATCTAAACTTGGTTCTGTCGGTTCTACAGAAACAACCATTTGAACCATTACAGCATATTTCCTTGGTGCTTCTCACCAGGAAATTGATTTTTCTAGTAGCCATTTGTTCGGCTAAAAGAGTATCGGAATTAGCAGCTATGTCCTGTAAGGAGCCATATCTGGTTATCCATAAGGACAGAGTAGTGTTACGTCCTCATCCAGCCTTTCTTCCTAAGGTGGTATCGAGGTTTCATTTGAACCAAGATGTGGTTCTTCCTTCTTTTTTCCCCAAACCTACTTCGGTAGAGGAAAAGTTATTGCATTCTTTGGATGTAGTAAGAGCAGTTAAAGCTTATCTAAAAGCCACTGCTCAGATTCGCAGAACGGATACTTTGTTTATTCTGCCGGAAGGCCCCAGAAGGGGTCAGGCAGCGTCAAAATCTACTTTAGCCAAGTGGATTCGACAGGTCATAATACAAGCCTATGGCTTGAGAAATAGACCGCCTCCGTTCAAAGTTAGGGCGCACTCCACGAGAGCAGTTGGAACTTCATGGGCAGTGCATCACCAGGCCTCCCTGGCTCAAATCTGTAAGGCCGCAACATGGTCTTCAGTACACACGTTTACTAGGTTCTACCAGGTGGACGTTAGAAGTCAGGAGGATGTCGCCTTTGGGCGCAGTGTGTTGCAGGCCGCAAAAGATCCTCATGTCTGATAGCGCTCAGCTTATATATGGTGTATCCCCCCCCTCATTTGGCATTGCTTTAGGACATCCCATTAGTAATGACTGTCGCTCTGTGTCCCGTGATGTACGAAAAAGAAAATAGGATTTTTATAACAGCTTACCTGTAAAATCCTTTTCTTGGAGTACATCACGGGACACAGAGCTCCCACCCCTCTTTGGGGACACTTATTGCTTTGCTACAAAACTGAGGTGCTCCCGGATGGGAGGGGCTTATATAGGGGAGGGTACTTCCGGTTTTGGAAGTTGCCAGTGCCAGCACCTGACGGTATCTATATAACCCATTAGTAATGACTATGTCGCTCTGTGTCCCGTGATGTACTCCAAGAAAAGGATTTTACAGGTAAGCTGTTATAAAAATCCTATTTTCCCTTACTACATTTCCAGTCATCCACCTGTCACACATTCTATTCCCTTACTACTGTACATTTCCAGTCATCCACCTGTCACACATTCTATTCCCTTACTACATTTCCCATCATCCAACTGTCACACATTCTATTCCCTTACTACATTTCCAATCATCCACCTGTCACATATTCTATTCCCTTACTACATTTCCAATCATCCACCTGTCACTTTTTCTATTATCCTCCTACAACTCCCAGCATCCACCTATCATTGCCTCTATTAAGCTCCTACAGCTCCTACCTCTCTCTATCCAGATTACTCTCTCTTATTTCCCATCTTCTCTCTGTCATTGCCATCCTCCCCCCCCCCTCCCATATTTCCCATCATTCATCTTAGATCATTTTCATATATCCTCCGTCATCCCCGTGTCACTTTCTTTATTCCTCGCCTCCTCTTAAATCAGGAGAAAATCTTATGTCAGTATGACAGCTGAAATATTCTGTACTCCTGTGATGTGATTTTCTGTTGGATGCTGTCAGAGCTCCAAATCTGCCCATTATAGCACAGAATCCATGTATTCCGCTAACTCAGCAACCCCTCATGTAATCCTATTGCAAGTGATTCTGCTGCCTGCATTGACATTATCTTTTTATTCCACACAGAACAGCATATTCAGCCTCTGCCTATCCTTTTCTGCTTTATACAACTCTCCATTTTCCTGGAGAAAAGACAAATGATAAAGACACTTGTGTTCAAGCTAAACATAGAACACCATGCATGCTCCAGGTGACAGTTTTAGCAGCAGGGCAGTAAGATTTATTAGAGAGAAGAGGTTCAGTTAAAGGAAAACTCCACTGTACTCCATTCGGCACACAATGCAACTCATAATTGTTCTGTTCTTCGGAAAGTCATTTTTATGTAACTTCAAACTGGGCCTAATGTCAAGTGTAGTTTTTCATGTTAGACGCAAGTATGCTAAGCGATGTGTCAGCATAATACTTCCAGATCTTTATTGCCTCTCATTGAGATTACAGAACTACCCCTGAAGGGCGGCCCGTCCATTAGGGGCACCCGGGTGCCACCGCCCCTCTCTCCTCTCCACCCCCGCTGCCGCCCATTTCCATGTTCTGTGTATTGTGGGATACCAGATATAGTGAATGTAGGCTCCTGGGTTTAGTAACACTTTAAGGGCAGAAAAAATAAATTAAAAAAATACAAACTCACAGAAACGTGAGTTGAACAGCAGCAGTGTGCATGAGGCCTAAATGATGCATTGTTTTCAAAGTCAGCAAATTCACAGAGTGAAGCCTCGTACACACGACCGAGTTTCTCGTCGTAAAAAACACGTCGTTTTTTTCGACGAGATTCTTGTTAACCTTGTCGATTTTTCTCGTCAAGCTTTCCATGCGTACACACTGACATTTCCCAATTTCCTCGTTGTTCTCCACGGTCACGTCCAGCACGTACGACGGCACTATAAAGGGGAAGATCTTTTTTCTTGGCGCCACCCCTTGGGCTGCTTTTGCTGATCTCGTGTTACCGCGTGTGAAGTAAAAGTTTGGGAAGAGACGATTCGTACTTTTCAGATCGTTTTCTGCGGTTCAGTTTGTGCTTGTGGGTTCGTATCTTGACTTTCAGGGCGTCTAGGCAGGTCGTATCTGTTTTACAGTGCGTTCTTGCCTGTTCGTTTCTGTTTTTCAGTTCGTTATTCATAGGCCTTGCTGTTCTAAAGTGCGTTCTGTTCTGTATGTTCTGATAAGACGACCGTTTCCTAGCCATGTCGCCTGGACGTTCTCGTCGTCGAGTTCGTGCGCTTGGTGTTGGTCTGCTTGTTTTGGACCAAGACCAGTCCATGAATGGTGTGAGGAGGAGTTCATGGACCAAGAATTGGTTGCTCCAGCGGGACCAATTCTTCCATATGCCTCTGCTGCGGGAGATCGTCGAGAATAATCCTGAGGACTACAGGAATTTTCTGCGGATGTCTGACCCCGTTTTTCAGGAACTGTTGGCTTTGGTGTCCCCCTATATTACCAGGAAGGACACCGTTATGCGGGAAGCCATCAGTGCTGAGCAGAGGCTCATCGCCACGTTACGTTATCTGGCGACATGGAGAAGTCTTCAGGACTCGAAGTTCACGACAGGCATCTCCCCCCAGGCTCTGGGCCTCATAATCCCAGACACCTGTTCTGCTATTATACAAGTCCTGCAGGAGGACTATATTAGGGTAAGTTTTCTCCATTAACATCACATTTTATGTATTACATGTATGCTAATGTATTGTATTTCTTTCATCCTTCCCTAATTACCATGATTGTAATATGCTGAGAATGTCCCCTTTGTCCTCATGCATGCTGGAAGCTTTAGATTGCCCCTTTTTTCTCCTCCATGCATATTTCCCTTCACTAACCTTTCCAGCAGGGGCGCCTGTTGCTCCAAATGTTTGGGGGTTCAAACCCCAATTTAGGAAATAAACTTCCTCCTTTTTTGCTCTGGTGCCTATTAAACGCCCCCATTTGTTCCCTCCAATGCAGCCATTTTGTTCCCTCTAATGCAGCCATTTTGTCCCCTCCAATGCAGCCAGTTCCCCCCCAGCCCTGCACTTACCTTCTTGTGGTCAGCGCCATCCTTCTTCTGTCCTTGATGTCTTCTCCTTCCCTTGATGTTGCATCAGCCAATCATGTTACCATTAAACAGACTTGGTGAACATGATTGGCAGAGCAGCCTGTCAGTGTTTACCCAAGGAATGCCCCCCCCCCCTGCGTCCCCTATTTAACTTTTCTGCAGCCAATTATATCCCTCAGGCTGTAATGTGCAAGACAATTTTCCTTACTGTTTCTGATATGCAATTTTAAGCCCCTAAATGCCGCAGTTCTTCATATGTCGGTCGCTTAACAGGGGGCCATCCACCTGAATAGTGGGCGGCATAGACAATACATAGGTTAATGCAAGGCATGAACCTATGTATTGTTCTGAGTGACGGGCACAGGAGAGAGGGGGCAGTGCTCCAGCGCCCACTCTGGACGCACCGCCACTGCAATGCTATCCTGTGGCCAAACACATCTACCCCCCCCCTCCCCATTATAATTTATTAATGGACCATCATAGGGGGTGATGAATATGATACATGAGCCTTCCATTATACTTATTTAAAACACCTTAATAAACGTAGTCTTTGCTTGATGTTTGCCTCTAATGTATTTTCTTTAGAATATACTTGTAATGTTTGATTTGTGTATTCTAATATTTTTTCATCTTGTTTGACTCCACAGCTTCCTTCCACGCCACAGGAATGGCAGACTGTGGCATCGGAGTTTGCCACGCGGTGGGACTTCCCCAACTGCGGTGGTGCTATAGACGGGAAGCACGTCCGCATCGTGCCGCCACCCCGTTCTGGGTCCTACTACTTCAATTACAAGGGGTTTCATAGCATTGTGCTGATGGCGGTGGTGTCAGCACGGTATGAATTCCTCTATGTTGATGTAGGGAAGAATGGCCGGAAGTCCGATGGGGGAATCCTTCATCCAGACGGAGTTTGCCCTCCGTCTCCAGAGTGACGACCTTGCATGGCCACCGGATGCAGGGAATATTGAAGGACTCCCCTTTGTTTTTTTGGCTGATGAAGCCTTCGGGCTCGGACCACATCTTATGAGGCCATTTCCTCAGAGGACCCTGACACCAGAGAAGAGGGTGTTCAATTACCGGCTGGCCAGGGGCCGAAGAGTCGTTGAAAATGCCTTTGGCATAATGGCCAGCCGGTTCCGCCTTTTTATGACTCCCATCCACTTGGCGGACTACAAAATAAACTATGTAGTGTTATGCTGCTGTGTGCTACACAATTTTCTTTGCCGCAAATCTAATTCATATATGGCCTCAGTTTTGCCTGAGGCTGGACTTTCCCCTGATAATCCCCTGCCGGGCCTGGAATCTGCCCGTGCTGGCTTGCCCCCCCAAAATGCCCGTGAGGTTCGGGACAAATACATGGACTATTTCACGGGTAGGGGGGCAATTCCTATGCCAGGCTATGTCTAAAGATTCCTGGAGAACGATCCAAATAAAAATCTTGTTTAAACTTCTAACTTTTGTTGGTTTCCTGTCTCCTAGTTTGTCTTAGTGCATTTGTAGTGCCAAGTGTATTTTCCTTTAGTAAATACCAACCATTTCACTATGTAACCTTTAAAAATGTACCAAATAAGGTTAGAGCATATTAGAAAAAGAAGCTACACGTTGTTTGTGTTCAAATCTTTTACTATGTGCAAATTCACACACCTTTTCTTCTTCTTTTTTTTTTTTTTTTTTTTTTTTTTTTACATTTTTTGTTTGCCTGGCCACAAACCGGCAATTGTTTTCTTAGGAAAATACAAAAACAACAGTTGCATTCCAAATATTACAAAATTGGATACCTCGGAGCAATCTGAGACATTCACTTACACAAACTATATGTCTCTATGTGCCCGTCCTAATATGGGGTCCTGCCACCCCTTGCCCAGCCAAAAATTGAATATGCACACAATTGGGATTATTTTCCTATAGGGATTTTAGACTCCTTGTCAACATGTGCTATCTGCCATCAGGGGTGATCAATGGACGTGTTTTGGGGGTGCAACCCCTTCCTCAGTTCACCTACTTTAGATACGAGGAAGGGGTTGCACCCCCAAAAGACGTACATGGATATCCCCTGATGGCAGATAGCACATGTTGACACACTGTGTGCAGATTCAATTTTTGGCTGGTTTGATTGTCAAAACGTTTTTTAAAAGTTGAAGAATAAACATGAACAAAAGGGGGTTGGGATGCCTTATTGAATTCTCCCCAAAACATCGAGAATGTCTTTAAATGTTTGATCCATCACATGAATTCTTTCTTTAATTTTGTCCAGTTCCGTGCTACATTCCATCACTTGCTGGATGAGGCGGAGGGCACTGTCAGCAGAGAAAACTGTACTATCCTTCACCCCAACATTCACATCCCCTAAAAACAAAATAAAAAGGTATTATAACTCTGCAGGCCTACCTCTCTTACCTGAAGCTGTGGTGACAGATACTGACCTGTTGTGGTGACCAGTTCCACAACGTCATCCACCTCTCCTTCCTGCACTTCTCCTTCCTCCACCTCAACTTCCTCTACATCCTTCATTTGTGGGTCTTTGGGAGTTTGGGGTTGTTGTGAAGCTGTGGGGTTCCTGTGCTCCCTGGAGTGTCCTCCTCCCAGTCTTCTCTCCCCTATGAGAATCAAACAAAAGGTAGAGTTATCACACAGAAATTCTCTATGTAAAAAATAAAAACAGGCTAAATTGCTTGGAAGTGGGGTACAAGTGTGTGTTTTGGGCGGAAGTTAAAGATGAATGCATTATTTCTGACCAAGAATATGCTTAGTATTCACCTTTGTCTGTCATTTTTTAGACATGTAGGCAACACAAAAATTCTCTGATGCACCTGTGTGGGACACCCAAAAAAGGCGGGTCTGGTGGCCCACACTATAGTGCTCCAAAGTACAGATGTGGAAGCAGCTGCTGAGTGTCCTCTCCTTTACAGTTTACAGTTTGCATTTCATTCTCTTTACAAACACATCATCTAGCCTAAAACTTTGTGCCCCAAATTTCACAAAAAATGGCAGATGTCTAATTACTTGTGTGGCTGTAAAATAAGCCAAAACAGCGGATAGTGGCCGAACGAAGTGTCTGTAACGTTACGAACGATTACTGTGCCCAACCAAGTTCAAAATATAACATTTTGGAAGGGAGTCCAATAAGAAAAAATAAATAAACCAGCAACATGTCAGTTTAGAAAAGGATTAATAGCAGAAAAGTGTACATTTTACTTACTTTTTGCGAGCATTCTCTTAATGCTCCTTAACTGCTCTGGCTCCCTCAGTTTGAGGTCTGACCACCTCTTTCTGAGCTGCTCATTTGAGCGTTTCACCCCGAAATTCGTCTTCAGACTCTTCACGACTTTAGTGAGGATTTTGGCCTTCCTTCTATTTGGTTTGCTATACGGCCCATGCTTTGCGTCATAATCCGACTTGAGCAAGATGTCCACCATCTCGGCAAAAGACACATTTGATGCCTTGAATCTCCTCCTTGATCGTGACGTTTCCTCGGTCTCCGGGCTTGTCTCCTCCTCGTTAGTTGCGGAATTATCAGACACCTGCTGTAACTCCGCCATATCTGTCTGCGCGCCGAAAGAGAAGGGGCGGGGAAAAGATGTTAGTTAGAACGTCATGGGCGGGCGACGTGTGCGGAGCGACGTGTTCGTATTTTGATGCATGCGTGGTGTGTATATAGCAAACACACATGTGACTATAGTACGTTCGGTGTGCGGAGAGAGGAGTTCAAGTGACGGACGTGCGAACGAAGGTATGTGATTTTGTGACTTGGACAAATTGTTGGCCTAAACTGTCTTGAGAATGTTGTAGGATATATATGGTGACTACGATGTTAAGGAGGTTAGACTGTTTGCCTCACATTAGTTATATATTATTTCCTAAACTTGCAGATACAATATGAATGTCTTTATTAGCGACAGAGTTCCTGGCAGAATTTATTGACCGGGTAAGGGAGCTGCCCGCTCTGTGGGAGACGAAAAACCCCATCCATAAAAAAGAGGGGTGAGAAAAGCAGCGCTGGAGAAGCTGCTCCCATTTGTGCAGACCAAGGTGCCCACAGCCACAGCAAAACAAGTGGACACTAAAATTGGGAGCTTGAGAGGCACCTACAGGACTGAACGCTCTAAGGTGCTGGCTTCTCAGAGGTCAGGAGCAGCAGCAGATGATGTGTATGTCCCGATTTTGTGGTACTACAACAGGATGTCCTTCCTGGATGACCACATTGAGACAAGGCCATCACTCTCCACTCTTCCCCCCAGACTTCCCTGCAGCCAACCTGAGCCTTCTCTGGAGCAAGAGGAGGCAGCCATCCTGGATGATCTTGATTTGGCCATCTGGAGCCAGGTATAGTATTAAATGAAAATGTATTGGGATAAAATTAATGTTTGACAAATATGTCAAGATGAGAAACATACAATATTTTGGGTTCCACAAGTGAAATCAAGATCTCTAGACATTAGTCTGCACTTAATTGGGTGCTAAATAGTCAATCTGATGTAGGTGTAAATTAGAAAAAATTATTTCTGGATTTACATTCTAATTGCTTCAATCATGTTTATAAAGTTTGATGCAAAGATTAAACCAACATGTTAAACTATGTCCCTTTTTCATACACAGGATGAAATCAGCCAGGAGGAGGGTCTGGAAACTGTCAGGCAGGAGGAGGAAGGGCCCACTGTCAGGCAGGAGGAGGAAGGGCCCACTGTGAGCCAGGAGGAGGCAGGGCCCACTGTGAGCCAGGAGGAGGCAGGGCCCACTGTGAGCCAGGAGGAGGCAGGGCCCAGTGGCAGCCAGGAGGTGGCAGGGCCCAGTGGCAGCCAGGAGGTGGCAGGGCAAAGGAGAAGCACCAGATCCCAGGTGCCTCCCATCCGGCTTCCCAAAAGAGGCAGGAGGGACAGGACCACCAGTGAGGCAGCAATGGCCCTTATTAAAGAGGCCCATGCCACCCTCAAAGAGCCCACATCCCCTGAAGAGGCCATTGCCGGCCTAGTGGAGGCAAAGTTCAAGGTGATGAGCATGGAGCAACGCCTCCTATGCGAGCCCCTGCTCATCACCTTGCTCAACAAGGGGGTAATGGAAAAAATTACCCCCAATACCGCCATTTGTGAGGTGGCACAACTGTCCCAACCTCAACCTCCTCCTCCACCTCCACATTCTTCTTCTGCCCCACCCCCTTCTCCTCCACCTTGTTCTTCTGCGCCACCCCCTTCTCCTCCATCTTGTTCTTCTGCGCCACCCCCTTCTCCTCCACCTCCTCCTCCTCCTGACAGGAGTACCCCTCCAGTGGCCCAGCCTCCAGCCAAACGAAGAAGGAAGGCTGCAGGGAAGGCTTCAGGAAAGGTTGCAGGGAAGGTTGCCAGGAAGACGAGGAAGTGATGGCCTTACTTCATTGTGGTCGGACAGAAGGCATCCTGTTGTAGTACCACACACTTGGGACATATATATCACCTGCTGCTGTTCCTGACCTCTGGGAGGCCAGCATCAGATTGTGTTCAGAAATGTTGGCCTTCTCAAGCTCCCAATTTTAGTGTCCACACAGGGTTGCTGTGTGCTCTGGGGTCCCTGGGATGCACAAATGGCAGCAGCTTCTCCAGCACTGCCTTCTCTTTATTTTAGTTCAAACATGAATAAATGTTATTTTTCTTTAAGTTCATACTTGACTATGTGTATTTGTAAAAATGTAAAATCTAGCTTTGGAGTAAGCAGATACATTTGACTGACAAAAAAAAGGGACAGATAACAACCCCCCAAAAAAATAACTAAATCGTATTTCCCAAAAAAGGGTGTAAAATTTACATAATATATATTAAAAGATTCTATGGGAGATCACTACCAAAACATTGCGAAATTACAATTAACATCAGTTAGAAAAATATCTAATTTTTTAATATTCCTAAAAACTTGCACGATATAATACACATAAATCTTCTTAAGAGCAGCATGAAAAAGTTAAAAAAAGATAGTCATAACTCTGTGTGAATATCAGCAGCAAAAGAAGTTCATTCGTTTGGATTAATGTAACATTCTAACGAAGATTTCAATGCACAACATTTAAACGATGCAAAAATTTGGAGCGTGACGAATGTGCTATCTCCATTACGAAGGCTTGTTTTACCAGAAGATGCGCTCCCGTCTCATAATTGCTTGTGAGCATGCGCGCTTTTGGAAGAGTCGTAAAAGCATACACACGAACCATTTTCTCGTCACAAAACAGGCCGACGAGGAAATCTGGAATCCTGACGAGAAAAAGAGAGCAGGTTCTCTATTTTCTCGTCGAGATTCACGGCAATTTTCTCGTCGTAAAACCATACACACGAACGGTTTTCTCGACAAAAAAGCTCACGCGGCACTTTTCTTGCCGGTTTTGGACGAGAAACTCGGTCGTGTGTACGAGGCTTGAGGCCTCATTCACACGAGGCGGATCCGTCGCTACGGAGTCCGCCAGCTAGGGTGACCACGTGTCCCGGATTGCCCGGCACAGTCCCGCACAATACAGTGTCCCGGAATGAAACTGACACAGCCACCCCCCAGGCCAATCTGATGCCCCCAAAAAAGGCCGCCACATCACCGTTTTACTCACTGACAGTACTTGTCTTGGCCGGGAATGCCTGGAAGAGCACAATCCCCGCCCCCTGCTTATGATTGGAGAAATCATAAATCCCGCCTCTTGTGTCTAATCACTGTGCTGTGATTCGTTACATCACAAGCTGATTTTTGGGAAGGGAGGGTGTCCCTGAATGGTAGTTTGGAAATGTCACTCTACCGCCAGCTCAGCGGGAGATCTTTCTGTTGATCTCCGCTGAGCTGGCGGATGACAGGTTCCTCTCTGCTCACTGAGCGGGGAGAGGCTTGTCGAGCGCCGCTGTCTCCTATGGAGAGATCGGACGAAAACGGACAGCATGTCCGTTTTCATCAGATCTCACCCGATCCGATCCGCCATGGACGGATGGCGACGTATCGACATACGTCTGATTTTAGTGGATCAGAGCGGGTCGGATGTCAGCGGACATGTCACCGCTGACATCCGACGCTTCATAGACTTGCATGGAGCGCCCGTTCAGGTCCGCCGAAAAAACTGACAGGTGGACCTGAACGGTCCGCTCGTGTGAAAGGGGCCGAAGCATCATAAAAAGTAAAGGATGTTGAAACTTTGTTTCATCTGCAATTGCTGGCTTCCAAAGAAAGAGGATGCAGAGTGAGTTACGAATGGCATATGGAGAGTTCTGCTCCAGCCTGAAGTAGGGAAGAAAGTTTTGGTTAAAAATTACTGGTTTGGCTTCCCCACTGCCTATCAAACTTTCAGGAAAAGGAAGTGTTTATGTTTTGTAAAAAAAAGAGAACGATGAAGTAAAATAGCCTAGAGGGGAGTGGTGTCCCAATTCAAGATCAAAGGGTCTTGCTTAAAATGTGTCACTTTTATAAGTTATATAAAAATCGAATACAAAGTTAATAGTTGAAAACCGAGCGGCAGAAGTCCTATTTCCTCTGAATACCGCCTGGTGTGACTGCGCAGATCACATGTAGCTAACTGTAGTGACTGTAGTGCCCCTCCCCTCCCATCTTCATGAACCAACACAAAGGTCACTCTACATAAGTTTAAGGAATATTTTAGGGAATATATTCAATATTTGTGCTGTACAGCCTGTCCTGAACCGCACACCATAGCTTCAATATCTTCCCAGTCCCGCAATTCCACATTGACGCCCCAAACTCCAATACTTTCCACTTAAAGAGTATATAAACTCTAACAATGACCTTCTCTTATTTGGTTCCTTTTGGAACTTGGCTTTTTGTGACATGCATAACATGCATTATGTGGATTCAGCAATAAACAGTTGATCGATGTATAACTAGGAGAAGGATTCACCTCTGTATATGTGTTATCTCTCTATTGTTTTTAACCACTTGACCTCCAGAAGGTTTTACCCCCCTAAGGGCCAGTTCACATCAGACACAGTTCCGTTCAGTTTCGTGCGCATTTTTTCTGCACTAAAAATGCATGTACAGTGTTTTCCATGCATTCCAAGGGCTCTTGTTGGCTCTAGTTCACACCATGCAGTCAGTTTCCGGTGCAGAAACTGACCGGAAACTGACTGCATGGTGTGAACTAGAGCCATTGGAATACATGAAAAACACTGTGCATGCATTTTGTGCAGAAAAAAAGCACACAGAATTGAACGGAACTCCGTCTGGTGTGAATTGGCCCTTAGTCGTATTTGATCCCCACTTTTATATTTTTAATTATATAAATGAAAAAAGACCCATTAGTAGAAAAAAAAAATGCAATATTTTCTACTTTCTGTTATAAAACATATCCAATTAAAAAAATAATTCTTCATAATTTTAGGCAAAATGTATTCTGCTACACATGTCTTTGGTGAAAACAAAAGTTCCAATAAGTGTAACTGGTTTGTGTGTAAGTTTTAGTATCTACTAACTATGATATAAATCTACTGAAATTAGCTATAGACACTATACTTGTAATGGCAGTTATCAGCGACTTATAGTGTGACTGTGATAGGGTGGCGGGCAATCTGGCACAAAACAGACACTATCTGGGAGGGTCAATACCTGACACTGCTGTCGTAGTGATAATACTGTACTAATGACACTGGCTGGGAAGGGGTTAACATTAAGGGGCAATTAAGGGCTTAACTGTGTGTCTAACAATATGTAATGTCATTACTGGCCTTCCCTTTGAAGAAGTCACGTGACAAGTGACGCAACGCGTCGGATGGAGCTGGTGACGTTATTTCCGGTGTCTCATACATCGAAATTAGCGGCGAGGAGGCAAGGAGCTTGCAGCCTGGAAATTGTACTTGCATTCTGTACAAGATGTGGAAATTGTGAGTGCACAATCTTTTTTAAATGGTATTGCGCAATTAACTATTTTTATATATTTTGAGCAACATCTGAGAACCAATTTCCAAAGAAGGGGTGTGTCCTTAATTACCAGAGTTGGTGTTCCTGATAATTGAAGCTCTCCTTTACTTATACACAAGGCTTGATTAGACCCATATGGGTCTTCTTTTGAGGTGAGAGGCCAAATTACTCAGAGGTGGATGCTGGTGGTGTTTGCACATCCATTAATTTGTGGCAGGAATTGTATTACATACTTGCAAGTGTGAGGGATATCCACTCATCTCAGAATCATCACAAGTGTTGGACTTTTTTTCATTATTTGGACTTTTTTGGTGGTTTTCACTTTTGTGTTTTAATATTTTTGTTTTAGTTGTGAAGATAGACATTTTACAGGATTTATTTTACTTCTGAATAAGCGCACCATTATTTGCATGTTAATTAATATGTAATGTGTGCTGCTTTTACTTACCGGTCTGGCTGCTTTTTCTTCCTGCTTTTCAGGTAGAAGAAATAGCCAGATCGCTGTTCTCTGTACACAGAGTTCTGTGTGTTTATAATCACAGAACTCTGTGCTGTGATTGGACACGGCAGATCAGCAGGTTTCACCTGAAATCATTAGCTGAAATCTGCTGCCAAACTTGGCTGTGTCCAGTCACAGCACAGGTCAGCAGGGGGCGTGTGCATGCACGCCCAAACCCGGAAGAAAGCCAGTGTTCTGTCAGATTAGGCGACCCGTCATATTTTCTAAAGGAAGTGACATTCCGTCACGGCCATCTTGGTACACCCCGCACTCAGCCACACTAAGCCTACAATTTAAAGTCGCCAAGCGGACATCTTTTTACACGCACCAAAATCTTGCATTTCACACTTATTTTTACCACTAAACTGAGCTTATATTGTGAAATACAGTGTTTAGAAGTCCGTGACAATGTTTTGATGTTGAATTTTAAAAGCAGCGGCAAGCCTGCTCATCTCACACGTTTGCTAATCTGACAGAAGACTGCTGCTTTTAAAATTCAACATCAAAACAGTGTCCCATGTCTGGGACTAATACAAAAAAAAACAAAAAAAAACTCTGGCTTCCTCCCACACTTCAAATACATGCTGGCAAGTTACCGTATATACTCGAGTATAAGCCGAGTTTTTCAGCACATTTTTTTGTGCTGAAAATGCCCCCTCGGCTTATACTCAAGTCACCTTTTTGCGCCTGATCTCCCGGATTTGGAGACTAAGTACTGCCCGCCCGTAGCTCCCCTGGACCCCAAACTTGGCACACATGTAGCCCCAGTACTCCTCTATAAGTGTGCAAAGATTGGGGTCTGGGGGACCTACGGCCGGGGAGCACCAATTTTTTAAATCCGGGCACCCCTTCTATATACTCCCATGTTAAACCTAAGTCTAGTCAAGGACACAGTGAGGCATGGACACAGTGAGGCATGCACATGGGCACAGTGATGCAAAGTGAGGCACAGTGAGGCATGCAGATGGACACCCTAGGCTTATACTCAAGTAAATACATTTTCCCAGTTTTTTTGTGGTAAAATTAGGGGCCTCGGCTTATATTCAGGTCGGCTTATACTCGAGTATATACAGTAATTGGCTCCTGTCTAAATTGGCCTTAGTGTGTGTATGTATGAATGTGAGATGGAGACCTTAAAATGTAAGCTCCTTGAGGACAGGGAATGTGAATGTACAATATATAAAAAGTGATGAAAAAATAGTCAGCGCTATGTAATTACCTGTAATAAATAAAAATACAAAATGCAATAATTAATAATAATTTTTAAAATAAGTGCCATAACTCTTTCACACACAAGCTTATTACACAGCAGTACTTTATCAAAGCACAGCAGTACTGTTTAGACATGCTAATGATGATGGTCATGGCCGGTAGAGCACAATAATCTGAAAACATAAAAAAACTGAGTGAAAGGCATATCACTGAGTTTGATTGTGTCAGTTCCCATCAACAGTTTTGAAAAAGGTGACTGTAATCCTAAAGATAAGGCCAGAGAGGCCCCCAGAGAGAGATTACTCCCGCTCATGTCTCTGTGCATGGCCTGTATCCCCCAGAGTCACTTCCTACTGTGGAACTTTCCAATTCGCATTCTACTTTATTTTTTCAGAGTTCCTGGATTTGGGAATGATGATACTTTTTTTGTATTTTTTATTTACTGGTTTTATAGCCAAGATTCAAGTATTCATTTTTTTATGCAATGCAGCACCCCCTATGCTTAGTATTTAGTAAAAGGTGAACCCCAGGCAGATTTTTTTTCTACACAATTGGGCACTTCTGACCTTGTGGTAACAGTTTGGTGTAGAGCATTTTCTGTTCCAGCATGACTGTGCCCCATGACTGTGCCAGCTCCATAAAGACATGGTTTGACCAGTTTGATGTGGAGGAATTCTAGTATCCTGCACAGAGCCCTGACCTCAACCCTCTTGAACATCTTTTGGGATGAACTGGAATGGACCAGAGCTTCGACATGGTTGATGAGTTTGGTGTGGCAAAAGTGACCTTTGAGATAATTTGGAACATGCCAGGTTTTCTCATCCAACCTCTCCATAAAATCATCAGTTTACCTATTTGGTGTGGTGGAATTTGAATGTCCTGCACAGAGCCCTGACCTCAAATATACCAAACACCTTTGGTATAATTTGGAACAAGCCAGGTTTTCTCATCCAACATTTCCATAAAGACATGGTTTGACCAGTTTGGTGTGGAGGAACTCTTGTATCCCGCACAGAGCCCTGACCTCAACCCTCTTGAGGATCTTTGGGATGAACTGGAATGAACCTGATCTTCTCATCCAACATCTCCATAAAGACATGGTTGATGAGTTTGGTGTGTAGGAACTCAAGTGTCCTGCACAAAGCCCTGACCTCAACCCTACTGAACACTTTTGAGATTATTTGGAACAAGCCAGATCTTCTCATCCAACATCTCCACAAAGTAATTGTGTGACCAATTTGGTGTGGTGGAACTTGAATGTCCTGCACAGAGCCACGACCTCAATCCCACTAAACACCTTTGGGAAACTTTGAAACAAGCCAGGTCTTCTCATCCAACATCTCCATAAAGACATTATTTAATAAGTTTGGTGTGGAGAAACTTGAATTTCCTGACTTCAGCCCTACTGAACACCTTTGGGATGAATTGGAACACGAATGGTGAACCAGGTCTTCTCATTGAACATCAGTCCCTGACCTCACAAATGGGCACAAATTCCAACAAACACTCAAAAATCTTGTACAAAGATTGTTGTAGCCGCAAAGGAGGGGGTAAATCTATATTGCCCATGGTTTTGAAAGGAATGTCCAACAAGCTCACATAGGTGTGATGGCCATGGTCAGGTGTTCACAATCTTTTGGCCATGGAGTGTACAACTTCATAAAAATAAACTAAAAACTGTAAACCTGAAAAAATGACATTCAATAATATTTTTGAGTAAATGATGCATGGTGTATACTCAAACAATATAATACAGTGAAAACTAAAAAACGATATTTCACCCTGGGCTTCGTGTCTTACCCATTGTGCAACTTCAGTAAAAAAAAAAAATAGTTTTAGATAGACTGGGGAAGGCTTGGAATCTCTATCTGTGTCTTCTCTGCTGGCTGCGCTCCTACTGAGGAACATACGCAAGAAGGATTGCTTTATTATTTTTATTTATGTTGCTTGAAATTGAGGTGATCATTTTTACAGACAGAACTGCAAAAACAAAAAACAATAACTTGGTAATGAAACGGATTTATTGGTCTGATATATCTCTGCCTGGAGTAGATCTTACATGTGAGCCGGGCAAGAGCAGATTCATCTCATTTCATGGGCAGACGTGGAGCTGGGAAAACGACAAATCTGTCACCCGCTATTCTGTTTCCTTCAGCTGTTGTAAAAAAAAAAAAAAAATGTTGATTTTCTTCCAGTTGCTTACGGAAGCCAAACAGGCAGAAATCCTGGAAATACTTTGTAGCATTGTAGAAAAATAGGAAACATCAGATATTTATCAGACATCAAGCAGGGGATTAATAGAGACGGGAAGGGGAAATATTTTCTGGTAGATAAATTTAGCAGGAGCTCTGGGTATAAGAAGGTTAGCCATTGATGGACAGATGTATCCGAAAGAACAACTGGCAGTGAGATGTTGTGAATCGCATCACCGGTAGCCATGACCTGCTATAATCTTTTCTATGACTCGATGTTTGAATGAATAACACTCATTAATGTCCTTTTTTTTTTTTTTCTTCTGTTTCTCCATAGCAGTGGTCTCCAAACTCTCCCACTGATACCAATAATGAGGCATTATTCCTCCCACTAACATCATCAGTCTGGAACTATTCATTCCATTGACACTCTCGATGGGGCACTATTCCCCCCACTGATACCAACGATGGGGCACTATTCCCCCCACTGATACCAACAATGGGACATTAATCCTCCTACTGATACGAACAATTGGGCACTATTCCTCCCACTGACACCAACAATGGGGCACTTCTCCTGCCACTAAAACCAATGAGGGACATTTTCTAGTGGCCACAGTCTGCCCCCCCCCCCACCCCCAAAGACTACTGCTCTATAGGAAAGAGTATAATCGGTACCTGCTTGAATAGAGATTATCTGGCATTTCTCTGTATAACAATAGGAGCTTCAGATGAGGAAAGTTACATAGTTACATGGTTAGTCATGTTGAAAAAAGACACAAGTCCATCCAGTTCAACCATAAAAAAAATAAAATAATATCATACAATCCCATATACCTAATTCTATACCCACAGTTGATCCAGAGGAAGGCGAAAAAAACCGAGCAGACCACGATCCAATTTGCTACAGCAGGGGAAAAAAAATCCTTCCTGATCCCCCAAGAGGCAATCGGCAATCGAAAGTGCTCAGCAATATAGCCCTGTCAAACCCCTACACAGCGAATCGTTTTAAGGAATCCTCAACTCCGCTGCAACATTTGCAAATGCTGAAGGGCCATGCATGAGCACCCTAAAAACTAATGTAGCGGGTACTTACTTTCCCGGGTGCATTTTTTTGAATCTAGCTGTGACATCAGTGCTATGTTCCCGGCGGTCCACGAGGTGGCGCTGCCGCCGTGGCCGGAGGGACGAATATCACTGTGCGTCGAGTCTCCTTTTTGTCCTCTTTCGGTAGCGGTATGGTGGGGCGGGGAACCCGCCGTGCTTGCTGGGAGAGGGGATAAAAGGGCCGGCCATTTTGGTCACGGGGTCTTCGTCCCAAGCACCTTCAGCTTGCGGACGTGGGTTCGTGCTCGTCCTATAGGAGGCCTCGGCCTAGAGGACCAACGGAGATTGTGTTCCACCCCAGGCACCTTCAGCCCTGGGGTGAGGTACTTGCAAGAAGGTCCGGAGCTCAGTGCCCAACACTGAGTTCCGCGAGGGAAGGGTCCTAAGGCACTTCGGGGATGGAGGCCTGAATCTGAGTAAGACGCAATGGACCGGGGAGAGCTCCTCACTCGAAGACCCGGTGCAGCAGACTGCCGGTGACGGGTGAGTCTCTTGTCGGAGACCGTCCAGAAGGATCCCCTTCCTCTCGTGCGGAGACCATATCCCACTCTCCAGGAGGAGAGTGGAGGAGCGAATTTGTGTCTGGGCCTATTCACACTCACACCTCCTTTTCTGTCCTAACTATCAAGGAAGTCCCTGTATGGTGTGTTCTAATAAAGGAGTGTTGGACTTTAATGGTGTGAGGCTCACTTCCTGGCGGACGAAGTTCACAGTGACTCTTGGAGGGAGGATCCGGGTGCACAGCACAGACCCGAAGGTAAACAGGACATTGCTGATACCACAGGCATTCCCATGTGGTGGAGGCTAGGCGTAGCCCACCCGCTCTCTCTCTCTCCACCCTACCAGATACCCCTAGACGAGAGACAGTGCGAGCCGCACGGAGAGAAGAGAGGGGCAGGCGCTACACTTAACTCAAGGCAGATATTTAGACACCACTTAATTCAGATTTGTACATCATCTTTAAATACAAGCATTGCAAGTACCGGAATTTTGACTTGGTATCAGCTTCTTGCAATTCTATCTACAGCAGAACTCATACTGGTGTGAGGGGGTTAGCTCGGCAGCGGGTGTGTGTGACCCCCGGGATGGGCTCCCCACACAAAACAGGCCCAGCAAACGGAGGTTGTGGTTTTCAAAATCAAAAAGGTGCGGTTTATTTTCTATTTACAGTGACAAAACACAGCAAAGCAAAAGAAACATAACCAAAATAAATCCTGGTCAAGTTGACCTCTGACTAAACATACAGGTTTCCTAACTAACAACTGGGATCAGCCTAGTGCTGTCCTAGTCCCTAAGTCCCTGGTTTTAAATGTCCAAGCAAATAGCCACACAGGCTTTTTCTCACCGCACAGGGGTTCACTCTCCCTAGACAGTCCACACAGGTCTGGTTCCAGGCATGAGCTAACATCTAATGAAGCTGGGAGTTCTTATAGAGGCCTAAATGAGCTGACAAGCTTCAGCTGGCCTCATCAACTCCCTGTCTGTACGACGCCCCACACTCTCCCTAGAGGTATGAGTCATCCATGAGCCCACTAGCCTTATACAACTCTCCACCTAGTTGTATAAGTCGGCGTAAAGCCTGAATCTGGGCGAAATATATCTACCCCCCTGGATGCAACCAGGTGACTTTACCTTCCTGCTGTCACATACCCCCCCCCCCTCTTGTTTTAACCTCGGGGTTGGAACACCAGCAATCAGGCATTCATGTACTCGAGACAAAGCATCCACATTCCCCATTTGAACGCCAGGGCGATGCTTTACTGTGAAGTTGAATTCCTGGAGGGCCAGGAACCACCTATTCACTCTTCTATTTGTTTCCTTGTTTTGAGCCATCCACTTTAACGGAGCGTGATCCGTAACCATGTCAAAGTGCCTACCTAGCAGGTAGTACCGAAGGGAATCTAGAGCCCACTTCACCGCTAAACACTCCTTTTCAACGGTGGCGTAATTTACCTCATGGGACTTCAACTTCCTGCTGAGGTAAATGACTGGGTGCTCTTCCCCGTTCCAGACCTGGGACAATACTGCTCCTAACCCCACATCTGACGCATCACTTTGTACGACAAAGTCTTTAGAGAAGTCGGGTGAGTACAACACTGGCTGGCTACATAAGGCTTGTTTCAAGAATTGGAATGCTGCCTCAGCCTCGGGGGTCCATTTAATCATGACCGACCCTTTCCCCTTCGTCAGGTTGGTTAGGGGCACAGCCTTAGAAGCAAAGTGGGGAATGAATCGCCGATAATACCCAGCGATTCCCAGAAAGGCTCGTACCTGCTTCTTGCTGTTGGGACGTGGCCAACTCTGGATGGCCTCGACTTTGTTGAGTTGGGGTTTTATTACTCCCCTCCCAATGGTGTACCCAAGATATTTGGCCTCCTCCTGCCCAATGGTACACTTCTTGGGGTTAGCCGTAAACCCCGCTTCCCGAACAGAGTCCAGGACTGCTTGCACTTTTGGCAGATGTGAGGCCCAATCTGTGCTATGGACAATTACGTCATCCAGGTAAGCCGCAGCATACTTCCGATGGGGCCTCAGCATCTGGTCCATTTTCCGCTGGAATGTGGCCGGCGCATTCTGTAACCCGAACGGCATTCTTTTATATTGGAACGCCCCGTCTGGGGTTACAAATGCGGTTTTCTCTTTGGCCGACTTGGCCAGGGGGATTTGCCAATACCCTTTTGTGAGGTCAAGAGTCGTCATGTATCGGGCTGTTCCCAGCCGGTCGATCAACTCATCTATACGTGGCATGGGGTAGGTGTCAAATTTTGTAACTTTGTTCAACTGACGAAAATCGTTACAAAATCGCCAGCTCCCATCCGGTTTAGGCACCAACACGATGGGACTAGACCAATCACTTTGGGACTCCTCTATCACCCCTAAGTTCAGCATTTTCTGTACTTCCTCCCGTATTGCCTCCCGTCGAGCCTCTGGGATCCGATAGGGTTTTAACTTCACCCTTTCACCGGGCGGGGTAATGATGTCATGCTCTACCCCAGATGTTTGTCCCGGCAGCTCAGAGAATACCTCCTTGTTGCGAAGCCCAAACTCCTTAACCTCCTGTTGTTGGGGTTGTGACAAGGTGGCTGCTATTCCAACCTCAGGAATCACGCAACCAGTTTGAGCTGGTGACCAAGTGTCTGCGACTAGGGACTCTCTATCCCTCCAGGCTTTCAACAGATTAACGTGATAGATCTGTTCGGGCTTTCGCCTTCCTGGTTGTCTGACCTTGTAATTCACTTCGCTCACTTTTTCCATTATCTCGTAGGGGCCTTGCCATTTGGCAAGGAATTTACTTTCAACCGTAGGGACAAGTACCAATATCCTATCCCCCGGGGAAAAGGTACGGGTCTTGGCTCCACGGTTGTACACTCTCTGCTGTGCCAACTGCGCTTGGGCCAAATGTTCCTTCACGATGGGCATTACCTGTGCAATTCGATCTTGCATCAGGGCGACATGCTCAATCACACTCCTGTGGGGAGAACTCTCACTTTCCCAAGTTTCCTTGGCAATATCCAACAGCCCTCTTGGGTGTCTCCCATACAGTAACTCAAAGGGGGAGAATCCCGTAGAGGATTGGGGCACCTCCCTAATAGCAAACATCAAATAAGGAAGTAAACAGTCCCAATCCTTTCCATCTCTATCCACCACTTTCTTCAACATTTGTTTTAGGGTTTTGTTGAATCTTTCAACCAGCCCATCGGTTTGGGGGTGATACACAGACGTACGCAATTGCGTCACTTTGAACAATTTACACAGCTCTTTCATAACCCGGGACATAAAGGGTGTACCTTGGTCCGTAAGCAGTTCTTTACAAATACCCACCCGGCTAAAAACAAGAGATAGCTCTTTGGCTATGGTTTTGGCCGAGGTATTTCGGAGAGGGATCGCTTCTGGATAACGGGTGGCATAGTCCATTATAACTAATATGTACTGGTGCCCCCTAGCGGACTTGATTATAGGACCTACCAAATCCATGGTGATCCTCTCAAACGGGACCTCAATGATGGGTAGAGGGACCAGCGGGCTACGGAAATGTGGCATCGGGGCCAACCTCTGACACACAGGGCAGGAGGAACAATAATTTTCTACGTCCTTCATCACCCCCGGCCAATAGAATCTCTGTAATACCCTCTCTCGGGTTTTCTCTGTCCCCAGATGACCTCCAAGAATGTGCCCATGGGCCAACTCCAACACCAACTTCCTGTAAGGTTTGGGCACCACAAGCTGCTCAACGGTTTCTTCTGCCCTTTTTGCCACCCGATACAGTAGGTCCTTCTCTACGCTGAAGTATGGGTAAGTGCAGGTATTATCTGGGTTCACTAACTCGCCATCTATTTTCACTACGTTTTCCCGTGCCTTTATTAGGGCGGGGTCTTTCAACTGTTCTGTGGCAAAGTTTTCCCTGTGAACCTCAAGATCAGAAAACTCCACAGACGGTAGGTTTTCGTCTGAGGAGGTGGGCTCCTCTCCAGTTTCTTGAGTCTCCCCTGCCAATACTGATAAGGGAAATTCCGGAGAGTCCTCACCACTCTCAGGGGAGTTCTGGCTATCACATTCCTGGTACATAGGGGCACCAGTGAGGGGCTCAGGATCATCCCACAGTTCCCAGAACTTCGGAAAATCCCTTCCCACAATGGCGTCATGCGGTAACTGAGATACTAAGCCCACTGGATGAGAGAGGGTACCTTTGGGGGTCTCGAAACACACTGTAGTCACTGGATACTCTCGGGTGTCCCCATGCACACAAATAACAGCTACCTTGCTATTCCCAGAGACCTCTGTTTTAACTAACTCAGCCTTTATCAGGGTCACAAGGCTACCTGAATCCAGCAATACCACAACATTTCTACCATTAACACACATTTTGCATAAATGTTTCTCAGTTCCTCGAATGGCAGTGCATGCGACTGTCGCACACAGCGACTGACGTCTGCCCGTCAGAAAGTCACACTGCATGGGTTCCTCCACAACCGGGCAATTGGCTGCAATATGTCCCGCTTGCCGGCAGCGGTAGCAAACGATCCTTCTTGCCGCCTCTTGAGCCGCTGATTTCCCAGGCTGTTCTCGCCAAACTTGGGGTAGAGCTCCCACCCTCTCACTCTCTCCACCCTCACCCCTTGGAATCCTCTTATCCGCCCCTGGGGATGGTCTGGTCTTAGGGTGGAAAGTCCGAGTGTCTCTGGAAGAGGCCGTCAGGTTCTCTGTAGCCAAGTATTTCTCCACACGATCCACAAGACCATCGGCCGTCTCTGGGTCTCCATGGCTTACCCACTTTTGGATGGCAGTAGGAAGAGCTCTCAAAAACCGATCCATTACAACACGTTCCACAATCTTTGGTGCGGACAAAGTCTCTGGCTGTAGCCACTTTCTGCTCAGGTGAATGAGATCATACATTTGAGACCTGGGGGGTTTTCCAAGCTGGAAAGTCCAGTTATGCACACGCTGAGCCCGGACAGCCTGGGTGACACCCAGCCTTGCCAATATTTCAGCTTTTAGCACCACATAGTCTTTTGCTTGGTCAGGCTCTAGGTCATAGTAAGCTTTCTGCGATTCACCAGTTAACAGAGGAGCCACCAGTCCAGCCCACTGCTCCTCAGGCCACTTTTCTCTTTCAGCGGTCCTTTCAAATGTGGTCAAAAATACCTCTGGATCATCCTCTCCAGTCATTTTTGTCAATAAACGACTCACCCCAAAGGACGCGGTATTAGTGGGACGGCTTTCCTCACTGGTCTGCGGACGTTGCTGCATTACTGCTTCCATCTGTTGTTGTAGTCTCTGCTCTTGCTTCTGCAACAGGTCTATGAAGCGGGCCTCAGATTGCTGCTGGGCTCGTTGCTGAGCCTCCAGACTCTGTTGCAAAGTTGCGTTTGTCTGCTGCTGGGCTGCAAGGCTCCTTTGCAAACCTGCATTTGTCTGCTGTTGATTGGCATTTGCTAGAGCCAGCTGCTTCAGTATCTCCTCCATGCTGGCTTAAAAAAAAACTGCCACTGGTTCTCCACCAACTGTGAGGGGGTTAGCTCGGCAGCGGGTGTGTGTGACCCCCGGGATGGGCTCCCCACACAAAACAGGCCCAGCAAACGGAGGTTGTGGTTTTCAAAATCAAAAAGGTGCGGTTTATTTTCTATTTACAGTGACAAAACACAGCAAAGCAAAAGAAACATAACCAAAATAAATCCTGGTCAAGTTGACCTCTGACTAAACATACAGGTTTCCTAACTAACAACTGGGATCAGCCTAGTGCTGTCCTAGTCCCTAAGTCCCTGGTTTTAAATGTCCAAGCAAATAGCCACACAGGCTTTTTCTCACCGCACAGGGGTTCACTCTCCCTAGACAGTCCACACAGGTCTGGTTCCAGGCATGAGCTAACATCTAATGAAGCTGGGAGTTCTTATAGAGGCCTAAATGAGCTGACAAGCTTCAGCTGGCCTCATCAACTCCCTGTCTGTACGACGCCCCACACTCTCCCTAGAGGTATGAGTCATCCATGAGCCCACTAGCCTTATACAACTCTCCACCTAGTTGTATAAGTCGGCGTAAAGCCTGAATCTGGGCGAAATATATCTACCCCCCTGGATGCAACCAGGTGACTTTACCTTCCTGCTGTCACACTGGGTAGAGGTGGGGAGCAGCACAAGGAGTCAATCAGTTGTGATCGAGACAGGTATTTCAAGTTGTTCAATCGCAAGGTCCCCTTACATCGGCCAATCACATCCTCCAGCACCCACAGGAGTGTGCTAGTCACTCAATGCAGCTGGGAACAGTTGAATTGTCCTACTGCCATTTGCACAATCCAACTGCATTGAGTGACTAGCACCCACCTCTGGGTGCCGGAGGATGTGACCGGCCAATGTCAGGGGGTCTACTGACTGAACAAGTTAGAAGAAGTTACCCCAAAGGATCAGCTGCTTCTCAGGAAATGAGTATCGCCTTTATCTCTCCATATCTGCTCCACTGAGTCAGTTCTTACTGCATTCCCCCAGCAGATACTCATCTCTCTTGCTCTCCCTGCATCTCCCACTGCCCGCTCTGCCTCTATGAATTCATCACACAAAAGACACACGGCTGATTTCACCAGTAATCATTCTATGCTCAGCACCTGCTCAGGCACAGCCCGGGCTCCTGCAGTTCCCTCCAGTGCCAGGAAACCACTTGCTGGAGGAAATAACTGTGATAAGGCGATAAAAATAGCCAGGAATGATGGAAGGCGTGCGAGTGACAGATAGGCCGAGGGCAGAGGAAATGAACTTATGAAAAAGATGTGCAAGGTGGGACGATAAAACACGTATGCCAGGGACAAAGAGTTTCCACCCCAGATTTGGAAAACATGAAGCATCTATATCAGTCCAGCTCCAGTACACTTGCACTTTAATGACATTTACTTTGCTAAAGCACCATGTCTCATAAACAATTGTCAATTTTAAATTAACATCTTTGTTTTCAGTTTTTTTTTATCCTTTAGGGCCAGTTCCCACCATATGCAGTCCAGTGCGTTATATGGATTTCAATGGCAAAGTTCACACCAGTGCTTGCAGTTCCAGTGCGCTCCAGTTCCAGAAAAAAAAGTAGAACATGCTGCATTTTACTTGCACTGGACTGTACGTGAACGCTGTAAAACGCATCAAAAACGCACCGGAACGCACCTAAGTGCACCAAAAACGCACTGGAACACACTTGTACTTATCTAAGGTTAATAAAAAAGAGGGGTGAAAAAAAGCACTGGACTGCATTAAAAACGTACCAAAAACGCACTGGAACGCATCAAAAAGGCGTCAAAAACGCGCATGCATAAAAGCACCTGGAACGCATCCGGATTGCATTTCTATGGTGTGAACTGGCCCTAAATTTGAAAAACCTGCAGCCTCTTTGCAGCCACTTCCTGTCTATATGCACTCCAGCAATGGCTGCATGGCATTTCTTAGGATGGGTTTTCCGATGGTGACTAGACTTGTGCACAACGGAAAAATTAGTTTTGTTTAGTTTCTTTTCGGTCCTGTTGATTCGTAATCATTCGTAATGTTGCTAAACAGGATTTTTTTCGTGTTCGGACTAATTTGTATTTTCGCAAGCGCCATTTTTCGTTGAATCGGAATGATTCTTATTAATGTAAGCCTTATTTTTAGTTGATTTATAATTTGTACTTTCGGTAAAGTACATTTGTTTTTAGTTGATTCTGGACACAACTCCTACTTTCGTAACTTTTTTTCGTTCGTTGATTCGTAATTTTCCGTGTCTCTCTCACAATGGCGCTGCCTAACGTGCTTCGAATGGATTCGTACTTTTCTAAATACATTGCGGTTATTTGTAACGATTCGAAATCTCGTATTTTACTTTAGTTTTTGACATGCGGCTATATCCTCCACCCCCTGTACACCATTTTGAGAGGGAGTTCAGCACGGTGAGGGAGGAGCAGAGAGCAGAGCAGAGTGTTATTGTGCTTCCAATAGATTAGTTGATTCGTAATTTTCCGTGTCTCTAAAAATAGCGCTGCCTAACGTGCTTCGAATGGATTCGTACATTCGTAACTTTTTTTTTGGTTCGTTAATTGGTAATTTTCCGTGACGGATCACAAGTCAACTTGCTGTTGCATTAGGCCGCATTAACGCAACAACGATTTATGGCAAAGGCATTCGGGCATTCGCTATTTGCGGTTTTATTCGTAATTGCTTTGTTCGGAAATTCGAATGCTTCAGAACGTCCGAAAGTTGCTAAATTCGTACAAATTTCGATTCGTTACGAAACTAATTGCACAAGCCTAATGGTGACAACAGTAGGCCACATAGGTGAATGCATGTGGAAACAACCATACATAGGGGGTTGATTACTAAAGGCAAAAAGGCTGTTCACTTTGCAAGGAATGGGGAAGGAAAGGGAGTAGCCATATAGGCTCCCCTTTCCTCATGGGGTCACTGTAACTGCAAGGTTAATACATACGTTTCTAAGAAGGTTTAGCTACAGGGCTAGAGAGTCAATAGTTTAAAAAAAAAAAAAAAAAAAAAAAAAACCCCAGTCAGTAGATTTGATTAAGCTCAGGTGTGTTAGAGAGTTCTGGAAATCTGAGAATCAGTAAGGGATTGGTTAGTGAAATCAGGTGTTAGATCAGGAAAATTCTAGAAGCTGGTTTCTGGTCCATTTAAGGAGCAGTTCCAGGCAGGTTAGTGGTGCGATACCAGAAGATTCCAGCAGGAGGAGCTCACGTATCGTCATGGAAGCCCTGATTCGTCAACTGATCGAAAAAGCCGAGGCTGCGGGAGGGGAAGAATGGATTCGACAGTGTCTTGCCTCACCTTCATATCCTGATCCCGAAGCAAGCAGCACGGAGGACGATCAGCTGGGCAAACGAACAGCGCGGCGGGACCACACCAACAGCCATGCCCTGGAGCGGAGGGAGCGGTCGCGGGATTCCCCCATCATACAGCGGCGGGGACGGATGACGCCGCAGAAGAAGAAAAGGAGGCTGGTCGGAGGTCAAGCAAGAGAAGACGCCCATTGAGGAGGAGCACAAGCCCGGATCAACCCGCTTCTGCCCATGGCAGCCAAACTTTTTCTTCTCTCCCTTATAGGAGCCGGCGCACATGCGCAATGACAGAGCCCGGAGAGAGGGGACAAAGCACGCTGGGGACAACAACAGCAACAGGAGAAGTACGCCAGCAGCCCGCCCGTGGTCGGCAGGGGGCTCGCAAGGGCGGAAAGGGAGGACAGAGAGCTGCATGTGTGACCACACAGCCTGAAATCCAACAAGCCGACAGAATCCCTGTGCGGTGTGCATCGCCGGTGTCATCCCCTGGAGTGATCCCTGCTCAGGGGGCAGTTGGTGAGTCAAACACAGCACATCAATTATCTATATTAGCTAAATCCTTAGAACGATTGTTAACTGTAATGCAGGCACAGGCTACAAATCAGCAGGTTCCCAGAGATAACAGTGCAGGGGTTTGGCCAGCTTATACAGCTGAGCCCATGTGTATATCTAAGTTAGCCAGTGCATCTAATAACAGTAATGTAGAAGCAGTAAGAGGGGTGCAAGTCACAGGGCAAAAAGAGTGCATGCCTTGTTTTCTGTCCCCGCTGGGGTTTCACTTAGCCTCTACAGTAAAGGAAAAGATTTGGAGGGGGGAATATATTGATCTCAGTTCAATTCCTCCCCCTTCAAAAGAACCATCCAGGTTTGATAAAAAAGATGATAGGACAGATGAGGAGCGTCGCAAAGCTCTCATTAAGTCCTTTTATGGGTGGTTACAATCATTTATAATATACGCTAGTGTGCTTTGTGAAAAATCCCCTGAATTAAGCCCCCTTTTATTTCAACACATTGATATCGTTTTAGAAGCCTACAGGAGCTTCAGTGGCTTGTCATGGTTGCTATACGATGAAGCATTTAGGCAGAAGCTAGCGGTGCAGCCATCTCTACAATGGGGTTCAAAAGATGTTGGCCTATGGCTCAATTTATTTCTGCCTCAAAAACAATCAATTTTTCGCTCAGCTGCGGCTGCAGGGCCCCAGGTATCATCTAATGTAAATTATAAGAAGGGTGTGTGCTTTGCTTACAATGATGCGCATTGCAAATGGATGGCGTCTTGTAAATACAAGCACGAATGCGCTTTTTGTGCTGGGAATCACCCAGTTTCCAAATGTTTTCGGAAATTACAAGCAAATGCAAAGGAAGGTATTTCCAAAAGCAGCAACACCAGTGATGCTCTCAAGCATGCTGCCATGGCTGCTTCTCTATCCAAACCAGCAGATAGCTTCATTGCTAATTAGCGGGTTCACAGTGGGTTTCCAGTTACCTAGTTTTCAAGGTAAAGGTTGTACAGTAGTGGAAAATCTGAGATCTGTTAATGAGGCACCTTTAATAGTAAAAATAAAATTGCTAAAAGAGGTCGCGTCAGGAAGGATGGAGGGTCCGTTTGACCATCCCCCCTTTTTGGATTTCAGGATTTCCCCTTTGGGTTTGGTACCTAAGAAAGAGCCAAATGAGTTTCGTTTGATACACCATTTATCATTTCCTTTTGGCAGTTCTTTGAATGATCAAATCAACACTGAGGCTATATCAGTGTCTTATTCATCTTTTGATTTAGCAATTGAGAAGATACGGTTGCTAGGGAAAAATGCTTTGATGGCAAAGGCAGATATTCGATCAGCCTTTCGGCTTCTTCCTTTGCACCCAGATTGTTTCAACTCACTCGGTATATGTTTTGACAATAAATTTTACTTTGATAAAGCATTGCCGATGGGCTGCTCAATTTCTTGTTTTTACTTTGAAGCTTTCTCAACATTTATAGAATGGGTGGTAAGTATGGTATCACATTCCACCTTTATTATTCATTATTTGGATGACTTTTTATTTTTAGGCCCGGAAGGTTCAGAGGACTGCGGTCAGCTATTATCTTCATTCAAATTAGTATGCCAACATTTTGGGATACCATTGGCGGAAGATAAAACTGTTTTTCCTACAACATGTATTGATTTTTTGGGTATAACACTGGATTCGGTCACCATGGAATTTCGGTTGCCTGGTGAAAAAATCGGCAAATTATCCCAATCTTTGCATTTTTTCTTGGGTAGAAAAAAGGTGACATTGAAAGAAATGCAGTCCCTTTTGGGGCAATTGGCATTTGCCACTAGGGTTCTTCCCATGGGTAGGGTTTTTTCCAAAAGATTGTATGCTGCCATTTCAGGATTAAAGAACCCGTTGGCCCATATCAGGCTATCTTTAGAGATCAAGCAGGACTTGATGGTCTGGTTGCAATTTCTGGAGCAATTTAATGGGAAAACCATGTGGCAGCATGATTTTGTGCTGGACAAGGATTTTCACCTTGAAACAGATGCAGCTGGCTCGGTTGGCTTTGGGGCGGTTTGGAGAAACCATTGGTGCGCTGCTGGGTGGCCTCACAGGTGGGTCATCAATGGGTTCTGCAGAAATATAGTATTATTAGAGCTATTCCCAGTGGTAGTGGCATTGGAAATATGGGGCAGTTTATTCGCCAATAGAAGGTTGCTGGTGAGCACTGACAACAAGGGAGTAGCCTTTGCAGTTAACAGTTTGTCATCTAAATCTCCTCCCGTGGTTTCTTATTTAAGATATTTGGTTTTTCTGTGTTTAAAATGGAACATCTGGTTAAAAGCGAAATACGTCCCAGGAAAGAATAACGTCGTTGCTGACGCTCTTTCTCGCCTGCAGATGGACCGGTTTTTCAAGCTGCTGCCAGAAGCGGATCCAGTGGGGGTAATCTTCCCTTCCCGTTTATGGGAGATAGCATAATTTTCCAAAACATCCAGGACTCTGTGGCGGCTTCTACCTGGAAGAGCTACAGTTCTTCATGGTTATTGTGGTCAATCTTTTTAGCATCGATGAGTCTGTCTTTATCTAATCATTCGGAGGACCTAGTACTTCTGTTTCTACAATCATTAATGTTGAAACAGTATTCTTGGTCTCACATTAGTAAGACATTATCAGGGGTGTCATTTTTTCTGCGCCTTTATAATCTGCCGGCTTGTCACAGTTTTTTCTCGGTGCGGCAGGTGCTAAAGGGATACAGGAAGAATAATTTTAGAAAGGATATGAGGTCCCCAATTACCCCGGCTATATTAGCACGGATTTGTGGGATAACTTCAGAAGTATGCTTTTCTGCTTATGAAGCTGTCCTTTTTAAATCAGTGTTTACGCTTGCATTCTTCGGTGCGTTTCGGATTTCTGAGATCCTTCCTGCATCAAAGAGAAGTAACATAGGCATGTTATTATCTAATTTGTTTATGGGTTCAGATAATATAAAGTTATTTATAGCTACAAGTAAGACGGATGCGGTTGGTGTTGGTAATTGGGTGGCTTTAAAGAGGTATAGTGTTGAGAATATCTGCCCAGTAAGGACCCTTCAGGCTTACATGGCAGTTCGCCCGCCCAGTTCAGGGTTTTTGTTCATTCACAAGGATGGTTTACCAGTAACAGTTTACCAGTTTTCATCAGTATTGAAGAAATGTTTAGCAAAACTTCAGTTGAGCAACACTAAAATAACGACTCACTCGTTTCGAATAGGAGCAGCCACAGAGGCTGCCAGGATTGGTCTAGAGGAGAGTACAATTAAGAAGATTGGTAGATGGAGGTCAGATTGTTACAAATTATACATTCGTCCATATTAATTAATTATTTTGTTTCAGGTCCCCTACATACAGTCTGGATTATAGGGCATTCTTTTATTTTTTGGGCACAGAAGAGAGCTGCTGATAGAATATATTCGGAGAATTTGGGCCTGGACCCTGCAGCCTTCCGGATTCATTGGTATGATCGTAGGGGTATGATGTGGGAGGATTTGTTGTTTGAATTAAGTAGGCTATACGCTTTACATGAGGCTCCAGATATAATAATTATACATGTTGGTGGTAATGACATTGGGAAGTTAAAGACATTTGATCTGATTACCGATATGAAGGATACATTTAAGTTTTTACGTTTAGCCTCTCCAAATACGGTGTTTGGGTTCTCAGAGATAATTCCACGTCTGAGGTGGTTGGAATCCGCAGTTTTCAAGCCACTAGAGAAGGTCCGCAAGCGGATAAATAGAGCCATGGCGAAGTTTCTGAGCGATGGTATGGGTTTTTCATTTCGGCACCATGAGCTGGAGGGCGGTTTACAGGGTCTATATAGGGATGACGGGGTGCATCTATCGCCCATAGGTCTTGATATCTTAAACACAAATTTGCAAACATGCATAGAGTTGGCCGCGGTTTGGGGGGTTGGGGACGGGAGGGGTGCTGCAAGCCCCCCTCCCGTCGGTTGGGAGAATTAAGGAAAGTCAAGTTCAAGTAATAATCAGCTCGAGTCTCAGTGGCTGGGTTGAGTACGGGTATTGATAAACACTTGGTTGGAAAGTATGTTTTAAAAGTTAAAATTGGTGGATTATGGATTTATGTTTTGAAAACCAGTGAATCAGGCCGTGGCCAATAATTATCCAAAAAAAAAAAAAAAAAAAATAATAATAATATATATAAAAATAAAAAATGTTACATGGAGATTAATAAAATTGGTTGTTTAAGTTATAACTTGCTCTGGTGTTTTTTGTGCTCTATGCATGTTTGCGGGGGTGTGCATGATGCATGTGATCCCATGGGGAAGGAAAGGGAGTAGCCATATAGGCTCCCCTTTCCTCATGGGGTCACTGTAACTGCAAGGTTAATACATAAGTTTCTAAGAAGGTTTAGCTACAGGGCTAGAGAGTCAATAGTTTAAAAAAAAAAAAAAAAAAAAAAAACCCCAGTCAGTAGATTTGATTAAGCTCAGGTGTGTTAGAGAGTTCTGGAAATCTGAGAATCAGTAAGGGATTGGTTAGTGAAATCAGGTGTTAGATCAGGAAAATTCTAGAAGCTGGTTTCTGGTCCATTTAAGGAGCAGTTCCAGGCAGGTTAGTGGTGCGATACCAGAAGATTCCAGCAGGAGGAGCTCCCCACCCTACCCCCCCCCCCCCCCCCCATCTTTTTCCCGTCGCGGCCAATTCATGTGGTAGGCTCCCTCTGGTGAATTGCCAGAGGGGAGAATTAAGGAAAGTCAAGTTCAAGTAATAATCAGCTCGAGTCTCAGTGGCTGGGTTGAGTACGGGTATTGATAAACACTTGGTTGGAAAGTATGTTTTAAAAGTTAAAATTGGTGGATTATGGATTTATGTTTTGAAAACCAGTGAATCAGGCCGTGGCCAATAATTATCCAAAAAATAAAAAAAATAAAAAAAATAAAAAAAAAAATAATAATAATATATATAAAAATAAAAAATGTTACATGGAGATTAATAAAATTGGTTGTTTAAGTTATAACTTGCTCTGGTGTTTTTTGTGCTCTATGCATGTTTGCGGGGGTGTGCATGATGCATGTGATCCCATAAGGTAGAAAGTAATTGATTGCCCACTGGAATCCAAAAGGTGCTGATGAAATTTTTTTCTTTATTGTCACACCAGACAAAGTTGCAAGAAGTATTTAGTTGAAGCGTTTCACACGAAAAGAGCTGTGCTTGTTCACAACATTTTGAAAATGCATCAAGTACAGGTGTGTATATATAGGCATATGTTACTTAAATGGTCAATACAAAACACCTGTGACTCAAGGGCAGTCCAAAATAAGGGGATAGATTTATGGCATTTTTTTTTTATACATTTTTCGTGTTAGTAATGGCGGCGATCTGCGATTTTTATTGTGACTGCGACATTATGGCGGACACATCGGACACTTTTGACACTATTTTGGGATCATTGTCATTTATACAGCGATCAGTGCTATAAAAATGCACTGATTACTGTGTACATGACACTGGCAGGGATGGGGTTAAACACTAGTGGGCGATCAAGGGGTTAAGTGTGTCCTAGGGAGTGATTCTAACTGTGGGGGGGATGGGCTATCATTGAGCGGGGGGGGGGGCTACCATTGACCAGGAGGTAGTTTACTAAAGGCAAAAAGGCTACTCACTTTGCAAGGGAAGTGGCACTTCACATGGAACTTTGAGTGAATCAGTTGAGGTCCACCACCCAATCATGTGTAAGCAAAAATGCTTTTTTACTTTTATTTTCCTAGCATGTGAAGGGGTATTCTTTGCAAAGTAAAATTTCATCACACTCACCAAGCTCAGTGAAAACATTCTCCTGCAAAGTGTAACTTCCCTTGCAAAGTTAACAGCCTCTAAAAGAAGAGGAAAGATCCCTGTTTCCGCACATCCACGGAATTCTATGGTGGTATGAGAGAGACAACCTCAGCCTGGGCACCGCCAGGCCATGCCCCCAATGTGTTTCACTCCGCCCCCGGAGCTTAGTCATGGGGACCAGCTCCGGGGTGGGGGGGGGCGGAGTGAACCGCATTGGAGGTCCTCCGGCTTGCTGGGAACAGTTTCTGTGACCTGGTTGCTTTGTGTCTACTATGGACCCTGATATGCTTTCATCATTAATTTGCTTGTGAGTGTACTTTTTATATATTATTAACCGCTTGCCGACCAGCGCACGATGATGTATGTCGGCACAATGGCATGGCTGCGCAAATGGGCGTACAGGTACGTCCCCTTTAAATTGCGGCTTAGTGGGCGCACGCCCGCCCGCCGCGACTGTGCCCGCGGGTCTCACGGACTCTATGTCTGCCGGTGTCCCGCGCTCGTGACAAGGAGCTGCAGAACGAGAAGATGCCTATGTAAACAAGGCATTTCCCTATTCTGCCCAGTGACATGACAGGGATCTACTGCTCCCTGTCATCGGGAGCAGTGGTCGCTGTCATGTCAATGGTAGCCCACCCCCCCCTCCACAGTTAGAATCACTCCCTAGGACACACTTAACCCCTTGATCGCCCCCCAGTGTTTAACCCCTTCCCTGCCAGTGTCATTTACACAGTAATCAGTGCATTTTTACAGCACTGATCGCTGTATAAATGACTGATCCCAAAATAGTGTCAAAAGTGTCCGATGTGTCCGCCATAATGTCGCAGTCATGATAAAAATCGCAGATCGCTGCCATTACTAATACAAAAAATGTATAAAAAAAATGCCATAAATCTATCCCCTATTTTGTAGACGCTATAACTTTTGCGCAAACCAATCAATATACGCTTATTGCGATTTTTTTTTTCTTTACCACAAATATGTAGAAGAATACGTATCGGCCTAAACTGAGAAAGAAATTATTTTTTATAGATTTTTTTTTTTAGGGATATTTATTATAGTAAAAGTTAAAAATATTGCTTTTTTTTTCAAAATTGGCGCTTTTTTTTGTTTATAGCGCAAAAAAATAAAAACCCCAGAGGTGATCAAATACCACCAAAAGTATTTGTGGGGAAAAAAAGGACATCAATTTTGTTTGGGTGACACGTCGCACGACCGCGCAATTGTCAGGTAAAGCGACGCAGTGCCGTATCGCAAAAAGTGCTCTGGTCAGGAAGGGGGTAAATTCTTTCGGGGCTGAAGTGGTTAAAGATACCACTTGGGTAATGCGCAAAGGCTGGTGGGCCCTCACTTCTTTGTTTTATATTATTCTCTATTAACCAATGTGAGGCAGATCCCTAATGGTGCTGATCGTGTGGGCATGGCATGGTAAAAGCCCTAAAGGTGTCGGAGGCTGTTAAAGCAGAGTTCCACCCAAAAATGGAACTTCCGCTTTTTGGAACCCCCCCCCCCCCCCTCCAGTGTCTCATTTGGCACCTTTCAGGGGGGGGGGTGCAGATACCTGTAAAATACAGGTATTTGCATCCACTTCCGGGGAGAGACTCCCAGGAGAGTCACTCCACTTCCCCCCCCCCCTGCTGCCTTCTGGGAAACACACTGGTCCCAGGAGACAGTGGGGACCACTGGAAATGCGCCGCGCTACTCGCGCATGCGCAGTAGGGAACCGGGCAGTGAAGCCGGAATGCTTCACTTCCCGATTCCCTCACCGAGGATGGCGACGGGGGCAGCCGAGAGACGAGCGATTGCTCGGCTTCAGCTGCTGTCATCGCGGGCACCCTGGACAGGTAAGTGTCCATTTATTAAAAGTCAGCAGCTGCAGTATTTGTAGCTGCTGGCTTTTAATTATTATTTTTTTTTGCGGGCCCTCCGCTTTAAGGCTATGTGCAGGCCGTGTACCAAACCAGGCAATGGTGGAGAGAAAGAGGTACGCTGATGTCCTTGGCAAGGCCACCCAAGGTGTAGTTCTGCTTTCATATAAATATTACAGATAATTGTACCAACAGGATTAATACATTTGAAAAAAGTGTGAGGATACAGAAAGACAGTGAAAAGTTAAAATGGTGTAAATGGGGGGAAGGAAAATAATTAAACACAATGGAGGAAATTAATAATTGGTAAAAAGAAAAAGGCGAATCAAGCCTTTGGAGAAGAGCTCTCGGCAGATATAAAAAATATCTTCACATAGAATGCTGTTGGTTTAAACATTCGCTTTATTAGAGAAGACGCTTATAACTAACACTTCATAAAAGTTTTGGGCTGGAAAAAGTTCAACAAGGCAATGAAACTATTACAAGGAAAGCAGAAAATAGCTACAAAAAAAAAAAAAAAAAAAATCTATCCAAATTAGGTTTTCTTTTATTCTGAACTCGAAGCCTTTCTGTGGATGGGATTAATGTGGCAGCTTAACAATAGTAACAGCTGTCATTGCAACACACAGATTTATCATCCGCTGCAGAAAGCAAAGGCAGAATGTACAACAACTTCCACCGGCAGACTGAGGTCTTTAAAGAAGAACTCTGATCAAATTACATAACGCAGGAATATTGTATATACAGTATATTCAGATATTGTAATCACAATACACTGTTCAATCAATGAACACTCACTTACGATGTACAATCTATAAACAAATGAGCGACAACAGCGCTCTCTCAGAAAGAAACCCTGCGATTTGTAAAGATAAACAAACAATGTGTTCTCCTGCGTCTGACAAGTAACTAATTATTGGATACAATTTACACGTTATTCATCCTCTTGTGGACACATTGTACACCTTTTAAAAACAAGCTGTTTTTTTAATGGGTGAGCACAGTTGTTTATAGATTGATAAATGGGGGTATCATCCTTTTAAGCCCTGTACACACGGCCGAGATTCTCGTCAGGAAAAAAAAAACGTTGTTTTTCCTGACGAGAATCTTGACAAGAATCTTGTCCCGGCCGAGTGTACACACGTACGATTCAAAAGAACCGCCGTTCTTTTGAATGGAACGCACACGGTGTGGTCATTGACTACGACGAGCGTGCGCTCGTCACATTCGATGCCGTCGCCGCCATCTTGCTACAACCTATGCCTAGGAAGCTACCGCGCATGCGTCGAAGTCATTTCGAGCATGCGCGGGTTTCCACGGAGACAGGTAAGTGTACACACGCTCGGGTTTCTCGTCGAGAAACAGGCCGACGAGATTCTCGACGAGAAAAAAGACCGCAGATCGTCTTTTTTCTCGTCGGGGAATCTGGGCAGTTTTCTCGACGAGAAAACTGAAACCCGCGTACACCCAGCCGGTTTTCTCAGCAAGAAAACTCTCCCGGCAGTTTTCTTGTCGTTTTTTGCAGAGAAAACCGGTCGTGTGTACGCGGCCTAAGACTACAGCAGCTACTATCCTGTATAATATAAGGAATTTGTTTCTATGCAGTATATACTGTTATTAAGCATGTGATCACCGGAAGGTTTTACCTCCTTCATGACTAGACCAGTTGCGGTGCGTCCCATAGAGGGCGCCGGAGCGCCGCCCCCTCTCGCTCCCGCACCGCCACTGAAAGACAATACATAGATTCATGCATTGCATGAATCTATGTATTGTCACCGCTGCCGCGCTGCCCACTATTCATATGGCCGGCCTCCTGGTGAGCGCCGGCCATATGAATTAGAGCGGCGGCCGGCGGTGGGTGTGGCTTGGAAGTGCCTATCAGAGTATTCGGCTTCCAAAAACTCCTCCCAGGTACGCACGGGGGTGCGTTCCTGGGAGAAGACTGTGGAGGTTTCAGCCAATCAGGTTCACCGGATCTGGTTACCGGTGACCTGATTGGCTGAAGTGACATCAAGGGCGGGAGAACATACCGAGGACGGCGCAGACCGAGGAAGGTAAGTGCAGGGCTGGGGGGGGGGGGAAACAGGCTGCATTTGGGGGGAACTGACTGTATATGGGGGACAAACTGGCTGCATTTGGGGGGAACTGGTTGTATATGGGGGACATGCTGGCTGCATATGGGGGCACACTGGCTGTATTATGGGGGACAAACTGGCTGCATTTGGGGGGAACTGGCTGTATATGTGGGCACACTGGCTGCATTTGGGGGGAACTGGCTGTATATGGGGGCACACTGGCTGCATTTGGGGGGAACTGGCTGTATATGGGGGCACACTGGCTGCATTTGGGGGGAACTGGCTGTATATGAGGGCACACTGGCTGCATTTGGGGGGAACTGGCTGTATATGGGGGCACACTGGCTGCATTTGGGGGGAACTGGCTGTATATGGGGGCACACTGGCTGCATATGGGGGGAACTGGCTGTATATGGGGGCACACTGGCTGCATATGCAGGGAACTGGCTGTATATGGGGGACAAACTGGCTGTATATGGGGGCACACTGGCTGAATATGGGGGCACACTGGCTGTATTATGGGGGACAAACTGGGGGGAACTGGCTGTATATGGGGGCACACTGGCTGCATTTGGGGGGAACTGGCTGTATATGGGGGCACACTGGCTGCATTTGGGGGGAACTTGCTGTATATGGGGGCACACTGGCTGCATTTAGGGGGAACTGGCTGTATATGGGGGCACACTGGCTGCATATGGGGGGAACTGGCTGTATATGGTGGACAAACTGGCTGTATATGGGGGCACACTGGCTGTATATGGAGGCACACTGGCTGTATATGGGGGCACACTGGCTGTATGTGGGGGCAAACTGGTTGTATATGGGGACACACTGGCTGTATATGGGGACACACTGGCTGTATATGGGGGCACACTGGCTGTATATGGGGGCACACTGGCTGTATATGGGGGCACACTGGCTGTATATGGGGGCACACTGGCGGTATATGGGGGGCACACTGGCTGTATATGGGGACAAACTGGCTGTACATGGGGGGCACACTGGCTGTACATGGGGGGCACACTGGCTGTATATGGGGGCACACTGGCTGTATATATGGGGGCACACTGGCTGTATATATGGGGGCACACTGGTTATGTATATATGGGGGCACACTGGCTGTATATGGAAACAAACTGGCTGTATTTGAGGGGGCAAACTGGTGGCGTTTGGGCACAGTGGCTGCGTTTAATGGGCACAGTGGCGGCAATTGATTATTTTTTTTTCAGTTTGTTTGCGCCCCCCCAAAAATTTTGAGCACCAGCCGCCACTGGACTAGACCATTTTTTTTTGCCATCTGGCAATTGCACGGTCATGCAACTATATCCAAATGGAAATTTATATCATTTTTTCACACAAATAGAGCTTTTTTTTAAATGCTGTTTTTTATTTTCCTTGCATGTCCCCCTCAGATTTACAGCGACTGAACTTCCAAGTGCACTTTCAGTGCAATGTCAAGTGCACTTTGCACTTGTAGTGCAAAGTGGATTTGCTTTTAGTAAATAACCCCCCATAGTGTTGTTATTCTGCTTATAAAGTCCCAGGGGAAGGTCTGTTTTGCATTTTGAACTAGATTAAAACTGAAGCGCCACACCACTGCTAAGAGGTTCCAGAATACAACCTTGTTAAAAAAAAAAAAAGACAGGGGAGGGGAGGGGCAATCCAAAAAGTAGCCAATGCATTTCTGGGGTCAAAGAGTGCCCCCTTCATCAGGGCTTAATTGGCAACAATGTGAATAGACTCAGTGGCGTCACTTGGGTTGGTGTCACCTGGTGCAGTAAAACATGGTGTCACACCCACAATAAGGGTGAGGGGGGTAAGAGAGATAAGTTGGGGGGTTGAAAGAGGGGGAATGAGAGAAAGGGGGGGTAAGAGAAAGGGGGTTAAGAGAGAGAGAGGGGGGTAAAAGGGGGAGGGGTGAGAGAGAAAGAAAACGGGGTGGGAGGGAGAGAGAGAGACTTCTCTCACAACTTCTATTCCTTCACTTCTCTCACAACTTCTCTTCCTATTCCTTCACTTCTGCCCAATGCTGTTTTCTTTACTACCCATTTTAGAGAGGCACCTAGGGGACGCTTCTCTGGCTTTATTTAAGCTGTGTGACAGACAGGAAGAGATGATGTGGGTGCCAGAGATTGCAGCTGGGCAGTACCTGGATGCCGGGGTGCTAGCGATGCTACTGGTGCCCCCACCCATCAACTGGGTCTAGGCCCTGAGAGAAGGAGTATGATGGCTGGGCACAGTGGGCGGGGTAGAGGAAGATAGGGTAGTGAATGGCTTTTGGGGGGGAGGGTGCAACTGAGATCTGCAGCACCCCCCTACATCTGGCAATAAGTCTCTCATGGGGCCCCCTACTGCCCTAATGGTCAGTCTGCCCTGGTGTCATCCCTCTGGCGGATGTCACCTCTCTGTGCGGACTGCACCCCCATAGCAACGCCACTGAATAGACTAGAAGACAACTGGACCTTTTATGTTATTTTATGTGTGTTTGCAAGCACAGGCCTTGTCAGCAGCTGGTTTGTCATCCAATAGCAGCTTGTGATCGCCCCATCAAATCCCAGGCCTTGGGGTACGCTGATTGTTGCCTGACCCTGCCTTGCATTGACGCTTTATTCTTGGGAAAACTGTATCATTCCTCTAACCACAAACTCCGCTTTCATTTACGCAACAAAGACGCTAATCTGTATTGACATTAAAGACGAAAAAGTCAATAAAAACTTCTGTTCTGACTTTGTGTCTTCCATCTAACCTTGAAGCGCAGTTCCTGAATTGCTGATCAGCAGAGATGTAAACCTCCTTTCCGGGGTGCTCGCTTGTCTGGAAGAAGAGACGGATGGATCTGCCAGGATGTCATAACTGATCACTTGTGTGACGGATGGGAGACGAACAACTTCTATTCCTATAGAAGAGGCCACACAAACTTCACATGCTTTGTCAACTAGCTAATTGTCTTTCTGCATCAGCAGCAATATGAAAGAGATAGATGAGCCAGATATATTATTAATGTCTTTCATACACATTAATGAACGCAACTGTCGCTCTGACAGCCCGACTCTGCCGCAGATGTGGAGGGAAAATGATGCTCGCTGACAACCTCACACGGAACAATTACTGTAGAAGAATCCAGGTGAGCGAATTTCAAGGAGAGGGATAAGTGAGTCAATAAGGTGACAAAATAATATATCATCAAAGAAATTATATTGTCGATCGAAATAAAGAAAAGCATCAATTTTCTTTAATAATAAACAACATTTATAGGGGGAACTCCAAAAAATACATCCTTAAGTTTGCATTTGAATTTGTTCAAATATTGTAAATATATGATAAGCTCAGTCTCTCTAATTACCTGTAATCTGTCTTTATACCGAGCTGTCACACGGCAGATGAAAGCAGAAAGGAAGCTTGCAGTGACAAAAAGTGATGTGTGGTTACACCGGCAATTAGATCTCTGCTACTGAGAATTCTATCTACTCATTGGTGGTCTTTTTATCAGTACATATTGGGGGAGACGTACTAAAAATGGAGAGTGCAAAATATGGTGCAGCTCTGCATAGAAACCAATCAGCTTCCAGGTTTTATTGTCAAAGTGTAATTGAACAAGCTGAAGTTAGAAGCTGATTGACTACCATGCACCAGATTTTGCACTCCACAGTTTTAGTACCGTATATACTCGAGTATAAGCCGAGTTTTTCAGCACATTTTTTTGTGCTGAAAATGCCTCCCTCGGCTTATACTCCAGTCACCTTTTTGCGCCTGATCTCCCGGACTTTGGGGACCCAGTACCGGCCAGCTGTAGGTCCCCTGGACCCCAAACTTAGTACACATGTACCGGCACACATGTAGCCCCACTCTTCCTCTACAAGTGTGCAAAGATTGTTGTATGAGGGACCTACGGCCGGGGAGCACCGATTTTTCAAAGCCGGGCACCCCTTCCATAGTCTCCTATGTTAAACAGTCATATCTCCGGTGAATTTGGGGACCCGGTACCGGCACACATGTAGCCCCATTTCTCCTCTACAAGTGTGCAAAGTTTGTTGTCTGGGGGACCTACGGCCGGGGAGCACCGATTTTTCAAAGCCAGGCACTCCTTCCATAGACTCTAATGTTAAACGTCAGTCTAGTCATGGACACAGTGAGGCATGGGCACAGTGAGGCATGCACATGGACACAGTGAGGCATGCACATGGACACCCTAGGCTTATATTCAAGTCAATAAAATTTCCCAGTTTTTTGTGGTAAAATTAGGTGCCTCGGCTTATGTTCGGGTCGGCTTATACTCAAGTTTATACGGTAAATCAACCCTATTGGCTTCAGTGCTGCACAATCCCTCAGTAGAAAAAGTGATTTAACCACTTAAGGACCGGTGTTCTATCAGTATGGGTCCCCCCATCAGATAGTGCCCGGGTTGGACTGCGCATGCGCAAGCGGAGATCACGGAAATCTTAGAGACTAACATCTGTTCCATGAGCAGTTCTTGGAGCATGCGCAGTTAACAGGCCGGGTCCAGGGCGACGTGGAATTCGCTGTAAGTAGCCAGTCTGCCTCACATCCTCGCTTCGTTCGCTCGGCCTCCTGGCTTTTTTTTTTAACATCTCCATGTCCACGGGGATGGTAAGGAATGAGCCTGGATAGCTGATCAGGTTCAGAGATTTCCGTGATCTCCAGCTGCGCATGCGCAGTCCAACCCGGACACCGGCTCACGAGGATATACGTCGGCAGAATGGCATGGACAAGCAAATCTACGTATATTTACGTCACCTTGAATTTCCCGCCGTTCGCAAGCACGCCTGCTGCGAGCTCCGTGACGTGCCCGCAGGACCCGCAGACTTGATGTCAGCCGGGTGCCCGCGATCGTGTCACGGGGCTGAAGAACGGGGAGATGCCAGTGTAAACACAGCATCTCCCCGTTCTGCCTAGTGACACTGACACTGATCTATGCTCCCTCTCATCGACGTGTCACATTTGTAGCCACGCCCCCCAACAGTTAGAATCCCTCCCCAGGACACACTTAACCCCTTCCTTAATTAAATGGGGATCCACCAAAGGAGACCAAGATGTTGCCAATCCCGGTATAAGTATAGAACAGAAGAACAAATACCCCCCAAGGTGAGCATTTGGGATTTTACAGGCAACGAAAAAAAAGAATATAAGCAAGAAACAAATTTATTTCTTGCTTATATTCTTATTTTTGTTGCCTGTAAAATCCCAAATACTCACCTTGGGGGGTATTTGTTCTTCTGTTCTATACTTAACCCCTTCCTAGCCCCCTAGTGGTTAACCCCTTCACTGCCAGTCTCAGTTACACAGTAACCAGTGCATTTTTATAGCACTGATTGCTGTATAAATGTGAATGGTCCCAAAATATCGCAAAAAGTGTCCGATGTGTCCGCCATAATGTCGCAGTCACGATAAAAATCGCTGATCGCTGCCATTACTAGTAAAAGAAAAAATTATTAATAAAAATGCCATAAAACTATCCCCTATTTTGTAGACGCTATAACTTTTGCGCAAACCAATCAATAAACGCTTATTGCGATTTTTTTTTTTACCAAAAATATGTGGAAGAATACGTATCGACGTAAACTGAGGAAAACATTTTTTGGGGATATTTTAAAAAAAAGCCAAAGTGCTTTCACACTGAGGCGATGCGCTGGCAGGACGAGAAAAAAAGTCCTGCAAGCCGCATCTTTGAGGCGGTGAAGGAGCGGTGTGTATACCGCTCCTTTACCACTGCTGCCCATTGAAATCAATGGGACAGCGCGGCTATACCGCCCGCAAACCGCTGCTGTAGCAGCGGTTTGCGGGCGGTTTTAACTCTTTTTCGACTGCTACCGGCCGCAAATCGCGGCAAATACGACGGTATAGCGCCACTAAAAATAGCGGCGCTATACCGCCAGCGCACCTCCTGCCCCAGTGTGAAAGGGGCCTAACTATATGTTAGTATCCGGTTATATTATGTACATGTACTTTTTTGAGCTGACAGGCGTTTTTCTTCAGGCGACGGAACGCTGACATGTGAACAGGGGTCATTGAAGTGAATGGAATTTGGCTTGTTGAGCGTTTAAGCCCAGGTTCACACTGGGCTGCGGGAGTGAAGTCGCGCGAGTTCAGCTGAACTCGCACGATTTCACTCTCGCTGGCAGTCCCGATTTCAGCCGCGATTACAAAGACATCTGGACACAGATGTCAATGTAAATCGCGGCCGAAATCGCAAAAAGTAGTACAGAAACTACTTTTTGAAATCGGTGTGGCGTCGCACCGATTAGGACGGTGCCATTGCCGGCAATTTGCAGCAAATATCGCCGTTTTGACATGCGATTTGACATGCCAAATCGCATGTCAAAACGCACCAGTGTGAACCAGGGCTTAGAGCTACAAGCTTCAAGCAGAAAATCGCTCAGGTGTGAACAGGGCTTTATATAAAGCAGAAGTTCAGGTGGGTAAATGTCCCTCCCTCACATTTTCTTTCAGTTTTCGTTCAGGAACTGGAATCGATTTTCGTCATAGTTTTTGTCAATTTATGAAAATTTGAATTGATTGGAAACACGCCGCTTTCAAAATTATGATGAAAATCATTTTGTCAACAAATTTAACACTGGCGTACACCTTGGGTTCTGGATCTGCTTATGGCCAATCGGGTATAAAGCTTTGCTTACTCTCATGAAATGAGAAATAATCCTCTTATTTTTGGGGATATGTGAATGCAGTGAGACAGGTGAAAGCTTTCTCATTTATGAAGGCATTTCTGTGCTGAATACAAATCTATGTATACAAGCAGCCTGGATATAATGTAGCCAAGCAAATTTGCAACATTGTAACCCTTTCGCTGCTGTATCCCAATGTGTCCATTCTTACTATGCACAGAAGCCTGTCATTGCCCCATAGTAAAGAGATCTCTATAATGCCACCAGTCACCTGGACTGATGGATAAAGCTTTGAAGTAGTTAACGCCACACACACACACTTTGGCGCCAGCAGTTGCCATGGCAGCCGGAGCTGCCGTTTCCTCCCTGTGTGATGGTGCAGTGCAGGCTTCCAGTGTAATGTATGCACAAACATCTCCAGGCCTACTTGTCACACGGCAAGAACTCTCCTGACATTAATGCAAGTGGCTGTCAAGTAGTAGTAGTCATGACATAGTGGCAGAGACATGGAATAATCTGTACAGCGGCGCGGCATCACGCAGCAGAATTGTATGTAGTTTAACCCTTCAGTGTACACATTTTACAAATCTAGAGACCAAGGCACCTAACACTGGCAACTTCCAACTTTCAGATATAATATACTATAATATAGATCACATATAGACAAGTATTGTCCCTGGAATATTATAAATGAATACACATTAGGAATTATCATTGTGATGTCTGATGGCCAAGTGTAACATGACCTTCATCTATTTACAGGTTTTCTGTTCCTTATTTTGATAATTGAGAACCCAGAGGTAATGTTTTTTTTTTTTTGGGGGGGGGGGGGGGCGGGGGGTGGCAAACAGTAAACCCCCCCCCCGGTTGGTCAGTTGGGTGGGTCTGGTGCACTACCCCACCAATGGCGGGCAAAGCTTCTTCCTGGGCCTCTATGGCGGCTTCCCTTGCTCGGCGGCGATAGCTTTCCCTTCCCCTTTTACTCTAAGTACACTGCCCTGGATTGCGGAGTGCCACAGGGCTTTGCCTTGTCTCCCCTGCTGTTTAATATCTATATCTATATGAGGCCCCTTGCCGACCTGCTAAAATCCCACGCCGTCCATTACCACGTTTATGCGGACGACACCCAGGTTTACCTAAAGATTCCTAAGAACCAGACGGCTGATGCCACCCTTGCCAGCTGTTTGGAGGCCATCAACACATGGATGTCTGCCAACTTCCTGAAACTTAATGGGGGAAAAACTGAGGTGATCATCTTCAGCAAACTGGCCACCCCTCCAGATATCCCACCTTGGCCTCCCTCATTTGGTCCCGCTCCGGAGGTGGCCCCCCAGGTCCGTGATCTGGGATTTGTCCTGGATTCAGGTTTAACTTTGGCTCCTCAGGTAAAAAAGGTCGTCAGTGCATGTCTGTGGCAGCTAAAACTCCTGAGGGGGCTGTTTAAATATTTGGATATCTCGGACAGAAAAACTCTGTGCCACGATAGGTAGCTGCCTAGACTACTGCAACTCTCTTTATCTGGATTTGCCAAAGATGTTAGTGAAGAAGCTTCAACTTCTTCAAAATGCTGCGGCAAGGTTACTCATGGATGTCCCGCTGAGGGATCATATCACCCCTGTCCTCTGCGCCTTGCACTGGCTGCCGGTCCACTATCGCACCTTATTTAAGGCTGGATGTATTATGTTTAAGATAATGAGAGGCCTGGCCCCAAGCTATCTCTGCTCTCGTTTTCATAAACAAGCTTTTGTTAGATCACTCAGATCTACCGACAGAGATCTCCTCCACATCTCGGTGCCCAAGAAGATCCGACGTGGTGGTCGGGCCTTCCCCCCCCCCCCAGGGTGCCGTTTTGTGGATCAGCCTCCCTGTCGAGCTCCAGGAGGCCCCTACTATAACGGTCTTCTGCGGGTTACTGAAGACTTGGCTTTTCACACAAGCCTTCCCTGCGTAGCCTCTCTCTTCCACCCTTTCTGTCGCTCTGTGCTGCTTCTGGTTCCCGGGTCCTCTTTTCCCAGGAACTCTGCTATGCGCGTCGGGACCCTTCAGGGTAAGACCGCGCTATATTAAGATACCTCTCAACTCAACTTTTCTCTTCACGGGCCTCACGGCGGATTCCGTTTCTTCCCTCCTCCTCGGTGGCCAATTGGGACACTTCTCTTTTCGGCCAATCGGAAACCGGGTCTAATTGGCCGGATTGAGGATCAGTGTTTCAATAGCGAATATTAATTCGCTGTTGTAACACCTGGGTGGGCTCCTGGTGCAATGCTTTGTGCCACGAGCCCATTATATTTTGAAGCCTATTAGAGCCTCTTCAAAAAACATTCACGCGCCCGGCGTCCTGAAAGAGGGTGTCCTGTGAAAATAGCGGCGTGGATAGAGCATGGGGGTGGCGGCCATGGATAGAAGGAGCGGCGCCCCCCCGCCGCTTCTAATGGACGGGCCACCACTGCCAGAGAATAACAGGAAGGGAGGTCACTGCCTGTTGCCTGATTGGGGGGGACTTACAGCCTGGATCATATTTTCGGCTCCATGTCAGGATTTCACTTGGGCTAAGTTTACAGTTGAGGTTGGGGGACAGTATAAAAAAAAGCAAAGGCAACCAGGTGGGGTTGTATACTTGCCATCAGTGTTAAAGTGATTGTAAAGGCACAAGGTTTTCTGTCAATCACAGCCAGTTAGCCAATCAGGAGACGGAGGGGGTCAGGAGGAGAAATGATAGGAGGAGAAAACAAACTAAAAGAGAGATGAGCCCATCACTGTGCTGCTTCGCCTGTCCAGTCAGAGGCTGGGGGTGGGTCTAGGATAATCTGGGCTCAGAGGAAGTGGCTTGATTGATGCTTGCAATTAAACTCAGGATATCTGGTGGCAGAAAAAAAAAAGTAGTGCAGTGGGAGATCTCTGGATTGAAGATGAATATTGCAACAAAAGTACCTGAATTCAACCTGGTATCGGCCTCCCGCAGTCTCTGTACAACAGAGCTCAAACTAGGAGAGGAAGATGCAGTACAAGCAGCCAATTAGTTCCTTTCCTGACAGGATACATGCTGATAGGAAAAGAGAGCAGAGTGACAGAGAGATTAGCCCGTAACTGTGCTGCTCCTCACGGGCTGGGAGGGGGTCCAGGACAACCTGGGCTCACAGGAAGTGGTTTGATTGATGCTTGCCATTAAACTCAGGATATCTGGTGGCAGAAAAAAGGTACTGCAGGGGAGATCTCTGGATTAAAGATAAATATTGCAGTAAAAGCTGTATATTTTATTTTTTGTTATCTTTGAATGTTCTGTTTATTTTTATCTTTTTTTTTGGCTGGAGTTTTGCTTTAAAGACACTGGAGCTGAGATGCTTTACAAAATAAAGTAATTTTTCCATGAAAGGTGAAAGCTAGTTGGCTGCTATTAGCAATTTCCTTTTCTCCCATTTTATTGAATTTTCTTCTGTATCCCAATTTCGACGGTTGACTAAGTGCTGTGAGCGGAATCCGGACAGAGAAGCACAATATCAGACATGGAAAGAGCAGAGGGACAATTGGGTCTACCTGACTTTGAACTCACATCGGAGGACACTGAGCCATTATAGACTCAACTGCTGGTTTCACGCAGAGCCTGGCTGCAGAAAGGCCCGGGAGCAACGCCAAGCTGAATCAGGTCACAATACTCTAAGAACATGAGGGGGGGGGGGGGGGTAAAAATGGGCAGACGCTTCACTGACAAATGTATTCCAAGTCACCTGAGAAGTCTTTGCTGCGAGTTCCCAGGAGTGTGCACCTCAACTACCCTACTAACATGTCTGTCAGGAGTTTTTCTAGTCATAATGAGCTCTTGGCGGGATCCTTAACCACTTGCTTACTGGGCACATATACCCCCTTCCTGCCCAGGCCAATTTTCAGCTTTCAGCACTGTCACGCTTTGAATGACAATTGTGCGGTCGTGCGACGTGGCTCCCAAACAAAATTTACGTCCTTTTTTTCCCACAAATAGAGCTTTCTTTTGGTGGTATTTGATCACCTCTGCGGTTTTTATTTTTTGCGCTATAAACAAAGAAAGAGCGACAATTTTGAAAAAAAACACAACATTTTTATATTTTTGCTATAATAAATATCCCAATTTTTAAAAAAAAATAATATTTTTTTCCTCAGTTTAGGCCGATACGTATTCTTCTACATATTTTTGGTAAAAAAAAAAAAATCGCAATCGGCGTTTATTGATTGGTTTGCGCAAAAGTTATAGCGTTTACAAAATAGGGGGTAGTTTTATGGCATTTTTATAAAAAAAAAAAAAAAAAAAATTTTTACTACTAATGGCGGCGATCAGTGATTTTTTTCGTGACTGCGACATTATGGCGGACACAGCGGACACTTTTGACACTATTTTGGGACCATTCACATTTATACAGCGAACAGTGCTATAAAAATGCACTGATTACTGTATAAATGTGACTGGCAGGGAAGGGGTTAACACTAGGGGGCGAGGAAGGGGTTAAATGTGTGCCCTGGGAGTGATTACTACTGTGGGGGGAGGGGACTGACTGGAGGAGGTGACCGATCTGTGTCCCTATGTACAAGGGACACACCATCAGTCTCCTCTCCCTGACAGGACGTGGATCTCTGTGTTTACACACAGAGATCCACGTCCTTGTCTGTGTAACGGCCGATCGCGGGTACCTGGCGGACATCGCGGCCACCAGGCACACGCATCGGCATCACAGTGACGCGCCGGGCATGCGCGCGCGCCCCCCAGTGGCCCGGAGGAGCGGAGGCCGTAAAAAGACGGCCTCCCGGATTTGTAGAGCCACCTTGCGCCCGTATATAGTCGTACAGCGGGCGCGAGGTGGTTAAAGGTGTATTTTAAGTAATTACACAGTCATTTATCTATAATTACATTTTGGGAGGCTTTGACATTGTTACTTGCTGTTTGCATATTTTGATTAACCACTTACGGACCACCCGCCACAGGAATACGTCGGCTGTTTGAAGAGGAATACCGTTGTTATGGTAACAGCTAGCTACCATAACCCCGGTATCTTCTTCTTCAGTGGGCGGTCCGCTACAAGATAAAAGTGGTCTCTGTGGCCGATACGCCGCAAGATCAATTTTATCGGCGGCGGGAGAGGGCCCCACCTGCCGCTTACCGGACCTGTCGGCAGCGGCGGAGGCAATCGGATTCTGTCTTTGCCTGTGTATGGAGACGAGTTGAGGGGGAAGATGGCCCCCAACCATCTCCATATTACTGCAGGGCGGAAGCGATGTCAAAATGTCAATTTTTTTAGAATGGCATAAAAAAAATGTATTGCATTTTAGTGTAAATATGACCCTGATCTCATATTTAAGGCCCCTTTCACACCAGACGGATCTGTGAGGATCCGCCCCGTGAACCTCCGCTTGCTCAGTGGGGATCGCTCCGCTGATCCCCGCTGAGCCGGTGGATGACAGGCCGGACCCCACACACTGTGCAGGGACCGCCCTGTCAGATCTCCGCTCTCCACTATAGGGGAATCGGATGAACACTGACCGTCTGTCTGTGTTCATCCGATCCGCTCTGCAGACGGATAGAAAAATAGGATTTTCCTCCGTCTGCAGAATCGGGGGGATTGTGGACACGGAGGAGATCGGTGTCAGCGGATGTTCATCCTCTGACACCCGCGATCTCATAGGGACCAATGTATGTCCCTTTTTCATCCGTAAACGGATGGATGAAAAAGCGGACATACGGTCCACTGGTGTGAAAGGGCCCTAGGAGGCCCTGTCATGCTTTTTTCTAGTACAAGGGATGTTTACATTCCTTGTAATAGGAATAAAAGTGACCCAAATTTTTATTTTTTTTAAAACTGTCAAAATAAAGAAAATTAAGTAAAATAAATAAGATTTTTTTTTTTTTTTTAAAAGTGCCCCGTCCCGACGTGCTCGCGCGCAGAAGCGAACACATACGTGAGCAGCGCCCGCATATGAAAACGGCGTTCAAACCACACATGTGAGGTATCGCCGCGATCGTTAGAGCGAGAGCAATAATTCTAGCCCTAGAACTCCTTCTGTAACTCTAAAAATGCAACCTGTAGAATTATGGAGATTTTTAAGGGTAAAAGTTTGACGCCATTCCACGAGCGAGCGCAATTTTGAAGCGTGACATGTTGGGTATCAATTTACTCGGCGCAACATTATCTTTCACGATATAAAAAAAAAATTGGGCTAACTTTACTGTTGTCCTATTTTTTAATTAAAAAAAAGTGAACTTTCTACAAAAAATGTGCGCTTGTAAGACCGTTGCGCAAATACGGTGTGACAAAAAGACTTGCAATGACTGCCATTTTATTCTCTAGGGCAGCCTTTCTCAACCTTTTCAACACAGAGGAACCCTTGAAATAGTTCTCCGGTCTCGGGGAACCCCTGCTAAAAATTACAGATCTACAATTCATGAAACCTTTAGTGTGATGGTCAGTGGGAAGGATGGTCCTTACACTTGTGGTCATTGGGAAGAATTACCTCCTTACAGATAGCTAAAAAGATCAATGGTGTCAGTAGGAACTTATCTGAGAGGCAGAAATTGCCCAATGCTGAAGGAACCCCTAGCAACCTCTGGAGGAACCCTGGGGTTCCACTGAACCCTGGTTGAGAATCACTGCTCTAGGGTGTTAGAAAAAAAATGTGTAATGTTTGGGGGTTCTAAATAATTTTCTAGCAAAAAAAAATGTTTTTAACTTGCAAACACCGAGTCTGAAAAAGACTCTTAAGAAAGGTGTATTTTTTGTGATTACACAGTTTAAGCTATTATTGTATCATTTATTTGGGTGGCTTTGACATTTTTACTGATTGTTCCATTTTTGTATGTGCTCCCTCTAGTGGTTATCTGCAAATTCTGGAATTGATTAGCCTTTCCTCTTACAACCCAACTCCCAAGGAATAAGAAAGAAATCTATCCTTGCAGTGGTTCCCCGCACACTGCAAAAGGTAAAATGTTTGTTATGTCTAAATGAGAAATACCTTTTATTCTGCACTCAAGCAGTGTGACAGCCGCCCTGCAGCCTCCTCTGTAAGCTGCCCCTGGCTGTGGGCACACTCGTGCCTCCTCAGCAACAGGGTTGCGCAGAAATCTTGGCTGCCCGTTGATACACGTGTGTGGGTGTTAAAGCCCAGCCTGTTTGCCGGCGCACATATGCATTAATGTGCTGACTGTGCATTCACTGCATTCTCCCAGCACAGTGTCTGAGCTGTCAAAGACAGCCACCAGTCTCTAATTTGGGAGTTGGTGGGTCTGGCTCTGGTGACCATTGTAAAAGCCATGTAAACCCTAGACATGTGCACTGCCAAAAAAATTTGTTAATTTACGTTTTAATTTCATTCGGGTTCTTTCTTGTGTTTTTTTTTTTTTTTTTTGGGGTTATTCGTTATGATCGAAATTCATTATTTAGAAAAAATTAGTAAATTCTAAAATTCGGAAATTCGAATTTCGAAAATTCGAAAATTCGAAATAATAACTAACTAACTAATAATAACTAACTATTAAATTATAGGTATTGGAATTTCCTTTCAAATTCGGCTGTTAGTGAAGTACGAATTTATCCAAAGTTACGAATTATCCAAAATAACAAATGTTGCATCTAAACAAATGGAATGTAACAAATTAATAATAATAATAAAAAGTTTTTATTATTATCAATATTATTATTTATTAGTATTCGTTATTTCAGATAATTCGTAACTTTCGGATAAATTCGTATTCATTATGTTCACTAACAGCCCAATTTTAAAGGAAATTCCAATGCCTATAATTTAATAGTTAGTAATAGTTATTAGTTATTAGATTTTCTAATTTACGGATCTTCGTTCTTTTGATTTTTCAGATGTTCGAATTCTCAGATTTTTGAATGTCCGGCACTTACCCTGTCTCGGTGGGGCAGCGGGTAACTGCGAGCGGTGTCCTCCATGTGTCTCCTCCCGTCAGGCGTCCAATCACAGCGCCTGTCGTTTCAGCCAATCAGGTGATGGGTAAGGCCCCTTTCACACTAAAAATAGCGCATAAATAACGCCTGAAATACTCCTGCCCCAGTATTCTCAATGTGAAAGCCAGAGGGCTTTCACACTGAGGCGATGCGCTGGCGGGAGAAAAAAAAATTCCTGCAAGCCGCATCTTTGGAGCGGTGAAGGAGCGGTATGTATACCGCTCCTTCCCATTGAAATCAATGGGACACCGCGGTAATACCGCCCGCAAACAGTGGTGGTTTTGTGGGCGGTATTAACCCTTTTTTGCCCGCTAGCGGGGGTTAAAACCGCACCGCTAGCGGCTGAATATCGCGGTAAATACGATAGTATAGCGCCGCTGAAAATCACACCACTATACCGCCACCGCACCTGCCCGCCCCAGTGTGAAAGGGGCCTACCAGACCCGAGCACCTGATTGGCGGAGAGACGGTTCAGTGTTAAGAAAGAGAATATTCATTCGCTGTTCTAACACACCTGGGTGAACTGCGAGCGCCAAGCATGGTTCTCATCAGGTGCTTCAAAAACACCCCAAAAAGGGGCCGGGCGCCTGAATAGGGGGTGGCAGCGGCGGCTATGCATGAATCTATCCATTGGTCATAGAGGGGGTGGCTGGAAAGAGGGGGCGGCGCCCGTGCGCCCTTATAGGCGCACCGCCACTGATGTGGACCCTTCATTTTGTCTGTCCAGTGGCCCTGTCCTTTTAGGAGCGATATCAGTGTGAGGGAAGTGTAGGGGACCAGCAGCCTTGGGTGAATTTTCAGCGCTGGCATTGTGGCCCCTCACACCTGACACAATGGGACCTTGACAGTGGATTATATCTTGCCTCCTTCCCCAGGTAAAAATAAAAAAGGAGGGGGGGGGGGTGTCATATTTTGCACCAAGTAGGACTTTAAGTTAATTTGGGCTTTAACAATGTTGATAACATATATCTAAAAAACGTCAAAGGACTATCGCTTCCCTCTAAAATGGTAATACAGTATTGCATAGTATTATTATTATTATTATTATTATTGTTGATGTACCCAGTGCCACCTTACATTCTATAAACGGACCTCTTTCTATTATATTACTCCAATTGGACTCCTAATACAGGTCCCCTTTAACTGGCACTGATTCTACTCTGTTTAGAATACCTGCATAGTGGATGGAAAAAGCACATAAAGCTAAAAGCGGGCCAAGATTATTCAACGCCATCCAATCTCGCACTACGGCGAAGACGCAGGAGCCAGCCCCACGATGGGTGGCGGGATTTAAATAAACACCCAATAAACAGATCACAAGACAGCTGACACCCACATCACACAACGCAGAACAAACATTATACAAATACTGCACAAGCAATCAACTCAGCGAGGCAACAGTCGCAGCATTTTTGCTGTCATTCTGCCCCCTACTGGCATGAACTGCTAGTACATACAGGCATCCGAAAATCTCAGCAAAGCGAGTTATAGCATCTAGATCAGGGGGTCTCCAAACTACGTCCTGTGAGCCACATCTGGCCCGCTACAAGATTCTATCTGGCCCACAGCTAGAGTCAGTGGCATGTCCACAATGTGCACAGATTATGGATTAGCGTCAGCAGAGGCTGCCTATGGTCTCTGTTTCAAAATAAGGTGGGACTCTGATGGGGACTCTAATGTAAAGGGGAGCCTCTGATGGGAATCCTGGTGGAAGGGCAGACCCTGATGTAATGGGGGATTCTGATGGGTACCCTAATGTAAGCGGAAACTGTGATGGGGACCCCACTGTTAGGAGGGACTCTGATAGGAACCCTGATGTACGGAGGGACTTTGATGGGGACCCTGGTAGGGGGGACTCTAGTGGGATACTTGATGTAAAGGGGGGACTCTGATGGGGACTCTAATGTAAAGGGGAGCCTCTGATGGGAATCCTGGTGGAAGGGCAGACCCTGATGTAACGGGGGATTGTGATGGGGACCCTAATGTAAGGGGGAACTGTGATGGGGACCCCGCTGTTAGGAGGGACTCTGATAGGGACCCTGATGTACGGAGGGACTTTGATGGGGACCCTGGTAGGGGGGACTCTAGTGGGATACTTGATGTAAAGGGGGGACTCTGATGGGGACTCTAATGTAAAGGGGAGCCTCTGATGGGAATCATGGTGGAAGGGCAGACCCTGATGTAACGGGGGATTGTGATGGGGACCCTAATGTAAGGGGGAACTGTGATGGGGACCCCGCTGTTAGGAGGGACTCTGATAGGGACCCTGATGTACGGAGGGACTTTGATGGGGACCCTAGTAGGGGGAACTCTAGTGGGATACTTGATGTAAAGGGGGACTCTGGTGTGAAACCTAATGTAAAGGGGGACTCTGATGTAAAGAGGGACTTTGATGGGAACCCCGATGTAAGGAGGGACTCTGATTGGAATCCTGATGTTAGGGGGGGCTCTGATGGGGACCCTGATGTGGAGGGGGGGGACTAAGTTAAAATAACAAAAATATATAGATATTATAGTTTATACAACTACAACACAAGACATATTGTAATTGAATGTTATTGAAAATGACCTTTCCTTTTCAATCTGTAGCTCTGTAAAATGTAATATGGCAACCTAGAGGCGCGCTATACACAGATGGTGCACGGAACGCCCCCCGAAATGTAATTTCCTGCTTGTGTGATTGGCTCACTGATTTCCCTGAAGCCTTTACTAAGATGCCAGTCAGATTTTGGGCTTCTTCTGCAACAAAAATTTAATTTTTGGTGAGATACTCCCAAAGGGAAATCATGTCTAAGGGCCAGTTTACACCAGACGCAGTTCCGTTCAGTTCCGTGCGCATTTTTTCCGCACTAAAAATGCATGCACAGTGTTTTCCATGTATTCCGATGGCTCTAGTTCACACCATGCAGTCAGTTTCCGGTCAGTTTCCAGTGCAGAAACTGACCGGAAACTGACTGCATGGTGTGAACTAGAGCCATCGGAATACATGGAAAACACTGTGCATGCATTTTGTGCAGAAAAAAAGCACACGGAACTGAACAGAACTGCATCTGGTGTGAACTGGCCCTAAAGGGATGCAGATCCTGCCACATTCCTTATTAAAACCCTGCAGGTGCAGCAGCTGATTGATAATTATCAAGTCACTCCCATTCACATTCACTGTGCCCATGGACACAGAGAAACAAACAGCTATTTCTTCAGAATAACAAAAGGTAGGAATCTGCAACAAAGTTTGTTAAAATCCCTGCAATGTACAGAGATCACCCAGAGGGAGGAGGGTTTTTTTCTCAACAAAAGTGGAGTTACTCTTTAAATCTGGAGTTGTCATGCAGGTCCTTGTTGAGGCATTTCCTGTTTTAGTGTGACAACTCCCTCCCAGTTGTGCTCCTGCATTGCCACCTTGTCACAAACATCCCTGAGGGAGACTACAGTTGACCACGCACAGGCGTGGTCATCTTGTAACCAGGGCCGCCATCAGGAATTTTTGGGCCCCTTACACAGCTTCAGGCATGGGCCTCCTGGAGCAGACGAGAACCAGGGGGGGGCGTTGCCGGCGCAAATTGAAGCGGGGGGGGGGCTGCCGCAAATTGAGAAGCCGGGGGGTTCCACGAATTGAGAAGCGGGGGGGGTGCCGTCGCTGCAAATTGTTGAGGTCGGGGGGGGGCTTTGGGTGCTGGCGAACAAAAAAAAAAAAAGGGGGGGGTTGCCATCCGGGGCCATGGGGACCTTCGGGGACCTCTGGGCCCCTTACAAAAAAAAAAGGAATAAAAAAAAAAAATGTTCCAAAAAAATATATTTTTATATAAAAAAAAAAGGGGGAGGTTGCCATCTGGGGACCTCCGGGGACCTCTGGGCCCCTTACAAAAAATTTTTGTTTTTTTTTAAAAGGGGGGGGGTTGCCATCCGGGGCCCTGGGGACCTCCGGGGGCCTCTGGGCCCCTTACAAAAAATAAAAAATAATATTCCAAAAAAAATTATTTTTATAAAAAAAAAAAAAGGGGGGGGGTTGCCATCTGGGGACCTCTGGGCCCCTTACAAAAAAATGTTTTTTTTTAAAAAAAGGGGGGGTTGCCATCCGGGGCCCTGCTTGTAACTATTAGGAGCCCAGTCCGGAGAAATTATGTTGAGTAGACGGGAAGTGGCTGGAATGGGTGGCAGGGGATGAGCAAAGCTGAGATGCAAATACAGAAAATAAAAAAAATAAAATCGATTTTAGATGTACTTTAGAAATACCAGACAAATCAAATTTAGCAAAACTCTCTTGCCAACTTATATCAGAGCCGTGTAAATTGTAAGCTAATTTACTGCTAGATACGCCTGGGGGGGGGGTCATGGTTCCAATTGGCATTTATGTGTCTCTCACAATTAGACATCAATATTTAGGGAAGGGCATGAATAATGAATTAGCTAACATGTTCTAATTTGCATGCTAATCTGTGTTACTGCCTCTAAAGGTGTCATTAAATCGGTCCAAGCCGGTCTATGGAAGCAAAGTGGTGACCAGAGAGCTGTAGGAATAAATTATTATTGATTAAGTTATATCCTGGGAATGGTGACCTGTGTATATGGCCATGTAACGGCTAATAGCGGCTAAATAATACACCTGGGCTGCAAACCAGGAGTGACATGAGAAAGAGATGAAGTAACACCTGAGGCCAAAAAAATCACAGCTATAAAATCCTACAAGAAGACGGACGCTAGATTGCAAAGCAGTGAGTCTGCTGGGGACAGCGCCAGAGATAAGGTGAGTATTGCAGCAGAAGTTGTTTTGTTACATAGCACAGGGCTAAAAATATCTAAAAAATTGTAGCACACTGGAGTTGGGCTTTAAACTGTGCCTGAGTGGGTATCCTCAGGATACTCTGGTTTCCTCCCACACTCCAAAGACATGCTGGAAGGTCAATTGGCTCCTCTCTAAATGGGTTCTAGTATGTGTATGGGGCGGGGGCGGCCAGCTCAGTCTCTCAGCGGCTCGCCGAGAGGCTGAGCCGGGTGTCAATCCAGGCACCTGGCGGATCCAGACGTTATTGTCGTGATGACACGGTGCCTGGACTGACATCCATCAAGTCAGCAGAGAGTGGACTTCGGCCCGCTCTCTGCTGAAAAAGGGGTCACAGGAGTGAAAAATGGACAGCACTCCTGTGACCCCCCTAGGAGAAGTCAAGCCAAACAAGCTTTGGCTATACTTCTCCTTTAAGTAAAATAAAACCCACTTCCTGCATTCTCGTCTAGGCAACAATGACGTTGCAGTTGCCCACAGCATCCTGGGATGCACACGTCACGTAACTTAGAAGGGCACACCTGCACATATACCGCATGATTATTGGGGGCCAGCTGTCTCTTCCTGGTTTTTACAGCCAGCCCTGTAAAGATGCACCACAGCGCATGCACGTCATTAGGCTGGTGGCTGCAAGAACTTGGAAAACACAGCCATCACCCCAATGACATCAGAGAAGATGGTGTGGTGCAGCAGATCCCTATAGAACACCACTGGATTGCTGGTGCAGAATCCAGCTATAAAGGTAAAGGAGGAAAAAATAAAAGGGGGGGGGTTGAGTGAGGTATCTCTTTAAAAAACAGATAATTTTCCTAGATAAAAAATGACTATTTCCATTGTAGAAGAGTGCTAAAAAAAATCTCAGGAGCCAGAGAGCTCTCTAGACATCACAGAACCCCCCAATTATACAGTCCCCTCTTCACATCAGCCCAACCTTTTGGCTCCAGCATTGTGGCAGAGGACGAGAGGTGGACTTCGGTTTTTTTCTGATTGCTGGGGGCAGCCCTGGATCAGAGTTGCCAAGGTGTGGGCAAGCTGTGCATACTTGAGTCACTTAGCCTTGTTTCCATGTCCTTCACAGGAAAAACATAGGAACTGGGGTGCAGAAAAATGGCAGAAGGTGCTCTGGACTGACGAGTTCAAATGTGAAATATTTGGCTGTAGCAGGAGGCAGTTTGAGCCCCAGGGCAGTATTCCAACATGATAACAACCCCAAACACACCTCCAAGACGACCACTGCCTTGCTAAAGAAGATGATGGTAAAGGTGATGGACTGGCCAAGCATGTCTCCAGACCTAAACCCTATTGATCATCTGTGGGGCATCCTCAAACGGAAGGTGGAGGTGCGCAAGGTCTCTAACATCCACCAGCTCCGTGATGTCGTCATGGAGGAGGGGAAGAGGACTCCAGTGGCAACCTGTAAAGCTCTGGTGAACTCCATGTCCAAGAGGGTTAAAGGAGAAGTCCAGCCTGAGCTTTTTTGGCTGGGCTTCTCCTCTGGGTCACAGGAGTGTAATTAGTTTTGCACTTCAGCAGGGAGCGGTCTGATGTCATTCCGACTGCCAAGTCTGGATCTGCCAGCTGCCTTGACCGATGGCAGTCTCGGCGTCTCAGCAAGCCGCTGAGACGGCCGCTTCCCGCCCCTCCACAGCTCAGCTCTCCAGTGTGCGTGGAGGAGCAGAGAGGAGAGACGCTGACTGACAGTCAGGAGCTCTCCTCTCGGGGATCTGTGAAAACCAAGCCATTGGCGATGTTCAGTGTCTGATGCTCCATCCACCGAGGTAAGTATGAATCTAAAATAAAAAAATAATAAATATACTTCTCAATATACTTGACTCCAGTGGCAACCTGTGAAGCTCTGGTGAACTCCATGCCCAAGAGGGTTAAAGTGGTTGTAAACCCACTTATGTAACTTTCACCTACAGGTAAGCCTAGATTAAGGCTTACCTGTAGGTGCAAGAAATATCTCCTAAACCTACACGTTTAGGAGATATTTTACAAAAAAGAATGCACCGTTGTCTACGGTGCATGAGCGCCGTAGACAACGGCCTATTCATAGGGTTAATCCCATTCACAAATCCGGCTCCCGCACGCATGCGTGGAGTCACGTCTTCGCTGCTTTGGCCAATCACAGCGCCGGAGCTGCGCTGTGATTGGCTGGAGCGGCGATACCCGGTAGTAACATTCCGGTTATCGCCGCAGCGATTGCTGCGGCTGGAGAGGGAGACGAGGGCGGCTTCGGGGGCCCCGATCTAAGGTAAGTGATGCATAATGAGCTAGTATGCTAGTCATACTAGCTCATTATGCCTTTGTCTTGCAGGTGGGTTTAAAAAAAAAATGTACTACAGGGTTTACAACCACTTTAAGGCAGTGCTGGAAAATAATGGTGACCACACAAAATATTGACACTTTGGGCCCAATTTGGACATTTTCACTCAGGGGTGTACTCACTTTTGTTGCCAGTGGTTTAGACATTAATGGCTGTGTGTGGAGTTATTTTGAGGGGACAGCAAATTTACACCGTTATACACCGTTATACAAGCTGTACACTCACTACTTTACATTGTAGCAAAGTGTCATTTCTTTAGTGTTGTCACATAAAAAGATAAAAGAAAATATTTACATACATGTAAGGGGTGTACTTACTTTTGTGAGATACTGTATATATAGATAGCTATACAGTCTCTCTCTGAGAGAGAGAGAGAGAGAGAGAGAGAGAGAGAGAGAATGAATTCAGACTTGGAAAATATATGTGTGTACTTCTTTGGATGGCCAGAAGAGGGCACACTATGCAAAACATAAAAATGTACAGTATGTATCCTGTTGCAAAAATATCAAATAAATATTGAGGTTCACTTTACAATAAACAGTATCGATTATACAAACAAGCACTTAGTGGAAAGCTATAGACACCTTGCCATGTTTGTTAGTTGTATTCTGCTTGAAATATTTTTTTTCTCAAAGGGAGAATATTACCACTACATAGGAAAGACAGTTTAAAAAAATTAAATAAAAGGAAACACAAAAGAAAGGCCCCTTTCACACTACTGCGACTTCAAAGTCGCGCAATTTTACCGCGATTTTGCCGCGATTCGGAATGCCTGTGTAAGTGTTATCAAAATCGGACCAAAGTAGTGCAGGGACTACTTTGAAGTCGGAACGACTTGAAGTCGTACTAATATGAATGGTTGTCATTGAAAATCATGGGAAACGACTTATCACGCTACTTTGCCATCACAAATCATGGGACAAGTCGTATAAGCCCAGGTTCACACTGGGCTGCGAGAGTGAAGCCGTGCGAGTTCAGCTGAACTCGCACGATTTCACTCCCGCTGGTCAGTCCCGATTTCGGCCGCGATTACAGAGACATCTGTGCAGGTTTCTGGACAGATGTCAATGTAAATCGTGGGCCAAAATGGCAGAAAGTAGTACAGAAACTACTTTTTGAAATCGGTGCAGCGCCGCAGATGCGGCGTCGCACCGATTAGGATGGTGCCATTGCCGGAAATTTGCGGCCAATACCTGCGATTTGGCATGCCAAATCGCATGTCAAAACGCACCAGTGTGAAATCTGTATGCATTATAAGGAGCAACAATGTTTTTACAGCAGTGAGCAGAATAGGCAATTTGCAACCACATAACAGGACATGCTAATTGCCTTAGATGTAGTAACAAGATTCCAGCAAGTCAATCAGTGACCGGATTACGGGGGCCACAGACAGAACAGAATGAATGGTTATTAGATGGGGGGGGGGAGGGTTCTCAGACTGGTCATAAACATGTTAAGAGACTCAGCCAGTTTAATTGGATGATGTGGGACGGCCATCACACAGCAATGAAATTAGAAAAGATGAGGCACTGAACAATTAAAACGATTTTCCCGAAACACGGACTTCATTCCTACACATGGAGGTTGATTTAAGCCGGTCATACATGGATCGAAATTTGCAGGTACCGATTGACTTCTGAACAACCCCTCTGATGGATTTTCTCTGTCTGATTAGAGACACAGGCTATAGTTTGCAACACTGATCAGTGTATTCTGGTGGCAGGGAAGTCTCCCCACTGTCAGAATATAATAGCTCAGCGGGAAGTATCCCCCTCCACATCATATGTATGGATGGGGGGGGGATCAAGTCAGTTTTCTTTTCAACCACCTGCCGAGCATTCACAGTAAATATACCGTGAGTGAGCGGCAGGCACAGTATGTGACTGGACTTCTTCCGGTTTTGGGACGTGTATGCCTACGCCCCCTGTCAACCCCTGCTGTGATAAGACGCAGGACGAGTTTGGAAGCAGATTTCAGCCAATGATTTTGGCTGAAACGTGCTGATCAGCTGTGTCCAATCACAGCACAGAGTTCTATGTTTACACAGGAACAGTGATCTGGCCATAGGCGTGTGCACAGGGTGTGCCAGGTGTGCCCAGGCACACCCTAATCACTCCCTGCAGTGCAGATTCCCCCTGCTGCCTGGTGTTCCCATCCCACAGCATGGCTGGCTTCCCTCCTCTCCCATTGGCTACTGCAGTGGGCACACATAGATGATATTTCAGGATGAGTGGGGGAAGGGGTAATGTCATTTACCAGCCCCTTCCCTTTCTTAATGAACACAGTGAGAGATCGGTACCGTGTTTTTGAGCTTTCAGGTGCGCACCCTAATGCCACAGGCTGCGCACACATATAGATCTGGCTGTTTCTTCTCCCTGAAAAGTATGGGGGAAAAAAAAAAACCAGCCAGTTCAGTAAGTAAAAGCAGCATATATTACCATACCCCCCAACTTTTTGAGATGGGAATGAGGGACACCTATCAGCAAAAGTATACAGGCATAGGGCACACCCATTGCCACGCCCCCTTAAAGGAGAATTGTACAAAAAAAACAAGATTGGGTAAACCCACAAGTTAAACCCAAAGATTTTTTATTTATTTTTTATTTCGCCTATGGAGATTTTTAAGTGCCAAAGTTTGTCGCCATTACACGAGCGGACGCAATTTTGAAGCGTGACATGTTGGGTATCAATTTACTGGGCGTAACATTATCTTTCACAATATAGGAAAAAATTGGGCTAACTTTACTATTGTCCTGTTTTTTAATTTAAAAAAGTGTATGTTTTCTCCAAAAAATTGCACTTGTAAGACCGCTGCGCAAATACGGTATGGCAAAAAGGGGTTTATTTACTAAAGACAAATCCACTTTGCACTACAAGTGCACTAGAAAGTGCAATTGGAATTGCACTTGGAAGTGCAGTCACTGTAGATCTGAGGGGGACATGCAAGGAAAAAAACAAAAAAAACAGCATTTTGCTTTTACATGATCAGAAGAGCTTTCCCTCATTTCAGATCTTCCCCTCAGATCTACAGCGAATGCACTTCCAAGTGCACTTACAGTGCACTTTCTAGTGCACTTGTAGTGAAAAGTGGATTTCCCTTTAGTAAATCAACCCCCAAGTGTTGCAACGACTGCCATTTTATTCTCTAGGGTGTCTAAGTAATTTTCTAGCAAAAAAAATATTATTTTAACTCGTTAACAACAAACCTCAAAAAGAAGCTTGGTCCTTAAAGTGGATGTAAACCCAATTTTTTTTTTTTTAATTTAGGCTTGCACCTTGTACAGTATAGGATTTCATGTCATATGTGCCCAGTCTTTCCACACATATTTAATCCAGCTCTGAGCAGTCCTCGTTACTATTTTCAGTGAGATAAAAACTGACAGTCAGTTCTTCCCCCTTGCTGTGAGTGACAGGTGATTTACATATCTCATGCATGAGCTTTAGAGAGGCATTCTGTGTAATTTTTTTCCCCTCCTCCTTTCTTCTCCAGCTCTCCCAGGATTGGCTGCTCCACACCTCAGCATGATTGGGCATGCTGAAGTCATGTGGTGACTTTTCTGGGTTTTGACTAGATGTTAGTGATCATAGCAGAAGTTCAGTGTAAGAATTACACAGGAGAAAGTGCATGTTGACAAGGGGAGTGTAGAGGTGGGCAGGGAGTCTACTGACATCATGACTCCACCCAGGGCTAGTGCAAGGATTTTTGACACCCTAGGCCATGAGTGCTCAACCTGTGGCCCTCCAGCTGTTGCAGAACTACAAGTCCCATGAGGCATTGCAAAGCTGAAAGTTACAAGCATGACTCCCAATGGCAGAGGCATGGTGGGAGTTGTAGTTCTGCAACAGCTGGAGGGCCACAGGTTGAGCACCCATGCCCTAGGCGAAACCTCATTTTGCCACCCCCCTGGCTCCACCCCTGACTCAACCCCCTTTTCCCTGCCCATGTAAACCTCACCTTTTTAATGAAGCGCCCATCAAATGCAGCCTCACCAACGCCCATCAAATGTAGCCTCACCAGCGCCCATCAATGAATGTTTGCTTTTTTCCATTTATTCAGGAGTTGGGACACAGACACAGTCCTTCCCCGCCGCTGCACCTCTGACACTATGTGCGAACGGATCGGCGGCTGCCTGCTGATGGTGAGACTTAGTTGATTGCTGCAGAGAGAAGAGAGTAGGAACCCCAGTGGCTGCGTGCCCCCTAGTTTGCCTAGTGGTAGCACCGGCCCTGACTCCACCCACTGAGCTTCGGAACAACAGACCCACCCACAGAATCTGTAGTTTTTCAGGTCTCATAACAGACAGAGGGGAGACATTTGACAGATAAGGATACATGCAGGAGGCGTCTATATCCTTATAGATCAGCACTATGGCAGTAGTTTGGAAAGGATGAGAGTGGAGTTAAAGTAGCACAGTGCTGAATAGCAGAAAATGCCCTGCTCATGAAGCGGGTAAAACCTTCCCATGGACAAGTGTTTAATCACAGAATGACTTGAGTAGCAATAATATATATATAAAAAAAATCTTATTTAAAAACAGCTGTATTCATTAAAGAAAGACATTTGAATCAGCCACCCTCTAATTCGTTGAGGAACCAGATGTGCCAGCATGCTTCCTATACAGAAAATCAAATCATTTCCTGAGCTTTATTTTAGGTTTATTCTGACTTTCCTCCATACAAATAAAAATCCTCTGGAAGGCACAGAGCTGGCAGTTATTCTACCCAAGCGGAGTTTTCTATGATTTATCAGATCTGCACACTGCAGAAATCGTATGTGTGAATAAAATGTGTTGTGCAAACTGGCATATTTTATCTGGGTGTAAGGACGCGATTCCCCTCAGCTCCTCGGTGTCTGCCAGCGCACAGCTTCTGCGGTCACATTTTGTATGCATGTGGCATGGATTGCAAGTGCTAATTTTAAATCATCTCATGCAGAAAAACGTCAGGATGGAATACATATTTCCAGCGATATGATCATGCCCCGAGGAGCACCATGTGCGCATAATTCTACATATTAAAAAAAAAAAATGATATCTAGTTCAAGGGTAACGGGCAATATCTTCAACGTGTTTATTTGGCCACTTTCTGAGCAATGCAGAATATTCGCGCGGGCAGGTTTGTCATCAAAATATCACGGATACGCGGTTTTAGTTTATATAATGTTAGGATAAGTCCCACACTGGTGCGTGGGAAAACACTGCATGAGATTCACACAAAAATCGCACCGCATTCTTGTGCACATCACACGCTATTGTCTGTGCGATGCGATTTCAGCCATACTTTTTTGTATGGCTGAAATTGCATCACATCCGCACCAAAATGGCGCAGGGCCCTTTTTTCACCTGATACGATTCTGGCAATCTCACTGCGCTTTCCCATCTGTTTCGGGGTGTCGTTACAGCGGAGTGGAACTTCTGCTTCAAGGGAAGGTGACCCCCTGACATGCCACATTTGGCATGTCATTTTTTTTGGGGGGGGGTGGTGGAAACCCTCTATTTAGAGGGTTCCAGCTCCCACTTCCTCCCGAAGCTCCGCGGCGCCGAAAAGGAGGTTCACCTCTCCCCCCTCCCTCTAGGCGATCATCTGGAACACGTCACAGGTCCCAGATGATTGCCCGGTCAGTGACAGTGTGCATGCGCAGTGAGTGCCTGGCTGTGGAGCCACAGCCGGGCGCCCACAGTGACAATGGCAGCACCGCGAAGAGGAGGGGGAGAGGAGCTGAGCTTCGTACGCCCGTATCGCTGGACCCTGGGACAGGTAAGAGTTTGATTATTAAGTCAGCAGCTGCAGTATTTGTAGCTGCTGACTTTAAATTATTTATTTTTTCAGTCGGAACTCCGCTTTAAGATAACATTGACACCCACAGCAGATCGCTCAGAAGCCGTGCAATTGCTTGGAGGTCGATGCGATGTGGGGAAACGCAGGAAATCTTGTGCGTTTCCAGCATTGCATTAATGTGCATGGAGACTTGGGGCTCATTCACTTATTATTATAACCACCCCTCTGAAAAGCAATCTTTGGTTGATCTTTTTTCAGACGGCGTTTGACAGATCTAATGCTTAAAATTCTGCCCCCCCCTACCTCACCGCAACCACATGAACTGTGATTGGGGAGTGGCCTATTCACTTGAGTGGGCAGTACCACTCGCCGCATGCAACATGCCACTTAATTCTTGCCAAGTCTGTGATGCTTTGCATATGTACTGCCCTGAGCAGCTGCATTTTTGTTTTCAGTTGAGCACTCAGGGGGGCAGGGGCGGATCCAGAGTCTTTTCTCGGGAGGGGCACTGCCAAAAAATATGTTTTTTTTGTGGGAAATTTATCAGGGAAATTACTGGTGTCGGCGCTTCAATCATCCCGGGACCATGGTTGTTATGGTGTCAGGATGATTGAAGCGCATTATTTCTATTATTACATTGTAATATAAAATTAAATAGTTCAATGCAGAATCAGTGGGAGCCCCGAGTGTGTCACTTGCCACCGTCGCCTGCAATTAGTGGGAGCCCTGAGCGTGTCACTTGCCACACGTTGCGGATTGTCACTTGCCACGTCACCTGCCACACCTTGCTGATTGTCACTTGCCACATCACCTGCCACATCTGTTGCCTGCACAGTGAGGGCGGAAGTCACTGCAGGAATGCAGGGCAGGCACAGGCGGTGAGAGATGATCTCATCTCTCTGCTCCCCCGCTCCCGGCTAGCTGATTGGCCAGCTGCCACACTGAGCCTGCTCTCTCACTCTCACTTGCGTTGCCAACACACTGAGCAGCACAGTCTGCCCACGAACCGCGCCGCCTGCCCACAAGCGGAGCCGTCTGCTTTCTTACCCGTCTGTGGAGCCGCACGCTATCGCACCTGCCCGCAGAGCGGCCCGACGTGACTCACTGACGTCACTCTTTGCTAGACGCCAAGCGGCCCACCCACCTCCTCCTCTGCTCCTGGTATCGTGTCAGTGCGCCCCGTAACTACATTAGACGAGTCTCTCTCTCGGCGCCGCTGATCGGCTGATGTGAGAAACTGAGAGAGACACTCAGAGAGGCAGCGGCAGCCGCAGAACAAGTACTGTATATACTCGAGTATAAGCCGACCCGAATATAAGCCGAGGCACCTAATTTTACCCCAAAAAACTGGGAAAACGTATTGACTCGAATATAAGCCTAGGGTGTCCATCTGCATGCCTTACTGTGTCCATGCCTCACTTTGCCTCACTGTGCCCATGCTTCACTGTGCCCATGACTAGACTAATGTTCAACATAGGAGTTTATGGAAGGAGTGCCCGGCTTTGAAAAATGGGTTCTCCCCGGCAGTAGGTCTCCCAAACACCAATCTTTGCACACTTGTAAAGGAGACATGGGGCTACATGTGTGCCAAGTTTGGGGTCCAGGGGACCTAGGACCGGCCGGTACCGGGTCCGCAAAGTCACCGGAGAAATGACCGTTTAACATTGGAGTCTATGGAAGGGGTGCCCGGCTTTAAAAAATCAGTGCTCCCCGGACGTAGGTCCCCCAGACACCAAACTTTGCACACTTGTAGAGGAAGGCTACATGTGTGCCAAGTTTGAGGTCCAGGGGACCTATGGCCGGCCAGTACCGGGTCCCCAAAGTTCGGGAGATCAGGAGCAAAAAAAAAAAAAACAGAGCAAGCAAGTGAGTGTGACAGATGGTCTCGGGGGGGGGGGGCAATTGCCCTGTTGCCCCCCTGGATCCGCCCCTGCAGGGGGATGCAGTAAAATTGTGACTGAACTGCCTGCTTTTATAACCCTCCCCGACAACCCCCCCCCCCCCCTCCTGGCTGCCCATATGAACGAGCCCTTACTGCAAACATGAAAAGAGGCAAACAAGCTTTCACTTAAATATATTCCTAATTTTCATATAAATATATTCCTCAGTAGCCACACAGGATATAAATCCAGTTTGTGTACAGCTTTGCACCTTTGCAAATCAAGATGTTACCATATAAAAGCAGCAGTGATATCATCACTGTGCTGTCTATAACATGTACAGAGATCAGAGCTGTAGGAGGGATCCAGCAGGCTCCACCCACTAGAGGCTGCCTGCAGAAAATTACAGGAGGGGGCGGAGACAAGACTAATCACCCTGGCATTAGGAGAGAGAGCAGAGCTGTGGAAAAGTTTCAGCAGGATCCACCCACTAGGGGCTGTCTGCAGTGACTTACAGGAAGGGTGAAGACAAGACCAGTCACTCTGCACAAGGGGAGAGAGCAGAGCTGTGAGAGGGGCCCAGCAGGCTCCACCTACTACAGGCTGCCTGCAGAAAATTACAGGAGGGGGTGACGACAAGACCAGTCTCCCTGCATAAGGAGAGAGAGCAGAGCTGTGGGAGGGGTTCATCAGGCTCCACCCACCACAGGCTGCCTGCAGAAAACAACAGGAGGGGGAAGAGACAAGACCAGTCGTCCTGCACAAGGAGAGAGAGCAGCAGTGACTAGTCTTTATTACAGGAAGTACCAGGGGTGGTCCATCCATTAAGGGCTCATGGGCGCCACCCCCTCTATCCACGCCACCCCCTATATGGTTAATGGATAGATTCATGTGTAGCATGAATCTATCCACGTCCGCCATGGCCACATTATTTATGCGCCCGACCCCTTTCAGGACACCGGGCGCATGAATTACAGCGGCAGCGGTGTTTTTTTTTAAGCACCTGTATAGAGCCAGAGGCTCTAATAGGCTTCAAAATAGGGTGGACTCGGAGCGCAAAGCATTGCGCTTGGAGCCCACCCCAGGTGTGTTAGAAAAGCAAATAAATATTTTGCTTTTCTAACACTGAATGGCCTCTCCGCCAATCAGGAAGCATGGGTCTGATACCCGTTTCCTGATTGGCTAAAAGGACAGGTGATCCTATTGGATGCCTAGGAGGAGGAGGAAGAAAGCCGCCGGATACGCTGCCTAGATGGGGTAAGTGCAGGGCTTTGATGTCCCAGCTGTCCTCCCGGGTGGGGGTTGCCTCCGCTGCCGCCAACCGACCGGGGTGGGGGGTGGCTGTTTGCCGCCCTCCCAAAAAAAAAAAAAAAGCCAGCCGCCTGTGTCGTGCACAGAGGCAAAGTTTCACATTGTTGCTCTGGACTGATAAGGATAACAGAGGACCATGCCTGCACAGTGTATATTTGGAATAAGTAAATATTGAAATGATGTACCATGTGATGGTTGTAGTCCAGATACACATTTTTCCCAAATGTAAATACAGAGAGAAGATGGTACACAAAGTTCCAGGGGCGGAAACCTTACCCACTTCATCAGGGCTTGAGAAACAGAGAACAATGTTGCAGATTTGACAGTAAATGGATTGTTTGGTATAGTGTCGGCTTTATTTGGCACAATGTCCTTCAGCAGTTGGTTGTAGCAGGGCAAGGTTTCAGCCCCCAGAACACATGTTCACACACTTGCTGTAGAGTACTGAATCTGATTTTACATTAGAATAAGCTTGGATCTGGACTATAACCTCACGATGTGGCCCTTCTGTTCTAAATTTACCCATTCCAGTCACAGCCAAGGATGAATTTGGAAGCCCTTTGGAGTACAGAAGCTGCCAAGCTACTGTAGTGTTCAGACACGATAGATCACATATGTCAAACATAAGTCCTGCGGGCAAAAACCGGCCTGCCGGGCCTTGTCTTGTGGCCCTCACACCCAGTTTTGCAGACGGAATTCTATTCCGCCACCTCCGGCTCTCACCCTCTTCTCCCTTCTGTCACTTGTACACACAGTACAAGTCTTCTGTGTGTACAAGGGACAGCTTTTCTCTCAGCAACAGATCCCTCACACTAACGGCGGGGACAGATCTCCAAAATCTGAAAGAGAGAACCATCTCCCTGCAAGGTGAGGGAGAGGTGCCTACACAGAGAGGTACTAGAGTCGGGCCAGGTAGGAGAGAGTAGAGATGCGAGGAAGCTTTGGGGGGTGGTTGGTGTTTCACACCGTGTATAGCACACCCTAAACCCTGCTCTCTCTCTGCACTCTGTACGTAATTCACTCCTAAACCCTGCACTCTGTACATAGATCACCCTTGAACCCTGCTCTCTGTACATAATGCACTCCTGAACTCTGCACATAGTGTAATCCTGAACGCTGCACTCTGTATGTAGCATAATCCTGAACGCTGCACTCTGTATGTAGCATAATCCTGAACGCTGCACTCTGTATGTAGCATAATCCTGAACGCAGCACTCTGTATGTAGCGTTCTCCAGAATTCTGCACTCTGCACATAACGCACTCCCGAACTCTGCACTCTGTACGTAATTCACTCCTAAACCCTGCACTCTGTACATAGCGCACCCTTGAACCCTGTTCTCTGTACATAGCGCACCCTTGAACCCTGTTCTCTGTACATAATGCACTCCTGAACTATGCACATAGCGTAATCCTGAACTCAGCACTCTGTATGTAGCGTTCTCCTGAAATTCTGCACTCTGTACATAACACACTCCTGAACCCTGCACTCTGTACGTAGCTCACCCAGATACAACTGGCCCTTTGAGGACAACCATACTGCTGATGCAGCCTGCAATTAAATTGCAATAGATTAAATTAAGACCCAATTATAATCTGTCCACTCCCTTAGGCCCCATTCAGAATGGCATATTAGTTTATCCGCCGTGAAGGGTCATTTTCAGCCATGCAGGATGAACGACAGGTGTCCCCAAGCAGGCAGCCTCTTCGAATCAATGACAGGTGGCTGGCTGCACAGACCTACGCGGATCTCCAAACACGTCCCTAAGTGTACATCCAGGCGGCTGCAATGCACAGCTCAGAATGCAGTGTGAACGCACGGATAATTTTGCGTTTATTTGGAGCCCTGTGCCTGCAAATCTGCACAGCTGGCTGTATCAGTTATATGCAAGATTTATAACTGGACTTGCATCAGTTTTCCACTTAAAACCCACACACCTAGGAAGTGGTCGGGGGCATGGTTCTATTGGTGAAGTGATACTTCAGAGCTACAGAGTAGAGCTGCACAATTAATCGTTAAAAATTTGTGATCTCGATTCAACCCCCCTGACAATCTCCAATGCAGAGTTTGCCGATTCTTTTATATAACAAGTGGAGAGACTTTATCTGCTCACTCAGCTGTCAAAAGAAAATATCCAGGCAGTCTGCCAAATTCTTAACAGGAAACATTGTAACTAATGCTTCCTTCTTAGATCAAAGGGATAAACTTCTTCGTGTATAAAGAAAAAATCCAGGCAGTCTGCCAAGTTTGTAACAACATGAAACATTGTAACTAACTTCCTTCTTAGATCAAACTTGTGTGTGTAAATGCAGGAAGTTTAAAGCGGAACTCCGCTGTAAAAAAAATATTAAAAGCCAGCAGCTACAAATACTGCAGCTGCTGACTTTTATTATTAGGACACTTACCTGTCCTGGAGTCCAGCGACGTCGGCAGCAGAAGACGGGCAATCGCTCGTCACTCTGCTGCCCCCACCGCCATCCTCGGTGGGGGAACCAGGAAGTGAAGCATTGCGGCTTCACTGCCCGGTTCCCTACGGCGCTTGCGCGAGTCGCGCTGCGCCAAGCTCACTGGTCCCCGCTGTGTTCTGGGAGCCGAGTGTTTCCCAGAACACAACGGGGGGGTGGGAAGTGATGCACTACCCGCAGAGTGGACTCCCAGAAGTGGGTGCAAATACCGGTCTCAGGTATCTGCACCCCCCCCTCCCCCCTGAAAGGTGCCAAATGTGACACCGGAGGGGGGGGGTAGGGTTCCGATGAGCGGAAGTTCCACTTTAGGGTGGAGCTCCGCTTTAACCACTTAAAGTCCAAATCCTTTTCTGACATTTGTTTAAGTTAAAATCAATATTTTTTGCTAGAAAATTACTTGGAACCCCCAAACATTATATATATTTTAGCAGAGACCCTAGGGAATAAAATGGCAATTGCTGCAATATTTTATGTCACACTGTATTAGCCCAGCGGTCTTTCAAATGCAATTTTTTGGGAAAAAATACACTTCAATGAATAAATAAAAAAAAAAACGAAACAGTAAAGTGAGCCCAATTTTTTTGTTTTAATGTGAAAGATGTTACGCCGCGAGAATGGTGAGAGAACTGTGATCTATCTTCTAAGCAAAAAAATCGTGATTCTCATTTTAGCCAGAATCATGCAGCTCTACTACAGAGGGAGAAATTTATGAATTAGGTTGCCGTCTTAAAGTGTATTTGTCTCATGTATTACTGCTCCTGGTTTGCACTGTATTGCTGTAGGCCAAACTTGATAAATCTCTTCCAACGCATTCAAAAATGTAAGCTGAAGTGAAAGCCAGCTTTATCCCGGGATGCAGCTTGCAGAGCACAATTGTCGGTGAGATATATATATAACCCAAGTGGGATCCCATCAGTACATAAAAACCAGAGCACCACGATTTGTATGTAAATATCAGCGCTGTCACAGAGGGAGTTTGATGTGAATGTCACAGTAAATAGAGATGTGTAAAATGCAGCAAATGAAGATGAAATTCAAACAACGATATCAGCCAAATGACTCGCCCACAACAGCTGCTTGTGAATCCATTAGGCTGTCTTTCAAATGGAGGGGTTCTCTGACTCCAGCGATGTCTTCTATAAAGGAATATGTATGGTCCGAAGACGTCAAATAAATGTAATTCGGGGCCTTCAAGCGGAAGTCCACTTTAGGCTATCTACGTAGCCTATCATTGTTTCTTCCCTTGAAGAGGGGCTGTCACCGGCATCGGCATGTAACCAAACCTGTGTGAATGACATCTACGTAAACACATCCTGCAATGCCAATTTACCAAATTGTTGGATAGCCAAGAAAATGTAGCCTGGTCATTGAGATCGCAAGTGTTACCGAAAAAGGGATGTCATTTTAAAGCGGGGGTTCCGCAGCCAAACTTTTTTTTTTTTTTTTTCTGCATTCAATGGGGTTTACCAATACTAAGGTACACTCACTTGTTTCGTCTCTGCAAGTATCCACTGTCCGTTTTTCTCGTAAAGAAGGAGTTATAAAATCCGTTCCTCTGTGTTTTCATTTTGCTTATGGGCATTGTAAAGCCCACAAGCAATCGTTTCCTGGAAGCGGTAAATGCTCAGCTCCCAGCATTCACCGCTTATTCTTGCGCCTGCGCAGTGTTTACTGCGAGTAGCGCCGTAAACGAAAAGGTTGCCATCACAACGGGTGGCGTCATTGAAAGTTCACGCCCCGTTGTGATGGTATGCACAATCTAAATAGAGACACCCTTGTCACGTGACCTGCGTCATGCGTCACTTCGTATGTGAAATCTCTTGAGATTTCGCAGCACTGCATACCACAATGTATCTTGGGGGAAGCACGACACTGTGCTCCCAGAAAAGTCGCGGCCATAGCGAGCAGTGGGTGTGGCCAAATTGCTCTTGCTGACTTCATTTCCCTGCCCCTCAGTGATGCTGAACCTGCCCCCAGACAGCCGCGCGCAGTGTGGCTATTTTGGTTACTTGGGGAGCCCCAGCCCGGTCTGAATAGTGTCCGGGTTTCAGTCTGCCTGGAAACCCGGACACATGATTATAAAACCCGGACTGTCCGGGTGAATCCCGAACAGGTGGCAACCCTACCTCTACCTGAATTATTATTATTTTTTATCACATTTAGTTTTGCCCTGTATTGGTAAGGTACAGGTTCACTTTAAAATAAACTAAGCGGATGAATGGAAGCACATGTGGCTATATAATAGAACACAAGCTTGGTATTTGAGGTGGGTAAAGAAAAGTGAAGTAAGGTGAATTCAGACTGATAGGAGTTATTTAAGGGCAGAATGTAAATGTTACAGCTAATGGTAGCGGAAGTTTTGTGGCCTCTCTGATTTGATTCCGATGACTCCTATCATGTCAGGAGAAGAGGATTCAGATGCAGGCAGTAAAGTTTGGCAGCTGAACACTCATTGCTCGGTCTCATCCATCTGCTTTGTCTCTGTCCCACTGGTGGAAAACACCCTTTCTTCAGCCTCCAGGCATGAAATCAACTTCGACAAATCCTGATTTCACCTTACTGAGCTTCCCCACCATCTGTACAGCATGCATGAGCGGCCCGAGGCTCAGAACAATCCCCGAGCGAGCCTCCTCTCCAGCACCGACCCCAGCGCCTTCCACTTAGCAACTTCATTAATAATGGATCACATAAACATGGGAGTCCATCTCCCCCCAAACTAATTTTCCTGCCAGACAAAGGGAGTCTATGAATACTGCACGGACACAAAGGGAGAGGGCTCTGACCTGGGCAGTTCCAGGCAAAACAACACAGCTTTTTATGTAAAAATCACTTTTAATGACTGCACTCTTCTGCAACATCCTATACAGAAGAAACACCAGCTCCATATTGGTTTTCCACTTGGGATTTGAACCAAATTTTCCTGCATTTTTTAAGGCATGCTAAAATTACATAAGCGCAGAGGGCATTTTAGCATGCCTTAAAGTGGACTTGAAATTGAAATGTTCTATTTTATTAGGAAAATCGAAAAAAGTTTATTGTGCCCAAGCAGTACCCTAAAAAAAATACTTTTAGCCCTGAATATCTCCTAAAAACTAGCAGAGCACTTCCTGACATGAGCCCGTGTCTAGGGACTTCTTTGTATATAGGGCTCATAGCTGTATATCTCCAGTGTGAGATCATCAAAGGCAGCTTTTCTCACCCCTTTTTCAGCCACGGTACCATTGAGAGTATGCAAAATCTCAAAGCATCCCAGTCTAAAATGTAAAAAAACTTAAATGTTACTTGTAGTCAGAGTCTTCACTTGGAAATACGATACCCTAACTACCAAGGCCTTATGCCGCGTACACACGATCGTTTTTAATGTCATTTTCAAAAACGACGTTTTCTCGACGTGATTTTTCTTGTTTGCTCTCAAGCCTGTCTTGCATACACACGTTCATTAAAAAAAACGCTCGAGCAAAGCGCAGTGACGTACGACGGCACTATAAAGGGGAAGTTCTGCTCGAATGGCGCCACCCTTCATGTAAGTAACGTTTGTTGAGCGACGATTGGCGCTTTTCAGCCTCGTGCTTTTCAGTCTGTTACAGCGTGACGAATGTGCTATCTCCATTACGAACGCTAGTTTTACCAGAAGGAGCGCTCCCGTCTCATACTTGATTCTGAGCATGCGCGTTTTTTCCCCCTCGTAAAAGCATACACACTACCGTTTTTCATGTCGTTAAAAAAAAAACAACGTGAAAAACGACGTGAAAAAATAGAGCAGGTTCTCATTTTATTTAGGCCATTTTTCACGTCGTTAAAAATGCTCTGGAGCCTACAAACGATTGTTTTTAATGCCCAATTTAAAAAATGGCATTTTTAACGATGTGAAAAACGATCGTGTGTACGCGGCATTAGGTGTGCCTTGGCCTAGCTGGTCAGTACGCCTGAAAAGAGGGCATACCCTGAATGTATGAATATGAAAAATGTATCACGTGTATAAGTATATATGAAGGTTTGGGGGAAACTGGTGGGTGGGAACCCTGAATATGAGCCGGTGCTGGATCAGGGAAAGGAGGAGGGATATGTACCCCTCAGACTCCTCCTACAAATACAGGCTAGCCTCCGGCCAGCCTTCTTACTTATCAATGGAAAAACCTAAGCCTTGGACAAGGCACACAACTGCCTTGATGAAATTAACTTCACTTCAGACGTCCCACAATCATATCAAAGTCACCCTTTTACATCAGTGGTCCCCCCATTACATCAGAGGTCCCCCCATTACATCAGAGATCCCCCCCATCACATCAAAGGTCCCCCCCATCACATCAAAGGTCGCCCCCATCACATCAGAGTTCCCCCCTCATCACATCAGAGGTCCCCCCTCATCACATCAGAGGTCCCCCCTCATCACACCAGAGGTCCCCCCTCAACACACCAGAGGTCCCCCCTCATCACATCAGAGGTCCCCCCTCAACACACCAGAGGTCCCCCCTCATCACATCATAGGTCCTCCTATCACATCAGAGTTCCCTCTATAACATCAGAGCCCTCCATTCACATCAGAGTAACCCCTTTACATCAGAGTGCCCCCATCACATCAGAGGTTCCCCCCATCACATCAGAGGTTCCCCCCGTCACATCAGAGGTTCCCCCCGTCACATCAGAGGTTCCCCCCGTCACATCAGAGGTTCCCCCCGTCACATCAGAGGTCCCCCCGTCACATCAGAGGTCACCCTATCAAATCATAGGTCCTCCTATCACATTAGCGGCCCCTTCATCACATCAGAGGTTCCCCCATCACATCAGAGGTCCCCCCATCACATCAGAGGTTCCCGCCATCACATCAGAGGTTCCCCCCATCACATCAGAGGTTCCCCCCATCACATCAGAGGTTCCCCCCATCACATCAGAGGTTCCCCCGTCACATCAGAGGTTCCCCCCATCACATCAGAGGTTCCCCCCATCACATCAGAGGTTCCCCCGTCACATCAGAGGTTCCCCCCGTCACATCAGAGGTTCCCCCCCGTCACATCAGAGGTTCCCCCCCGTCACATCAGAGGTCCCCCCGTCACATCAGAGGTCACCCTATCAAATCATAGGTCCTCCTATCACATCAGCGGTCCCTTTATCACATTAGAGGTCATCCTATCACAGCATAGGTCCTCTTATGATATCAGCGGTCCCTTCATCACATCAGAGGTCACCTTATCACATCAGAGGTCCCCCCATCATATCAGAGGTCCCCCATCACATTAGAGGTTGTCTATGTTTATTAGAAGTCCCCTCTCCCCATTACATCAGAGTTCCCCCACCACATTTACATTTACAACTCTGAAGGCTAGCAGTTGTCTTATACAAATAAGTGTAGGTCTATAAATATGTTCTCTAAAATATAAGCTTTGCTACAAATTGACTATTTCATCAAGGGGACACCAACCTTTTCCTTATTAAGGGGGTTATTTACAAAATCTGGAGAGTGCAAAATCTGGTGCCAATAGAACTTCATGTTTCTTTTTGCGCTTCCACAAGTTTTTGCCGTATTAACTGCAAACTCTTACGGCTCTTGCTTGGCGCATTTGGGGATGCCATTAACAATGATTGACATCACAAGCACGACACGCCTGTAAATAAGACTTCAATTTACCAGAGTACTGGCACCTATATCAACAGAGAGGCCTTTTGTAAACATCACTGCTGACAATTTATTGCGCTGATTCCATTTAATTACTGCATTCCCGGCCTTGTGGAGTAATTGTGTTTCATAAATCAATGGGTGGCCATGGCAGAAAGCCCGGTGCTCTGCAATGATCCACTCCTTGCTCCAATCGCACTTCACAGTGCCGCGACTTTCATTAAAACTCTTATTGATCCTTTAATAATTTGCCAGGGAACATTCATTACCATGTACTAAATCTCTGAAATGTACCTAATTATTCTGCAAACCTCTCCTAAAGCTCATCAACAACCTTCTTTCTTACGTTTTATTATTTTAACATTTCAAATAATCTTCTCCGATTCCCCTGGCCCCACCCACTTTTTAAAAATAATTCCACTAGTTGCTCCTCATGGGCGGTCAAAATCTAAGCTTTGATCTCTCTAGTTATGTGATGTTGGAATCATCATAATGGTAGCAGAACAAAGAGGGCTCCACTTCATTCTGTCTCTGACACTTTGCCAGCTTACGCTGCCCGGAATGGTGACATACCAAATTGGAAGGAAGGAGCGCCCAGTGTCCGAAATAATGCAACTCTTGGTGGAAGAATACAAACTGGGTGGTAACTGAGAGCAGAAAGTGCAGAGGGCGGGGGGAGTAGCAGTGAGCAGCCAAGGTGCGGAAGGGAAGGGGGAGAGCTGGTGACATTAAGACCCCTTTCACACTAAAGGCGTTTTTCTGGCGTTTAAGCACTAGAAAAAGCGCCTGAAAACCGCCTTCCATGCCTCCCCAATGTAAAAGCCCAAGTGTTTTCACACTGGGGCGGTGCGTTTGCGGTACGTTACAAAAAAGTCCTGCAGGCAGCATCTTTGGGGCGGTTTGGGACCGCCCCTGCCCTAAACCGCCCCTGTCCATTGGAATGCCTGGGCAGCGCTTCCGAAGTGTCTGAAAAGCACCCCGCTAGCGGCTGAAAGGCACCGCTAAAACTAGCAGCGCTTTACCGCTAACGTGGCGTGGCCTCAGTGTGAAAGTACCCTAAAGCGGAACTTCACTGCATCTGAGTACCACAAACTGAAAACACTATTTATATCATTTTAAAGGAGACGTACAGCTAAAGCTTGTTTGGCTGTACTTGTCCTGTGGATCACAGAAGTACAAGATCATTCTGCACTCCTGTGACCCGTTTTCAGCAGACAGTGGGCTGAACCTGCTGTCAGCTGAAGCCCGCTGTCAGCTGACGTCACAGAGCCGGTCCAGTCTCGAGAAAGATTGCAACCATCTGGGCCACATGCATGGGCTGGTACCCCCTCTACAGCCCAGCGATATAGTAAGCCCGCTCAGCTCAAGGGAGGTGGGCAAAGCAGAGAGCCGGTGACTGACAGTCACCAGTTGTCTGCTCAGGGAGCACGGAGAATCGAGCAATCAGCGTTGTTGGATTGCTTAGTTCTCAGCTTTTAAGCCGGCGGGGGACATCTGCAGAATCTCCCCCATCCATCCATGTCTCCATGCTTTTTTTGGGGAGAAATCACAAAAATGTGGCCACCTTGAATGAGGGCAGACGATTAATGTAGCATTTACTTGGAACTGGAATGCAACTGTGCTGAATAGTAAAAAATGCCCTGGTAATGAAGGGGGGTGAAGTTCCTGATGAACCAGCCAAAATCTGGAGCGGTGAGTGGCCCTGTCGGCACCCCCCTCAAATCGGAATGAGCCGAGCGGAAAACTGTCAGCCGAACAACGACTGCATCCAATCAGCTGCCGGTGTCCTATCATTCTGGGTCCCCCATCAGATAGTGCCCGGGTTGGACTGCGCATGCGCCCGGTCGGACTGCGAATGCGCAGTCCCATGTCACGGAAATGCCCGAAAATAAACATCTGTTCCGCTCTGTTACATCAGCTGTTGGCCGCGCTTCCTGCCGCTCGCTCCCACCGCTCGTTCTATCAGATGGGGACCCATCTCGATAGATACAACAGCGCTGGGCGCGCTCGCTCCCGCCGCTCGTTCTATCAGATGGTGGACCTATCTCGATCGATACAATAGCGCTGGCAAATAAAAGGGGCGGGTGTATTCTAGAGCAGAGATTTTTCCCCTTGCTGTATTTGAGTGAGCGCGGCCAGCGCTCTCCTATCGAGATGGGTCCGCCAATAATACACCCGCCCCTTTTATATAAACATCCCGCCCCTTGCTGTATTGAGTTGAGCGCGGCTAGCGCTCTTCTATCTAGATGGGTGCCCCATCTGATAGAACGAGTGGCGGGAGCGAGCGCCGTGTTAACTGCGCATGCTCCAACTACAGCTGACGGAACAGCTGTTCAGTCTCGGAAATCTCTGTGATCTCCGATTACGCATGCACAGTCTTTTTAATCCAGAAAAAAAGTTTATTAAAGAACATAGAAAAGACATACATCAAGGCTACATAAACAATCCGGTAAATTACAGGCAATATAAAGCGCATGCGCAGCCTTACCCGGGCACTATCTGTTGGGAGACCCAGGGTGTTAGAACACCGTCACTGTTCAGGTATTCTGACAGCCACAGGTGCTGCCTGTCTGGATACAGTAGCCGGCAACAGCTCTGTATTTAGTAACAGATCCCTGAATTTTAATTAGACTTGAGTTATTTAAGGCAAAGAAAATTTAATTTTTGTCTTTAAAAAAATGTAAATTTCTCTATCATAAGGGACAGCTTTCTAATGCTCCATAAACATTAAAAACCAATTCCACTCTCAATGTGGACCTCAATGGAATAAAGATGATTTGCATATTATCATTAACGTTTAAGATCTTCAAAGAAACAACCGAGCACATGAAAAGCACCAGGAAATTTTACTCTGCAAAGTGCGGATTCAATTAAAGGCTTAAATCTTTGTGCAGCAATGTAATTATGTTCAAGAAGGCCACGTTTATAAATTTTCTAAAAGTAAAAGAAGGAAAGCTCCTGTTTCTTGGGAGAAGATTCTTTTTTTATCCCTGATTTAGACCCGCTTCATTCTGGCTTTGAAATTCACATTAAAATAGATATAGATAATTCTGTTATAGGTGGAGCTTGTTGGATAAATTAGATTCCACCTCCACAGCTCCCATCTCTCTATAATATATTCTTTAAAAATATAAAAAATTTTTAAATACTATCAGGGATGGTAGGAGGCCCTTATAATGGGCACATCAGGTGTGTAGAACCGGGAACTCAGTATAGGGATGATGGGAGCCTCTCATAATGGGCACAGCAAGTCTGCACACCCAGAAACCTAGCACAGGGATGATGGTGTGCAGAGCCTGAAAACTCAGGACAGGGATGGTGGGAACCCCTCATATTGGGCACAGCAGGTGTACAGACCCGGGAACTCAGCACAGGAATGGTGGGAACCCCTCATAATGGGCACAGCAGGTGTACAGACCCGGGAACTCAGCACAGGGATGGTGGGAACCCCTCATAATGGGCACAGCCGGTGTACAGACCTGGGAACCCAGCACAGGGATGGTGGGAACTCCTCATAATGGGCACAGCAGGTGTACAGACCCGGGAACTCAGCACAGGGATAGTGGGAACCCCTCATAATGGGCACAGCAGGTGTACAGACCCGGGAACTCAGCACAAGGATGGTGGGTACCCCTCATAATGGGCACAGCAGATGTACAGACCCGGGAACTCAGCACAAGGATGGTGGGTACCCCATATAATGGACACAGCAGGTGTACAGACCCGGGAACTCAGCACAAGGATGGTGGGTACCCCTCATAATGGGCACAGTGGGTGTACAGAACTGGGAACTCAGCACAGGGATGGTAGGAACTCCATAATGGGTACATCAGGTGTACAGACCTGAAAACTCAGCACAGGGATGGTGGGAACCCCTCATAATGGGTACATCAGGTGTACAGACCCGGGAACTCGGCACAGGGATAGTGGGAACCCCTCATAATGGGCACAGCAGGTGTACAGAACCAATGAGTCAGTAAATGGATTTCACCAAGACATGTAATATCCAGAATCTAACAAATGAAATATCTGTTTTAGTAGTTTTTGAGCGTTTTTTTAGCAGATTTGCAAATATTATAGGCATTTTTTCAGGCGTTTTTCATTTAGGCATCTTTGCTGCGGCCAATAGAAACCTGTGTAAGGTGTTAAGTGATGCTAGAAAACGGGAGGGGAGCTGCTGTTTGAGCTCAAATGCCTGAAAAAAACCCCCCACAAATTTCTCGCTGTTCAGGCGTTTTCCATTGTCTATGGGGACAAAAAACGCCTAAATCTGCCTGAAAAGCAGCTCCTGCACTTTTTTGTGCGACAGGCGCTTTTCTACAGGTGACAAAATACTCAAATGTGAACAGGGGTCATTGAAATTAATGGGATTTTGCTTGTTGAGCATTTCTGAGTGTCGAGCTGAAAAACGCTCAAGTGTGAACGGGGGGCCTAGGTGGAATGACTCTAAGTTATATGGCCAGTTTATATGCAAATACTACTAAGTAAGTGCCATTCTTTAACAACCATCCCACTGCAAAAGAGAAAGATAACAAATATTTTACAAATAATCTTTTTCTAAGCGTATAATCCCTTTGTATTGAATGTTAAGGTCTGTGTATGCATCAGAAAACTGCGGTTCTGAACTCATTATCATGACAGTAACTTACTGAAATGTCAGACGGGTAATGAAGGAAAACATTGATGCATGCAAAAGGCCTTTTCTATCTGATCTCCGAAGAATAGAATGAACAGGGCATCCTCTCCTCTCCTGACATTCAGAGCGGGGATTCACATTAATTAAGACCCCGAGTCTTGTTACTGCTGAGGTCTTGTTTTTGAAAGAAGCAACTATTTGGTGGCATTTTGACTTATTTGATATTAAATCAATGCCCGTAAATCTGAAGCTGTAACTCAGGGGTTCCCAAATTTTCCAGTATAAGGGCAAAAACATCATACGTTTTACAAATATTAGTCGGCCACTAAAAATCAAGTTTGATGAATGAATGAATAAAATTTAAACGAATGAATATGTTTTATCTGGAGATTTTTTTGTAATCAGCATTATATGATTCAGAACAACAGAGAAAGAACTTCAGAATAGCAGAAGTAAAGAATATCCAAATAAACTTGAGCCCATCAAAGCCCCTCCCCCCTTACATCAGGGTCCCCATTAGAGACCCCCTTACATCAGGATCCTGATGGGGACTCTCATGTAAGGGGGGACTCTAATCTGGACCCTGTTGTTAAAGGGGAAGGGGGACTCTGATGGGGACTCTCACATAAGGGGGTTTCTGGTGAGGACTCTCATGTAAGGGGGGCCACTGATGGGGATTTTGATGTAAGGAGGGACTCTGATCTGGATATGGGGATTCTGATGTAAGGTGAAGAGTGGACTCTGATAAGAACTCTCATGTAAGAGGGGACTCCGATGGGACCTGGACTCTTATGGGAACTCTCATGTAAGAGGAGACTCTGATGGGAACTCTCGTGTAAGAGGGGACTGTGATGGGAACTCTCATGTAAGAGGGGACTCTGATGGGAACTCTCATGTAAGAGGGGACTCTGATGGGAACTCTCATGTAAGAGGGGACTCTGATGGGAACTCTCATGTAAGAGGGGACTCTGATGGGAACTCTCATGTAAGAGGGGACTCTGATGGGAACTCTCATGTAAGAGGGGACTCTGATGGGAACTCTCATGTAAGAGGGGACTCTGATGGGAACTCTCATGTAAGAGGGGACTCTGATGGGAACTCTCATGTAAGAGGGGACTCTGATGGGAACTCTCATGTAAGAGGGGACTCTGATGGGAACTCTCATGTAAGAAGGGACGCTGATGGGAACTCTCATGTAAGAGGGGACGCTGATGGGAACTCTCATGTAAGAGGGGACGCTGATGGGCATTGGCGCTCCTGGCCCCGCCCTCTCCCCAGCTCTCTGTGGAATACTGCTGCCTCCGCGTACCTGGTCACTCCACAGACAGTGCCATAATACAGCTGTTTTGGGCCCAAAAACAATGACTGGGCCCGGGGCAGCTGCCCTATTTGCCCCGCATTAAAGTCAGCCCTGGTCCTAGCAACCAATAACAGCAAAATAACAGGGCAGCCAGGGGATGCTGAGGAGAAACTGAGATCGCAGGCTGACCTGAAAACCTGTGCGAGAGGCCACTGACTATTTCTGGAGGGAACACCAATCCCCCTCCCACCCTGCATATTACAGCTCTCATCACTTCTGGCAGTGTCTAAATACTCACTGTGCCTGTCCAGATCATCCACCTCACCCTACATAAGCTTTTATGTTGCAGCTGGGGGTGGAGTGAAATGAAACACTAGGGTTATAGTCTGCTGAAATCAAAACTAAGCAGTGGCGGCCCGTCCATAGGGGGCACACGGCGACGCCCCCCCCCTCCTCGGGGCAGTCACAAAAAAATTAAAATATTTTTTTTTTTTTAAATGGCCCTTTAAAAGAAAAAGGTCCTTAAGTGCACTGTGTTCGGGCGCCGGACACAGTGAAATATGGGAAGCGCCACGTCTATGCAATCACAAGATTGCAGACAAGGCGATTTATTTGCAGGCTTTTGACCCGCCTTGCGGCATCCATCACGCCGAAAAGCTTCCGCCCGGTGCCTATAGTATGTATTACTATGGCCGGGTGCTTTGATTGACAGTCGAGTTACAATGTCACTTCCGGCTTTCACAGGGCCAGTGTGCCCGAGCGGAGGAAGCATGAGGAGCGGACTCCTCCACCGCCGCTGACTGGAGGTCTCCTGGTCTGGATATCGCTTAGCTGGATACACCCCTTATTCTGGATACACCCCTCCTGGCTGTACCTACTGACATCTCCCGGCTCTGTGTGTGCGGCGCACTTATATAGCGGACCCCGGCGGCTGATGCAGGCAGAGGATCGCGGTAACCCCTTATGATTGACGTCACCAGCCGATGTATCTCCTCAGCCTATCAATGTGCACAGTGCATCACACAGCACCGATCCCCACTAAATGCTAAAAATACACCTATTCCTACCCAGATAGCAACTGCTCCTTGTTTGTAAAGTCAATTTGAAAAGTAGATTTGGAAGCTATGTATTGTTTTTTGCAAACGTCATTACTAAGTAAATCACCAAGAGTCATTTACTAAAGTGTTTGTAACTCCTGATATGAACTTCTCTTATCTGCTCCATTCTGGTCTCTTACAGTTACACTAAACTCTGGTTTTAAAAAATCTGTTCAAGTATGTATTGATGGGCGCAGCGTCAGCAATTGATGGGCACAGTGTCAGCAATTGATGGGTACAGTAGCTGCGTTTGGCACAGTGGCTGCGTTTGATGGCACAGTGGCTGCGTTTGATGGGCACAGTGGCTGCAATTGATGTTTTTTTTTCAGTTTGTTTGCGCCCCCCAAAAAATTTTGAGCACCAGCCGCCACTGCAACTAAGATGGTGGAGTCCAGCAGCAATCTCAGGGCTTTTTTCATGTCTACACATGGACAGGCTTTTACAGGTTAATAACATGCCTAGAATGATTTAATTGCACATACTGTACAGTATAGAAGATTTTTGCTGAAACAAATGGTCTGGTGACAGGGCCTCTTTAATGGTTGGTGTCTCCAAACATGTGTTTGTGTTTGCTGGTGGAATAGCATGTCGTTGGCAGCAAGAAAGGTAAGCTTTGAAGTCCAGCTGCTACTACACATATGTGTCCATGGCTGTATTGGGTGAGAGCAAGAGGCGTCACAAGTCCCGCACCCCCTGCCTCTCCGAAATATGTCACAAATCCCAGGAGGCTGCAGGGTCAGACCTCTTGTGCTGCACCGTCTTGTGCATACAAGCCAATTCTACTGTAAACATTAGTGTGACGGTTGTTTGTAACATTCTCTGCCTGCAGTCTGCTTTAGGAATCCATTTGAGTCCACTTAACATGCTGCCATCTTACCCGGCCCTGATGAAATATGGTTGTTTGGCCCATAGGTATGGGCAGCCTATTGCATTAGGGTGTGCACCCCAAAGTTGACTATGCTTCAGTTATATATGAACACAGTGAGCGATCGTTACTGATCACTCACTGTGTTCATTCACAAATGGAAGGGGCCAGTAAATGACATAGGGGCCCAGGCAGCAGGGGGAATCTGCACCACATGGGGTGTTTAGGGAGTGGCCAGGTACACCCGGCACACCCTGTGTGCACGCCTATGGTTTGGCACTTGGAACGCCTTGGCTGTTTGCCCAGCTTGTTGTAACCAGTTGAATAATACAGACTTTGAACTCCTAAGGCTTTTTCCTTTGGTGCTTGCTTTTTGATCCATTACCCAAATCCAAGATGGCGGCACTGGTGACCCGCATCAGGGAGAAGAACTGGCTGTGACTTTCCGAGCAAATTCCATACCCAAGCCACTTCTACTGTGAACACCAGCACTGACTGTTGTTTATACCATTCTCTGGAATCGATTTGAGTCCATTTAACATTCTGCCATCTTACCCGCCCCTCGTGTAGTGGGGTTGTGTGGCCCTAGGTACACAATGGCTGTTGTTTGCCCTCCAGTTGACTAATAAAGCCTTTGAACTCCTTTGGTGTTTGCTGTGATCTAATACTCAAATCCAAGATGGCGGCACTGGTGACCCGCATCAGGGAGAAGAACCGGCTGTGACTTTCCGAGCAAATTCCATACCCAAGCCACTTCTACTGTGAACACCAGCACTGACTGTTGTTTATACCATTCTCTGGAATCGATTTGAGTCCATTTAACATTCTGCCATCTTACCCGCCCCTCGTGTAGTGGGGTTGTGTGGCCCTAGGTACACAATGGCTGTTGTTTGCCCTCCAGTTGACTAATAAAGCCTTTGAACTCCTTTGGTGTTTGCTGTGATCTAATACTCAAATCCAAGATGGCGGCACCGGTGACCCGTAGCAGGGAGAAAAACAGCTGTGAGAAGACATTGAGATCTAATTTTTAAAAGTCAGCATCCACAGTATTTGTAGCTGCCGGCTTTTCTTTCTTTTTTTTTTAAACAAAGACGAAGTTCCTCTTTAAGTTGTCACCCATAAATGTTGTTTTATGATTTGTAAAGACAATCGGACGCTGTGAAGTCATGGTTCCTACAACAAGATAATTAATCACCCCAGTAATTCAAGGTGCTGCCTGTCAGTTGTTGGATTCTGTCTTCTATACACAAGACATGTTCTTTTCCGGCTCAGAGGGTAACCTATATATAACATGTTAGAGAGGCAATATTTTATGGTAATGGCGAGGTGTTTATGAATCATCAAGCATCATGATCAAAGAAGGAAACTGCTATACGGGGGATGAATAATGGATGAATAATATGCAAATATAGATCTAATTATATGCTTGCTACGCAGATTACTAATTCCCAAAGTAAAATTTTGCACAACACAGAACTGCCTTTATTTTTAATTAGCCAGGCGTAGCAAAGACAAGTGATCTGACAAACAGATTGTCCGTTTACTTAAAAGTTGCTAAATATAGTTCCACCCACTAAACAAGTAAAAGATTACATACCCCTATCTAAAGTTTTAACCCTTACACATTAAAGGACACCCACACAGTGAGGCTGGATTCACACCTATGCATTTTTTTTGTGCTTTTTGCATTTTGCAGATTTGCACTACAGAACGTGTTCCATAGGAAACCATGTTAAATGGACTGTAGTGCTAATCTGTAAAATGCAAAAAGCACTAAAAATGCACAGGTGTGAATCCAGCCTGACTCAGACTATGGCCTGGTTCACACTGGGGCGACAAACGCTCCGACATTGGGAGCTCATGTCGCATGACGTGTGAAAATCAATGTTTCCCTATGGGAGCCGTCTTAACTGGTCCGACACATGTCGGTCCGACTTTGAGAATGCTCCCTGTACTACTTTGGTCTGACTTTGATCCGACTTCAGCCCATTGACTATCATTGAAGTCGGATCAAAGTCGGACCGCAGTCTTGCATGATCCGACTTTGGCATGCGACTTGTGCTGTACTGCTCTTGAGGGGGAACTCCAGGCCAAATTTTAAATAAAAAACCGGCATGGGTTCCCCCTCCAGGAGCATACCAGGCCCTTGGGTCTGGTCTGGATTTGAAGGGGCGCCCCTACGCCAGAAAAACGGCATGGGGGTCCCCTCAGAATCCAAACCAGACCCTTATCCGAGCACGCAACCTGGCAGGCCGCAGGGGAAGAGGGGGGGACGAGAGAGCGGCCCCCCTCCCTCCTGAACCGTACCAGGCCGCATGCCCTCAACATGGGGGGTTTGGTGCTCTGGGGCAGGGGGGCGACCTGCGGCCCCCCCACCCCAGAGCACCCTGCCCCCATGTTGATGAGGACAGGACCTCTTCCCGACAACCCTGGCCATTGGTTGTCAGGGTCTGCGGGCGGGGGGCTTATCGGAATCCGGGAGCCCCCTTTAATAAACGGGCCCCCGGATCCCGGCCCCCCCCACCCTATGTGAATGAGTATGGGGTACATCGTACCCCTACCCATTCACCTGGTGGAAAAAAATTGCAATAAAAAAACCACACAGCTTTTTAAAGTATTTTATTGCACAGCTCCGGGGGTCTTCTTCCGACTTCGGGGGTCTCCGGTGTCGCCGCCGCGCTCTCCGGTTCTTTCTTCTGCCGGGCCTCCGCTAACTTCTTTTTAGCTCTTTTGCTAGCGGAGGCCCGGTCTTCTCCGTCGCCTTCTTCTTCTCCCGCTCTCCGGTGTCGTCGCCGCGTTCTCCGGTTCTTTCTTCCGCCGGGCCTCTGCTAACTTCTTTTTAGCTCTTTTGCTAACGGAGGCCCGGTCTTTTCCGTCGTCTCGTCCGGCTCTCCGTTGTCCTTCTGCCGGCCCCTCCACTAAATTAGCTCTTTTGCTAGTGGAGGAGCCGGTCTTCCCGTCGTCGCCGTCGGCGTCTTCTTCCCTCTTCTCCTTCTCGATGTTGACGCGTCGCTTCCTCCCGCTGTAATACTGGCTCTCCGCTCCGCTCCGCATTAATATAGGCTTCTCATGACGTCACAGTCACATGTTCCGGGGCACATGGCCCCGGAGCATGTGACTGTGACGTCATGGGAACATGTGACTGTGACGTCATGAGAAGCCTATATTAATGCGGAGCGGAGAGCCAGTATTACAGCGGGAGGAAGCGACGCGTCAACATCGAGGAGGAGAAGAGAGAAGAAGACGCCGACGGCGACGACGGGAAGACCGGCTCCTCCACTAGCAAAAGAGCTAAAGAAGTTAGTGGAGGGGTCGGCAGAAGGACAACGGAGAGCCGGACGAGACGACCGGGCCTCCGTTAGCAAAAGAGCTAAAAAGAAGTTAGCGGAGGCCCGGCAGAAGAAAGAACCGGAGAGCGCGGCGACGACACCGGAGACCCCCGAAGTCGGAAGAAGACCTCCGGAGCTGTGCAATAAAATACTTTAAAAAGCTGTGTGGTTTTTTTATTGCAATTTTTTTCCACCAGGTGAATGGGTAGGGGTACGATGTACCCCATACTCATTCACATAGGGTGGGGGGGCCGGGATCCGGGGGCCCCTTTATTAAAGGGGGCTCCCGGATTCTGATAAGCCCCCCGCCCGCAGACCCCGACAACCAACGGCCAGGGTTGTCGGGAAGAGGCCCTGTCCTCATCAACATGGGGGCAGGGTGCTCTGGGGTGGGGGGGGCCGCAGGTCGCCCCCCTGCCCCAGAGCACCAAACCCCCCATGTTGAGGGCATGCGGCCTGGTACGGTTCAGGAGGGAGGGGGGGCGCTCTCTCGTCCCCCCCTCTTCCCCTGCGGCCGGCCAGGTTGTGTGCTCGGATAAGGGTCTGGCTTGGATTTTCGGCGTAGGGGCGCCCCTTCAAATCCAGACCAGACCCAAGGGCCTGGTATGCCTCTGGAGGGGGAACCCATGCCGTTTTTTTTATTTAAAATTTGGCGTGGAGTTCCGCCTCAAGATTCATACCAAACACAGTGCCTGATATTGGCGGGGATCCAAGTCGGATCCCTGTTCATTGAGAGTCGGACGTATGTCGGCTTCATGTCGCAGGGCAAAGTCGGATCCAAAGTAGGACAGATGTCGTGTCGCACTAGTGTGAACCCAGCCTGAGTGGCTGTTTTCACACTGGTCCGACAAACGCTCCGACATTGGGAGCTCATGTCGCATGACGTGTGAAAATCAATGTTTCCCTATTAGGCCTGGTTCACACTGGGGCGACAAACGCTCCGACATTAGGAGCTCATGTCGCATGACGTGTGAAAATCAATGAATCCCTATGAGAGCCGTCTTAACTGGTCCGACACAAGTCGGTCCGACATTAAAAATGCTCCCTGTACTACTTATGTCCGACTTTGATCCCACTTCAGCCCATTGACTATCATTGAAGTAGGATCAAAGTAGTATCCTGTTCATGAAAGTCGGATGGATGTCGGACCAATGTCGGACCAATGTAGGACAGATGTCGCAGAGCAAAGTAGGATGAAAGTCGTGTCGTATAGCGGGAAGAAGTTGTAATTGCGGGAAAGTCCCGCCCAATCCGTGCCAGTTGGGAGGTATGACCAAGCACCAGGAGGTTCCAAGGGAAAATGTAGATAACCAGAGTAAGGCTGGGTTCACACTTGTACGACACGACAGTCATACAACTTTCATCCTACTTTGCTCTGCGACATCAGTCCTACATTGGTCCGACATTGGTCCGACATCCATCCCACTTTCATGAACAGGATACTACTTTGATCCGACTTTGTGATAGTCTGACTTGTCCTTTGACCAATCAAAACAATCCCAGGATGAGATAAATTCCTTTTACTGCTGCTGTAATCACCATGTCGGATGTCAAATGTCGGATGGTTAGGACAAGGATCCGACTTCAATGATATTCAACGGGCTGAAGTAGGATCAAAGTCGGACCAAAGTAGTACAGGGAGCATTTTCAAATTCGGACCGACTTGTGTCGAACCAGTTAAGACATGGTGATTACAGCAGTAGTAAAAGGAATTTATCTCACCCTGGGATTGTTTGGATTGGTCAAAGGACAAGTCGGACTCGGATCAAAGTAGTATCCTGTTCATGAAAGTGGGATGGATGTCGGACCGATGTAGGATCAATGTAGGACTGATGTCGCAGAGCAAAGTAGGATGAAAGTTGTATGACTGTCGTGTCATACAAGTGTGAACCCAGCCTCAATGTCGTGTCGTACAAGTGTGAACCCAGCCTGAAAAGTAGGCCGTATACCAGTTTACTTCATAGGCAGCGGGTATTGCCCCATCGATCCTTCTCCAGGGGAAAAAATTGTCAAAAGATGTAAAGTATCTTTTAAATATGATGGTGAACTCTCCACATATGGATGTAAGTGGTCACTGAACACTATACTAGCCTTTAGCCTAGGTTCACATTGCTGTGGGTTTGAAATCGTGGGAGTTCAGATGAACTTGCACGATTTCAACCCGGCAATGCAGTCCGACTTCGGGGGAGGGGGGCGATTTGACAGACATCTGTGCGTGTTCCTGCACGGATGTCTATATAAATCCCCCCCCCCCCCAGAAGTCGCCAAAAGTAGTACAGGAACTACTTTTGGGAATCGGTGCAGCTCCGTAAAGTCAGCGCCAGATGGTGCCATTCCCGACAATAGCCACCGTTTTGGCATGCCATTTGACATGTCAAATGGCATGCAAAATCGCTTCAATGTGAACCTGGGCTTAAAGTGAGACTATCAATCCTAGACACAATGGACCTACCTGGAGGATCCAACATATTTTTTGCATCTTGGGGAGTCCATAAAAAGTAGGCACCAGCAAATGCTGTGATATGTTACATATTTGTGTCTGGAATAAATAGTATAGTCCTGAAGAAGTGTAGCATCCGAGAAACGCGTAGACTTAACAAGAGACAAAAGGTACATATAATTTCTTTTAATGTTTTGATACTTTGATGTGTGACTTAGAGCCGGTTCACACTGGGGCAACACGACTTCCAGCGGGACTTTACAAGGCAACTTTGAGGCAACTTCAAGTTGCCTCCAGGACAGGCGACTTTGCCAGTGGCCAATCAAACAATAATCAGCTCTGTGGGAGGGAGGGGTTTGCCTGAGAAAACGATTTTCTATTCCTGTAAAGTTGCTTCAGTTAAGACACTGATCCGACTTTGGAGGCGACTTTCATTGAAATCAATGGGTACAAGTCGCCTAGAAGTCGCCTTGAAGTAGTACAGGAACCTTTTCTGAAGTCGGAGCGACTTCAGTAGCATACATTAAGACGGGTCTCATTCACTTGAATGTAATTTGTCATGTCGCGCGACTTAAGTCGGATCCCAAGTCGCGGTAGTGTGAACCAGCTCTTATGGTATTTTAACTTGTGTTGTGATAAATATATGTTTTATCATATGGATATTTAAGTTGTTGTACGTGTTGTCATCGATTTCTATATACTATTTCTGCTAATTTGTTTAACTTCCTGGGTTGATGACCTTTTCATGTTACTATATGAGAATTGCATATACATCCCTCACATTGTTGATATATTAGACAGTTAAAAATCTTGAATATCGAACCATGCATGGGCAGGCTGAATGTACCCAAGTTGATCGATCAATCAACCTTGGTACAACCAACCTACTGGATTGGCCGGATTGAGGATCAGTGTTTCAACAGCGAATATTAATTTGCTGTTGCAAGACACCAGAGTGGGCTCCGGTTGCACTCTCTGCAACCCAAGCCCACCCTATTTTGTAGCCTATTGGAGCCTCTGGCTTTAATCAGGTGCTTAAAAAACAAATAAACCCTGGCCGCTGTAACTCATGTGCCCGGTGCCCTGAAAGGGGCCGTACGCATGAATAGGGGGTGGACGCGGCGGCCCATGAATAGGTTCATGCTATACATGAATCTATCCATTGCATATAGGGGTGGCCTGGAGAGAGGGAGCATCCGGGTGCCCCTAATCACACATAATGCCGCGTACACACCACCATTTTTAATGACGAGAAAAATGCAATTTTTTAAAATGGTCATTCAAAATGATCGTGTGTGGGCTTCAGAGCATTTTTCACAACGTGAAAAACGGGCATGAAAAAATTGGCACATGCTCTAATTTTTCTCGTCGTTTTTCACGTCGTCGTTTTTCTCGTCATGAAAAACAGCCGTGTGTACGCTTTAACAACGTGAAAAAAAAATGCTCATGCTCAGAATCAAGTATGAGACGGGAGCGCTCGTTCTGGTAAAACTAGCGTTCGTAATGGAGATAGCACATTCGTCACGCTGTAACGGACTGAAAAGCACAAGGCTGAAAAGCGCGAATCGTCTCTCACCAAACTTTACTAACACGAGATCAGCAAAAGTAGCCCAAAGGGTGGTGCCATCCGAATGGAACTTCCCATTTATAGTGCCGTCGTACGTGTTGTACGTCACGGCGCTTTGCTCGAGCATTTTTTTCCACGATAGTGTGTAGGCAAGGCAGGCTTGAGAAGAATCACGTCGAGAAAAACGCTGTTTTTTTCAATGACATTAAAAACGGTCATGTGTACGCGGCATTAGAATTAGTAAGCTGAAATATAAAGTATTTTTTGGGGTTTAATACCACTTTAACTAAAAGCAGTAATCTGAGCCTATTTATTAATCCCCTATAGACTTCACTTTAACTAATCTTACTGCTCCTGGTAAATAAACTGAACGTTTATTCCAGTAAGTAAATTCAGGCGGCCCAGCAAATAATAATAACAATTATGGATATAAAGACATTTTTCTGTGGTTATCCACCACCAATTTTTATAATCCTCCTCAGAAACACCAGGTTTGTTAATTGAGAATGAATGTTGTGATTAAACTTGGCCGGTTTCACGTGGAGCAGGAGAACGGTGAGACGGCGGAGATCAATAAGACCGTGCAGCGTTCCCGCCAACCCACTAATCTCTCATCCTCATGAATAATTCAGGTTGTCGGGCTCCTGAGCTGTCACTTTAAAGGTTAGATGAAACGCACATTAATCTGTGAAAAAAAAAGGTGGAAAAGTTCTCTTTTTTTTTGTGTGAAAAAACATCACATGCCTGGTTTGCATAATAAAAATGATGTTTTCAAAGAAGGCAATAAAATGTTATAAACACCCTGATGTGATTAATCGTAACAAAGGTTGGATCTCTGAATTTTTTTACACACAGATCTAATAATGGATAACGTATTATTATAAAAAAAAAAAAAAATTTTTTACTATCTGACGCCTATTAATCTGAATGATCTTGAAGTTTGTAAACCTTGAATTCTGTGATGCGTATTCACTATGCTCTGTGAGTAGGCACTGCTGTGTCACAGAAATCACAGAGTCTGCCTTATAAACAACAGATGAGTTTCAGCGGGTAGGGTCAGTACAGGAATCACTGCTTACAGACAGTTTTGTGCATTTGTAACCTGCATTTGGGGAGTCATTAACTCCTTTGCGCCGGCTCCCGCTGGATTTTTAAGGGTTTTGGCATTCTGGGAGGAGGGGCGGGACTTGTGACCATGTGACCGCCATGATTGAAGAAGCGTTTAGGAGGTTTTCGTGAGCCGCCAGTCACTGCGCAGGGAGCGCACTCTCGGTGTGTGTGCTCATGCACACAAATATGCGCCTCCTCAGCATGAAGGCTAGGATGCATTAAGGTGAAAAAACACAAGGGTTTACAACCCCTTTAACTGAGCCCCATCTCAATCCAGCGATGTGCACGAAAACAGCAGCTCTCCCAGGTCTCTTCTACCTCATTGGCTGAGACAGCAGAAGGAGCCATTGGCTCCTGCTACTGTCAATCAAAGCTAGTTAGCCAATGAGGAGAGAGCAGGGGCCGAGCACATTGCATAGGGCAGGTTAGTATGGAGATGTCTGTTATTTAAAATATATATATATATATATATATATATATATATATATATATATATTTACCTTTACAATCTCTTTAAAGGGGTTGTAAAGGTACATGTTTTTTCACCTTAATGCAATCTATGCATTAAGGTGAAAAAACTTACGAGCATTAGCGGCCCCCCGAGCCCCCGTTTACTTACCTGACCCCTTGAAAGTCCCGTGCCGTGAACGCGCAGGCTTCTCAGTCGGCTTCTCGGCTCATTCATTAGTTGATTGAAACCAATTCATTGTCAATCATATCCAATGATGCAGGGCGCCGGGGGGCGGGGCCAAGTGATACAGTGAGCAGCTGTGGCCGCCGGCTGTATCACAGGAGCGCGCCCGGAAGAACTCACCACTATGCAAGCTCGCTCGCATGAAGGTGGAAAGTTCTTGCGGGGGGAAGCCGAGACAGCCGCCGAGGGACCCCAGAAGACCAGGTTCGGGGCCACTCTGTGCAAAACGAGCTGCATAGTGGAGGTAAGTATAACATGTTTGTTATTTAAAAAAAAAAAAAAAATTCTCTTTAGTGTTCCTTTAAATGCCACCAAAGGAAAGCTCTTTTACGTCTCAAAAAATGACATAAAATTCATTTGGGTATAATGCTGCATGACGGAATAATTGTCAATCAAGTTATCACAGCTCTCAAAACTGAAAAATGGGCTGGTAATAAAGGGGTGTTACAGGCTGGTACTCAAATGGTTAAATCAAAATGTTTTGTGTATATTTTGTAATTTATGGAACACTCTCTTTAGGACACAAACAATCTTGCACTATGGAGAGTGACATAAAATTAGGCCTCAAGCAGAGACAAGTGACGATCAATAAATCAGAAGAAAAGAAAGCATTCTTCACTGTGACATTATCTTGTAATACAAATGTCACCAGACAACAAGGAACACAAGAGGCAAAGAAAACTGGGTCATTCTTAATTTACAGAAAAATGTGTCGTGTTTACAGGTCAGGGAAAACCGATAAATAATAGCATCCAATCAAGCACAAGGGGAACTGCCAATGCTGACCTACTTGTCAAAATGCTAGTTTGGCTGGCTGGCATGACAGTTTTCTGGCTCAGAGGGCCCCCTTCACACTTTTTCACTGCGTTGCTCTAGGTTACTGCACTCGTGTTAACATGTGTTGCATTAACGCAACCCATTTATTTTAAATGGACTGCCAAAGCATCATCAACGGATGAAATAATGTATACATTTTTGCAATGCACCTCTACACACCACACCTCTGCACATAAAATTAGATAAATTCATGATCTATTCTATATGTCCCACATGCATGTCTTTAATTATATGAATGGAAGAATATTAGGGGGCTCAGTTCAACACTCTCCCCCTCCCACACTGAAATTATGGTAATAGTGTAACAGGATGGGTAATCGGACAGGGACAGGGAGTAACAGTTTACTAAACAGGTGTAAAGTAGAATCAAGAATGCAAACAGGGTTGGAATGGCAAAGAGTAGGCATATACTACACAGCAATACACAAGTGATTTTTAAAGCTGCCCAAACGTGGATTTTTCACATCAATGTCTCTGTGACTTAATCAGGTAGCACATGCAGAGTCTCTATAATGCCTGGTACACAGTGGCATCGCTAGGGTGTGGCTTTTGGAGCTATAGCCCCGAATCTGGGGCCCAAAGCCCCGAGTCTCTGCAGGGGTCCCCCAACCACAGGGCTGCAGCCCACTACCGGGCCGTGGTCGCTCTGCAGCTAAGCTGTGTGTGGGGCGAGCAGCACGGGAGAGCCAGAGAGCGGGCAGGCAGCACGAAAGAGCCAGGCAGGCGGGTGAGAGAGCAGAGAGGTGACATCATCTCTCACTGCCCACCCTGCATCACTGCTGTTCTGCCCTCACTGTGCAGCCATGGGCAGCAGAGCGATTACATCATCTCACACTGTCCGCCCTCTCTCTGGTGACCCTGATGTAAGGAGTGGCTCTCTGGGGACTAAGGTAAGGAGGGGCTCTATACTAGCCTTTAGCCCAGGTTCACATTGCTGCGGGTTTGAAATCGTACGATTTTCAACACTTCAGTCAGCGCTGTCAGCCATCGGCACTGATCGGGAGCTGGTCGGCTGCTGATTTTCCAGCATGCTCGCCTGACAGTGTGCCATACACATGGGTCCAATTGTCGGACGTTTTTATTGAACCACACGATGTCGCTTTGTGTCACGGTGTGTATGGGGCTTTTGATTCTATAACAAAGAGTTAAAGTAGCATTCCAGTCAAATCCTAAGGCCCCTTTCCCACTGAGGCGCTTTGCAGGCGCTAAAAATAGCGCCTGCAATGCGCCCGAAAAAGCCGCTCCATTGTATCCAGTGTGAAAGCCAGAGGGCTTTCACACTGGAGCGTTGGGCTTGCAGGAGGGTAAAAAAACTCCTGCAAGCCGCATCTTTGAGGCGCGATAGGAGCGGTAAAACTACCGCTCCTATAGCGCCCCTGCCCACTGAAATCAATGGGGTAGCGCCTCCAAAACGCTGCAAAGAGGCGTTATTGCAGGCGTTTTTAACCCTTTTTTAGCCACTAGCGGGGGTTAAAATCACCCCGCTAGCGCCCGCAAATCGCGGCAAAAACAACGGTATAGCGGCGCTAAAAATAGCGCCGCTATACCGCCAGCACTTCAGTGTGAAAGTAGCCTTACTGTACCCGAATCTACTCCCACCCCCTTTCTAAGCCTTTTTTTTACCTATGCTGAGGGCACTCTGGTCCGGTCACATGAGCTCTTCAGCAGCCCGCTTCCGTGTAGAGCAGGGGTCTCCAAACTTTCTAAACAAAGGGCCAGTTTACTGTCCCTTAGACTTTACGGGGGGCCGGACTGTGCCCAGTTGGAATAGAAAATGCCCCAGCGAGAGTGGGAGTAAAAAAAATACATAGCGCCTGTGGTCAGTAGGAGGAGCAATAGTGTCCCATTGTTGGTGTCAGTAAGAGAACTAGTACCCCATTGTTGGTGTCAGTGGAAAGAAATAATGGCCCATCGTTGGTGTAAATGGAAGGAATATGCCCCATAGTCGGTGCCAGTTGGAGATATTAAACTCCACTATGTCAGTGGAAGGAATAGTGCTTCATCAGTGTTAGTGGAAGAAATGGTATCAGTGGGAGAAACTGTGCTGAAGGACTGAAAAAACTCAAGGAAAGGGTCACATCCAGCCCATGGGCCACAATTCAAGACCATCAGTGTAGAGGAATGATCGCTGGTGAAGAACCATTGAAGACAGCGCTGGATCCCTGGACAAGTAAATGTTCTTTTTACCGGATGGCTCTTTACCAGTGTTTGTGTCCCTGGTGCCACCATCCTAACTGTTGGGAGCTGGCTGTCACTCCTTGCCGCTTCCCAGCTGACTCCCCACTGCACATGTGTGAGCTGCACACACCCTGTGAATGGTCCTGCAGCCTCCTGTGATGTGCTGTGGGCAGAGAACAGCAAACAGAAGGGGGGGGGGGGGGGGCTGAACTTCCACTCGGATAGCCTAAGTGATCCGGGCAGAACTGGGAGTGGGTACCTGTCTCAAAACCAGGTACCCGCTCCACGCCCCCCCGCGCACCAAAAAAAGTACTTAAGGTTAGGGGAGGCAGAAAAGCAAAACTTCCCTTTAGGGGTAAAGTTCCACTTTAAATAACATGAATATTATTTATAACCCGCGAAACATTATACATTTTCTGAAATTTTTAGGTCACATGATATTAACACACCAGTTTATCAAGTGCCAAATTGAAATAAATAATACAATTAAGCTAGTTTTAGGGCACACAGATGCAATTATATTACACTTTTTTTTTTTATCTAAAAGATGAAATAGAATAATAATTATTACTTTCACTCCGGCATGTATTGGACTTTCATCTCACAACCGACAGTTGACATGTTTGATATTTTAATCAATAAAAAAATAGCTTGTTTGCTAAATTTGATGACAGGTCACGATGTGTATGGCCATCTTAAAAGAGCCAGCGTTCTCCTCAGTTCTGTATTGGGAAAGCTCTGATAGATGGAGAGATGGAGAATGTAACGCTCCCATGCACAGAGCCTAAATCAGCATGTTTAATTTACAGGGTGCTCTTCCCAGCCTCGTCCCTGCTGGCCGCCCTCCCCCCACATGCACTGTCTGATTCCTCCTTTATTTTTTTTATCTTGTATGATTCTTACATCTTTTAGCATCTATGAATATATTGCTCCCCAGAAGGACTGGAAGCTCTAGATTTCACTTCATTGCTTGTAAATTGATTTATTGTAATTGTACGAAATGATTTGTATTTCATGCCGATGAAGACAGGAAAGATAAATGTAATATAATAGCATTAATGTATGCAAGAAAGCACTTCTTCCTAACTCCTCTACCCTGACCGCCCCCCCCCCCCCCTTCACTTTTTGTCTCTGAATTTCCCTCTCCATCTCTATGCGTCTTTCTTATCCATCACCAACCTCTTTCTTGCTTCTTCTAGCTGGCCTGATTCGTGTAAAGCTGAACTCCAGGCAAATATAAAAGACACAAGTTAGTTTAAAGGATATGTACACCCTGACAATAAACTTCTCGTATTTTGTTCCCTTTTGGTGTACCATCCAAAGTGTTTTGTTTTGTTTTAAACCAGACTGACACACTGGGATCTTGCTGTCTGATCTACAGCGTACGTGTGTTCCTGACTTCTGAACTCTGTTCCAGTTCCTTCCAGTGTTGAACCCGGCTTGCTCCTGACCATCCCCGCCATCTGCCTGCACCTGATCCCGGCCTGTCTGACCTCTCTTCTGCCTGCTCCTCTGGTCCTTCTGCTGTCCGCCTGATAACCGACCCGGCTTGTTTGACCCATCCAGTTCCAGTCTGCTGCACCTGTCTGCTGATCCAGCCCGTCCCAGGTTCCTGTCTGCTGTCCTTCCAGCCAGCTGTCCAGCTCCGGTCTGCTATCCAGTTCCAGTCTGCTGCATCTGCCTGCCGATCCAGCCTGTTCCTGGTTCCTGCCTCCGCTCAGTCGCATCTACGGTCCTTCTGTACAGCTCCACCTGGACTTCAGACAAACCGCCTGCTGTTGATCCTGCCAGGCACTCGTGCCACTCCTGACTCCTGTGCTTCCTGTTCACCCTACCAGGGGCCTCGCGTCGGAGCCACAAGAGAGGCCATCCCCTGCAATTCGGGCTCGTCCACTAGGTACGTGACAGATTGCCTATTAATTTTACCAGAAATCTTATATGCTGATAACTTCCTGTGTATGAAGAGGAGTTATGTAGATGAGGGAGAGGGGCAGTTCAGAGTGAGGGGAAGTCCTCTCTGTGGCTCTGTCATATGACCAGAGGAAATGCTTCCCCTCACTCTGAACTGCCGCTGTCAGGAGAGTACCGGGTGCTGTCTGCCTGACTTTTATTTGTTTTTGTGTTGAATTGTGCTGTGGTAAAAGAATGTCGGGCGGACAGCACCCCCAGTGAGTCAGCATCCGCTGCGGACTGCAACCCCCCCCCCCCCTTGGTACCTCGCTGTGTCTGGTGTGTTTTTTTTTAAACACATTACTATGTCTTGCATTAGAAAAGGCCTTCTCGTCCTTTTCGCGAAGATAAAAGATTGAAGGCAAGGCTCTCCCTAATTTACAATGCCTTTCTGGTAGGGATGGTGCTGCTCTGGTCTGACCAGGGGCCTGGCTGAGAGAAGCCCATGGTGTATGTGCCACTGGAGTGGCAGTCCAGGGGTGACAGAGATTCCCCAGGTAGGGGAGCGCACAATGAGTTTATTTAGCACCATGGCCACTACACCCATTGCATGCTTTTTATATACCTGCCTCCTGGGCTGGGCCTTTTGGCTAGGACTGGAGGAATTTTTATACTGGCTGAAGGGCCTGTCATTGTATTGTACTTTGGCACCTAAAGCACTTTCTCCACCCCCCTTTCCCTTTGATGTTAGTTTGTTATGTTGGTTTTTTTGGCACTTACTCCCAACTAGTAGGCCCCTTTCACACTGGGGCGGGCATGTGTGGTGGTGGTATAGTGGTGCGATTTTTAGCGCCGCTATACCGTCGTATTTATCGCAATATTCGGCCGCTAGCGGTGTGGTTTTAACCCCCACTAGCGGACGAAAAAGGGTTAATACCGCCCGCAAACTGTGGCTACAGCCGCGGTTTGCGGGCGGTATCACCGCAGTGTCCCATTGATTTGAATGAAAAGGAGCGGTATAACACAGCTCCAAAGATGCGGCTTGCAGGAGATTTTTTTTTTCCTGCCAGCGCATCGCGTCAGTGTGAAAGCCCTCAGGCTTTCACATTGAGAATGCAGGTGTAGGAGTATTTCAGGCGTTATTTATGCGCTATTTTTAGCGCTAAAACGCCTGAAATACGCCTCAGTGTGAAAGGGGCCTAAGGGTGCAGGTCCTTGGGCTTTCCCTGAAAGTCTTGGCCTTTGGGTCAGGTTCTCTCCCTCCCATAGGGACTCCCTTCTGGGGAGCCCCAGCCTAGTACTTGGGTAGGCCTTGCTTCAGCAGGCCTCCCGAAGAAAGGGGACCGCTTGGTTTCGGCTGGGTTGACCATGAATGCCCCAGGGGATCCGGGTCAAGGTCCTTTCTCTTTGGAGGAGGTCCATGTGTACACCCTGTGCACTTTTTTGTGTGCTCACTTTTTTACACAGCTGCTGTTTAGTTTTGTGTGTGCTCACCGTACCATGGAGCTTTAAAAAAAAAAAAAAAAAAAAGGAACAAAAAAGATATTACACCAGGGTTCGACAAACCCCGGGCGCCAGGGCGCCATTGCGACTAGAATTAGCGACCTGGCGCCTGGGGCGGCACAGCTGGGGTATCTTGTGTCTGCGTGCGCCACCCTTCCCCCACCCACCGCGCGATCGCGCCGGCCGGTAATTGAGGCTGCGGCTTTGCGGCCTTCTGTGATCTGGCACCATCTTGTGGTGGCCGTTGGTATGACAAACAACCAGCAATGCTAATGGAGCTTCCCCTGTCTGTTTTCACTGCCATCTCCTTCCCTCTAATTAGAACCCCCAAACATTATATATATTTTTTATTCTAACACCCTAGAGAATAAAATGGCGGTCATTGCAATACTTTCAGTCACACCGTATTTGCGCAGTGGTCTTACAAGCGCACTTTTTGGGGAAAAAATACACTTTTTTAAATTAAAAAAATAAGACAACAGTAAAGTTAGCCCAATTTTTTTTTATATTGTGAAAGATAATGTTACGCCGAGTAAATTGATACCCAACATGTCTTGCTTCAAAACTGTGTCCGCTCGTGGAATGGCGACAAACTTTTACCCTTTAAAATCTCCATAGGCGACGTTTAAAAAATTCTACAGGTTGCATGTTTTGAGTTACAGAGGGGGTCTAGGGCTAGAATTATTGCTCTCGCTCTACCAATCGCAGCGATACCCCACATGTGTGGTTTGAACACTGCTTTCATATTCGGGCGCTACTCACGTATGCGTTCGCTTCTGCGCGCAAGCTCGGCAGGACGGGGCGCGTTCCTGGCTCCTAACTTTTTTAGCTGGCTCCTAGATTCCAAGCAAATTTGTCAAGCCCTGTATTACACCAAAGAAGTGCATGTACCTTTTTTTTTTTTTTAAATAAGCCACAATGCAGAGTACTTTGTGTTACCATAGGTTGTGGTGTGCAGCTATGGATGTGCACTGGCAATATGTGTTGGGGAAACTACAACGTTAGCACATGTGTTCCTGCAGCGCACAGATGTGAATGGAGCCTAACACATCTGATTACACATTACGAATTTTTGTTAAGAAACAAAAGACATTTAACTGGTTGCAGAGGTAACACCTTCTCTTCCTTTTTTCCAATTTATACATGGGGGTTGATGGCTCGCTGTGTCCTCTGTAAAAGGCTTCACTGACCTCAGGACTGCTTTACACAAATGGACAAATATTTCCTCTTCTATGGAAAGAAGCTGCTCATAGAACCAGAACCTGGAGCAATTTACCGGTTTGTGCCCGGCATTGATCACTTGTGAAGGCAGGAAGAGGCCCATTGAAGTGAATTACGATTGAACCTGCAGGTCTTGTAGGTGGAAGTGATTGTCTTAGGAGATTTACAGTGGGAATATTACATCCTAATAGCAGTTCAGGTTCTGCAGGAAATTACACGTTAGCTGGATGCTTCTCAGCGAGGAGCCCCGGCGCAATGAAGGGAGGGGGGTGGACGGTCATTTGCAAGAAAAAATATCAGAGGGAATTAAATTCACATATGGAGCAATGCAAATGAGGCTTCATACCCCTGAAGCTGGGAAATGACTTAATTTATGTGGCTGGATTCTGTGTTCCCTACTGACTTTTATTCGTCAACACTTTTTTCTATTTAGTTTTGTAAGCTGTAAAGGTCACCATAAGCCGGGGCTGGGTGATTCCCGGGAGTCAGCTTGCCATAGTGCCTAGCAAACAGCAGCTACAGCCTAAATAAAGGCTCAAGTTTATTTTTTTTAAAATAACAATTATGTTATACTTAGCTGCTCTGTGCAGTGGTTTTACACAGAGCAGCCTAAATCCTCCTCTTCTCGATCCTCCCCAGTGCTCCCTGCTCCTCCCCCCTGTGTTTACCCCCCCCCCCCAGCAAGGCGCTTGCTATAGGGAGTACTCATGTGGGCTCGATTCCGAGCAGCACTGTGTGCGTCTATTGACACACACAGTGCTGCTCGGCCCTTTTTTCAGAACCACTTTAGCCACTTCAATACTTTCCCCCCCTTCCTGCCCAGGCCACTTTGAATGACAATTGCACAGTCATGCAACACCGTACCCATATGAAATTTTTATCACTTTTTTGAGACCGATTTTTTTTTTTGGTGGTTTTTAATCACCTCTGGGTTTTTTATTTTCTGCTAAACAAACAAAGGCAGAAAAATCTTGAAAACTGTTTTTTTTTTCTCCTTCATTGATATGCGCCGATGAGACTGCACTGATGGGCACTAATAGGTGGCTCTGATGAGGCGGTACTTATGAGGCTCTGATAGGCAGTACTGATGGGCACTGATAGGCAGCACTGATGGGCACTGATGAGCACTGTTGGGGCGGCATTTATAATCAGGACACTAATGATCAGTGCCCTGATTATCCATGTAAATGTCCTGTCACACTTGCTGGTTACTGGCTCTCCTCACTCTGTGACAGCGCACGTTTGTTTACATGTGATCAGCTGCGATTGGACACAGCTGATCACATGATAAAGGGCCGTTGTAAATGGCCCTTTACCCTGATCTGTGATGAGCTGTGTCCGAAGGACACATGGACGCTCTCCCAGAACTGGAAGACTGCGCTGTAGCCATCTTTTGGCTATAGCACGGTTGGGAAGAGGTTAAAGAATAATTCCAGGTGTGTTTTTTTTTTTTACATACAGTGGAACCTCGGATTGCGAGTGTTGCGGAGCTCCAAAGTCCGCTGGGAAATCCTTGAAGCTGAGGAAGTACTGACTTATCCAAGGCAACCTGTTACCCCCCCAGTAACTGGACGACACACAGTTCTGGGAGTAAATCAACGCTTTATTTTGCCCAGGCTGGCTTTTTATATCATTTCCCATGCAAGGGTTTTCTTAACTCATTTTACAGGGGCATTCCCTTCAACAATTAACAGATGACAGCGATTTAATTACCTGGGATGTGTGAGACGTTGGTCTCTGCATATTTACCCATAACAATGAAACCGTGCCAGACACATTACTAGGAGTGTAATTACATCCCGTAGCAGATAGTAGATGGTCATTAACATACTGACAATAGATGAATGGAACGCTACCTCAGACCCCCAATTAACCCAATTTACTTATTCAGACATCAGTAGACATTCTGTCTCTACATTTCCTGGAATGAATCTTTGCTGTCACCTCTGAAGTGATCCAAACCATATTCTCAGTTTCAGCATTTTGCTACACTGCTCCCCCTTACCCACAAGCCGGCATACACAGTCTGATCCTTAACGGATCGGCTTGGGGATGTCCGGGGAGTACTCACGGATCACTTTTCCAGTTCAGTTTGCCGCGATAATCAGTCAGCATTGCCGTTCTGTTTCCCGGGGCGGTAGTGGATAGTAAAGTCATACGGTTGTAACGCCAGACTCCAGCGCAACAACCGGGCATTGTCCCCTGCCACTCGATTTAGCCATACCAATGGGTTGTGGTCTGTGAGTAGGGTGAACTGTTGTCCGTACAAGTAGGGCTGAAGCTTCTTTAGGGCCCACACCACAGCCAGGCATTCTTTTTCTATGGCGGCGTAGCTCACTTCCCTGGGGAGAAGCTTCCTGCTCAAGTAAACTACGGGGTGTTCTCCGCCATCTGCTCCAACCTGGCTCAATACCGTGCCCAATCCAAACATTGAAGCATCCGAGCCTCAGAGGATGCGCTGTTTTCCGTGGTGGGGGCCTGGGACCGGGTGGTAACGGGGTAGATCTTGTTGGTAACCGGGGCTGATGCAAAAGCAGAAGTCAACTGGCCAAGATCGTTCCCCAACAGGACATCAGCGGGAAGTTCCTGGATCAACCCCACCTTAATTAATCCGGAGCCGGCACCCCAGTTCAGGTGTACTCTTGCCGTGGGTAGCCTGTGTACTGCTCCCCCTGCAACCCGCACAACTACGGAACTCCCAGTGTGGTCGGCCTCTGGAACCAGGTGACGTTTGACCAGTGTGAGGGTGGCGCCGGAATCTCGTAGACCTTGAGCAGTCTTTCCGTTCAGCTGTACTGACTGGCGATGGTGTTGCCTGTTGTCGGTAGCCGCCTGTACTGGGTCAGCCTCGTGTAGGATACTCCAGTGTTCCTCCAATTCTCCTGCTCCTCGGTTGACCGGGGCCGCTTCCGTGTGATAGCAATGAGCGGCAGCCCGTGCTGGAGGGGGTGGCCCTGGTCGAATCCATGCAGCTTGGTCCTGGTTCTGAGTGCAGTCTCTCTGATAGTGCCCAAATTGCTTGCATGAATAGCACTGCACTCCCTTGCGCCCGAGGTATCGATTTGCAGGGGAGTTAGGGATTAGCCCGGGTCGTTGTGTAGCTGGGGGCCCTGGGTTATGGTTCAGTGGTCTGGTGCTTGGTCGGAAGCTAGTCTGTGATGGCCGGCGGGCATCTTGATATTCATCAGCTTGCCTGGCCGCTTCCGAGAGAGTGGTAGGTTTGCGATCCCTTACCCACTCCTGTACCTCTGGGTTTAGTCCATTAAAGAATTGCTCCAGTAAAATCAGCTGGGTGATCGCGTCTGCTGTGGTTGCCTGACTGGCTTGCAGCCAAGCTAGGGCTGCCCTCTGCATTCGGCAAGCCCATTCGGTGTGGGAGTCCTTCTCCTGTTTCTTTGTGTCCCGGAAGCGTCTCCTGTATGCTTCTGGGGTGATGGCATACCTTGCCAAAATAACTTCCTTTACCCGGCTATAGCTTGCGATTTCCTCCTCTGGCACGGCTCTGTAGGCTTCTGCTGCACGGCCTGACAGCTTACCAGCTAAGATCCGTACCCAGTCTGTCTGGGGTACCTGGTACAGCTTGCATTGCCGTTCAAAATCTTGCAGGAAGCTATCGATCTCTTCCTCTGCTTCCATAAACTTTTTAAAGACATCATGGGGTACTTTTAGTTTTGTCTCTGGTGCCGGTGTAGTCGTTAGCAGTCTCTCAGAGGCATGCTGTTCCGCCAGCCGGAGTTGGGTCTCCCTTTCTTCTCTCGCCGTGATAAAGGCATCCACTTGGGCTAACGTTGCCTGTACCAGCTCGGTGGAGGGGTTTTCTCCATAAAACTCTAGCCTGCGTTTCACTTCTTGGTTAAACTCGGTCTCCATGGCTTCTGTAGCCATACTGTGTGCCCGATCTCCCTCGGTCAGTTCTGCAATCAGCTCTGCTTTGGTTTTAGTGCTGGCGCTCTTCCCTCTTGCTTCCAGCAAATCCTTTAACGTCGCTCGTTTTAATTCAGCATAGTTTGTCTCCATTCACACTTCCATTCGTGTAGCCGAATTTGCATGAACGCTGCTTCCTCTTGCTGCAAGGCTTTAATCCCACCGCTGCCAACCAGTGTTGCGGAGCTCCAAAGTCCGCTGGGAAATCCTTGAAGCTGAGGAAGTACTGACTTATCCAAGGCAACCTGTTACCCCCCCAGTAACTGGACGACACACAGTTCTGGGAGTAAATCAACGCTTTATTTTGCCCAGGCTGGCTTTTTATATCATTTCCCATGCAAGGGTTTTCTTAACTCATTTTACAGGGGCATTCCCTTCAACAATTAACAGATGACAGCGATTTAATTACCTGGGATGTGTGAGACGTTGGTCTCTGCATATTTACCCATAACAATGAAACCGTGCCAGACACATTACTAGGAGTGTAATTACATCCCGTAGCAGATAGTAGATGGTCATTAACATACTGACAATAGATGAATGGAACGCTACCTCAGACCCCCAATTAACCCAATTTACTTATTCAGACATCAGTAGACATTCTGTCTCTACATTTCCTGGAATGAATCTTTGCTGTCACCTCTGAAGTGATCCAAACCATATTCTCAGTTTCAGCATTTTGCTACAGCGAGTAACGCGGTTAACGAGCGTTTCGCATTACGAGCATTTAAAAAAAATCCTGACTTGGTTTGCGAGTGTTGTCTCGCAAAACTAGCAAGATTCAAGCCTCTGCGGTGTGCAGTACCGCATTTGGCCAGAGGTGTGGGGGCGCCGGTGACACTCGGAGCCGCTCGAAGCCGCTCGGAAATACTCCGTTCCCGACTGTTTCCGAGCCTTTCCGGGGGTTTTCGAGCGCATCCCAGCGGTGTCTGAGTATTTCCTAGTTTCTCCGGCACCCCCCACCTCTGGCCACATGCGGTATTGCATGCTATAGAAGTCAATGAGTAACGAATTATCTTTGTTTCTATTGACTTCTATGGGGAAACTCACTTTGATATGCGAGTGCTTTGAATTACAAGCATTCTCCTGGAACGGATCATGCTCGTAATCCAAGGTTCCAATATAGTTATATTGTTCCAGCTTGGACCAACTATGGATATAAGCTGGAACCTTTAGAACAACCTTTTTACCCCAGACGAACCCTTGAAATAATTTTATGGTCTCAGGGAACTCCTGGTAAGATTATTCCATCAGTGGTTAATTGGAAAAATACCCCCTACATTTGGTGGTAGTAATTGTGCAAAATGCCCCCTTACAGGGTTGCTAGAATGACACCCTTGGAGTCATGTCGCTGGCTCTCCCACACCTGGAACCATGCATGCTCCATTAGATAGGTGGTCATTTATCCACAGCATCAGGATTCCTTAGCCAGCCATGGAGGAACCCAGGTTAAGTGTCACGGTCAGGGGTCAGGCTCAGAGACCAGTAGCTAGAGCAGTAGAGAGGCTCCCACCGACAAGCAGGATAGGTAAACAAATAGTTCACCCTGTAGGATGATGCAGGCTCACCCGAGGTGCGGGGGTCTAAGAACTAACCGGTATTCACCAGAGCTTCTGACGGTGGAGATGGGTTTTGCTGCAGCTTCATAACAGGTCACAGTCCTCAGGATCGCCCCACCAGGAGGTGAGCAAGTCGTGGTCCAGTAGCAGATATAGCAGGTGGGAACACATATAGAACATATAGTGGGGTTTTCTGGAAAATTGGAAATACGTTTTAAAGGAATAAACTACAAAACCTTTTTTAGGTTTGCATGAAGTTCTTTAAACTTTACATTAAAGTTAAAGAATAAATAAAGATTTTTTTTTTCTTTAAATCCATGGTGAGGACTCATTGGTGAATTGCCGCACTGCAGATTCTGGACAGTTCTACATAATAATGAGCTTTTTTCAATAAACCTCAAGATTTTTTTTTTTTTCCTCCATTCACAGACTGGCTTTCTATCCCATTAAAACATAATCCTTGTGTAATCCTATCAATGCCGGGAGTATCATGTCAGTGGCTGCTTCTGTCAATACTGTTAACTCATGACATGTAATCGTGCTGAGCAATATAAGCATGTAATAAGAGGGAAGAGAGCTCAAGGCCTCAGCCCTGGAATTCTGCCAGGCTGATCCACCAACATAACAGTGAGCTCTGGACAGAGTGCTTAAGAGAACCTGTCATTAAAAAAACCCCAAAAAACAGGCAAAGCTAAAGTGTAAATCCATCCACACAGTCCATGTGTCTGGCGATATTGCTGGGTTTGTATAAACCCCGCTGTGCTTTGGCTCAGGAGTCTCCAAATCCAATTTTACGCAGTGTATACGTTTATATCTCAAATTTGAAGTCCAGACATTCCTTTTCCTCAGACCCCCGTAGTGCCTCAACTTCAGAGACCAACAGTTATTAGTGTGTTGGATTGGTAAATGAAGGGAAGTGAAAATCTTCACAACAGGTGCAAATCTACTGTATCCAAAGTTTCTCTAATCTATCCAAAACTAAAAAAAAAAATGTTTTGCTGGAGTTCCACTTTAATATGTAAAGCTCAATATCAATCTATGAAACTTGCATTAAAGTGACTGTAAAGGTTCAAATTTTATTTATTAAAAATAACAAACATGTTATACAGTACTTGCCTGTTCTGTTTAATGGTTTTGCACAGAGCAGCCATGATCCTCTTCTTCTAGGTTCCCCCCCCTTCTGCCGAGTCACCATAGCAAGCTGCTTCCCGAGCAATGCTCTGTGTGGCCATTGACACACAGAGCCCAGCTTGACCCCCCCCCCACTCTCTGCTCACTGGCTATGATTGACAGCAGCAGAAGCCAATGGCTTCCTCTGCGGTCTCTGAGCCTATGGGGAGGGAGAGAGATGCTGTACTCGTGCTCTGCACTGGATCGAGATCGGGCTCAGGTAAGTATAAGGAGGTGTGGCTGGGGGGAGCTGCACAAATCTTCCCGAGGTAAAATGGTTAATGCATAGAATGCATAAGGTATAAAACCTTGGAGCGTTAGAACCACTTTAATGCAGAGAAAACCTTCAGCCTTCAGAACCACTTTAAAAATGTCGCTGCCGTGGCATGTGTACAGACACATCCGGATGTATTTTGCCAATTCAGATGGGCAGCCGGGGGGGGGGGGTCGTCATAAAACCGTGGCTTAGCTGCCTGTTTTTAACAAACCCCCCCAACTGTCCATCTGAAATATACCTAATGGCATCATCTCAGCCTAGGCAAAGTCACTGATTGGAGCTCAAGAGCTTTTTCTTTCTCGTACATCACGGGACACAGAGCGACATAGTCATTACTAATGGGTTATATAGATACCGTCAGGTGCTGGCACTGGCAACTTCCAAAACCGGAAGTACCCTCCCCTATATAAGCCCCTCCCATCCGGGAGCACCTCAGTTTTTTGCCAGTGTCTAAGGTGTTGGCCAAGAAGAAACATGTGTTTTTCACTGAGCTTGCGTACAGGTTCTTTTGGGCCTCAGTAAGCTATTCCGGATCCGACCAAAAAAGCTTCATAGCTAAACGGTCGGTACCCGGGCCTTGCAGAGAAGAGCAGGATTTTGCCTGTAATGCTTCTCTTAGGAGAGCTGGACCCTGGGATCCAGAGCTCTGGTCATACCCACGACCAAGATGTTTTCTGTGCAGGGTGCTATACAGGTCCAGGGGAGTGGAATCCTTGGGAACCCGGTCCCTGAAGGTTTGATTACAATGCCTGCCGTGATAGGTGAAGTTTGGGCTTTTGTGGACCAAACAAAGTCCTGCGGCGGGGAACAGGTAAGTGGGGGCCCCCAGGAACTTGGTTCTATTGGGGGACCCCCAAGCCTAATTTGTCTTTCTGTCTGTTACCTAATGGTATTCCCGCAAAATTCTGTGCATGCCTGTAACTACTAAAAAAATGTAATAATTTTTAATGGTGGTCAAGAAAAAAAAAAAATTTTTTTTTTTTTAATATATTTAATATATTAGACTGTGGTACCTGTGTTTGTCCACTAGAGGCCGCTGTGGAATGTTTTCTTGTCATGTGGACTAGTTTCTTCTCAGCAGAGCAAGTCCAGGCAGATGGTGAGTTCTCTTATGGGAAACTGCTTCCTCTGCCATGTTGCAATGCTCGTCCATCCCCCGGCCTGCGGCAAAGAGGGGCCCTGGCTCTTGTCCCTAGTTTCCATTTTTCGAAATTAGCGCCAAAGGCGCACGTGGCCGCGCGCGTGCGCGTGCACGCGCCTCTATATATAGAGGTGAGCCGGGAAAGGGGGCGGAGCCTGGGGGATGACGCTCTGTGCGCGCCGCAGCGCTTCTGCGCATGTGCGGGCGTCCCAGCATGTTAAAAATCACAATTTTGTGTGGTGAGCTGGCTATGAAGTACAGAGACAGAGCTGGCAACATTTAAAAAAGGGCATACAGCAAGCGGTTGATACAGGCATCCCCTAGAAAGGCACATTAGTAGACACCAACTGTTTCTTATAGCAGCATTTATGCTAGACTATTGTCAGTAACTGGTGTATTTCGGCTGGAATACCTCAGCTTTGTGGCTTAGGAATATGCCGTCTAAAAACTCCGGGACTAGAAATTCCAGGAGGAATAGGGGGTCTCCATCGGGCTCTGAGGATCTTGGGCATGCTTTGGCTGCACCAGTCTCCCCTGAAGAATCAGAGGTTAGTGACCGTAGAGCACCCTCAGGAGTACCTGGTACTGTGGCTGTCCTCAGTTCACCCGCTCCTGTGTATGTAACTGAGGAGGTTTGTTCCTCAGCTCTGGGAGGGCTGGAAGAGAGATTGTCAGCATTGATCGCGGCTTCCCTGTCACAGGAGAAAAGCGCCCGATCTCCGTCTCCTCCCTCAGAGTGCCTGTTAACAGAGCAACAGTCCCATACAGGGATCGACCTACCTGAAGGGGATCAGGATGAGGTCGATTCGGTTGTAGAGGAATCAACAGTGGAAGAGCCGTTCTCAGCATCACATGCTGAAAGGTTATGGGTTCAGTCCCTGACTAATATGGTCCGATCAGCATTTAAAATGCCACTTGCGGAGCCATCATCCACTTCTGTCTCCTCGTTGGGGTCGCTAAAAGCTCCCCAGACTGTTTGTTCCTTTCCGATCCATCCTTTACTGGAAGGGCTCATTTACCAGGATTGGGAGCATCCTGACAAAATATTTACTCCCCCTAAGAGATTTCCGGTGGTCTATCCCATGGAGGATAAGTTCATCAGAAAATGGAAGGTCCCTACAGTGGACGCAGCCATCTCTTGTGTGAATAAATCACTGACATGTCCGGTGGATAATGTCCAAATGTTCAAGGACCCAATAGATAAAAAATTGGAGTCCTTATTAAAATCTGCTTTTTCTACAGCAGGATTGGTGACACAACCAGCAGTGGCAGCTATTGGGGTCTGCCAAGCAGTGAAGGATCAGTTGAAACAGGTCTTAAGGGACTTGCCAGATCAGCAGGCTCTTGCCCTAGCTGATCTACCTAGAGCCTTATGCTTTGCGGTGGACGCCATAAAGGATTCAATCCATCAGGCCTCCCGCCTTACACTGTCTGTAGTACATATGCGCAGGCTTCTATGGCTCAAAAACTGGTCTGCTGAAGCTCCCTGTAAAAAATTGCTGGTCAGCTTCCCATTTCATGGTGAGCGCTTATTCGGGGAAGACCTGGACAAGTATATCCAGAGAATTTCCAGCGGTAAAAGTACACTTTTGCCGGTTAAAAATAGAGTTAGAGGTCCCTCTTTTAAGAGGCCGGCTTCTCCAGTCCCTAGGACATCGGCTGTGAAACAGTTCCGACGGCCTCCTCGGTCAAATCCCGGAGGTAAAAATCAGGGACAGTTGCAGGGTAACAAGAAGCCCTGGAGCAGGAGAGGTACAAAACCTCCCCCAAAGTCAAATGCATGAAGGGTTGCCCCCACCCAATCGGGTGGGGGGAAGACTTCAGTTGTTCACAGAAACCTGGCGGGACACGATCCGAGACAGATGGGTGCTCTCCGCAGTAAATCTGGGATACAAATTGGAGTTAAAAAACTCCCCTCCTTCCCGCTTTATAAGGTCAAACGTGCCAAGGGATCCCCAGAAGAGAGGATCCCTCCTGTTGGCACTGGAACAATTATTGCTCCAAGCAGTAATTATAGAGGTTCCCCTGGAAGAATGGGGGTTCGGGTTTTACTCAAACCTCTTTACAGTTCCGAAGCCAAACGGGGACGTGAGGCCCATATTAAATCTAAAAGGGCTAAACAAATTCCTACATATCAGGACTTTCCGGATGGAGTCGATCCGATCGGTAGCCACTGCCCTACAAGGGGAGGAATGGTTAGCCTCGATCGACATCAAAGATGCTTATTTGCACATTCCCATCTTTCCAGCCCACCAAAAATTTCTACGCTTTGCGGTAGAAGGGCGCCATTTTCAGTTCAGAGCCTTACCCTTCGGTCTGGCCACAGCACCCAGAGTGTTCACAAAAATTCTGGCCCCATTATTGGCCAATCTAAGAACACGAGGTGTAACGATAATGGCATATCTAGACGACTTGTTGCTGATAGACCACTCAGTGGAAAAACTAGAAGTGGTTGTTCACGAGACAATCAAGTTTCTGGAATCTCACGGTTGGATTATCAACCGAGACAAGTCAGCCCTAAAACCAGTCAAAAGTCTGGAATACTTGGGGCTAAGGCTGGATTCAGACCAGAGAAAAAATTTCTTGCCTCAAGAAAAGGGGTCGTCTTTGAGAGATTTGATCCACTTAGTGGGTTCAAAAAGACAGCCATCCATACGCCTGTGCATGAGGCTGCTGGGAAAGATGGTGGCATCATTCGAAGCAGTACCCTACGGTCAATTCCATTCAAGGAAATTGCAAAGGGCCATACTGTCAGCCTGGAACAAAAAAGTTCAGGCTCTGGACTTACCAATGTCCTTGTCCCCTTCCGTTCGCAAGAGCCTCCGCTGGTGGTTGGTTCCCCAGAATCTGGAAAGAGGGAAATCCTTCAGTCCGATTTCCTGGAAGGTGGTCACTACAGATGCCAGCCTTATAGGCTGGGGAGCAGTACTGGAGCAATGGTCTCTCCAGGGCAAGTGGTCAGAAGCAGAAAAGGCCCTGCCCATCAATCTCTTAGAGATACGAGCAGCCCGGTATGCCCTAGTAGCATGGACATCCAAACTCCAAGGGTCCCCTGTCAGAGTTCAATCAGACAATGCCACAGCAGTGGCATATATCAATCGTCAGGGGGGCACCAGGAGTCGTGCAGCCCAAAGGGAAGTAAATTACATCCTGAGATGGGCAGAAAGATATGTCCCAGCCATATCTGCGGTATTCATTCCAGGAGTGGAGAATTGGAAGGCGGACTTTCTAAGTCGCCAACAATTATGCCCAGGGGAATGGTCCCTTCATCCCGAGGTTTTCCGGACAATATGTCAGCGGTGGGGAACACCGGATGTAGATCTGCTAGCATCCAGATTCAACACAAAAGTGGACAGGTTTGTCTCTTGGACAAGGGATCCCCTAGCGTGCGGCTCGGATGCCCTAGTGTTCCCTTGGGATCAGTTCAAGCTGATATATGCATTCCCACCGCCACAATTGTTACCTCGATTACTCCGCAGAATCAGGGTAGAAAAGAAACCAGTGATTCTGGTGGCTCCAGCGTGGCCCCGAAGAGCATGGTACGCGGAGATTGTAAAAATGTCTGTGGGGAGTCCTTGGACCCTCCCACATCGTCCGGACCTGCTTTCGCAAGGACCGATATACCACCCTTCCTTACCAGCCCTAGGTTTGACGGCCTGGCTATTGAAGCCCACATTCTAAAAAAGAGAGGGCTCTCTAATGCTGTGGTATCTACCATGATCAATGCCAGGAAGCCGGTATCCAGGCAGATCTACTATAGAATCTGGAAGGCGTACATCGCCTGGTGTGAGGCCAAGAAATGGCATCCACGTAAATACGTAATAGGTAGGATTCTGGACTTCCTACAATGGGCTGTAGATAGGAAGCTTGCCTTGAGTACTATCAAGGGTCAGATTTCGGCCTTGTCAATATTTTTTCAAAGGCCCTTGGCTTCGCATTCACCAGTCAAAGCCTTTATACAAGGAGTGATGCGTATTAGTCCTCCGGTTAATATTCCCATATGTCCATGGGATCTAAACTTGGTTCTGTCGGTTCTACAGAAACAACCATTTGAACCATTACAGCATATTTCCTTGGTGCTTCTCACCAGGAAATTGATTTTTCTAGTAGCCATTTGTTCGGCTAAAAGAGTATCGGAATTAGCAGCTATGTCCTGTAAGGAGCCATATCTGGTTATCCATAAGGACAGAGTAGTGTTACGTCCTCATCCAGCCTTTCTTCCTAAGGTGGTATCGAGGTTTCATTTGAACCAAGATGTGGTTCTTCCTTCTTTTTTCCCCAAACCTACTTCGGTAGAGGAAAAGTTATTGCATTCTTTGGATGTAGTAAGAGCAGTTAAAGCTTATCTAAAAGCCACTGCTCAGATTCGCAGAACGGATACTTTGTTTATTCTGCCGGAAGGCCCCAGAAAGGGTCAGGCAGCGTCAAAATCTACTTTAGCCAAGTGGATTCGACAGGTCATAATACAAGCCTATGGCTTGAGAAGGAGACCGCCTCCGTTCAAAGTTAGAGCGCACTCCACGAGAGCAGTTGGAACTTCATGGGCAGTGCATCACCAGGCCTCCCTGGCTCAAATCTGTAAGGCCGCAACATGGTCTTCAGTTCACATGTTTACTAGGTTCTACCAGGTGGACGTTAGAAGTCAGGAGGATGTCGCCTTTGGGCGCAGTGTGTTGCAGGCCGCAAAAGATCCTCATGTCTGATAGCGCTCAGCTTATATATGGTGTATCCCCCCCCCTCATTTGGCATTGCTTTAGGACATCCCATTAGTAATGACTATGTCGCTCTGTGTCCCGTGATGTACGAGAAAGAAAATAGGATTTTTATAACAGCTTACCTGTAAAATCCTTTTCTTGGAGTACATCACGGGACACAGAGCTCCCGCCCCTCTTTGGGGACACTTATTGCTTTGCTACAAAACTGAGGTGCTCCCGGATGGGAGGGGCTTATATAGGGGAGGGTACTTCCGGTTTTGGAAGTTGCCAGTGCCAGCACCTGACGGTATCTATATAACCCATTAGTAATGACTATGTCGCTCTGTGTCCCGTGATGTACTCCAAGAAAAGGATTTTACAGGTAAGCTGTTATAAAAATCCTATTTTTAACTTCTTCCTGCCCGCGCTATAGCCGAAAGGCAGCTACATGGCGGGCCTTAGTTGCCGGGAGGGCGTCCATAGACATCCTCCTGAGCATGCGCTGTCTGCGTGTCCCTACGGGGTGCGCGCGGCACGCTCTGTGTTAGCCGAGTCTATGAGATCCCCAATTATACTGTTGTAAATTGTGACATGTCTGGAAAGTAATCATGCAGTATCACTTTAGAAAGAACTACAGACAAGATACTAAATTAAGAAACAAAAATCTTTACCTAAGACCCGGTTCACACAGGGGCGACTCGTCAGGCGACTCAGCCGCCTGACAAGTCGCGTCCCGCTCTGTTCAATGGAACCGTTCTAATAGGAGCGACTCAAGGTTCCTGTACTACTTTGGGGGCGACTCGGGGCGACTTGCATTGACTTCAATACAGAAGTCATTTTGCAAATCGCCTCTCAAGTCGTCTTGAGATCGCCTTGCCGAGTCGCCCCCAAAGTCGTGCCGCCCCTGTGTGAACCGGCTCTCAGAGGTTGTAAACCCTCAGCGTTTTTCATCTAAATGCATTCTATGCATTAAAGGATCACTAAAGACAATTATTATTATTATTTTTTTTAAAACAAACATGTTATACTTACCTCCGCTGTGCAGCTAGTTTTGCACAGAGTGGCCCCAAACCTGGTCTTCTGGGGTCCCTCGGCGGCTGTCTCGGCTCACACCCCCCCCCCCCAACAGAGAACTCAACACCTTCATGTGAGCGCATGATGTTGAGTTCTTGTGTTGAGTTCTTGCGGGCGCGCTCCCGTGATACAGCCGGCAGCCATAGCTGCTCACTGTATCACTTGGCCCCGCCCCCCGGCGCGCTGTGTCATTGAATGTGATTGACAGCCGCGCGAGCCAATGGCTGCGCTGCTTTCAATCCATCCACTGTAGCCAATCAACGGCCAGGCTGAGCGGCAAAGAGGATGTCCGGGGGGAGCGCAGCACTTTCCAGGGCTCAGGTAAAAAACGGGGGGGCTGGCATTGTCGGATGTTTTTTCACCCTAATGCATAGGATGCATTAAGGTGAAAAAACGCAAAGCTTTACAACCCCTTTAAGGTGAAAAACCTTCTTGTGCAGCAGCAGCGCTCCGGAGCCCCCCTTATACTTACCTGAGCGCCGTAATTCCCGCAAAGGGAACGAGCACACCAGCTCCGGTCGGTGTCTCGTGTCCTGATTGGAATGATTGATAGAAGCACAGCCAATGGCTCCCGCTGCTGTCAATCAAATCCCCCGCACGGGCGTCCCGAAGAAGAGCGCTTCTCAACGGGGCACTCGAGAAGAGGAGGAGCCAGGAGCGCCGCAGAGGGACCCCAGAAGAGGAGGATCGGGGCAATTCTGTGCAAAACCAACTGCAGAGTAGGTAAGTATGACGTGTTTGTTTAAAAAAAAAAAAAAGAAGGAACCTTTACAACCCCTTTACTGTGTCAATTAACTTCATATACTATTTGGATGTAAATATTTCTAATATTGTTCTGCAGAAGCAATGATGCTTTGATGCCTCATCCAGCCATTACACTCTGAACACCTGAGCTCATTTCCCCCAGTACCTCAACAAAACAATGATTTTTTTTTTCTGATTTTTTAGATTTTTTTCACCACCTGTCTACTGTTCAGCATGTTTTATTTTCTCAGCATTTTTTATTTTTAATTGGAGAAAAATTCAGCTAAAGAAGTTGTATTACAGCAAAATGAAAAGCGATTACTTTGTGGATCTTTAAATGGAGAAAATCACCAGGGGGATACATTATATGGCCATATTAGAATAAGTTATTTCTTGAAGAAATAATGTTTAGCAAAGCAAAGGGACTAACACAGGTCTCTCATAATACCATCATGTCCTTTAGCGGCGATAGATCTTCTTGCCAAGGTGAATGTCTGTGAATCCGTTACCAGAGGAAAATCATTCTCCATCACCCGTAATCACACAAGTATAAGAAATCTGAGCGATCATTATACCACTAAACTAATTAAGTCAATGAATCAAAAGCATAAATATCAGGCAGAGGATATAATAAGGAGGAAGGCTGTCAGGTCCCAAAAGACGCCCAGCTGGGAGGGCAAGGGGTTAATCTGCGACCTTTCCTTTCACACCGACCTAATCTTGTTTAACCTTTGCCAGCCGAATATATATAATATGCAAGGACGTGTTAATTGTCAGTCCCTAGCTGTGAAAAGAAGATGATCCTGGCCTGTCATATTATTGCATATAGTGACATTCTGAACTGCCTTCATCTGAAAACACAAAGATGGTGGAGCCGCCAAAAGGAACCATGCATGTGTCTCTTATCAATCTATAACCTGTGCTTTATAGACATCAAGTTGAGAAATGTTCAGGCAACATTTTTTTGTTTAGTTTTGGATAAAGTGGAGAGGGATTAGAACACCTGTCAGGTTTTTATTGCTGTCTGTGCCCCTGTTTGGGAGATTCACCCTCTTTATTTGTCCTGTTTACCATTATCACTAAAAGTAAAAGAAAATCCCAAATGTTGCATTAACATCGAAACAAGTAGTAGTTTTTATGAAGTCCCCCACCGTAAGGGCAGAGTTTACGTAGGGGTTTTTCAAAAGCATTTGCTGCACACAATGGGGTGCGTTACGCCCCAGTGGGTAGTGACTTCATCAGAGGGTCCACGTGCTCAGATAGTAGTTCTGCTCCACGCGCTCAAGTAGTAGTTTTGATGAAGTCCCCACCCACTGGTACGTAATGCGGAAGGGCAGAGTTTACGTAGGGGTTTTTCAAAAGCATTTGCTGCACACAATGGGGACGTTACGTACCAGTGGGTAGGGATTTCATCAGAGGGTCCACGTGCTCAGATAGTAGTTCTGCTCCACGCGCTCAAGTAGTAGTTTTGATGAAGTCCCCACCCACTGGTACGTAATGCGGAAGGGCAGAGTTTACGTAGGGGTTTTTCAAAAGCATTTGCTGCACACAATGGGGGCGTTATGTCCCAGTGGGTAAAGATTTCATCAGAGGGTTCACGTGCTCAGATAGTAGTTCTGCTCCACGCGCTCAGATAGTAGTTTTGATGAAGTCCCCACCCACTGGCACGTAATTCAGAGTTATGTTGGGGTTTGCAAAAGCATTGGCTGCACACAATGGGGTTGATTCACTAAAGGCAAATGGACTGTGCAGGGGGATCCGGACTGCTCCTTGCAAAACCATTTCACAGGACAGGCAAGTATAACAAGTTTGTTATATTTAAAGAAGAAAAAAAAAAAAGACTTTAGTATCAATTAAAATCCCCAGAAAGTTCGGGCCCCTTTCACACTGAAGCGTTGAAAAAAACTCAAAAAAAATTGTGTTTGCGGTAAAAATAGCGCTAACGCCTATGCGTTTTTAGCACGTTTTTACCGCGTTTGCGGTAAAATAGCAAAAACGCCTATGTGTTTTACCGCGTTTTTACCGCGCTCGCAGTAAAAATAGCGCTAACGCATATGTGTTTTACTGCGTTTTTACCGCGTTACTCATTAATTTCAATGGAGATAGGCGTTTTTACAGCGTTTTTTTTAGCGCCCTAAAGATGCTCCAAAAAACCTGTTTGCAGGATTTTTTCCAACGCACAGCCAGCAAAACGCCTCAGTGTGAAAGCCCTCAGGGCTTTCACATTGAGAGTGATGGGGCAGGATTATTTCAGGCATTTTTACAGCGCTATTTTTACCGCGAAAAACGTGGTAAAAACGCCTCAGTGTGAAAGGGACCTAATAGGGGTTGATTTACTAAAGGCGAATAGACTGTGCACTTTGCAAAGTGCAGTTACTCCAGAGCTTAGTAAATGAGCAGAGGCTCTGCTGACTTCCATCATCCAAACGTGAAAGCAAAAATGCATTTATTTTTATTTTTTCATTGCATGCGATTGGGTATTCTTTGTAAAGTCAAACTTTACCTCATTTGCTAAGCTCTGCAGCAGCTGCAATTTTGCCTTTAGTAAATCAACCCCAATGCGCATTTATATCCTTTATTGAGAAATATATTTAAATAAAAAATGTTGTGCCTGAAGGCTGAGAACTTTGGCCAGAGAAGCTTTATAAATAGACAAATCTCTCAGAATTGCTTTTCTAATAGCAAAACACAAAATCCAAGCAAACATAGTTTTAGTTTTGCTGACATTACAATGCAGTTATTCTATATAGTTGTTTAGACACTCATAGTGCTTATCTAAGATACAACAACAACAAAATCCTGTCTGGTAATAGACGGAAATGTTACAGTTATGTAAATAAACCTTGGTTCTTTCATATGAGAGTGCTATGAATACTGATGGAGAGAATTCCCATCTCTGTACACTACACTCTCTCTGCATGCTGAGATAAGAAGCTCAGTGCATTGCAAGTCCTGCAAGGACCCCAAAGCAGTGCGGGAATTATAAGAAGCAGCAAGAGTGTCTTCTGAGTCAATCTGCTACAACAAAACACAGAAGGATCCTCAATACAAAGTGGAGAAAGCAAGTGACTACTAGCCTCATAATGAAGGTATAATATTTTTATTTGCTCAAATATTGTTTATATTTTTCATTAGCTTCTTTTATATCAGTTTTTTTTACAAGAAGTTTTATATCAGTTTTAAAATGGTTTAGTGTTTTAAAAATAATTTTTCCAATTACTGTATATTTAAAAAAAAAAAAAGCAAAATCCTAAGTATTTAAAGTAGTTTATAAACCAGTGATTCTCAAACTGGTGTGCCGCTTGAGATTTGCAGGTGTGCCGTAGGAGTTTTGAAAAATATTTAAAATTGCTAGCGTTTTGAAACCTTGAACACATCAAAAATTTAAATGGTAAATCAATGTCACGAAAGTAAAAAAAAAAAAAAAAAGTAAAAAATATATCAAAACGCAATCTCTGTCTTTCTGTCATTCATTGGTTCCCTTCATAACGCGAGACATCTCGGGAGAACTCGATCACTCCAATTATATTATAATAATAGAGACCGTTCCATTCCAACTTTGGTGCTTATAAATAAAGTTTGTTCATTGTTTAGCGATGGAGAAATACTTAATCAAGTCTGGAATTCTGAAAGAGAAACCGTTAAATGAAAAGCAAAGAAGCAAGCGAAAGTACAAAGAAGATTACATTTGTTTTCCTTCTTATTTGCTCTCAAAAGCAGGCACATCCTTCACATTAAGTTTAAAATTAAATATATATGTAAAAATAAATAAGTTCTTCACCACAAAAATTGTTAAATCTTTTCAGGTGTGCCGTGAATTTTTTTTTATCTTTTTGGTGCGCCGCAAGGCAAAAAAGTTTGAGAAACGCGGTTATAAACGATAAAGAAGAATTACAGGTATGGATATTTTTACATAGATACATTGTTCCAGCTTGGACCAATATAATTTATATATATATATATATATATATATATATATATATATATATATATATATATTATAGTATATATCAAACCTGTGGGATCCCTCTATCTAGAAGCTGGAAATCACTGTATTGGACGTTGCTAATCCAGTGATCTCCACCAGCTTCCGGGTCGCGTGCCGAGCATCTGCCCTCCTGCATTCTGATCACAGGAGTTTGGCCGCTGGACACAGGCGCCATTAAGGAAACACTTGGCATTTTCTCAATTGATGCAAGTCATTCTCTGATTGGATGAGGTGTAGATCATGATGTCACTGCCCCGCCTCTCATTCTCATCTAATCAGAGAAGCTAGTGGCGATCAATGGAGTAGCAGTGCCTACTACAGTGATTTACAGCTTCTAGAACAGGGGTCTCCAAACTCTCTAAACAAGGGGCCAGTTTACCATCCTTCAGACGGGCCGGACTGTGGCCAGTTGGAGTAGAAAATGTCCTGGCATCAGTGGTAGCAAAAATGCCCTATTCTTGGTATTCGATAAATTGTGTCCCATCATTGGTGTCAGTGGGAGGAATAGTGCCCTATTATTCCTGACAGTGGGGGGGTGGGGATAGTGCCCCATCATTGGCGTTCAGTGGGAGAAATAGTGCCCCATCATTAGTGTTCAGCAGGAGGAATAGTGCCCCATCATTGGTGTCAGTGGGAGGAATAGTGCCGCATCATTGGTGTCGGTGGGAGGAATAGTGCCCCATCATTGGTGCCAGTGGGAGAAATAGTGCCCTATCATTGGTGCCAGTGGGAGAAATAGTGCCCTATCATTGGTGACGGTGGGAGGAATAGTGCTCCATAATTGGTGTCAGTGGGAGAAATAGTGCCCCATCATTCCGGTCAATGGGCAGAATAATGCCCCATCATTCTTGTCAATGGGGGGAATAGTGCCCCATCATTCAATGGGGGGAATAGTGCCCCATCATTCCTGTCAACGGGGGGGAATAGTGCCCCATCATTACTGTCAATGGGAGGAATAGTGCCCCATCATTACTGTCATAACTCAGAGGAAGCCTCTGCCATGAATCCTGGGATCAATTAGAAAAGCTCCCAGGAGACATTGCAGGTACAGGACATAATGCACTACCCGCAGACTACCTGCACATCACACAGACAGGAAGCTGAGTGACAGATGCTGATAACAAAAGTACTGTACACAAAAATTTAACAAAAAAAAAAAAAAAAACTTTCAGTTTTTAACTTGATTCGAGTGGACAATAGTATTAAGCTAACGTTTGGAAATGAGGTGGAGCTCCTCTTTAATGAAAAAAAAATAAAAACACAATAGTTACCCCGATTTTTTTGTATAATGTGAAAGATGAAATGTAAAAGATGATGTTACATCGAGTAAATAGATACCTAACATGTCACGCTTTAAAATTGCTCGTGGAATGGCGATAAACTACGGTACTTAAAAATCACCATAGACAACGCTTTCAATTTTTTTTACAGGTTACCTGTTTAGAGTTACAGAGGAGGTCTTGTACTAGAATTATTTCTCTCGCTCTAATGATCGCGGCGAAACCTCACATGTGTGGTTTGAATACTGTTTGCATATGCATGCGCGACTTACGTATGTGTTCGCTTCAGCGCGCGAGCGTCGCTCCGGTCCTCCAAGGGCATAGAGATGAGTGGGGGCCATCTTGCCCTCACTCGTCTTCCTGCCCAGCAAACGGTTGTATCGGATCGCTTCCGGGCTTTACCGATGGCTCCGGTAAGCCCAGAAAAGACCTGGAAGCGGCAGGAGGGGGGGCACCTCTACCGCCATCTCTAAAAGTGATCCTGTAGAAAATGCGCCTGCGGGACCACTTTTATCTGACACAGGATCGCCCATAGTAAAAAACGATACTGGGGTTATGGCAGCTAGCTGCTGCCATAACCCCGGTATTTAATGTCAAAATAATGACATTTTTACTATCGGCAACTGGCTAGACATTTTTGGGGAAGGTGCATGTGATCAGCACAGGACCAATCAGCACTGTCCAGACAGAGAGTCAGGAGTCATGCAGCCTCATAGGACAGTCAGAGGAGAATGAAAACTCCTCCTACAAGCTTTAACCAGTGCTCGACCAGGCACTGATAGAACTCACATAACTGTTATATACTGTTGCTGAGGAGAAAAGGTATTTAGCAGTTTTTATTTACTAAAATAATTGCCTTTCCATGTTCTGCGTACAGTAGGAGACCAGATATAGTGATTGCAGGCTCCTGGGTTTAGTAACACTTCAAACATTAAAAAGACTGTACTTTGACACTGAAAATCTTTACTAACCTAGACTATACATATTTTGCTTTTCTACCCAACTGGGGCCGGTCTTTAGCTCGGTGAATACGGTTGAATGGACACATTTTGACAGGCCTCTTCTACAATCTGTTGACACATTTTGCAATAAACATCTTCCACTGCCAGCAAGCTTCATGGGAAAGTGTTGCCTGAGATTCAATTTCAAGTAGGATTCATCCTCAAGTGATTGATCATATCGCAGCATTGTGAGAGTAGAGAGAGTTACAGTGTAGCGAGCTGCACAAAGATTGTCTCTACTATCTGGTACAGACAGGTCGGAGCTGCCAGTCATGTGTAATTCATGAGATGCAACCGCTGCCTTTATTTGCAAGTGTTCTCTGTGTGTTCTAATATCAAACTCATCTGTCTCGTCTAACCCGATTTCTGGAGAAGCGCCTGAATTCAGATTCGCTGCACGCCTTTCTATATGTACAGAGATCATCTGCCGTAGCCGGGCGGAATAAGTGTCTTCATTATAAGGCACTTCATGCCGGCTGCATATAAAATGCCACTTAAAGGGATCGCACAGCACTTACAGGGCTACAATCAGGCGCCATTCTTGTCTGGGTGATTAAGCCACACCTGAAGGGCCTCCGCAAAAAAAAAACTGATGTCACAGATTTTAACAGTGGCGGGCGGTGGTATATTTTTAGGGGGGAGCGGCAAACAGTGCACAGCCACCCCTACCCCCCGGTCCGTCACCTGCAAAACTTACCCCGGGCAGCGCTTCCCTCTGGTGCGACAGGCGGCCGGCTTCCCCTGCGTCTCCTCCTTGGCATCAAGATGGTATCCACGCTGTGAATATCCTCCTCTGCATCACGCAGTGTACTAGATGTGCCTCTCCTCCTTGACAGCACCGTAGTGTACTCGCCGTGCGTCTCCTCGGCATCACCGTAGTGTCCTCGCCGTGCGTCTCCTCCTCTGCATCACCGCAGTATCCTCGCCGTGCGTCTCCTCCTTGGCATCACCGCAGTGTCCTCGTCGTGCATCTCCTCCTCTGCTTCACCGCAGTGTCTTCGCCGTGCATCTCCTCCTCTGCTTCACCGCAGTGTCCTCGCCGTGCGTCTCCTCCTCGGCATCACCGCAATGTCCTCGCCGTGCGTCTCCTCCTCGGCATCACCGCAGTGTCCTCACCGTGCGTCTCCTCCCTCTTTGTCCCTCGGCCAATAGGGTAGCTTCTCCTTTCGGCCAATTGGGAAACGGTTCTCAGGACCCGCTTCCAGATTGGCTGGGAGGAGAATTAGTGTGACACTAGCAAATTTCCATTCGCTAATGTCACACAACGGGGTGGGCTTCGGGCACAGTGCTCTACGCCCTGAGCCCACCCTATTTAAGCCTATTAGAGCCTCCGGCTCTAATCACGTGCTTAAACCCCCCCCCCATTGGAATCCAGCACCCTGCATGTAGATTAGGGGCCGGACGCATGGATAGGGGGGGGGCCCTTTATGGACGTACCGCCACTGATTCTAACAATAGTTAGAATAGCTTAAAGCTGAATTCTAATCTGCATCAATTTTTTTCTTCCCTGGCTCCTCCCTCATCAATATAGTAATACAAATCTTAAATAAAATCTGTTTTCAATACATATCTTATTTTAGTTTGAGTGATGTCATTACTAGGTCTCTGAGCTTCTCTATGCAATGCACGACTGGTGGGAGGGGCCAGCAGGGTGCTGTTGTACATAGCTTCCTGAACACATCACAGCACCCGGCCTCAGTACTCCTCTCCAAGGGCCTCAGTCCTGATGCAAGCAGTGGGTTGGCTCTTGGGAGGAGTTATGCAAATATCAAAATGCCTTGACGTATGGGTGTCAGTCTGGAGGAGTGGGTATTCTTAAGAAGGTTGTATTTGCATGCAAACTGAACGTAAGAACAAAAAGGGTGGGCCTGGGAAACTCAGGCTCAGGTGGAAAGGGCTGGATAATGATTATGTAATATAGTTTATGTATATGTTCTGTTTCTTCAATCTGTTTCAGTATTTATTGTGTGTGTTTTTTAAAATTTTGTTAAGATTTTTTCTTATTTCTTTTGTAGCTGCCATCTTTAGAGTGTGTTACCCTGAAGAAGCATATGTAGCGAAACGCGTCGGATACCACACACTTGCTATACTGTACATTTGTCTGATTGTTTTGTACTGTTGATTTTAATCTAGATGGCATCTTTTAACAAGATACAATAAAACTGATGTTTTTATGACGTGAGGGTTTTTTGTATATATTATTTGGTTTCTCACTTGCTTGGCACATATAAGACCTTTCACACTGAGGACGGTTTTAACCCTTTTTCGTCCACTAGCGGGGGTTAAAAGCGCTCCGATAGCGGGTGAAATGCACAGCAAATCCGACGATAAAGCACCGCTAAAAATAGCGGCGTTTTACCGCCGACGCTCGGGCCAGCACAGTGTGAAAGGGGTCTAAGTCTCTTCCTCTGTGAAGGAATAGCCTCGTTTCTGATTTAGATCCCAACCTTTCTTCATTAGGGGAATTTACATTGTATGGAATTTGATGCTGGATGTCCTCCAGCCAAGGAAATGAGGCGGGCTCTGTCTGACTTGCTGCAACTTCTAATGCACATTGTGAATAGCTTGCAGTGTGCAGTGAAACCATTTCAGTCCAGAAGAAGAGCCGGTACAACTGTAGAAGACTCATGGGAGGTAGGGGGTGTTTTTAACTTTTTTTTAATAATAATAATAATATATTTTATCCCCAAAAATTTTTCTTTATACTTTTTTTCATTTAACTTTATTGTTGTTGCAAGGGGGCTAACAAGTCCTTTAAATAATAGCATTGGGCAGATGACCGGTACTCTTTTCTTTATTAAGATACCTGGGGTTTATTAGACCGACGATATCCCCATTGTCCTCCAAAGCAGCTCATCAAGCACATACCGTGTTTGGTTAGGCTGGCCATACACGGAGCAAATTTATTTCCTGCAACCACAGGTTGCAGGAAAGAAATTTGCTCGATTCCACCATCAACACGAATAGTGTTAAAGCAGGAATCCCTCCTGCCGGGCTATTGTCTTCTCTCGGCAGGGGAGTGGGGAAAGCCGTCCCTGCTGGGAGAAGACGGTGATTTTTTGCTAGCGGCTATAGCAGCCTCTAGCGATAATCGCAGCTAAAATTCAGCATGCTGGTTGTACCCAAGTTGATCAATAAATCAACTTGGTACACTCAGCCTGCCCCCACACAGTTCAAATCTCGCGCAGTTCCTGCTGAACCAGGAACACATATACAGGTGAAATTCGAAAAATTTGAATATCGTGCAAAAGTTAATTTATTTCACAAATGCAACTTAAAAAGGTGAAAGTAATATATGAGACTCATTACATGCAAAGCAAGATAGTTCAAGCCGTGATTGGTCAGAATTGTAATGATTATGGTTTACAGCTCACGAAAACCCCAAATCCACAATCTCAGAAAATTAGAATATTGTGAAAAGGTGCAATATTCTGGGCTCAAAGTGTCTCACTCTAATCAGCTAATTAAGCCATAACAACTGCAAAGGGTTCCTGAGCCTTTAAATGGTCTCTCAGTCTGGTTCAGTAGGAATCACAATCATGGGAAAGACTGCTGACCTGACAGTTGTGCAGAAAACCATCATTGACACCCTCCATAAGGAGGGAAAGCCTCAAAATTTAATTGCAAAAGAAGTTGGATGTTCCCAAAGTGCTGTATCAAAGCACATTAATAGAAAGTTATGTGGAAGGGGAAAAGTGTGGAAGAAAAAGGTGCACAAGCAGCAGGGATGACCGCAGCCTGGAGAGGATTGTCAGGAAAAGGCTATTCAAAAGTGTTGGGGACTTTCACAAGAAGTGGACTGAGGCTGGAGTCAGAGCATTAAGAGCCACCACACACAGACGGATCCTGGACATGGGCTTCAAATGTCGTATTCCTCTTGTCAAGCTGCTCCTGAACAACAAACAACGTCAAAAGCGTCTTATCTGGGCTAAAGAAAAACACACCTGGTCTGGTGCTCAGTGGTTCAAAGTCCTCTTTTCTGATGAGAGCACATTTTGCATCTCATTTGGAAACCAAGGAGCCGGAGTATGGAGGAAGAATGGAGAGGCACACACTGCAAGATGCTTGAAGTCCAGTGTGAAGTTTCCACAGTCTGTGATGATTTGGGGAGCCGTGTCATCTGCTGGTGTTGGTTCGGTGTGCTTCATTAAGTCCAAGGTCACCGCAGCCGTCTACCAGGAGATTTGGGAGCACTTCATGCTTCCTTCTGCAGACGAGCTCTATGGGGATGCTGACTTCATTTTCCAGCAGGACTTGGCACCTCCCCCACACTGCCAAAAGCACCAAAATCTGGTTCAATGACCGTGGGATTACTGTGCTTGATTGGCCAGCAAACTCGCCTGACCCGAACCCCATAGAGAATCTATGAGAGAGAATCTATGGGTCATTGCCAAGAGAAAGATGAGACATGAGACCCAACAATGCAGCTGAAGGCTGCTATTGAAGCATTCTGGTCTTCCATAACACCTCAGCAGTGCCTCCATAACACCTCAGCAGTGCCACAGGCTGATCGCTTCCATGCCACGCCGCATTGAGGGGCCCAAACCAAGTACTGAGTACATATGCAGCTTCTACTTTTCAGAGGTCCGATATTGTTCTATGTACAATCCTTGTTTTATTGATTGCATGTAATATTCTAATTTTCTGAGAATGTGGATTTGGGTTTTTCATGAGCTGTAAGCCATAATCATCACAATTATGACAAATCACGGCTTGGACTCTCTTGCTTTGCATGTAATGAGTCTCTCTCATATATTAGTTTCACCTTTTAAAGTTGCATTAGTGAAATAAATGAACTTTTGCACAATATTCCAATTTTTCGAGTTTCACCTGTATGTGCAGGCTGAATCGATCGATCAACTTGTCGGATTTTACATGCGATTATTGCCAGCGGCTGTTAGAGCCGCTAGCAATAATAATTGAGTTCTCCCAGCAAGAACGTCTTTCCCTGCGGGAAAAACACAATGGCTCCGTGGGAGGGATTCCCCCATCAACACTTACTATGTTGATGGGGGAATTGAGAGATTTTCATTCCAGCAACCAGTGGTTCCAAGAAAGAAAATCGCTCTGTCTATGGCCGGCTTTAGCTGTGACCTTGGATACAATAGCCAGGGAATGACAATTATGAAAGCGGAAGCAATTAAATCCTCCTAGCTTCCGGGTTCATTAGTCACAGAGGAGATTGAGGAAATTATGTTTCTTGATCTTCTTTGGATCTAACTATTAAGACAGTGTACTGTAGTCATGGCTACTCTGAGGACTGGGAGAGCCCAGGGACCACCGTGGGCAGTGGTGGGATGAGGGAGGCTTTCCTTCTCATGACATTAAAAGTGATTCGGCGGCTATAGAGCAACCAAATCACTTTCAATAAACAGCCAATTGCTGCCTGAAAAAGTGACTCCAAGTTTATGGCCGCAGCTGCAGCCGGGAGATTGCCGGCTGCAGCCAGGAGATTGTTTCATCCACTTCCAATCCAGGGCGTTTTAAAACAGCCGAAGTAGGTGAAGGTCCATTATGCATTAAAGAAGAAGGTTTCTTCCATGTTCAGACACCACCGCTGATCGACGATACTTCAATATCATTGCAGATCTACCAATGTCCTGGGCTGGCCAGCATCCTTGCGCACATGCAGCCCAGACTCAGGAACGCATTGCCGCCTGAGATGTCTGATCCAAGGTTTCTGTGTGAGCAGAGCCTGTCAGGAAGACACGGATGTAGAATGACACAGCGGGCTTGAAATCCCTTCCTATAGCAGACACATGTCAAAATGTTGTGAGTGCTGCCACTGCACAGTTACATTTATTGCACATTTAGCACATTTTTCCCCCAAAAAAAATATCAATGTGTCAAGAATTTATTCAACTGTTTATCATACGCACACATTTTACACCTCGTTCTTCAGAAACTGATGCATTCCCAAACAAAAACGGGCCATATACACTATATTGTCAAAAGTATTGGGACGCCTGCCTTTACACACACATGAACTTTAATGGCACCCCAGTCTTATGCCGCGTACACACGATCATTATTCATGGCGGTTAAAAAACCGCTGTGAATAATGTCATTTAAAAACGGGGGAACAGCTTGTTCCCCACACACGGTCATTTTTCACATCGTTTTTTCTCTTGTCGAGAAAAACGACCGTCTGTGGGCTCCGCGGCAGTGTTTCCCTATGGGAAACACTGCCGCGGAAAAAATGTAGGGAAAAAACGACGAGAAAAATTAGAACATGTTCTAATTTTTCTCGTCGTTTTTAATGCCGTTTTTCTCGTCGAGAAAAACGACAAAATGCCCACAGACGATCATTTTTCTCGTCAAATGGGAAAAATGTCGTTTTTCCCGACGAGAAAAACGGCCGTGTGTACGCGGCATTAGTCTGTAGGGTCCAATATTGAGTTGGCCCCACCCTTTGCAGCTATAACAGCTTCAACTCTTCTGGGAAGACTGTCCACAAGGTTTAGGAGGGTGTCTATGGGAATGTTTGACCATTCTTCCAGAAGCGCATGTGAGGTCAGGCGCTGATGTTGGATGAGAAGGCCTGGCTCACAGTCTCCACTCTAATTCATCCCATAGGTGTTCTATGGGGTTGAGGTCAGGACTCTGTGCAGGGCAGTCAAGTTCCTCCACCACAAACTCGCTCATCCATGTCTTTATGGACCTTGCTTTGTGCACTGGTCCGAATCATTTGGTGGAGGGGGGATTATGGTGTGGGGTTGTTTTTCAGGGGTTGGATTTGGCCCCTTAGTTCCAGTGAAGGGAACTCTTAAGGCGTCAGCATACCAAGATATTTTGGACAATTTCATGCTCCCCCCTTTTGTTCTGGGAACAGTTTGGGGATGGCTCCTTCTTGTTCCCACATGACTGCACACCAGTGCACAAAGCAAGGTCCATAAAGACATGGATGAGCGAGTTTGGGGTGAAGGAACCTGACCTCAACCCAATAGAACACCTTTGGGATGAGTTAGAGTGGAGACTGCGAGCCAGACCTTCTCGTCCAACATCAGTGCCTGACCTCACAAATGCGCTTCTGGAAGAATGATCAAACATTCCCATAGACACCCTCCTAAACCTTGTGGACAGCCTTCCGAGAAGAGTTGAAGCTGTTATAACTGCAAAGGGTGGGCCAACTCAATATTGAACCCTACGGACTAAGACTGGGATGCCATTAAATTTCATGTGTGTGTAAAGGCAGGTGTCCCAATACTTTTGACAATATAGTGTATGTATAGTTTTCTATATAAATGAATGAAATCTAAGAGATTCCTTCATCCATGCTAACAATATCAATGGGCGAATCTCCCTCTGCGGTTATCAGAACACCTAAACCGTGCCTATATCTCACTGGATGCAGGTGCTGTTTAGCTGACAATTTTCTCTCTTGACAAACATTCGATGAAAAAATGACTTTTATTGATCCGGGTGCTGCCAACAGGACACCCCACGGGGGCAAATTCCTTTTTTATGTATGGCCAGCTTAAAAGGGCAACTAAACCCCCCAAAAAGTAATACAATAAGCCAGTGGTCTCCAAACTGTGGCCCGGGGGCTCAATGCGTCTCTTTTCTTGATTTTATCTGGCCCTTGGGGCATTATTCCCTCCACGGTCAGCAAAAGTGGAGCACTATTCTTCCCACTGACACCAATGAATGGGCATTATTCCTCCCATTGATACCAATGATGGGGCACTATGCCTCCTACTGAATCCAATAAAAGCGCACTATTCCTCCCATTAACACCAATGATGGGGCACTATTCCTCCCATTAATACCAATGATGGGGCACTATTGCTCCCACTGACACCAATGGTGGGACACCATTCCTCCTACTAAATCCAATAATAGGGCACTATTCCTCCCATTAACACCAATGATGGGGCACTATTCATCTCATTAATACCAATAATGGGGCACTATTCCTCCCATTAATACCAATGATTGGGCACTATTGCTGCCACTGAATCCAATAATGGGGCACTATTCTTCTATTCATCCCATTAATACCAATGATGATGGGGTACTATTGCTCACTTGACACCAATCATGGGACACTCTTCCTCCTATTGATACCAACAATGGGACACTATCACTTCCCCTTATACCAATGATGGGGCACTATTACTCCCAATAATACCAATGATGGGGCACTATTGCGCTTACTGAATCCAATAATGGGGCACTATTCCTTTATTCCTTCCATTGATACCAATGATGGGGCACTATTACTCCCAATAATACCAATGATGGGGCACTATTGCGCTTACTGAATCCAATAATGGGGCACTATTCCTTTATTCCTTCCATTGATACCAATGATGGGGCACTATTGCTCCCTTGACACCAATGATGTGGCACTAATACTTCCCCTTATACCAATGATGGGGCAGTATTCCTCCCATTGATACGAACGATGGGGCACTATTACTCCCCCTAATACCCATTATGGGGCAGTACTGATGCCAGTACATTTTCTTCAACCCCCATAAAGTTTGAAGGACAATAAATTGGCCCTTTGTTTATAAAGTTTGGAGACCCCTGTTCTAGAAGGATCTCACAGATATGGTATAGTCATAGTGGACTAATATAACTATCTAAACATATTGATAATGTTAAGCGTGAAAAATACGCACTACCCCCATATGTATAAAAAGTGCATGTAGTGCAACAAGTTTGCGTGGGTGCAAAGAGATGGTGCAAACTGCAATAAAAAAATGACTTCTTAAGAGCCCATTCACACAGGGGCGTCTTTGGATCCGACTCCAAATCGCCCCAGGTCGCCCCTAGTCGCCTCAGGTCGCGCTGGCTGAAGAAATCAATGTAAGTTAATGGAGCCGTCCTTATGCACACTACTGCAGTCGCTCCGACTTCAAAAAAGGTCCCTGTACTACTTCAATCCGACTTCTAGGCGACCTGTAACCATTCATTTCAATGGGAGTCGCCTCTCCCTGTCTTAATAGGAGCGACTCTCCAGGAAGATAACATACATTTATCAGGCAAACCTCTCCCTCCCCCCTCCCTCCCACAGAGCTGATTCTTGTTTGATTGGCCACTGGAATGTCTCCTGTCCTGCAGGCAACTTGGAGTTGCCTTGTAAATAGCTCCAGGTCGTGCTGTGATTCATACTCAGGTCGTGTCTGAGTTGCCTCATAAAATCGCGCTGGAAGTCGTGTTGCCCCTGTGTGAATGGGCTCTTACAGTAATACTAATTGATATTAAAGTGACAGTGCTGCAACTATAAAGATAACTGGAATATTCATACTTGACGTAATTGTAGCCGTATTAGTGCAATTGTGACAGAGAAAATTAAGTACTGTCCGTGATACTTTTTTTATTTGCACTAACATAGAATTTTTCAGGACAAGCTTTCGGGGTATGTCCCCTTCTTCAAGGTCCAAGCAGTACTGATTCACAATTTTTTTAGCAGAATGTTGAAACAAAACAAGAAAAAAAAAAAAAAATCTCAGAGGGAAAGGAAAAAAAACACATACAAATCAATGGTAATAAAGATAGCAGCAGAGTTAGTGAGATAAGACAGAGTTAGTGAGATAAGACAGAGGGAGAGCTATAGACTTGAGGGGGGAGATGCTAGTCACAGAGGGGGTCATAAAACCTTAGTATAATGGGTAAGGAAACCAATATCTAAATTTAGGCCATTCTATAACTTCTATAACTCCTGCTATCAGCAACTTGGAACCCGATCCAGAATCCCAAGGTATCCCTTGTGTAAATGCTGACCTGACAGAAAATGTGGATATAACAGAGGATCTTGGAATCATAAATTTGTCAGCTCATAAACTTTCTGCACCAGAAACAACAGTCCTCTCCAAAGGCCTCACATTCTGCCCAACCACCAAATTGGATAATTTACAGGTATGGTCAGATATGGAGGAATTCTTTAGGAGACTGAGGCTCAAAGAATATTTTCACAGTAATGAAAGGAATCCTAGGACAATAGGAGGTGATAAAAAGAAAAAGAACAGCAACTTCACACCTCCACAAGGACGCAACCCCAAACTGGATACCTATATTGACAGCTTCAGGCTGCGAGTAACATCCCTGATATCCACCCAGCAAAAGAAAATATTATACAACCTTTCACCACTGGAGCGAAGAGCTGTACACGATCTGCGCAAGAATCAGGCCATAACCATCAAACCAGCAGATAAAGGGGGAGCAGTCGTTGTGATGGATACAGACAAATATATACAAGAGGGTCAGAGGCAGCTGGCAAATACTACTTACTACAAAAAACTGGATTATGATCCGACCCAGGATTTTACTAAGCAATTAAAAGGTCTGATTGCGACCATACCAAGCCACCTGCATTCAGAACTCATCAATGCGATTCCAGATAATCCAGATATTGGAGACTTCTACATGCTGCCCAAAATTCACAAGCCAGGAAATCCAGGCAGACCCATTATAACAGGTATGAATACACTTACCGAACATATCTCAGGCCTTGTAGAAAACTTGTTAAAACCGTTAGTCATGAACACTACTAGTTTCCTGCAAGACACCACTGATTTTCTGAACAAGCTTAACAATATACAACAATTACCACCAAATACACTTCTAGTCACTATGGATGTAGAATCTCTGTACAGTAACATCCCTCACAAGGATGGGTTGGCAGCATGTCACAGATTCTTATCATCCACACCAAACCACAAATACACGGCTGAGGATGTTACACAGCTCATCGAATTTATTCTTACACACAACTACTTCACTTTCAACAATGACATCTATCTCCAATGTATGGGTACTGCTATGGGAAGCAAAATGGCACCCCAATATGCAAACTTATTTATGGCTGACCTGGAGGACAAATTCCTGAACAGCATACAACAAAAGCCATACAGATATTATCGCTATATTGATGATATCTTCATGATATGGACTGAAGGTGAAGAAAATCTAAACCAATTCTTCTCATTGATCAACACTTTTCACCCATCTATCAAACTAAAAATGGACTATTCGAACACACATGTCAACTTCCTAGACACTACAGTATACATCAGGGATGACAAGCTTCACACTTCCATATACAGAAAACCGACTGACCGATGCAGCTATCTTCATAGTTCCAGTTTTCATCCCCAACACACTAAACGAGCCATCATACACAGCCAGGCCATCAGATACCACCGAATTTGTTCAGACCCAGAAGTCAGAGATAAACATCTCAGAACACTGGCAGGCTCTTTCCAGAAGAAAGGATATAAAGACAAAACCATCAACAACAGCATAAACACAGCCTTGAAAACCCGAAGAGAAAATCTCCTCCAATACAAAGAGAAAAAAACAAATAACCGAGTACCTCTAGTCACCACATACAACCCAACACTAGAAGGGATCAAAAAGATAATCAAAGATTTACAGCCCATTATAACAGAGGATGAAACTCTGAAAGAAATATTCCAACAACCCCCATTATTGGCTTTCAGACAACCACCCAACCTCAGACACAAACTAATCAGCAGGAAACTTCACTGTGATTATGAAGTCACAAATAATGGTAGCAAACCCTGCAATAAAAAACGCTGCAAACTGTGCAACCAAATCAATCCATCCAAAAGTGTCACACACACAAATGGGACCTTCACCATCATGGGATCTTACAACTGTACCTCCAGTAATGTTGTGTACCTCATCCAATGCAACAGGTGTGGCAAAGGATCTTATGTTGGTGAAACAGGACAGAAGTTGCAAGCGAGGATGAATTTTCACAGACATACCATCAAGGAACATAAAGAAGAGAGTTTCTGCACACCTGTGGGACATCACTTCTCACAACCAGACCACACTATAGAAGACCTCAATGTTTTAGTTCTTAAAGGGAATTTCAGAACTATCCAGGAAAGGAAAACATTTGAACTAAGAATGATAATTCTTTTTAACACAAAAACGAATGGCCTAAATTTAGATATTGGTTTCCTTACCCATTATACTAAGGTTTTATGACCCCCTCTGTGACTAGCATCTCCCCCCTCAAGTCTATAGCTCTCCCTCTGTCTTATCTCACTAACTCTGTCTTATCTCACTAACTCTGCTGCTATCTTTATTACCATTGATTTGTATGTGTTTTTTTTCCTTTCCCTCTGAGATTTTTTTTTTTTTTTTTCTTGTTTTGTTTCAACATTCTGCTAAAAAAATTGTGAATCAGTACTGCTTGGACCTTGAAGAAGGGGACATACCCCGAAAGCTTGTCCTGAAAAATTCTATGTTAGTGCAAATAAAAAAAGTATCACGGACAGTACTTAATTTTCTCTGGAATATTCAGTAATATAAGTATGTAAAAAAGTAAAAATAGATGCGCAGCCTAAAATATTGCAAAACACAGTGCAAAAAATGATGAAAAATATATATATGTTTTTAAATATTCTGAAATAAGTGGATTATCAAGAAAACAATTCCATAGGGAACAACAAAGTCCAATTAAGATGCCAAGGAAAAGTCCAATTAAGAACAGCTCCTAAAGCTTGGTGGTGATCCAGGAAGCAAAGATACAAATCTTCCTCCTTTGTTTCCAAGCTGCAAACACAGGATACTAAAAGTGCAAAGTGGCCGCTTACCAGATGGGTTGGATCTCTATAACGGAGATCTTATGAGCTCAGTATCAAAAGATATCCTCCTGGTAACAGCAGCGATCTGGTCAACCTTCCATCACCTGTAATTCTTGTTTAAAGGGGTTGTAAAGGTTTGTTTTTTATTTTCTAAATCGGTTCCTTTAACCCCTTCCTTACTGGGCACATATACCCCCTTCCTGCCCAGGCGAAATTTCAGCTTTCAGCACTGTCACGCTTTGAATGACAATTGTGCGGTCGTGCGACGTGGCTCCCAAACAAAATTGACGTCCTTTTTTTCGCACAAATAGAGCTTTCTTTTGGTGGTATTTGATCACCTCGGCGGTTTTTATTTTTTGCGCTATAAACAAAAATAGAGCGACAATTTTGAAAAAAAAGCAATATTTTTTGATTTTTGCTATAATAAATATCCCAATTTTTTTTTTAATATTTTTTTCCTCAGTTTAGGCCGATACGTATTCTTCTACATATTTTTGGTAAAAAAAAATCGCAATCAGCGTTTATTGATTGGTTTGCGCAAAAGTTATAGCGTTTACAAAATAGGGGGTAGTTTTATGGCATTTTTATATATTTTTTTTTATTATTTGTAATGGCGGCGATCAGTGATTTTTTTCGTGACTGCGACATTATGGCGGACACATCGGACACTTTTGACACTAATTTGGGACCATTCACATTTATACAGCGAACAGTGCTATAAATATGCACTGATTACTGTATAAATGTGACTGGCAGGGAAGGGGTTAACACTAGGGGGCGAGGAAGGGGTTAAATGTGTTCCCTAATGTGTGATTGTTACTGTGGGGGGAGGGGACTGACTGGGGGAGGAGACCGATCTGTGTCCCTATGTACAAGGGACACAGCATCGGTCTCCTCTCCCTGACAGGACATGGATCTGTGTGTTTACACACACAGATCCATGTCCTTGTCTCTGTAACCGCCGATTGCGGGTGCCTGGCGGACATCGCGGCCGCCAGGCACGCGCATCGGCATCTCAGTGATGCGCCGGGTGCGCGCGCGTGCGTGCCGCCGGCGGCGCTCGCGCGCCCCCCAGTGGCCAAATAGCGGAGGCCGTATAATAACGGCCTCCCGGCATTTGACAACCACCTTGCGGCCGTATATTCTCGTACGGCGGGCGCGAGGTGGTTAAGCTAGTGTATTGTTGGTTCACTTACCTTTTCCTTCGATTTACCTTCTAAACGTTTTTTTTCTTTGTCTGAATTTCTCACTTCCTGTTTCTCCTCACTAAACTTCACACGATCATCCGAGTGGTGTGGAGTCAGCCAGAACAGCTTACTGAACAGCTTACTGAGGAGGAACAGGAAGTGAGAAATTCAGACAAAGAAAAAAAAAAAATTTAGAAGGGGAATCAAAGGAAAAGGTAAGTGAACCAACAATGCACTAGCTTAAAGAAACCTATTTAGAAAATAAAAAACAAACCTTTACAACCCCTTTAAGTTGGCTGTACATTGGCAGGTTGTATGCCACATGCAATATAAAAAAAAACTGCTTGTTGTTTTTAATACATATGCTTGTGTTGTATAGTTTACTTCTATCACTCCCCTCCTGCAATAAAGAGCATTTCCTTTTCCCCCTTTCAAAAACTTAAATTCTTTATCCTATTTAGGCGATCATATCTAACGTACTCACATTGTACAATGCAAGCTTTTGAGCAGGTGCTCTGTTATGTGTGTAAAGTGAGTTAACAATCAGTTTAGTATCATGAAGGGAATGAACAGATGGAATACTTTCCAAGATTTTCAGTAGTAGAACCCATACATTGCTGTTTCTTCCATTGTAATGAAATTACCGTATATACTCGAGTATAAGCCGACCCGAATAATAGGATTTTTTGTACTCACCGTAAAATCCTTTTCTCTGACATCCATGGACTGACACGGTGTCTCTTTACACTTTACACGTGGGTTATGTCCCTGCTTGCAGGAGAAGACCTAGGCAGAATGTGAAATGTTATACATACATTCCAAAAGCCAGAGCTGAACAGCCCCACCCAGGGGGCAGTCCCTCCATACATAACCCTCCCACTACAGTCAGCAGACTTCAGTTCGTAACAAAGCAGTACAAACTTAAAAGGAAGGGTGGGTGCCGTGTCAGTCCATGGATGTCAGAGAAAAGGATTTTACGGTGAGTACAAAAAATCCAATTTTCTCTTATCATCCATGGACTGACACGGTGTCTCTTTACACTTTACACGTGGGATGTCCCAAAGCAGTGTCAAGAGGGATGGGAGCAGTATAAATGGAAAAACCAAACTTTCACTCCAAGAAGGCAGATCTCCTCAACGGAGGAGTCGCAACTTTAAACAGCGGCCTGCAGCACCCTGCGGCCGAAGGAAGCATCCGAAGATGCAGCCACATCAACCTTATAAAAAACTTAAAAGGTATGAACAGACGACCAGGTCGCCGCCTTGCACACTTGTGCAACCGACGCTTGATGTCGGAAAACCCAGGAAGCACCAATTGCCCTGGTGGAATGCGCCGTAACCGGAAAGGGAGGCGCCCGCCCTTTGAGAGCATAAGCTTGAATGACTGTTTGTCTGATTCCCCTAAAAATGATGGCAGACGAAACCGCTTGGCCCTGTTATGGACCAGGGACAGTCACAAACAGTGAGTCGGACTTCCGAATAGAAGCAGCAGCAGACAGGTACACCCGTAAGGCTCGTACCACATCCAATATGTGCAGCGCAAACTCTCTGGGATGCGATGGGTGAGTGAGTGAGTAACTTGTATAGCGCTGCAATTGCGAACTAAATCGCCTCAAGGCGCTTTGCATCCAGTGTCGTTGAGATCATTAGAAGAGATGGGTCTTTAGTATTTTCCGGAATGGTTTTCTTCCATGCGGATATTCGTGGGTAGCGCATTCCATAGCCTTGGTCCTTGGACAGCAAACCTTCGTTCTCCCTTGGCTTTGTAGCGGGTCTTGGGGATGTGGAGGAGGTTTTGGTTAGTTGATCGAAGGTCACGAGTAGTGGTGTAGTGTTTTATTTTCTCGCATAAGTATTCAGGAGCGTTTCCTTGTGCGCATTTGTGGGTGAGGCAGAGGGTCTTGAATGTGATCCGATCCTTTACGGCTAGCCAATGGAGGCTTCTCAGGGACGGTGCGATTGATTCCCAGGGTTTTTTCCCTGTTACCAGTCTGGCCGCTGTGTTTTGGACGACTTGTAGACGTGCAACTTGGTATTTGGGTAGTCCTAGGTAAAGTGAGTTAGCGTAGTCAAGCCGTGAATTGATAATGGTTCCGACTACTACTGCTCTGTCTTTTTCCGGGATGAACGGGATGAGTCTTCGTAGCAGGCGGAGAAGGTGGTGGGATCCACTGACTACTGATCCTATTTGTGCGTCCATAGTCATGTCTGAGTCAAAGATAACTCCCAGGCTTTTAACTTTGGTGCTTGGGGTTATGTTTTGTCCCAGGATGGTGGGTGGCGTCCATGTGATCCTGGCGTTTTTCTTTCGGTTAGCGTGGAAAATGAGCAGTTCTGTTTTGGATCCATTAAGCTTGAGGGAGCTCTCTGTCATCCAATTGTTGAAAAATGTAAGGCATTTTTCCAGTCCGTAATATTGATCTTTTTTGTTGTTGATGCGAAAGTATAGTTGAGTGTCATCTGCATAGGAGTGATAACGCATGTCCTGTTCACTGATGATTTTGAGGAGTGGCCGAAGGTAGATGTTGAAGAGTACCGGTGACAGGGGTGATCCTTGAGGTACTCCGCATGTATTTGTGCGTGGTGCTGAGGTAAAGGCTCCCAGTTTCACTGTCTGGGATCGGTTTTCTAAGAAGGATGCGAACCATGGTAGGTCCGTGTCTGCGACTCCTGCTACTTCGGTGAGACGCGTAAGTAGGATTTTGTGATCTACTGTGTCAAAGGCTGCACTGAGGTCCAGCAGCACCAGGAGACATGATTCTCCGTCATCTGCTGCTTCTAGTACGTCGTCCCATATTTTGAGAAGTGCCGTTTCCGTCCCATGGCCTGGGCGGAACCCCGATTGAAGTGGGTCCAGGAGATTGTGGGTATCCAAATGAAGTTGTAGCTGTTGTGTTACAACTTTCTCGATAATCTTGGAGATGGTGTTCAGGCTTGTTACCGGTCTTCTAAAATTTGGGTCATTCGGGTCAAGGTTAGGTTTCTTTAGGAGGGGTTTGATTATTCCTTGTTTAAGGGAAGTCGGCACAATACCTTCTTTGAACGATTGGTTGATGAAGTGTGTTATGTGGGGTGCCAAGATGTCGGTACATTCTTTCAGCAGTTTTGCCGGAATGATGTCGTTCGGTGAAGTGCTATCTCGGAGGCTTCTGATGATGTTTTTAGTAGTGTCGATTGTAATTGGGACCAGAGTAAATTTCTTTGATTGCAGAATATTTATCTGGTTCTTTTCTTCCTTTGGCTGTGTGGGGTTGTTTGATTTTTCCTGCTGAATTATTTTCCTAATGTTATCAATTTTGTCGATAAAAAAATTGGATAGTTCATTGCAGAATTCCTGTGTTTCGTTTGCTGAAGACTCCAAACAGGTGGGATTCATGGTCTGAGCTACTAGTTTGAAGAGTTCGCGGGGGCGGTTTAGGGCTTTTGCGATGGTGTTTGCGAAATGGTCTCTTTTTGCTTTGAAGATTGCTTTATAATATTTCCTAGTGAGTGCTTTGTAGATTGTGTAGTTCTCCTTTGTTGCATTTGTGAGGACACAAGGACGGGAGGACAATGTCCTCATGTAGGTGAAAGGTAGACACCACCTTTGGCAAAAAGGAAGGTCGCGGATGCAACACCGCCTTATCCTTATGGATGACTAAATATGGCGACTTGCAGGACAAAGCCGCCAACTCAGACACTCGTCAAACAGAAGTGATTGACACTGAGTCGGGACCAGGACTGACTCCTGAATGTTCAGGAACCACCCGAAGTCCCTGAGGGTCTAATTGACGATAGTCACCTTTCCTCTAAGTCTGAGCCACTTTCTGCTCATAGCAGAAGACCGTCCAGATAGCCCACGACAGCAATACCTCGCTGTAACAGAAGGCTAGAACCGGAGCAAGCACCTTGGTGAACACCCTTGGTGCCGAGGCAAGGCCGAAAGGAAGAGCCACAATCGATAGTGGACTTCGCTGATCGCAAGGCGCAGAAACTTCTGGTGACTTGCGCAGATCGGAACATGCAAGTAGGCGTCCTTGAAGTCCAAGGACGCCAGAAGAAAATCCCTTTGGTGGAGTGTAGCGATCACCGTGCGAATGGATCCCATGCGGAATTTCTGCACCTTCTCGAAGGCATTCAGGGCCTTGAGGTCCAGGATAGGTCGAACCACGTCCTATTTTTGGGACGACAAACAGATTTGAGCAGAATCCCTGAAAACTCTCCTGTGACGGAACCGGCACAATCACTCCGGGCCTGATCAAATCCTGTACAGCCCCCAAGAGGGCTGCCCGACAGGTAGGAAGGAGAGGAAGATTCAAGGGAAAGAATCTGTGTGGGGGCCAGGATCGGAATACTATCCTATATCCTGAGGTGACCACCTCGCACACCCACCAGTCGGAGATTCGGGAGGTCCACCGATCCGTGAACCTGCGAAGTTGTCCCCCCACCCCAGAGTCGGGCGGAGGCAAGACTTCACGCGGAGGCGGGCTTGGGAGCCGCTTGTTTGGCTTACGCACCCAGGGGCACTTGTGCCCACCAGCCGCACTGCCGTCAGCCTGAGAGGGCCTACCTGTGGACTCTGACTGACAAAAAAAAACCCGTTTTGCTGGAAAGGAAGGCCCCTGTTTGCGGCGGGCCTCCTCACCCTTGCTAGTCTAAGGAAGAAGAGTGCGTTTACCTCCCGTGACATCCATGACGATGTCATCCAGAGCAGCACCGAAAGGTCTACCGCCTTTAAATAGTAGATCCGTCAGGAGCTTCCTAAGGCTAGGTCAGCAGACCAGCATTTCAACCAGATAAGACGACGCAATACCACCGCCGAGACAGAGGCCCTGGATATTAAAGGGGCCGCGTTCAGCGTGGCGTCGCACACAGAAACCAGGCCCTGAACCAGTTGGTGGGCCAGAGCAACTGTGTCTGGAGGAAGAATATGCTCCTGTACAGCTAGGTGCAACATTTTTGCCCAACCTGTAAGTGTTTTAGACACAAGGGTCGCCGCTACCACAGGTCGTAGGGCGGATCCCAACAAGGCAAACATGGTTCTGCTCACCACTTCTGACCTCCTGTCAGTGGGGTCCTCAAATGCAGGAGTCCCCTCCATCGGGAGAGTGATGGCCTTGTTCAAACGGGCGACTGGAGGGTCGACCACTGGGGGAGAAGCCCACTTTTTAAGTAGGGCATCTTCAAGGGGTATCTGATAGACAAACGCCGCGGGACCATAAAAAAATTCTTCTGCGGCTTTCCCCAGACCTTATCAATGAGCTGGTCAAAGAAAGTACAATGGAAAAAACCCCTTTAGAAGGCCTGGCCTTAAAAGAACCAAAGGAGACAGTATCCGCCTGAGGTTCTGCATCCGCAGCATTTGAGCTTGAGAGTGTCCCCCACCGCAGTCATGAGCACACTAACAAGCGCCCTGTCATTTACTGACTCAGAACTGGAGTTTCCCTCATAAGGAATGTCCTGTTCAAAACCATCCATACATTCAGAACTAGGGTCCTGAGCGAAAGTGGCTAGGCCCATATCTGAATCAGCGCACTGCCCTCGAGTAGATAAAGTGGGGAGAGGGCGCCTTTTTTGCACCTTGCGCTTGCACACAGCTCCCATCCTGGTCAGAAATTGATTCCAGGGCTGCCCACAACAGGTCCATAGGGACCGCAGTGCTGAAGCACTGCCTGTTGCCACTGACATTTTTAGGAGAAGCTGGTGACACAGACTCCATATTGTCCCTCTCTGAGACTCTCTCAGATAAAAAGTCCACCCACAGGCTGTGCTGACTGAGGAGGGGGCGCCCAGGGGACTCACCAAACCGGACCAGGGACCGCTTAGTTCCGCTGTCTGTACCGCGCTGTGTCAGTGCTGGTGAGCTGTGAGGAGACTGTGAGGAGATTTACGCTGCTACAGCAGCGCTAGAGGCCAAACTAGTGCTGAAAAGCGCGCGGGCTACAAGAAAATGGCCGCCGCACTTCACTGAGGCGATCCGCGGCAAGATGGCTGCCATGACGCAGTTAAAATGAAACAGCACACACGCACGGCGCCACTCGGCGCTCAGGCCCCAAAAAAAACACACAAAAAAGCCCCAAAGCATACATTGCAGACCAGCATGAGCCCCCCAAGAACAGTGTGACCCCCAAGCACCCCACACAGCCAGCGCCAGTAATGGTGACAGAGAGCGACAATAAAATACAGGGGGAGACAGGGAAAATCCCCCACAGAGAAACACACAGCCTTTTGTACTCACCTGCAGGCAGGAGAGACTACTTACCCGTCCCCTGAGGGACACACTGGTGTTTCTGACAGGACTATCACAGTGCAGTACTGAGTAGCTGTCGGCCCGGTCCACCGCAAAAGATACAGTCAGTCAGGAACTGTTCAGTCTTGAGAGGACCGTGGGAGCATGAAAGCAAACCCGGCCACCCCTGGAGTCATGGGGCCTGTCGTGAACTGAGTCTCACGCACACAAGGCGAGGATCAGCACGCTCGATGGTCGGACAGGGAAGACTACGAGGATATCTTGTACCCAACCTGTTGCCCAGCCGACAGTTGATAGAAGATTCTCAAAAATAAAATAAAAAAGAATTCCAAAAAGGAATAAAATAGGTCAGGAGACTGGCTCCTGAGGGAGCCACGTCTTCTCCTTCTGCTAGGCAGAAAAAAACTGAAGTCTGCTGACTGTAGTGGGAGGGTTATGTCCGGAGGGACCGCCCCCTGGGTGGGGCTGTTCAGCTCTGGCTTTTGGAATGTATGTATAACATTTCACATTCTGCCTAGGTCTTCTCCTGCAAGCAGGGACATAACCCACGTGTAAAGTGAAAAGAGACACCGTGTCAGTCCATGGATGATAAGAGAAATAAGCCGAGGCACCTAATTTTACCACAAAAAACTGGGGAAAAAGTATTGACTCGAGTATAAGCCTAGGGTGTCCATCTGCATGCCTCACTTTGCCTCACTGTGTCCATGTGCATGCCTCACTGTGCCCATGCCTCACTGTGCCCATGCCTAGACTGACGTTTAACATGGGAGTCTATGGAAGGGGTGCCCGGCTTTGAAAAATCGGTGCTCCCCGGCCGTAGGTCCCCCAGACAAAAAGTGACGCTACTTGTGTGCCAAGTTTGGGGTCCCGGGGACCTACGGACGGCCGGTACTAGGTCCACAAAATCCGGGAGACCAGGCGCAAAAAGGTGACTCGAGTATAAGCTGAGGGGGGCATTTTCAGCACAAAAAAATGCGCTGAAAAACTCGGATTATACTCGAGTATATACGGTATGTAAAATTTGCTAATCAGTTGTACTTAGTAATTTCAGCCACCTTGAATTTTTAATACAAGATCAGGCCTTCTAATTAGACTGAAGATCTTCTTAAAGAAAATTGCTTAAACAATTTCTAATTGTCTCTTGTTACTGACAGAGATAATGGCAGGATTTGTATTGGCCTGTAGAGTGATGCATTCACAAGCTTAACGTAATATAACTTTACAAATCCCTAGGGCTAATCGCAATAGTACATCTATCTTTTTACCAGACCGGAACTGATCAGTGTAATCCTGGCTGAGTCAGTGTCTTGCGGCACACTGGCCTTGCGTCCGCTCATGTGAATATTGCCTTTCCTCTGAACAATGGAGGGTGTTAGCTGGACCAGGCTGACTGGGATTGCCCTTGTCTAACAGCACGCCGCGGCTTATTCATCATTTTCCAGCTGCTGACTGCCCATCTTTAAGTGTTCCTTCTATTGAGGCTGCCTATAGATCAGGGGTGTCAAACTCAATTTCATCATGGGCCGCATCAGCATTATGATTGTCCTAAAAAGGGCTGGTTGTATCTGTAAGATTAGATGTCCAGTGCATCCCCTCCCCTTACATTAGATGTCAAGAGCCATCCCACCATCAGAAGTTGGTTCCCCCACTCTCCCTTACATCACAGTGTACCCCCCCTTTCCTTATGCTGCTGCTGGGAAGAAGCTGGATGCATTGCTTGAAAGCAGAAAGTAGGGGTCTTGGAGGAGGACCAGAGCTCTCCTGCAGCTGCAGGAGACGTGCGAGGGCCACATGAAATGGCCTGGAGGGCCGGATTCGGCCCGCGGGCCTTGTCTTTGATACCTGTGCTATAGATGGTCAGATAGCTCACTTAGAATAACAGGTGATGAGGCATCTCAACACTGTGGCCAGGCTGGTGAGACCCAATACGGTCTTCCCTGCAGGTCAAAGGGATGAGGCCCCAAAATGGAACCAATGTGTTGTCAGCATAGGCACCAGTAAAGAAATATTCCATGTATAGATATTTTATACATAGTTACATTGTTCCAGCTTGGACCAATGTAACTGCATATACCATACCTGTGGGATCCCAGTGCAAACTGGAAATCACCGTAGTAGACACCATTACTCCAGTGATCTTCACTGGCTTCCCTTGCCAAAGCTGCCATGGTGCACTGTGAACACAAGAGGTTGGTCACTAGGCACAAGTGCTAGTCAGAGAATGGATGAGGTGAAGAGGCAAGGAGGTGCCTGAATTCCAGCCAGGGGAGGGCTGGCGGCCTTAGGCCTGGGGGGAAAGTCCAGTCAAGTGGCCCATTGAACCGCCGAATCAGCTCACCATCCATGGCCCACCTGGTTTTTCAATGCAGCCTCACCAGTGCCCATCAGTGCAACCAACTCCAGTGCCCATCAATGCAGCCTGATCACTGGGGCAGGTTACATGGGGTATATGGGGGGGAGATGGGGGGTCAGCTAGGGGTGTCAGGGTCTCTCACCTCAGCGATCTCAGCTCAGCAGGTCCTTGCACGCCACGGTCTCTTGGGGGGTAACGCTCCTGATCCTGGGGTCAAGTTGCAGCCAGCGTCCAGCCCTGTGTCCCAACTCCCTGGCACGCCCTGCCTCTGCCTGCTTCCAAGAATCCGGTCCCAGGGAGTTGTAGTTTCCTCTGCGCTGCTGTGTTTTTCACCCACCAGAAGCTTGAGTGCGGACTACAACTCCTGGAATGCAACAGCTAGTGGTCGACCATCATGGCCATGCCCCCGGCCCGACTTCCTAGACCAGAATAAAAAAGAAAATGGTAGCGGGCAACCTTGAACCCTTTGCTCCTCCCATGAACTTCCTTTTGAAGCCATGCCTTGGCACTTTCTGTTTGCAGGTTATTGTGCTCTCTCCAGCCAATATCTTGCTCTTCACTCCTGCTGCCACCTGTATCTTTGCTACAGCTCGTTACTGACCTTTGGCTTGTTCCTCGACTACACTTCTGCTTGATTCCAATCTGCAACCACTTCTTACTGACCTTTGGCTTGTTTACTGACTACGCTAGTGCTTGATTCCTACCTGCTATATCTGCTACTGGACCAAAGCTTGCTGGGGTGATCCTGAGGACCACAACCTGGTACTAACATGCAACAAAACTCATCACCACCATCAGGAACTCTGGTGAATACCGGTTAGTGATTAGACCCCGCACATCGGGTAAGCCCATGTAATCCGCCAGGATGACCTGTTTTGTTACCTATCCTACTGGTATCTACTGCTATAGCTACTGGTCTCCAAGCCTGACCCCTGACCGTGACAGCAGCTAGTAAGCATGTGCAGGAAAATGAAGTGCTGTCACTGTCTTCCCTGCAGGTCAGCCGATGAGTATTAGCAAAGCACACAGGACGATACCCTTGGTTAAAGAAAGTGTGTCCGATACCAAAGCCCTTATAACAGTGTTTACTATTACCCCTAGGAGGACCTAAACAGTTTGATCCTTGCCTAGTCATCATTTTTTTTTTTTATTTATTTATTTATTTTTTCTAACTATTTAATATTTTCATATCATTCTATAGCCCTGATGAAGGGGCAAAGTGTGGACCCTAAAACGCATTGGCTATTATAATAATTGCAGATTTGGAATAAAACCTAATTTTGGACTTCGACATTTCGGTCATCTGATCCAAATACTGTATTACATTTACATCCATAGGTTTCCATGGGAGTTCCTCAGTGCATGGAAGCAGCTCACATATCACCCAGATGCATCATTGGGAAATCGTCAGCATAATTTTGATAAAACTAATCTCATGTACCAAGTAATACCTACCTAAGGTACTAGCGCCAATGATGTACTAACTTATACCAAAGATCTTATAATATTTGCAAATATTTATTATTGCCTCTAGGGAGACCCGAACAGTCTGACCCTTGACTGGTTTTGGAGCATCATTAGTGTACTCAGGCATTTGTGGTTTTAGGTTTGGATTTGAAAATAAGTTTCAGCGTTAACTTAGAATAACAGGTGATGAAACATCTCAACACTGTGGCCAGGCTGCTGAGACCCAACACAGCCTTCCCTGCAGGTTAAGGGGATGGGGCTGCAAAATGGAATCAATGTGTGGTCAGCATAGGTGCCAGTAAATTAATATTCCAGGTATAGATATTTTATACATAATTACATTGTTCCAGCTTGGACCAATGTAACTGCATATACCATACCTGTGGGATCCCAGTGGAAACTGGAAATCACTGTAGTAGACACCATTACTCCAGTGATTTGCACTGGCTTCAGGGTCCTTTGCCAAGTGGCTGCCCTGGTGCATTGTGACCACAAGAGGTAACCACAAGAGGTTGGCCACTAGGCACGGGTTCCATTCAGAGAATGCTCTGTAATTTCTCAATGAAGACTGAATGAGGTGAAGAGGCAGGGTGGTGCCTGAATTCCAGCTGTCAGGAACAGTCTAACCCTTGACTAGTCATCGCAAACGTTTTGGCGCATGGTTAGTGTACTCGGGCATTTGTGGTTTTAGGTTTGGATTAGAAAATAAGTTGCAGCGTTAACTTGTATTTATTTATTCTGCTAAATTTCAACTGGTTTCATTTACCGTATATACTCGAGTATAAGCCGAGGTTTTCAGCACATTTTTTTTGTGCTGAAAATGCCCCCCTTGGCTTATACTCGAGTCACCTTTTTGTGCCTGATCTCCCGAACTTTGGGGACCCGGTACCAGCCGGCCGTAGGTCCCCTGGATCCCAAACGTGGCACACATGTAGCCCCACTCTTTCTCTACAAGGATGCAAAGTTTTTTGTCCGGGGGACCTACGGCGGGGGAGCACCGATTTTTCAAACCCGGAAACCCCTTTTCATAGACTCCCATGTTAAACAGTAATTTCTCCGGTGATTTTGGGGACCCCGGTACCGGCCGGTCGTAGGTCTCCTGAACCTGAAACTTGGCACACATGTAGTCCCTTTTTACCTCTACAAGTGTGCAAATTTTTTTGTCTGGGGGACCTATGGCCAGGGAGCACCGATTTTTCAAAGCCAGGAACCCCTCCCATAGACTCCCATGTTAAACATCAGTCTAGTCATGGACAAAGTAAGGCATGGGCACAGTGAGGCATGCACATGGACACCCTAGGCTTATACTCGAGTCAATACGGTTTCCCAGTTTTTTGTGCTAAAATTGGGTGCCTCAGCTTATATTCGGGTCGGCTTATACTCGAGTATATACGGTACTTATACAAGTCAATGAAAATAAACTGCAAATAAATGAAGGCATCTCCAAAACAATATGCTATGACCAGAAATCACCCAAAGTACACCTTCTTGTGGCTGCATTTGACTTCCTCCAACGTCCCTTAAAAAAAGCAGTTTTCGTGTGGTGACAATGTATCTGTGGACGATATGTATCCTGTACCCTATGAAAGTGAATTCAAACTGCTGCATGGATGCTCAATGCAAAGGAACACCAAGTCTGAGGTGTAAACAACCCTGAATGCAAGCGGTAGTTTAAATACGAGTGGTAAAATGCTGAAGAACTTTCATAGGTGTGAAAAGCTCAGCGAGGACATCTTCCACTATCTGGCTGAGTAATCATTTTGTGAAACTCCTCATTCCCAAGGTTGTACATTATTAAAGAGAAGCTGTCCTGGGAAATAAACATTATCTAGCCTTCTCCAGGAAGGGGCGAGATGGTTGCGAGCTTGGGTCGGTGCTGCGCAAATGAGATTAACTGCAGGGAGAGTCAGGCAGATACTGCTTACGGTTATCCCATAGGTGTGCGCAGCCTATGGCATTAGGGTGTGCACCCTAAAGCTCAAACACACGTGTGTGTGTGTGTGTGTGTGTGTGTCTACATACTGTATGTAGCACACCCCTGTAGGAGCTGATGGTTTAAATTTGGGTCTTGCACGTTCATAGTTGCCAACATTGCAAAAAAAACATCTGGGACACTTTTTTTGTATTGAGGCGGAGCCTTGCTATAATTAGGGGGTGGGGCATTCGTTTGTAGGCGTGTCATGCTGAAATGGAAAATGCGGCGCGCGAAGTGCGTCGTGGCAAAAATGGGCGTGGTTTACGCACAATAGTGGGTGTGGCTTAAATGGGCGTGGTTCAAAGGGGTGTGGCTAGAGTCCGAGGTGAAAGAAAGAGAGAAAGAGAGAGAAAGAAATAGAAAGAAAGAAGCCAGATCCTACACCACAATAGAAATGTGTAACAAAATTGGCAGATAAGGATACTCCAAAACACCTGTTGGTGCTTCAATCATCCCGGCACCATGGTTGTTACGGTGTCAGGATGATTGAAGTGCATTATTTCTATTATTACATTGTAATATAAAATGAAATCATTCAACTCACCATAATGCCGAATCAGTGGAAGCCCTGAGCGTGTTACCTGCCACGTCGCCTGCCACCAGATGGCCTCCCCAGCAGTCCGTCCTTGCATCAGGTGCCTCCCCAGCAGTCCGTCCTTGCATCAGGTGCCTCCCCAGCAGAGCCCCCTCCACACTTGTGGACAAGGGTCCAAAAATCATGATTGTCCCGGGAAATTCGGGACTGTTTGGCAACTATGCACTACACTGATTACCCCGCCACCCACTACACTGATTACCCCGTCACCCACTACACTGATTACCCCGCCACCCACTACACTACACTGATTACCCTGCCACCCACTACACTGATTAACCCGCCAACCACTACACTACACTGATTACCCTGCCACCCACTACACTGATTATCCCACCACCCACTACACTACACAGATTACCCTGCCACCCACTACACTGATTACCCCACACTGATTACCCCACCACCCACTACACTACACAGATTACCCTGCCACCCACTACACTAATTACCCCGCCACCCACTACACTACACTGATTACCCTGCCACCCACTACACTGATTAACCCGCCACCCACTACACTGCACTGATTACCCTGCCACCCACTACACTGATTATCCCACCACCCACTACACTACACAGATTACCCTGCCACCCACTACACTGATTACCCCACCACCCACTACACTACACAGATTACCCTGCCACCCACTACACTAATTACCCCGCCACCCACTACACTACACTGATTACCCTGCCACCCACTACACTAATTACCCCGCCACCCACTACACTAATTACCCCGCCACCCACTACACTACACTGATTACCCCGCCACCCACTACACTGATTACCCCACCACCCACTACACTACACAGATTACCCTGCCACCCACTACACTGATTACCCCACCACCCACTACACTACACAGATTACCCTGCCACCCACTACACTAATTACCCCGCCACCCACTACACTACACTGATTACCCCGCCACCCACTACACTAATTACCCCGCCACCCACTACACTAATTACCCCGCCACCCACTACACTACACTGATTACCCCGCCACCCACTACACTGATTACCCCACCACCCACTACACTACACTGTGATTACCCCGCCACCCACTACACCACACTGTGATTACCCCACCACCCACTACACTAATTACCCCGCCACCCACTACACTAATTACCCCGCCACCCACTACACTAATTACCCCGCCACCCACTACACCACACTGTGATTACCCCGCCACCCACTACACCACACTGTGATTACCCCACCACCCACTACACTAATTACCCCGCCACCCACTACACTACACTGATTACCCTGCCACCCACTACACTGATTACCCCGCCACCCACTACACTACACTGTGATTACCCCGCCACCCACTACACCACACTGTGATTACCCCACCACCCACTACACTAATTACCCCGCCACCCACTACACTAATTACCCCGCCACCCACTACACTACACTGATTACCCCGCCACCCACTACACTAATTACCCCGCCACCCACTACACTAATTACCCCGCCACCCACTACACTAATTACCCCCCACCCACTACACTGATTACCCCGCCACCCACTACACTGATTACCCCACCACCCACTACACTACACTGTGATTACCCCACCACCCACTACACTAACTACCCCGCCACCCACTACACTAATTACCCCGCCACCCACTACACTACACTGATTACCCCGCCACCTACTACACTGATTGCCCCGCCACCCACTACACTGATTACCCCGCCACCCACAACACTGATTACCCCGCCACCCACTACACTACACTGTGATTACCCCGCCACCCACTACACTACACTGTGATTACCCCACCACCCACAACACTAATTACCCCGCCACCCACTACACTACACTAATTACCCCACCACCCACTACACTACACTAATTACCCCACCACCCACTACACTACAATTACCCCACCACCCACTACACTACAGTGCAATAGTACGGTACCTGCGGTGCGTGAGGATGTGCTGGTGGTCCGAGGGGTCTGCCAAATGTAGTGAGCCAGGACCATCACAGTGTCCCCAGCCAGCGGTGCCCCGGTCCTTCCATCAGTGTCCCCACTCGTCGGACACACGGGGGCGGGGCGGAGGGTTGTTGGCAGCGGCGGCGCCGGGTGCTGATAGGCATCAGTGTCCCCAGCCAGTGGAGCCCCGGTCCTTACATCCGTGTCCCCACTCCTTGTCGGACACACGGGGGCTGGGCAGAGGGTCGTTAGCGGCGGCGGGTGAAGCATGCTGCTTCCTTGTGCCTCTCCTTGCGTTCAGTGGAGAGCGGGGAGGAGTCGCCAATCCGAAGCCGATTGGCTGCCCCAGGCTCTGCACTGAACACAAGGGGAAAACGTAAACAAATATGGTGGCGGCAGCGGCCATTTTTGTGTAGCCGCTGCCGTTTTTAGCTAAAGCATTCCCGAATTTACCGGGACAAAACGGGACAAAAATAACTGGGCTTGTCCCGAATCGGGACAAGCCCAATTCGGGACAAGGGTCCAAAAATCGTGCTTGTCCCGGGAAATTCGGGACTGTTGGTAACTATGCACGTTACCTCAGTATTCGTTGTCTAGGGGAAGAAAGTCTGTAAGAACTCCAATGTCCACACAAGATGTAAAACCTGCTAGGTTTTATTTTCTTTGCTTAAAACTTGTGAAGAACAGTAGAAGGATGAAGGAGGAAAGGGGTAGGTTCAGGCACACAGTACAGATCACTGGGAAAAAAATTCTCACTACAAAGTCAATTACCACTCTTCCTCGAGTGGGTATTGCTCACCCGGATAGGCCCCTTCCACCTGGCCTAGCAGCCGGAATGATGCACGGACAACAATCAGGACCAGTCTCTGCCACAGACTCGTTATGGACAAAATTGGATAATCCGGGATTCTCTGCCACAGGACTTAACGCCCGAACTTCCAGCCAAACAGTCAAAGAACCTTTAAGCCGACCCGGCAGACTGTAAGGAAAACTTTTAGCTACGGTGCATCCTCCAACAGAATCACCAGGCCTTCCTCAAGACACCAGCCTTCGGCTCTGTCTTCTCTAGGACAGGTCCTCCCCTGGTTTCCTCCATTGAGTGGCTTCCTCCCGCAGGACGGACAGCACAGGATCGCCTTTAAATTGTAGGCCCCAGTCAGCATAACTGGGCCTACCTGGTAGAGTTGCAGCCTCGGACCAACATGGACCCGAGGCCGAAATCACACAACACACTCCTCACGCCAGGAGGGCCGCGAGGGGAAGAAAGACCCAGAATAATAAGTACCCTTAAGTTCCCCTTTCCCAGCATGCCCAACGGGGACATCACTCCCATTGGGCTGTTCCCGGGAAGGGACACTCAATACACCATGACCTGCCTATATTTCAACGCCGGCCTGTGGTGGTATCGCCACCTACTGGCAACAGTGGGAAATCCTGTCAGGCATAGCCAGAACAGAGGCTAATTTAGCATAATCACTTAAGTCTGAGCCCATCTATTGGCTCAGACACCCACTAAATTTAACATAGCGCCCAGTCACTGGGAGCAGGGCGCTACATGTATATATGACCCCAGCACATCGATCTCCCTGCCAAAACAGTGAAAGAGAAGGGTGTAAACCCTTCTCTTTTGACAGAGCCATTAAGAGGGAGATCTTTCCCATCTTCCTGCTGGCACACAAAGCGCTAATGCGCATGGGGTGATTAGGGTGTGCCGAGGCACATCCAGCACACCCTGTGCGCACACCTATGGGTTATTCACAGTTATGCTAGGACTGGAGCTGAATGCATTGTACTCCACAGCCTGGAATAAGCAGGTGACCAGTGGCGACCGGTGGTATTTTTTTTTGGGGGGGGGGCGACAAACAGTAACCCTCCGACCCCGGTCGGGTCTGGAGCACTTACCCCATCTCTGGTGGGCAGCGCTTCTCCTGGGCTTCAGCGGCAGCTTCCCCTGATCTCCACGGGCATCGCATCAGCTTCCGTTTCCTCCCTCCTCCTCGGCGGCCAATTTGGGACTCTTCTCTCTTTGGCCAATCGGAAAAAGTATCTGAGACCTGCTTCCGATTGGCCGGATTAAGGATCAGTGTTTCACCTGGGTGGGCTCCTGGCGCAATGCTCTGCGCCCCGAGCCCACCCTATTTTAAAAGCCTATTGGAGCCTCTGGCTCTAATCATGTGCTTAAAAAAAACAACCCCCCCACTGTAATTCATGCGCCCGGCATCCTGAAGAGGGGCAGATGCATAGAGCTCATGCTACAGTATGAATGAATCTATCTATTCATATAGGGGGTGGCGGTCATAGATAGAGGGGGCGGCGCCCGGGCATCCCTAATGGACGGGCCACCACTGCAGGTGACTGACTCATCCTCAGAAGCTGACCCTTATTTGTGTACTACCTTCCGTCTGAGCAGAGGTGGCCATGAAGGAGGGTTTGCTGCACCAAAGCTTAAATGAAACCCTAGCATAAAATTGCCCTTTGCCTAAATATTGTGGAATAATTTTTGTGACCAAAATTCTTACTTTTGTGATGCTATTTTTTCCTAGGGGGTGCACTATATGCACAGCAGTAAGGCCCACTGAAGCTCTGTCAACCCGGCGCATGCAAAAGACCCCCCGTGCCATGTCCACATAGGGAGTGCACAGTAGGGACTGCCTTAGAAATCTAAGCACAGCACTGGACACAGCCCTGGTAGTGCATGCACAAGGCAGGCAGTGTCACAGCAGACCCTACTAGGCATGTGCCACCGGACACAGAAACAGACCGCAGAAAGACAGGGGCCCCTACTCTGCATGAGCCAACCAGACACAGGCTGCTACTGAGCATGCGTCCCATAAACATGGCACTAATTAGCGAGAATGCGCATGTTGGGGTGGCACTTGGGAAAAACTGGAGACAAAAGAGACACCCTGTGGTAGGTGGAAATTCTTTCATAGGCTGCTAGTTGGGATGAGCTCAGGTGACTTCAGATCCTAGTCCTGGAATCACCTTGCCAATCATCTGCGGACAGCTGCATGTATAGATTCCTATTGTATGTGGGAATGGCCCAGCTATAGATGAATGGTCCAGTACAGGTGACAGATTTTTGGCAGGCTTGCTCACTTGGGTTGGACTAGAATCCACACATGCCTGAGCTCATCACTAGCTACTAATCCTGTAAAGCAGGAGTGCCCAGCCTTTCGAAGAGTGAGGGCCACTTAAGCGACTTGGTAACCGGTCGCGGGCCACAATGAGCGGAGCGGGTGAATGGCAGCCCACTCTACTCTATAGAGCCCACTGTACTCTTTTTTTTTTAGCAGATCGGATTGGAGGTAGCAGTTTGTAAACGGACACAAGTCCATTTACATCTGCCACTCCTTAGAGGTGAATAAAGGGTCAGATTGGGTCGGACTGACCGTGTGAAAGGGGCCCAAGGCTGCTTTCACACTGATGCAATGTTGTTTACCCACATCGTGGGTGCAGCACAGTTCACCTGTGGCTTTCCTGCAGGTTAGCTGCACTTTGCCATAGACTTCTATTACTGTATATCCTGTAGGTGTGATGCACTTTCAGAAAGCACGCCAAACTCACAGGTAATAGAAGTCTATGGCTCAGTGCAGGTAACCCGCAGGTGCACTGCTCTGCACCTGCAGATCAGTTTGAAAGCAGCCCAGTAACCACTGCAGAACAGATATGCCCATATATACACTGTGATTTTAGTAATAAACTTACCTTTATTAACAGTATTCTATTCTATTCTATTCCATCCCAGAGCAGGAGGTCACGGGCCACATCAGAGGGCTCCGCGGGCCATATGTGGCCCCCGGGCCACTGGTTGGGCACCACTGCTGTAAAGACTCCAAAAACAGGAGACAGGAGGCAATGTTGGCATAAAAAGGTATACAGCTACATGTATTCATTTATTTTTTCAAGGAAGGTTAATAACACTTTAATGGGAAGCTGCGGGATGTCCATTATTAGTTCTGAGTACAGAATGTTATTTTTATTTTTTTATAGAGACTCTAGTAAGAAGTTTACTTTATTCCCATTAGACCCAGAAGATACAGCCCACCTACTGTGCCGTCTGTAATTCCTAATCTGGTATTTATCTTGTCGCCACTAATTCCCTGTATCTGCCATTAACCCAATCTTCTCAATTACCCAAATCATCCTGAAAAAAAAAAAAATGTCCAGGTATATTCCAGTTCTCAGTGCCTGGTCTTATTGCTCATGGCAGCTTTCCCTGTACAAACTGGGCAAGAGGAGACACATTGGAGCAGTTGTAGGCCTGTCTGACAGAAGCCTTCTAGATCTGACTGCACTGCATTTAATACGGTAGCATTTGGAAAGAAATATGCTATTAGAGGCTGTCACTGATGAGGCCTCCTCAAAAGGTTAGTAGCCTGGCTGTAATGTTGACCCTTGAAATCACAGACCTAGAACAAGTACGTAAACAAGGACTTCTACACTTCTCTGTGTTTCTTGATCCGCAAATTGTATGGGGTTAGTAAGCATTGAAGCCAGGGGTAAGCAATGCAGCCAGGCAACTGTTTACCTTGAATTTCCCAAGTCAGTGACAGGCTTACTTTATGAATATTTAAAGGAGAAGTCCAACCTGAGTTTGTTTGACTGGGCTTCTCCTCTGGGTCACAGGAGTGCAATTCGTTTTGCACTCCTGTGACCCGTTTTAAGCAGAGAGCGGGCTGAAGTCAGCTGACGTCACTGGAATCAGTCCAGGCACCAAGTCATCACGACAATAACATCTGTATCAGCCAGGTACCTGGACTGACACCAGTCTCAGCTGAGACAGCCGCTCCCCACCCCCTCCACAGCTCAGTGCTCCAGTGAGCAGGCAGCCGCTCTCTGCTTGGGGAGCTGCGAGAACCGGGCCATCGGCCATCGGCGGTGTTCGATCGCTCGGTTCTAAGTGTAGAGGCCGTGGGGGGGGGACTGATGTTGCATCCACCTAGGTAAGTAGAATGGAGGGAAAAAAAAAAAAACTTTACTTCTATTTTAAAGCATATCCAAACCAAAACAACAAAACTTAAAATAATTGTAAACGATCACCTTGTAAAACAACCCATTCAGTTTAAAATAGTAATGAAAGGCAATTTTTTTTTGTAAATATATTAAAAAATCATTATAAATACCCTTTTTCCTTTTTATAAAAGTGATCACATTCCCTCTGTTCTCAGCTGCATAAGAGCTGGAGGGGAGGAGAAGCAGCAGCACACTGAGCTTCCCAGTGAATGGCTGTGCAGCGGGGTGGGGGGTGTCAGGATAAGTCTGATCATTGGAGGAGAGTACACCGAGCTCCCAGCACAGCTAGAGAACTGACCAGGGTGTGTTCTCCTGCTTAGTGTGGTCAGTTTTTAATAGGAAAGCAAAGGGACTGGCAGGATCACCAGGGATTTCACACAAAAGGAAGCAATACAAAGAGAACAGGAGACTTTCTCATACAAGTACATGGTACAGCAGGCACATATCAGGAATATGAAGTGTTGGGGTAACAAACACTTTAAATATATAGTAGCTTAACAGTCCTTAGATGTGGTGGCTGCATTAGTTACATTTTTTAGGCTAATACCCCTTTCACACTGGGGCGGCGGGTCCATTAGCAGTAAATAGTTGCTAGATTTAGCGACGCTTTAGCGCTGTTTAAGCGGCGCTTTTCGGTCGCTAGCGGGAGCGCTTTCAACCCCCAAGAAGGGGTTAACAGGGGAATAAAAGTGCCCATGTTGTGGCGCTTTGGAATCGCCTTTCAGGCACATAGAAGCGCTGTACCCCAAAGATGCTGCTTGCAGGACTTTTCCAATCCCGCAAGCGCACCGCCCCAGTGTGAAAGCACTGGGGAGGCAGGAGCGGCAGTTTTCAGGTGCTTTACAGGCACTATTTTTAGTGCTAAAACGCCTGAAAAGTGCCTCGGTGTGAAAGGGGTCTAGTGCCTAGTACACACGTACGGGTTTCCCGGCGGTAAAAAGTCAGCCGGAAACCCGAGGGGAAAACCGAGAACCTGCTTGGTACCTTTTTCCCCCCTACACACGACCGGGTTTCCCGACAGGAAAACTGCCGTGAGAGCTTTGGTCGGGAATCACAGCCGTGTGCATGCTCCATCGCAGCGTTTCCCATAGTAAAACTGCTGGGTTAAAAACCGCCAAGAATCCCGGCGGGAAAAAAAAAACATGTTCTCATTATTCCCGCCGGGATTCCCGGCCGTTTTCCTGTCGGGAAAACTGCGATGGAGCATACACACGGCCGGGATTCCCAGCCAAAAGCTCTCATGGCAACCGGGAAAACCGGTTGTGTGTACGAGGCATCAGAATATTTTCATGCAAGTATTAATATTATTATTATTATACAGGATTTATTTAGCACAGTTTGCTTAGCGCTTTACAACATGAGGGCAGACAGTACAATTACAATGCAGTTCAAACACAAGAGGAATCAGAGGGCCCTACTCGTTAGGCCGATGCCATACACGGTTCAGAATTCCTGCTGAACCGACCGAGATTGAAACCAATTATTGGGCCCAGGCTGAATGTACGATTGATGTTGATGAATGTCGAATCGATCAATTTGGCCAGCCTGCCAGATTCGCTTGCGATTATCGCCGGTGTGGCGCTTTGACTTCAGATTTAATTATTGTCCTTGACCAACAAAACCAAAATTTCAGATGCACAACGCATGCACGTCATTGCCCAAACAGGAGAGAAAAAAAAACGAACATGTATCTTTGGAGAGTGCCTCTTTTTTTTTTTTTAGTTATTACAATGATCGCTACAAACTATTAAGCAAAAAAGTGAGGGGCGGAGGGCATTTGGCACGGAACACTGAGAACGCTCCCAGTAATAAGATCTATTTTAATGTTGTGCACAGCTGAGATGTCTAATAGAATGTTTCTATGTGAAGGCAGCCTGTCAAGAAGATGTGGATATAATAGCAATGAGCTGTAATGCAAAGTGACGGACTTCGCTGCTCCCATACTTGAGGAACAAGAATTGACACTAGTGGGAAAAAAAATCACAGTTTTGGCTCTCTGTATCAAGGTCTAAACTCTGTCGCATGTTTCCCCTTCCGCTGACTGAAGAATTCTAATAATCAGAAACTTTGGCCCCGTTCACATCTGGCAATTTGGGATCGCTGGCAGAATTGTGACGATTCTGCCCGCGATCCGAAATCATCAGATTTGAACGGGGGGCCTTTACTGGTTGCCAATGAATCATGGCAAATCTGCTACAACCTAATAAAGGATACATTGTATTCAAATTAATTGAAGGGACATTTTGCTGCAGCACAAAGATCAATAAACAACAGAGCAAGGTGGTATAGAACAGAAATAACCCATACACTGGCCATATATCAGTAGATCCAGGCTCTTGGCCCCTCCCCCTTGTTGAGTGCCCCCAATAGCAAGCCGCTTGCTATGGGGGCACTCGTGCATCGTGCTCGCGCCTGAGCCACCTCTGTGTGTCCTTTCATACACAAAGCTTGGCTCAGTTCCACGCCCGCTCCCTTCCCACTGGCTGTGACTGCCTGTGTACATGTGTAGATCCGGCCGGTGTTCTGCCGAGAAAGGTCCACCCGGCGGATACTGCCCCCCCCCCGTACTGCGCAGGCGCGGCGCTTGCGCAGTACGAACCTGAACGAGCCTCCAAAAATAGCCGAACATATGTAGAGCTGAGAGTCAGCTCTAGACGGCGCCTGCGTGGACCTCGCTGAAAGTGGCCAGTCGGCCTCACGTCCTCGCTTCGCTCAGACGGCTCGCTCCGCTCGCTCTGCCTCCTGGCTCTTTTTTTAACATCCTCCATGTCCACGGGGATGGTAAGGAAAGAGCCTGGATGTCAGAAGTGTAGCACAATTTGGTGTGCGAAGGAGCCATCTAGAGCTGACTCTCAGCTCTACATGTTCGGCTATTTTGGGAGGCAAGCGCCGCGCCTGCCCAGTACAGGGGGGGGCATAATCCGCAGGGGGACCTTTCTCGGCAAGACACCGGCACCGCCCACTGAGTGCAGTCAGTGGCCGAGCCGCCGAGTGATACGCTGCCAGTGCCTACTCATCATCACATCACAGGAAATCCTGACCTGAAGTGGAGTGGCATATACAGTTTCAAGCAACAGAAGAAAAAACACAGGTAACAGCAGTTAGGAGGAGCATTTTGATTGATATATTGCTGGAAAGTTGGACAGCGAAAGATATGTCTGTGCATGTTAAAGCGGTTGTATAGTCCATTTTTACACTTTGACTTACAGGTAAGCCTATAATAAGGCTTACCTGTAGGTAAAAAAAATCTCTTAAACCTTTACGGTTTAGGAGATATTCCCTTCGCAATGAGCCGCTGACTGCAGCGGCGCATGCGCACAGGGGATTCTCGGCCGAAGGCCCGGCAGACGCCGGACCTTGCCGGAAAGAAGTCTCCCGCGCGCATGCGCCGGAGTGACGACATTGCGGCTCCGGCCACTCACAGCGCTGGAGCGGCGATACCCGGAAGACACTCCGAGGCAACATGTCAGCTTACTCGGCATGGACCAGGTGAGTTGCGGACGCCTCGTTCTAATGTTCTAAGGTGAGTATTTCATAATGAGCTAGTATGCGGTGCACAACAGATGTATTGCAATATAAAAAGATGTACATTCTCTAGGCCAGTGATGGTGAACCTTGGCACTCCAGATGTTTTGGAACTACCGTATATACTCGAGTATAAGCCGACCCGAATATAAGCCGAGGTACCTAATTTTAAGCCTAGGGTGTCCATCTGCATGCCTCACTGTGCCCATGCCTCACTGTGCCCATGCCTCACTGTGCCCATGCCTCACTGTGCCCATGACTAGACTGACGTCTAACATGGGAGTCTATGGAAGGGGTGCCCGACTTTTAAAAATCGGTGCTCCCCGGCCGTAGGTCCCCCAGACAAAAAACTTTGCACACTTATAGAGGAGAAATGGGGCTACATGTGTGCCAAGGTTCGGGTCCAGGGGACCTACGACCGGACGGTACCGGGTCCCCAAAGTCACCAGAGAATGACCGTTTAACATGGGAGTCTATGGAAGGGGTGCCCGGTTTGAAAAATCGGTTCTCCCCAGCCGTAGGTCCCCTGGACAACAACCTTTGCACGCTTATAGAGGAAGAGTGAGGCTATATGTGTGCAAAGTTTGGGATTCAGGGGAGCTACGGACAACGGTACTGGGTTCTCAAATTCCAGGAGATCAGGCGCAAAAAAGTGACTCGAGTATAAGCCGAGGGGGCATTTTCAGCACAAAAAAAAATGTGCTGAAAAACTCGGCTTATACTCTAGTATATACGGTACATTTCCCATGATACTCAACTACACTGCAGAGTGCATGAGCATCATGGGAAATATAGTTCAAAAACATCTGGAGTGCCAAGTTTCGCCATCACTGTTCTAGGCTATATGTATATGGGCATGGTATGCCTGGCCTGAGTGAGTAACTTCCAATACAAAGCGAAGCTGAATTATCTTCCACTGAAAAGATATATATGTTATATAAGAGATAATTCAGCGTCACTTTGTATGGGAAATTACTCAGGCCAGGCATACCATGCCCATATACATATAGCCTAGAGAATGTACATCTTTTTATATTGCATGGGTGACTTTAAAATGATGCCCCCCCTTAAAAAAGTTCTGCAGACGCCCATGGTTCCTGTGCTCACGGCAAGTTAGTGGAACCCAAATGGCACCCTGGTTGAAAAACACTGATTTAAAGTGGAGTTCCACCCTAAAAAAAAAAATGACACCAAAATTCTGCAAAAAAAATAGAAAAAATTTTTTTTTTACTTACCAGAAATTGCGGTTGCTATGCGGATGTTCCTAATCTGCCTCTTCCGAGTCCTCGGCAGGTCTTTTCCTCTTCCTCCTCGCGTTGTCTTCTGGTGAATGGGGCGCGCTGTCTTCTGGGAACTGTGCGTATCCCAGAAAGCAGCTGCCCCATTCACAAAGCGCCGCGAGTCTCGTGCATGCGCAGTAGGAAACGGGCAGTGAAGCCGCAAGGCTCCACTGCCTGTTTCCCTTAGTGAGGATGGCGGCACCGGGACCTGCCAGGATCGAGGGATCGGCCTTGGGGGGCCGACATCGCGGGCGCCCAGGACAGGTAAGTGTCCTTTTTAAGAGTCAGCACCTACAGTGTTTGTAGCTGCAGACTTTTAAAAAAAATAATAAAAAATCGCGGGTGGAATCCCGCTTTAAGGCATTTTACGCCCACTATTACTGACTAACATTTTTATTTTCATCTCCAATTTTTTCCATAACACTTCTGAAGAGCAATAGACTGAGTGGAGTTGGGACAACAACTGGTACAATTATTGGAGAGGATTTGGCCTTCTGAAGTAGATGGATCATCAGAAAATTCCTTCTGTGCCTTTTGTGGCTTTGGAGCTTATACCGCAGAGGTGAAAATCTAAAATTAATCAGGTTTTCCTGCCCACAAGATAAATCGTGCTCCCTTCTCTGCAGGCGGTGGAGATGGCCCAGGTTGCTTGGATACTGGAGCAATCATCTACTACAGGCTAGTCTAGAATCAGTGACTGAGTGAGTCGGTGAACTGAGGGGAGGCCAATTCATATTCTCGCAAGCCTTTCTAATGATACTGCTGGAGGTCTCATTTACAGCCCAGCTCAGGGATGCCTCCGAGAAATTGATCAATATAATCCAGAATTGCTTCCAATGATACATCTTAGAGAAGCAGTTGGGAGGCCGTGTTCCTGACCTGGGAGCCTCTAAAAATTCTAACTGGTAAAATGAATCACATCAGAGGCAAGAGCTCTGAATAAATGTGTGTAAACACAGTACACGCTCGCTGACTGTTACCATCATCAATCATTTTGTTCCAAGAGAAGAATCATTTTGCAGGATTCCACATGTGTGTGATGGAGGTAAAATTGGGACAGCTAGGTAAATCACAAACTGAGGCATATAAATGTGGATCAAAAGTATGAAAATGCTAATTTTACTCAACCTCTTGAGTCACATTGCCATTTAAAAAAACGGTGCGGCTATCTAAAGCTTCTAAAGCAGTGGTGGTGCGTCCATAGTGGGCGCAGGAGCGCCGCCCCCTCTCGCTCCTGCGCCCGTCACTCACAACAATAGATAGGTTCATGCAATGCATGAACCTATGTATTGTCGCCGCCGCTGCCGCCCACCATTCAGATGGCCGGCCCCCTGTTGAGCGCCGGCCATCTGAATAACAGCGGTTGGTTGGTGTTTGGAAGTGCCTATCAGAGCCAGCGGCTCTGATAGGCTTCCCGATTACAGCCTGAGGGCTGTAATCGGCTTCCAAAGAGTTAACCAGAGGATGCACAGGGGGTGCGTTCCTTGGTTAACACTGACAGGCTTCTCAACCAAATCAGGTTCACTGGGTCTGGTTACCGGTAACCTGATTGGCTGAAGTGACATCAAGGGCGGGAGAAGACAGAGGACGGAAGAAGGACAGCGCTGACCTGAGGAAGGCAAGTGCAGGGCTGGGGGGAACCTGGCTGCATTTGGGGGGGAACCTGGCTGCATTTGGGGGAGAACCTGGCTGTATTTGGGGGGACAAACTGGCTGCATATGAGGGGGCAAACTGGTGGCGTTTGGGCACAGTGGCTGCGTTTAATAGGCACAGTGGCGGCAATTGATGATTTTTTTTTTCAATATTATTATATGTTTAAAAGACTTTAGAAGCTTTAGATAGCAGCGCCGTTTTTTAAATGGCACTGTGACTCAAGAGGTTGAGTAAAAATAGGATTTTTTGTACTCACCGTAAAATCCTTTTCTCTGACATCCATGGACTGACACGGTGTCTCTTTACACTTTACACGTGGGTTATGTCCCTACTTGCAGGAGAAGACCTAGGCAGAATGTGAAATGTTATACATACATTCTAAAAGCCAGAGCTGAACAGCCCCACCCAGGGGGCCGTCCCTCCGGACATAACCCTCCCACTACAGTCAGCAGACTTCAGTTCGTAACAAAGCAGTACAAACTTAAAAGGAAGGGTGGGTGCCGTGTCAGTCCATGGATGTCAGAGAAAAGGATTTTACGGTGAGTACAAAAAATCCTATTTTCTCTTACCATCCATGGACTGACACGGTGTCTCTTTACACTTTACACGTGGGATGTCCCAAAGCAGTGTCAAGAGGGATGGGAGCAGTATAAATGGAAAAACCAAAACTTCACTCCAATAAGGCAGAGCTCCTCAACGGAGGAGTCACAACTTTAAACAGCGGCCTGCAGCACCCTGCGGCCGAAGGAAGCATCCGAAGATGCAGCCACATTAACCTTATAAAACTTAAAAGGCATGAACAGACGACCAGGTCGCCACCTTGCACACTTGTGCAACCGACGCTTGATGTCGGGAAACCCAGGAAGCACCAATTGTCCTGGTGGAATGCGCCGTAACCGGAAAGGGAGGCGCCCGCCCTTTGAGAGCATAGGCTTGAATGACGGTTTGTCTGATTCCCCTAAAAATGATGGCAGACGAAACCGCTTGGCCCTGTTATGGACCAGAGACAGTCACAAACAGTGAGTCGGACTTCCGAATAGAAGCAGTAGCAGACAGGTACACCCGTAAGGCTCGTACCACATCCAATATGTGCAGCGCAAACTCTCTGGGATGCGATGGGTGGGGACACAAGGACGGGAGGGCAATGTCCTCATGTAGGTGAAAGGTCGACACCACCTTTGGCAAAAAAGGAAGGTCACGGATGCAACACCGCCTTATCCTTATGGATGACTAAATATGGCGACTTGCAGGACAAAGCCGCCAACTCAGACACTCGTCAAACAGAAGTGATTGCCACTAAAAAGGCCACCTTCTGAGACAAGACAAGAGGGGAATATCCCGGATATTCCCAAAAGGAGGTTCCTGGAGGACCGAGAGCACCAAATTCAGATCCCACGGTGGGAGAGGAGGCTTGACAGGAGGGAGCACATGGCGAACCCCCAACACAAGGTGCTAACCAAGTAAATGACCCGCTAGAGGTCGCTGAAAGAAGACGGCCAAAGCCGAAATCTGATCCTTGATGGTACTCAAAGCAAGCTTTTGGGTCACTCCACACTGCAGAGGACGCAGGATTCTGGGGACGGAATACGTCCGAGGACGCCAGTCCAGCGCTTCGCACATGGCGATATAAGCTTTCCAGGTACGTGATAGATCTGCCTGGAGGAAGACTTCCGTGTCCTTAACATGGTCAAAATGACCGAGTCCGAGAGACCTCGGTCCCTCAGCACCTGGCTTTTAACAGCCCTGCCGTTAAAGCCAGAGACTGTAAGCCGGATGAAACATAGGACCTTGAGACTGAAGGTCCTCCCTCATCGGCAACCGCCAGGGAACGTCCGCGACGAGACGTACCAGATCAGCGTACCAGTGATGCTGAGGCCAATCCGGAACAATTAGGATCGCTGGAGTTTATATCAGGCGATAAGGACCCTATGGGGCCACCAACGCATCCGAGGCATCGCCCAAGGATCCCTGGATCTGGCCACAACCTCGACCCTTGCGATTGAGTCGAGAGGCCATCAGGTCCACATCCGGCGTGCCCCACCGTCGGTAAAGGAGTTGAAATATGCAAGGACCACTCTTCTTGGTCCGGTGTCTGGCGATTGGCGACTCAGATAGTCCGCCTGCCCATTGTCTATGCCCAGAATGTAAAATGGCCTACAGAGCCGGCACGTTTCTTCCGGCCCACTTCAGGAGACGGACTACCTCGGAAGCCGCAGCTGAGCTCCGAGTTCCCCCTTGATGGTTTACATACGCCACCGCCGTGGCGGTGTCCGACTGGCTCCTGATGGAGCGACCCCGTACTCTCTCTGACCTGAGGAGAGACACAGTCCGATGGCCCGTATTACCAGAACAGTGATTGGTAAACGGGCTCGTCCGGAGTCCAAGGCCTGAGCCGACAGGATTCCCCAGACTCCACCCCAGCCCGTCAGGCTGGTGTCCATCATGAGTGCCGTCCATTGGATGGGAGGGGAACGACTTTCCGGACCGAAGAGCCGAGGATCTCAACCACCATGTCAGGGGCGCCCTGACCAGGTGAATCACCTGGATCTGAAGATCCAAGGACAACGGGGATTTGTCCCAGGTGGACAAGATCTCCTTCTGCAATGCCCTGGTGTGTGATTGGGCATACGGAACGGCCGCGAAGGAGGCCACCACGAGTCTCGGGACTCTCATGCAAAAAACGGATTGACAACCATTTTTGGGATGTCAGCACCCGCACCGCAGACTGAAGTGTCAGCAACTTCTCCAGAGGTAGGATACCTTTGCCTCCAAGGAGTCCAGAATCAGAACTAGATACTCCAGACACTGAGTCGGGACCAGGACTGACTCCTGAATGTTCAGGAACCACCCGAGTCCCTGAGGGTCTAATTGACGATAGTCACCTTTCCTCTAAGTCTGATCCACTTTCTGCTCTTAGCAGAAGATCGTCCAGATAGCCCACGACAGCAATACCTCGCTGTAACAGAAGGCTAGAACCGGAGCAAGCACCTTGGTGAACACCCTTGGTGCCGAGGCTAGGCCGAAAGGAAGAGCCACAATCGATAGTGGACTTCGCTGATCGCAAAGCGCAGAAACTTCTGGTGACTTGCGCAGATCGGAACATGCAAGTAGGCGTCCTTGAAGTCCAAGGACGCCAGAAGAAAATCCCTTTGGTGGAGTGTAGCGATCACCGTGCGAATAGATTCCATGCGGAATTTCTGCACCTTCTCAAAGACATTCAGGGCCTTGAGGTCCAGGATAGGTCGAACCACGTCCTATTTTTGGGACGACAAACAGATTCGAGTAGAATCCCTGAAAACTCTCCTGTGACGGAACCGGCACAATCACTCCGGACCGGATCAAATCCCGTACAGCCCCCAAGAGGGCTGCCCGACAGGTAGGAAGGAGAGGAAGATTTGAGGGAAAGAATCTGTCTGGGGGCCAGGATCGGAATACTATCCTGTATCCTGAGGTGACCTCCTCGCACACCCACCAGTCGGAGATTCGGGAGGACCACCAATTCGTGACCTGCGAAGTCGTCCCCCCACCCCAGAGTCGGGCGGAGGCAAGACTTCACGCGGAGGCGGGCTTGGGAGCCGCATGTTCGGCTTACGCACCCAGGGGCACTTGTGCCCACCAGCCGCACTGCCGTCAGTCTGAGAGGGCCTACCCGTAGACTCTGACTGACGAAAAAAAAACCTTTTGCTGGAAAGGAAGGCCCCTGTTTGCGGCAGGCCTCCTCACCCTTGCTATTCTAAGGAAGAAGAGTGCTTTTACCTCCCATGACATCCATGACGATGTCATCCAGAGCAGCACCGAAAGGTCTACCACCTTTAAATGGTAGATCCGTCAGGAGCTTCCTAAGGCTAGGTCAGCAGACCAGCACTTCAACCAGATAAGACGACGCAATACCACCGCCGAGACAGAGGCCCTGGATATTAAAGGGGTCGCGTCCAACGTGGCGTCGCACACATAAACCAGGCCCTGAACCAGTTGGTGGGCCAAAGCAACTGTGTCTGGAGGAAGATTATGCTCCTGTACAGCTAGGTGCAACATTTTTGCCCAACCTGTAAGTGTTTAAGACACAAGGGTCGCCGCTACCACAGGCCGTAGGGCAGATCCCAACAAGGCAAACATGGCTCTGCTCACCACTTCTGACCTCCTGTCAGTGGGGTCCTCAAATGCAGGAGTCCCCTCCATCGGGAGAGTGATGGCCTTGTTCAACCGGGCGACTGGAGGGTCGACCCTGGGGGAGAAGCCCACTTTTTAAGTAGGGCATCTTCAAGGGGTATCTGATAGACAAACGCCGCGGGACCATAAAAAAATTCTTCTGCGGCTTTTCCCAGACCTTATGAATGAACTGGTCAAAGAAAGTACATATGGAAAAACCTCTTTAGAAGGCCTGGCCTTAAAAGAACCAAAGGAGACTGTATCCGCCTGAGGTTCTGCATCCGCAGCATTTTAGCTTGAGAGTGTCCCTCACCGCAGTCATGAGTACACTAACAAGCGCCCTGTCATTTACTGACTCAGAACTGGAGTTTTCCTCATAAGGAATGTCCTGTTCAAAACCATCCAATACATTCAGAACTAGGGTCCTGAGCGGTAGTGGCTAGGCCCATATCTGAATCAGCGCACTGCCCTCATGAATTAAAGTGGGGAGAGGGCGCTTTTTTGCTCCCTTGCGCTTGCACACAGCTCCCATCCTGGTCAGAAATTATTCCAGGACTGCCCACAACTGGTCCCTAGGGACCGCAGGTGCTGAAGCACTGCCTGTTGTCCACTGACATTTAGGGGAAGCTGGTGACAGAGACTCCATATTGCCCCCCTCTGAGACTCCTCAGATAAAAAGTCCACCCACAGGCTGTGCTGACTGAGGAGGGGGCGCCCAGGGGACTCACCAAACCGGACCAGGGACCGCTCAGTTCCGCTGTCTGTACCGCGCTGTGTCAGCGCTGGTGAGCTGTGAGGAGATTGTGAGGAGATTTGCGCTGTTACAGCAGCGCTAGAGGCCAAAACTAGTGCTGAAGAGCGCACGGGCTACAAGAAAATGGCCGCCGCACTTCACTGAGGCGATCCGCGGCAAGATGGCCACCATGACTCAGCAAAAGTGAAAAAACAGCACACACACAGCGCCACTCGGCGCTCAGGCCCCAAAACACACAAAAAAAGGCCCCAAGCATATCTGCAGACCAGCATTAGCCCCTCCAAGAACAGTGTGACCCCCAGGCACCCCACACAGCACAGCACCAGCAATGGTGACAGAGAGTGACAATGAAATACAGGGGGAGACAGGGAAAATCCCCCACAGAGAAACACACAGCCTTTTGTACTCACCTGCAGGCAGGAGAGACTACTTACCCGTCCCCGGAGGGACCCACTGGTGTGTTTCTGACAGGACTATCACAGTGCAGTACTGAGTAGCTGTCGGCCCGGTCCACCGCGAAAGATACAGTCAGTCAGGAACTGTTCAGTCTTGAGAGGACCGTGGGAGCATGAAAGCAAACCCGGCCACCTCTGGAGTCATGGGGCCTGTCGTGAACTGAGTCTCACGCACACAAGGCGAGGATCAGCACGCTCGATGGTCGGACAGGGAAGACTACGAGGATATCTTGTACCCAACCTGTTGCCCAGCCGACAGTTGATAGAAGATTCTCAAAAATAAAATAAAAAAGAATTCCAGAAAAGGAATAAAAATAGGTCAGGAGACTGGCTCCTGAGAGAGCCACGTCTTCTCCTTCTGCTAGGCAGAAAAAAACTGAAGTCTGCTGACTGTAGTGGGAGGGTTATGTCCGGAGGGACGGCCCCCTGGGTGGGGCTGTTCAGCTCTGGCTTTTAGAATGTATGTATAACATTTCACATTCTGCCTAGGTCTTCTCCTGCAAGCAGGGACATAACCCACGTGTAAAGTGTAAAGAGACACCGTGTCAGTCCATGGATGGTAAGAGAAATTAGCATTTTCATACTTTTATGTTTCAATAATTTTTATTAAAGTTTCATATAGGAAATACAACAAGAATATCTCATCTTTTCATCGTACAATATACAACCAAATTTAGGGAATAGCATGGTGGTTCGTCAGTAACGTTAGAGAGTCTCTTCTGTGTCGCCGATACCACCCAAGAAGACCCAATCAGACAGGCTAAGATCTAGTAACAGAACAATAAACCACTCCTCGGCCCACTGTGTCTGGTGGTGCTTCATGTTCATACTATATTCCAGCCCTTATCGGGTCCTCTACCCGCGGGGAGAAGACGGCTCCCACTCCATCCAGAGGGGGAGCCCGAATCACCTACCCACACGGGCATCGACCCCATGCTTCCCAATTGCACAATAGTCTGCGATGAATAAACAATTGAGTAAACCTAAACTATAAAATCTAGATCAATACCCCAGAGTACAGAGGTATGTAGAATGAGAGGTAGAGAAGAAAGGAAAAAGGAGGAGAGAGATCAAGGAAGGAGAGGAGGGGGGGGAGGGTAAGAGCCACGGTCCCATGCCCAGTGAGCCCACTCGCGAAAAGAGACCTAGAGAGCCAGAGTCCGGGGGTCATGTGTCAGATATCTAATCCATGGGTCCCACACTTTATGGAACAACTTCATCTTGTCCTGCACCAATGCCATTTTCATACTTTTAATCCACATCAGTGGCAGCCCGTCCATTAGGGGCGCATGGGCGAATGAATACTCGCTGTTGAAACACTGATCCTCAATCTGGCCAATCAGAAGCGGGTGTGAGACCCGTTTTCCGATTGGCTGAAAGAGAAGACTCCCGATTGGCCGCCGAGGAGGAGGAGGAGGGAGGAAACAGAAGCCACCTCTGTGGAGAGCAAGATAACAGTCCGTGTTAATGGGGGAATCCTGTTCGCCACTGGCAATAATTGCATGCTAAAAATTTGGCATGCTGGTTGTACCCAAGTCAATCGATGGATCCATCCATGGCCGGATTAAGCCCCGCTACTGGTCATTGAGGCTGCTCATCACACAAAGCTCTGGTTCACACTGAATGTGACATTGAAATCGTGCTACTTCACTTGAGGTAGCACGATTTCAAAGCTGCAGGTCAGTGCGATTTCAGGTGCGACTTGCCTGACATCTGTGCGACTTTATGCACAGATGTCTATGCAAGTCACACCTGAAATCGGAAAAAAAAGAGTGCAGGAACCTTTTTTTTTTTAATTGGTGAGGCACTGCAAAGTTGGAGTCGCACAATATGAACGGTTCCCTTGGTTGCGACTTGTCATGCAATTTGGACTTGTCAAAGTTGCACCGGTATGAACGGGGGACTAATGGACAAACAGGGACCGTGAGGATGTGGGAGGGCATGAAAAGTAGCGATAGATTTATACATTTTGCTATGTGTATCTCTATTTCTTTGGAGTTGTCATTTTTCACTGAAGACGACCTCTGTTTATGCATATCATTCACCAAATGCTCAGTTTGATCTGCCCAGTTTTTGACAGGTTTACTTAAAACCTTATAAATATTTATAAAATTTCTAAAGCCTATAGAAAAAATACTGCCATGTCCAACTAACAACAAACTCAAAAAGAAAAGAGGAAGCCAAGAAAAAAATTTTGACATTGCCTCGAGATTAGCTGATGCAGCATTTACATGTTTGTGCCTTTGAAAAAAAAAGCGATAAAATAAATAAAATATTGATCCATAAGGTTGCACTCATGAAATAATTGCCTAGGTTGCGTTAATGCCAATGAAAACATCACACACACACAAAAAAAGCAAAATTACATCTAAAGATCCTTAATAGGCAAATCTTTTCTTTATGCTGACCCCAGCTACTAAAATCTGCCCTACAACCTGCTGAGGTTGCAGTCTCTCGGAGACAAGGCCTAATCAGGTCAGTCGAGCAGAAAAGGACAATGGGGGGACAAGGACATGAAGGTTGCTCAGCAAGACATGCAGCAGCTGGTCAGTGTGGCCTCCTTGGGTGCAGCAAGACATTTGCATGACAAGGGCTATACGGGCTGAATCTTGGCAAAGAGGTTCTGCAGAGGGAGATAAAGTGATCCCCCGCAGACACCACAATTGGAAGATTAGACTCAAGTCCCGCTGTGTCCGGTGATCAAGATATTACATGACCTGACAGTGTCAGCTGCATAGAAGCATCAACACAATAGAATGATCGGGGCACTGACAACCAGAAATGCAAAATTTGAGACTGAACCTGGTAAGGCATGACTTTGACATCAATCTGCCAAAGATATAAGATGGTAATTGGCCAATCTGGAAGATTTCAAGTGCCTGGTGAACCATTGTTATGCCTTCAGGAAAAGAGGAAGCCTCAGTACTGGTCATCATTGGGGACCAGCCAAAGAGGCTGGACTTTTCTCAGCTGATCCACAGGCTATAACACCTTGCTTAAAACCACTTGCCGACCAGCTTACGCACATATACGTTGGCAAAGTGGTTCGTTCCCGCAAATTGCCTTACCCAAACGTCGGCTCCTTTAAGAACAATAGCAGGTGCGCGCAAGTCTGCTGCGAGGTGGGGGACCCGATGCGCGTGATCGCCGCCGGCCACCCGTGATCGCAGGCACGAGAGCCAGAATGGGGATTGGTGTGTGTAAACACACCAATCCTCGTTCTGACAGGAGAGAAGAGACAGATCTGTTGTTCGTAGTAATTATGAACAGCGATCTGTCTCCTCCAGTCAGTCCCATCCCTCCACAGTTAGAAACACAAAAAGGGTAAATGGCGCAATGATAGTTCTGGCATATCAAATAGTCCAATGTCAATAAAATGAATGAATAAATGGATAAGCACCAGCGGCAGCTACCATAAATCAGAAGCAGGCTCTGAAAGATACAATGGAGGAAGGAAGGTGCGCCAAACTAAGTGCAGTATATAAGAGTATTTAATGGCAGTAAAAACAAACAGCCAAATGGCTACTCACAAAATGATGTGAATTTGAGGCATGTATGGTGGTGGTCCGGTGTCAAGAACAGCAGTCCGTGGGGTGTAGACCCAGACGGTTGAAGCGCTGGAGGAGGTGGTGGCAGCGATCCGGTCTCTGCAGGGAAGGTCCTCAGCATGTAGGCACTCAAGCTGGTATGCGGTGCGTGTCCTGGAAGCCAGGACCGGATCAGGAAGTGCGCCTCAGCGTGGAGTGCAGCGCGGCGCCAGACAAGAAGTGACGTGGAAGAGGGAATGGACCAATGGGATGACGCGTTTCTCAGCATCCGCTGTTTCATCAGATTCATCGCTGCCACCACCTCCTCCAGCGCTTCAACCATCTGGGTTTACATCCACCCCATGGACTGCTGCTCTTGACACCGGACCACCACCATACACGCCTCAAATTCACATCATTTTGTGAGTAGCCATTTGGCTGTTTGTTTTTACTGCCATTAAATACTCTTATATACTGCACTTAGTTTGGCGCACCTTCCTTCTTCCACTCCACAATTAGAAACACTCACGAGGGAACACATTTACCCCTTGAGCCCCCTAGTGTTAACCCCTTCCATGCCAGTGATGTTTACACAATAATCAGTGTATTTTTTTTAGCACTGATCGCTGTATAAATGTCAATCTCACCGATGCAGCGATTAAATTCCGCACCCCTAGTGTGTACTAGGCCCAAAGCCATGGGGCGAATGCCAGGTCGCATCAGCCGGTTCAATAGAAACCTGTCGACATTCGGCCCATGTGTATTGCAGCCGGTCTGACAGTTCGGCTGGCTTCTGTCGAAGAGGCATGACCAAAAAAAAAGGTCTGCCGATCGGCTCCTGATCAGCATTTTCAGCCAATGGCTAAAAGAGCTGACCAGAGTTTTTAAAATGGTCATTAAAAATGATCGTGTGTGGGGGCTTCAGAGCATTTTTCATGACGTGAAAAACGTGCAATAAATAAATTGGAACGTGCTCTAATTTTTCACGTCGTTTTTTACATCGTCGTTTTTCTCGTCATGAAAAACGGCCGTGTGTGGGCTTTACCGACGTGAAAAAAATGCGCATGCTCAGAATCAAGTTATGAGACGGGAGCGCTCGTTCTGGTAAAACTAGCGTTCGTAATGGAGATAGCACATTCGTCACGCTGTAACGGACTGAAAAGCACGAGGCTGAAAAGCGCGAATCGTCGCTCAACAAAACTTTACTAACATGAAGGCTGGCGCCATCTGAATGGAACTTCCCCTTTATAGTGCCGTCGTACATGTTGTACGTCACCGCGCTTTACTCAAACATTTTTTTTCCACGATAGTGTGTAGGCAAGGCAAGCTTGAGAAGAATCACGTAGAGAAAAATGCTGTTTTTTTCAATGACATTAAAAACGGTCGTGTGTACGCGGCATCAAGCTTCATCGTTGCGACATGCTAATGTTTTTGTGGAACGTTTTTTTTCTTACCAAATCAGAATATTAAGAAGTAAAACTTATCTTTAGTGCTGAATTTTACTTGACGTAAACCAAAAAAATAAAAAATTGATTGGTGATGTGGACAAGACCTGAGAAAAGCTGGGAATTCCGAAAGGTGGAAACTAAAATCAATGAATAGAAATGAAAAATTCTTACATTGTGCCGGAGGACAGAAAAATAAAATACTTAATCAAAAGTATCTAAAGCGCCACCTGTTTAGATTTCATTCTGTATTCCCCGAGGGGCGATGTATACATTTCTTTCTACATGTAGGTGACCCAGCATATTACAATCAATATGTAAAATAGAACTAAACATTTTATCCTCCTGCATCTGTTTAAGGAGGCATTAAGATTGCACAGACAGCCACAGCCATGCAATAAATAGTTTAGAGCACAAATACGCACATTATCTTCAGTTATGTGCTGAGGGCAGCTCCTGCGGGAAATAAACTGCATTTGTCCCGAAGGTATTTGGATTCTTTATGAATGCATATTAGAAGTTAAGTTACTGATGTTGCTGTGAGACTGCAGGAACCAGAATTGGGATCTCATGGGAAATTAAAGTAGCACAGTGTCTCAGTGGTTAGCATTGGAGTTTGCATGTTCTCCCTGTGTGTGCGCGGGTTTCCCCTAGGTACTCCGGTTTCCTCCCACGCTCTAAAAACATGCTGGTAGGTTAATTGGTCCCTGTTTAAAAATTGGCCCTAATGCGATATTGTACGGAGTGTGCCCATGATGGCTGCCCCAACAGCAGATAAATGTGCTTTGAGCCACTGGCTGCTAGTGCTGTCTTAATGAGTGGGCACACCTGGGCACTGCCCAGGGGCCCCAGCTGCATGGGGGGGCCCTGCACTTTCCCCAAAGCAGCTGGTCCTTGAGCCCCTGCTGCCCCAAAATTGGGGGCCCCATGATGGCACCGAGTATTGGATACACAGGGGAGGCAGGCTGGCAGCGGGGCGCCGTGCAGAACGATACTGATTATTTTACAGCCAGCAGGAAGGGGCAGGGCCGGAGCGCCAATGATGCTCTGACCCCACCCCATGTAGCTTGAATGCTCGGGACTTGGAGGCTGCGGGGTAGGAGTGGGAGCTGCTGAGTCGGCAGCACTGAGAGCCCACCTGTGACATTGTGGATGGTGTCATGGTGAGCCCAGCTGTCCAGCACTGTTTGCACCGAAGGGCTTGGAATGCCCGGAGGGATGCTCCCTCCTCTGCCCCTCCTTCTGCCTGCATGATTGGTATAGGTGAGTCCAGTGCTGGAGGTGGGCACAGAGCCAAAATTTACATGCACTGTATTTCCACTGGAAAAGGGGGTACTACATGGATGGAATAATGGTGCTGGGGGATATCAAGGGTGTATGGGGGAAAACAATGCTATGGGGGGGGGGGGATCTGGAGTGAAGAGGGGTCAGAGTGCTGGGGAGGCATCAATCTAGCAGATATATTATATGCACAGGACTGCTTTGTTACTTTATGTTTGTAGTATTTTCCCACTGTTTCTTTGCTGTACAGAATGATTGTTCATGTAGTTAATGCGGGGCTCCACCCAAAATGGAAAGCTCCGCTTGTCTGTCTCCTACCTACTTGATGTCTGCTTACCTGCGCCGTCTCCATTGTAGGGGCCCCAGAGCATTAGGGGCCCATGATGCTATTAAGACGGCCCTGACTGCTGTCAATCACAACCTATGAGGGGTGGGGCTGAGCCACTCTGTGTGTGTCAACAGACACACACACACAAAGACCTTTTTCACACTGAGGCAGTTTTCAGGTGTTTTAGCGCTAAAAATAGTGCCTGTAAAGCGCCGGAAAACTGCCTCTCATGTCACCCCAGCGTGTAAGCCAGAGTGCTTTCGCACTGGGACTTGTGGGACCGGAAAAAAGTCCTGCAAGCAGCATCTTTGGGGCGGTTTGGTAGGAGTGTATACAGCGCTCCTAAACTGCCCCTGCTCATTGGACTGAATGGGCAGCACTTCCGAATCGCCTGAAAAGCGATTTGGAAGCGCTGCAACACGGGCACTATTAACCATGTCTTCGGCCGCAAGCGGGGGTTAAAGACGCCCCGCTAGCGGCCGAAAAGATCCGCTAGCATGATGGTAAAACGGACCCGCCGCCCTAGTGGGAAAGTAGCCAAAGCGTGGCTCAGGCTCAAGCTTGCATGAGTAGTACTCACATAGCAAGCAGCTTGGTATAGGGGCATACATAGGAGCGGAGGTGTCAGGAGCACCGGCGGGAGGACCCAAGGAGAGAGAATGGCTGTTGCTGCTGCCTCTGTGTCCTGTGAGGAGAGGAACACAAACCAGCAGTGGTTTTGCACAGAGCAGCCTTGATCCTCTTCTTCTCAGGTCCCCTCCCGGTGCGCCTGGACCCTCCCCCTTATCCAGTGCCCCCAATAACAAGTTGCTTCCTATAGGGGCACTGGTACGCGCTCCTGAGCCTTGCTCTATACATCCATAAGACACAGAGCCACCGCTTGCCCCCCCCCCCACATTCTCTCCTCATTGGCTCACTGGATTGTGATTGACAGCAGTGGAAGCCAATGGCTCCTGCTGCTGATTAGCCAATGAGGAGTGGGAGTCTTGGGACAGCCGAGGCTCTCGTGCACATCGCTGGATCGAGAGGGAGCTCAGGTAAGTATTAGGAGGGGCTGCGGGGGGAGCAGCACACAGAAGGTTTTTTACCTTCATGCATAGAATGCAGAAACCTTCAGCCTTTACAACCGCTTTAATGCAGGAAAAGACTATGCGACTATGAAGACTACTGAAATTGTCTCTTGTTTATGAAAATCTAACAAAAATAAGATTTGGGTAAACTGTATAATAATAATAATTTAAATTTATATTCACTGAAAATATTCAGAATAATTTCCCTCTGAAGCAGTGCGCACATGGATGGAAGGTAATGAGTTCTATCTCCAGCATTGGAAGCCTGGGATCTCATCTAATATAATTAGCTGGCAGGGCAGAGTTACTCATACCCGAGACAAAATCCTGGTGGACAGCGGCTCGGGTCTCTGGAGGTCCCCACCAGTAAGATGATATCTATTTTACTGATACTTGACACTTTAGCTAGGATATAATTGGAGATAATGCCTGTATTCATGGCCTCAAATGGCAGGAAAATAATAATAGAAGAAAATCAGTTGTAAGCCAGCAGTGATACAATTATACGAGCCATCTGTTTGTATTTCCGATCTACCTGTCCATACAAGGCAGGGAATATCCTCGATCGTTTCCTTTATTGAATCTAAGGACCTTTTATGAAGCAATTCTAAAAACCGAGATAGGTGACACAGGTGAATGAACTGATCTGCAAAAATATGCCAACAGACTGTAGGTTGAAGTATGTGGTTACCAGACACTGGGAGGAATTCAATGAAGCATTTACGCCATTTTTCTAGAGTTATCGCCCTTTAAAAGGTCCCGTGATTCACAAAGTCCTGGCTGCAGGTAGCAAATCCAGGTATCTCTTAACCACTTGACTTCCAAAAGATTTACTCCCCTTCCTGACCAGGCCATTTTTTGTGATATGGCACTGTGTTACTTTAACTGACAATTGCGCGGTCGTGCGGCGCTGTACCCAAATAAAATTGATGTCCCTTTTTCCCCACAAATAGAGCTTTCTTTTGGTGGTGTTTTGATTCTTTTTTGCGCTATAAACAAAAAAACAGACAATTTTGAAAAATAAATAAATACATTTTTACATTTCTACTATAAAATATATCCAATAATTTTTTTTAGAAAATAACATTTCTTCATCGATTTAGGCCAATATGTATTCTGCTACAAAAAAAATCCAAGTAAGTGTATATTGATTGGTTTGCGCAAAAGTTATAGCATCTACAAACTATGAGATATATGTATGGAGTTTTTATATACCCGAATATAAGCCGAGGCACCCAATTTTACCACAAAAAAACTGGGAAAACGTATTGACTGGAGTATAAGCCTAGGGTGTCCATCTGCGTGCCTCACTGTGTCCATGTGCACGCCTCACTGTGTCCATGCCTCATTGTGTCCATGCCTCACTGTGTCCATGACTAGACTGACGTTTAACATGGGAGTCTAGGGAAGGGGTGCCCTGCTTTGAAAAAAATCGGTACTCCCCGGCCGTAGGACCCCCAGACAAAAAAAATTTGCACACTTATAAAAGGAGAAATGGGGCTACATGTGTGCCAAGTTTGGGGTCCAGGGGACCTACGGCCGGCACTAGGGCCCCAAAGTCCGGGAGATCAGGCGCAAAAAGGTGACTCGAGTACAAGCCAGGGGGGGGCATTTTCAGCACACAAAAAAATGTGCTGAAAAACTCGGCTTATACTCGAGTATATACAGTATTTATTTATTTTTACTAGTAATGGCAGCGATCAGCGACTTATAGCGGGACTACGACATTGCGGCGGACAAACTGGACACTAACTGACACTTTTTTGGAAACCGGTAACACCAATACAGTGATCAGAGCTAAAAATATGCACTGTCACTGTACTAATGACGCTGGCTGGGAAGGGGTTAACATCAGGGGTGATCAAAGGGTTAACTGTGTGCCTAGCCAGTATTTTTGTACAGTGTGGGAGGTCCTTTTACTAGAGGAACAAAGATAAAAGGTCTGCAGTCACCAGTGATGCACCTCCATCCCTATATACATATACAGAAAAAGAGTCGCCCTTTGGGACTTTGAACGAGGTGGTCACAGTTTGCCACTGAGTAACAAAAGTAGTAGCAGTATAAATGTTTATTAACCACTTCTCCGCCAAGGACGTCATATGACGTCCTTGACTTTGAGGGGGGATATCTGAATGATGGGGGCAGCTAGAGGCATCATTCAGATATCATTCTTTAGGGCCGGCAATTCTGCACACCATAAGAATGATCATAGCGGCGGTTCCGCCGCTTGATCGTTCTTATAGGCGGCGGGAGGGGACATCCCCCCCTCCCGCCGCCATCCGGTGCTTCTGCGGGCTCTCCCGTGCCATCGTTTGAAGGAATTTGGGGGCCCCAAGCAAAATGCACTCACGCAAAGCCTACAGGAACCACAGCATAGCGATACAGTTTAAGCTCACCCACACTTTATATAAATAAAAAAGGTTTACAGTGCAAATACTGCTGTTGCATATAATCCAACATACTTAAAACACATACACACTCACATTAACATTAAGATGCTGCTTAGGACTGTTTATGGACAGTGGGATGGACAGGGGGACAGTGGGATGGACAGGGGGACTCCGCACTGTAATATCCACATCATCTCCCCCTGTAATGTCCACATCTCCCCCACTGTAATATCCAGATCTCCCCCCTGTACTGTCCACATCTCCCCCTGTACTGTCCATTCAAAAATAATTATGGAGCGATAAAGTCTCTAATAGTCCCACAAATAAAATAGTAAATAACTTTTCTTGAAAAGTAGTAAAGAATCTGTCAGTCTTTCTATGGCTCCACAAGCATGTACTTGTACATGATTTCTGTTCTGTCCAGTAATCCAGGCCAGGATTAGGATCCCTGAATATTCGTGCGCTTTTCTCCTGTAAACAACTTCCTGGTCACAGCAGCCTGCTTCTCCATCCCAATCCCCACTATTGGAGAAATGTCCAGTATCAGGGTTTTTTATTTTTTTTATTTAGTAAATAAAAAAATATAAAAAACCTGATACTGGACATTTCTCCAATAGTGGGGAATGGGATGGAGAAGCAGGCTGCTGTGACCAGGAAGTTCTTTGCAGCCGCGCACTAATATTCAGGGATCCTGATCTGGCTGAATTACTGGACAGAAGAACAGAAATCATGTACAAGTACATGCTTGTGGAGCCAAAGAAAGACAGATTCTTTACTACTTTTCAAGAAAACGTATTTACTTTTTTATTTGTGGAACTATTAGAGACTTTATCACTCCATTAAAAAGTAATTCACTGACTTAACCTTTCCAGAGGCACTGTCTGGCGGGCAAAATATGATCCGACCGCAATGGGAGTTGTAGCACGCCTGCGCTGCCCTCCTGAGTGACTGTGACTGACACTGACTCCTCCCCCCAGGAGCAGGGAGCATCAGCACGTAGCCGCCGTTGTGGACTACGACTCCCATAAGCAATAGCGGCGGCCTGTCACCGCCGGGTGTACCAAGATGGCCGCCGCTCCGGAGCTAGGCCGAAGCCGCGGCCTTTCCTAAGGCTGCAATCCGCGGATCGGCTCCGGGCGAAAATCGAGGACAGTGACAGGCAGCAGGCTGGGGCCCCAGGCCAGCTCGGGGCCCCAAGCAATTGCTTGTTTTGCCTGTCCTGTTCCGACGGCCCTGCCTGTCACAATGATTCCTATTACAAGGGATGTTTACATTCCTTGTAATAGGAATAAAAGTGATCAAAAAAAAAAAAAAAAAAATTTTTTTTAAAAGTGTTGAAATAAAAAGAAAATAGTAAAAAAAAAAAAAAATACAAAAAAAAAATGCCCCTGTCCCCGGTAGCTCGCGCTCAGAAACGAACACGCATGCAAGTCCCGCCCACATATGTAAACGCCATTCAAACCCCACATATGAGGTTTCGCCGCATGCGGTAGAGTGCGAGCAACAATTCTAGCACTAGACCTCCTCTGTAACTCGAAAATAGTAACCTGTAAAAAAAATTTAAGCGTCGCCTATGGAGATTTTTATGTGCCGAAGTTTGGCGCCATTCCATGAGTGTGCGCAATTTCAAAGTGTGACATGTTAGGTATCTATTTACTCGACGTAACAGCATATTTCACATTATACAAAAAAATTGGGCTAACTTTACTGTTTTGTTATTTTTTAATTTGTGAAACCGTTTTTTTTCCCCAAAAAAAGGCGTTTGAAAAATTATTGCGCAAATACTGTGCAAGATAAAAAGTTGCAATGACCTCCATTTTATTCCCTAGGGTGTCTGCTAAAAAAAAATGTATAATGTTTGGGGGTTCTGATTAATTTTCTAGCAAAAAAAATAGGATTTTTTGTACTCACCGTAAAATCCTTTTCTCTGACATCCATGGACTGACACGGTGTCTCTTTACACTTTACACGTGGGTTATGTCCCTGCTTGCAGGAGAAGACCTAGGCAGAATGTGAGATGTTATACATACATTCTAAAAGCCAGAGCTGAACAGCCCCACCCAGGGGGCGGTCCCTCCGGGCATAACCCTCCCACTACAGTCAGCAGACTTCAGTTCGTAACAAAGCAGTACAAACTTAAAAGGAAGGGTGGGTGCCGTGTCAGTCCATGGATGTCAGAGAAAAGGATTTTACGGTGAGTACAAAAAATCCTATTTTCTCTTATCATCCATGGACTGACACGGTGTCTCTTTACACTTTACATGTGGGATGTCCCAAAGCAGTGTCAAGAGGGATGGGAGCAGTATAAATGGAAAAACCAAACTTTCACTCCAATAAGGCAGATCTCCTCAACGGAGGAGTCGCAACTTTAAACAGCGGCCTGCAGCACCCTGCGGCCGAAGGAAGCATCCGAAGATGCAGTCACATCAACCTTATAAAAACTTAAAAGGCATGAACAGACGACCAGGTCGCCGCCTTGCACACTTGTGCAACCGACGCTTGATGTCGGAAAACCCAGGAAGCACCAATTGCCCTGGTGGAATGCGCCGTAACCGGAAAGGGAGGCGCCCGCCCTTTGAGAGCATAGGCTTGAATGACGGTTTGTCTGATTCCCCCAGAAATGATGGCAGACGAAACCGCTTGGCCCTGTTATGGACCAGGGACAGTCACAAACAGTGAGTCGGACTTCCGAATAGAAGCAGTAGCAGACAGGTACACCCGTAAGGCTCGTACCACATCCAATATGTGCAGCGCAAACTCTCTGGGATGCGATGGGTGAAGACACAAGGACGGGAGGACAATGTCCTCATGTAGGTGAAAGGTAGACACCACCTTTGGCGAAAAGGAAGGTCGCGGATGCAACACCGCCTTATCTTTATGGATGACTAAATATGACGACTTGCAGGACAAAGCCGCCAACTCAGACACTCGTCAAACAGAAGTGATTGCCACTAAAAGACCACCTTCTGAGACAAGACAAGAGAGGAATATCCCGGATATTCCCAAAAGGAGGTTCCTGGAGGACCGAGAGCACCAAATTCAGATCCCACGGTGGGAGAGAAGGCTTGACAGGAGGGAGCACATGGCGAACCCCCAACACAAGGTGCTAACCAGGAAATGACCCGCTAGAGGTCGCTGAAAGAAGATGGCCAAGGCCGAAATCTGATCCTTGATGGTACTCAAAGCAAGCTTTTGGGTCACTCCACACTGCAGAGGACGCAGGATTCTGGGGACGGAATACGTCCGAGGACGCCAGTCCAGCACTTTGCATATGGCGATATAAGCTTTCCAGGCACGGTGATAGATCTGCCTGGAGGAAGAATTCCGTGTCCTTAACATGGTCAAAATGACAGAGTCCGAGAGACCTCGGTCCCTCAACACCTGGCTTTTAACAGCCCTGCCGTTAAAGCCAGAGACTGTAAGCCGGATGAAACATAGGACCTTGAGACTGAAGGTCCTCCCTCATCGGCAACCGCCAGGGAACGTCCGCAACGAGACGTACCAGATCAGCGTACCAGTGACGCTGAGGCCAATCCGGAACAATTAGGATCACCGGAGTTTATATCAGGCGATAAGGACCCTATGGGGCCACCAACGCATCAGAGGCATCGCCCAAGGATCCCTGGATCTGGCCACAACCTCGACCCTTGCGACGGAGTCGAGAGGCCATCAGGTCCACATCCGGCGTGCCCCACCATCGGCAAAGGAGTTGAAATATGCAAGGACCACTCTTCCTGGTCCGGCGTCTGGCGATTGGCGACTCAGGTAGTCCGCCCCTACAGAGCCGGCACGTTTCTTCCGGCCCACTTCAGGATACGGACTACCCCGTAAGCCGCAGCTGAGCTCCGAGTCCCCCCGTGACGGTTTACATACGCCACCGCCGTGGCGTTGTCCGACTGGCTCCTGATGGAGCGACCACGTACTCTCTCCGACCTGAGGAGAGACGCAGTCTGATGGCCCGTATTTCCAGAACAGTGATTGGTAAACGGGCTCGTCCTGAGTCCAAGGCCTTGAGCCGACAGGACTCCCCAGACTCCACCCCAGCCCGTCAGGCTGGTGTCCGTAGTGAGTACCGTCCATTGGATGGGAGGGGGACGACTTTCCGGACCGAAGAGCCGAGGGTCTCAACCACCATGTCAGGGACGCCCTGACCAGGTGAATCACCTGGATCCGAAGATCCAAGGACAACGGGGATTTGTCCCAGGTGGACAAGATCGCCTTCTGCAATGCCCTGGTGTGTGATTGGGCATACGGAATGGCCGCGAAGGAGGCCACCACGAGTCCCGGGACTCTCATGCAAAAAACGGATTGACAACCATTTTCGGGATGTCAGCACCCGCACCGCAGACTGAAGTGTCAGCAACTTCTCCAGAGGTAGAATACCTTTGCCTCCAAGGAGTCCAGAACTAGATACTCCAGACACTGAGTCGGGACCAGGACTGACTCCTGAATGTTCAGGAACCACCCGAAGTCCCTGAGGGTTTAATTGACGATAGTCACCTTTCCTCTAAGTCTGAGCCACTTTTTGCTCATAGCAGAAGACCGTCCAGATAGCCCATGACAGCAATACCTCGCTGTAACAGAAGGCTAGAACCGGAGCAAGCACCTTGGTGAACACCCTTGGTGCCGAGGCAAGGCCGAAAGGAAGAGCCACAATCGATAGTGGACTTTGCTGATCGCAAGGCGCAGAAACTTCTGGTGACTTGCGCAGATCGGAACATGCAAGTAGGCGTCCTTGAAGTCTAAGGACGCCAGAAGAAAATCCCTTTGGTGGAGTGTAGCGATCACCGTGCGAATGGATTCCATGCGGAATTTCTGCACCTTCTCGAAGGCATTCAGGGCCTTGAGGTCCAGGATAGGTCGAACCACGTCCTATTTTCGGGACGACAAACAGATTCGAGTAGAATCCCTGAAAACTCTCCTGTGACGGAACCGGCACAATCACTCCGGACCTGATCAAATCCTGTACAGCCCCCAAGAGGGCTGCCCGACAGGTAGGAAGGAGAGGAAGATTCAAGGGAAAGAATCTGTGTGGGGGCCAGGATCAGAATACTATCCTATATCCTGAGGTGACCACCTCGCACACCCACCAGTCGGAGATTCGGGAGGTCCACCGATCCGTGAACCTGCGAAGTCGTCCCCCCACCCCAGTGTCGGGCGGAGGCAAGACTTCACGCGGAGGCGGGCTTGGGAGCCGCTTGTTTGGCTTACGCACCCAGGAGCACTTGTGCCCACCAGCCGCACTGCCGTCAGTCTGAGAGGGCCTACCTGTGGACTCTGACTGACGAAAAAACCCCGTTTTGCTGGAAAGGAAGGCCCCTGTTTGCGGCGGGCCTCCTCACCCTTGCTAGTCTAAGGAAGAAGAGTGCGTTTACCTCCCGTGACAACCATGACGATGTCATCCAGAGCAGCACCGAAAGGTCTACCGCCTTTAAATGGTAGATCTGTCAGGAGCTTCCTAAGGCTAGGTCAGTAGACCAGCATTTCAACCAGATAAGACGACGCAATACCACCGCCGAGACAGAGGCCCTGGATATTAAAGGGGCCGCGTTCAGCGTGGCGTCGCACACAGAAACCAGGCCCTGAACCAGTTGGTGGGCCAGAGCAACTGTGTCTGGAGGAAGAATATGCTCCTGTACAGCTAGGTGCAACATTTTTGCCCAACCTGTAAGTGTTTAAGACACAAGGGTCGCCGCTACCACAGGTCGTAGGGCGGATCCCAACAAGGCAAACATGGCTCTGCTCACCACTTCTGACCTCCTGTCAGTGGGGTCCTCAAATGCAGGAGTCCCCTCCATCAGGAGAGTGATGACCTTGTTCAACCGGGCGACTGGAGGGTCGACCACTGGGGGGAGAAGCCCACTTTTTAAGTAGGGCATCTTCAAGGGGTATCTGATAGACAAACGCCGCGGGACCATAAAAAAATTCTTCTGCGGCTTTTCCCAGACCTTATCAATGAGCTGGTCAAAGAAAGTACACATGGAAAAACCTCTTTAGAAGGCCTGGCCTTAAAAGAACCAAAGGAGACTGTATCAGCCTGAGGTTCTGCATCCGCAGCATTTTTGCCTGAGAGTGTCCCTCACCGCAGTCATGAGTACACTTACAAGCACCCTGTCATTTACTGATTCAGAACTGGAGTTTTCCACATAAGGAATATCCTGTTCAAAACCATCCAATACATTCAGAACTAGGGTCCTGAGCGGTAGTGGCTAGGCCCATATCTGAATCAGCGCACTGCCCTCATGTAGTAAAGTGGGGAGAGGGCGCTTTTTGCTCCCTTACGCTTGCACACAGCTCCCATCCTGGTCAGAAATGATTCCAGGACTGCCCACAACTGGTCTCTAGGGACCGCAGGTGCTGAAGCACTGCCTGTTGTCCACTGACATTTAGGGGAAGCTGGTGACCGAGACTCCACATTGCCCCCCTCTGAGACTCCTCAGATAAAAAGTCCACCCACAGGCTGTGCTGACTGAGGAGGGGACGCCCAGGGGACTCACCAAACCGGACCAGGGACTGCTCAGTTCCGCTGTCTGTACCGCGCAGTGTCAGCGCTGGTGATCTGTGAGGAGATTGTGAGGAGATTGTGAGGAGATTCGCGCTGTTACAGCAGCGCTAGAGGCCAAAACTAGTGCTGAAGAGCGCGCGGGCTACAAGAAAATGGCCGCCGCACTTCACTGAGGCGATCCGCGGCAAGATGGCCGCCATGACGCAGCTAGAGTGAAACAACAGCACACACACAGCGCCACTCGGCGCTCAGGCCCCAAAACTCACAAAAAAAGGCCCCAAGCATATCTGCAGACCAGCATGAGCCCCTCCAAGAACAGTGTGACCCCCAGGCACCCCACACAGCACAGTGCCAGCAATGGTGACAGAGAGTGACAATGAAATACAGGGGGAGACAGGGAAAATCCCCCACAGAGAAACACACAGCTTTTTGTACTCACCTGCAGGCAGGAGAGACTACTTACCCGTCCCCTGAGGGACCCACTGGTGTGTTTCTGACAGGACTATCACAGTGCAGTACTGAGTAGCTGTCGGCCCGGTCCACCGCGAAAGATACAGTCAGTCAGGAACTGTTCAGTCTTGAGAGGACCGTGGGAGCATGAAAGCAAACCCGGCCACCCCTGGAGTCATGGGGCCTGTCGTGAACTGAGTCTCACGCACACAAGGCGAGGATCAGCTCGCTCGATGGTCGGACAGGGAAGACTACGAGGATATCTTGTACCCAACCTGTTGCCCAGCCGACAGTTGATAGAAGATTCTCAAATATAAAATAAAAAAGAATTCCAGAAAAGGAATAACAAAATAGGTCAGGAGACTGGCTTCTGAGAGAGCCACGTCTTCTCCTTCTGCTAGGCAGAAAAAAACTGAAGTCTGCTGACTGTAGTGGGAGGGTTATGCCCGGAGGGACCGCCCCCTGGGTGGGGCTGTTCAGCTCTGGCTTTTAGAATGTATGTATAACATCTCACATTCTGCCTAGGTCTTCTCCTGCAAGCAGGGACATAACCCACATGTAAAGTGTAAAGAGACACCGTGTCAGTCCATGGATGATAAGAGAAATGATGATTTTTACATGAAGGAGAGAAGTGCCAGAATAGGCCCGGTGGAGAAGTGGTTAAAATTGATGTACATACATGAATCATATAGCATAATAATAGCTCAGCCAATGGATTTGCACATGATAAAGGGAATAATTGAAATTGATACAAACATTATACAATGCAGTATATACAATTGCACACATCAGAAATACCTGAAGCGCATTTCGCGAGATCATTGCTCGCTCATCAGGGGTGGATGCGGATGGGATGTATCTAAATACACAAAAAGATGTGTCAAAGTGGTAAATGTAAGAACAATAGCAGAATGGGCCAGAGCAAAACGGCCCAATACTTACCAGTGAACAAAACCAGAGTCTCCATCGCTGAACCCCCAAGTGGACGGCAGCAGCCAAAGTATGGCACGGGAGCTGAGGTGGAGAAAGCAGACACAGATACCCCCAGGGGGACGCCAGTCGGCAGACATGGCATTGGTGAAGGTGAATGGTCCTAATTGTCTCAGTATGTGACTTGATAGATATCAGTTGTAAACATGTATATGTCTCAATGATTTGACAAAATTAGTAAGATAAACGTCAAGTTCTATAGTATAATAATATTTTTGTATGAGAGCATGTATGCTCTAACATAAGTATGTATATCAAGCCTTACTAAATAAGCAAGGAAGACAAAAGTTGTACAATTATTTGTATAAAAGCATATGTGGACTAACCTGATCCAATAATGGAGCAGACATAGAGACCACGGATAACAAAGTAAATCCTGAAAAAATGTGTTTGTCTGGGAAATCAACCCCTAGAGTGTGAAAAAAGGAAAAAAAGTTGTGTAAAAGCCGTTTTAAATGAAACAAAAAAGTGCAGGGAATGCAGATGAAGCACCAGGTGAGTGCTAGGGTGGGGAAAGTGTATTTACCTTGATGTACCAGCAGCTGAACAGCAGTGGCAATCTCTGTGGTGTGCATAGTGTTAGTAAGTGAAGGAAGTGATCTCAGCCATGTCTCACCCCTGACTTATATCCTCTCTGCCCGGGGTTCTCGGCTCTTCATTGGATAGATTGATATCAGCGCAGCCATTGGCTCCTGCTGCTGTCAATCAAATCCAATGACGCGGCCGCCGGGGGGCAGGGCCGAGTCCTGCAATTGGCGGCTATGGACGCCGAATGCTGGACTCGGGAGCGCGCCCGCAAGGTAACCCCCTTGGTAGAGCGGTTCTCCTAGGGGAATATCTAATGCGGGGAGGAGTCCCAAAAGCCGCCGAGGGACCCCAGAAGAGGAGGATCAGGGCCACACTGTGCAAAACTATCTGCACAGTGGAGGTAAGTATGACATGTTTGTTATTTTAAAAAAATAAAAATGTTACCTTTAGTGCCACTTTAAGGGCTCATTTACATGGTCAATCAGGGAGTGGAAAAAGCAGACGGTAAGCCACGGTTTTATTACCCACCTAAACAAGGGCATGCAGTATTTCGGGTGGGGGGTACTGCCACTCAACGTGACCTATTCAAGTGAATGGGGCTGTGCCATAACAGTCCTTGTGTCGAATGGTGGTGTCACACTCTTTCTATTGTGGTAGGTTGTGCCAATTACTTGGGAAAAATTAACACATTTATCTGTTTTACTGGAGTTCTACTCTCACTAACGTTTGTATTATATCAAAGCCTGGCAATATATGTATGTGAAATATCAGTTTCGGATATCAGACAGTTCTGCTGCCCTTCAAAGTATCTTGGTGCGTGGAGCTACTCGGAGAGTTCATAGCCTCTGGAACAGGACCATGGCCAGACGATGCCTCATTAGTAGCCTGCTAACGATTCTCATGTTTAATTACATCTTAGCTATGTGATGAGAAGAGTACATAAAGACAGATTATTTGCAGCTGTACCAGCAGGGGATACATCAAGCTGGTGTCCTGCAGCAATATGGCTGCACAGCGGCTCCAGCTTCTAACTGACTGCTACGCTGCAAGCTGACCGACAGTTTGCTGAATTTGTTTATTCCTAAAGTGGAACTCCATCCAGAGAAAAATAAGTTAATATCAGGACAAAATAATACCAAAATAATAATAATATTTAAAAAAAAACACATAGTAAAACCTTGGATTGCGAGCATAATTTGTTCCGGAAACTCGTAATACAAAGCAGTTGTATATCAAAGCGAATTTCCTCATAAGAAATAATGGAAACTCAAATGATTCGTTACACAACCATTTATTCATAAATCCTTCAGTTTATAGTCTGTATAAAAAGATTATAGCAATGTGACCAGGTTGTGTAACCATAAAATGTCCATCCACAAATTGAAGCCTCCACAAAGGGATTAGAAGCAAAATCCAGCAGGAGCTACAGAGTATAAAAGAGAAGAGAGGCGCCTCTAAGTGTAGCAATATGTTTCTAAATGTTGTACCTTTATTAAATGTAACCATATTGCTACACTTAGAGGCGCTTCTCTTCTCTTTTATACTCAGTTGTGACATGACGCTACTTGTAGATCAAGACATCGCTTGTATATCGTCAAAATGTATTTAAAAATGTTGCTTGTCTTGCAAAACGCTCTCAAACCAAGTTACTTTCAAACCAAGGTTTTACTGTATTTAGTGATATAGGTACATTTCCCCATGTTTTATCACTTAAAAAAAAGCGGTATGTACAGTGAAAACCAGTGAGCTCCTGATTGGACTGACAACACAGATCCAATGCTGAACTGAAATCCCAAGTGGTGTTATCAACTACAATTCCCATTGCCATAGGTTCTGCAAGTGACGCAGCACTGTGAGCGGATGTGATGTATACGCTGGATAGATTCCGTCTTCTGGGTACTCATGGCAGAACTGAGAGTAAAGAACCGTTTTTCTCAGAAACGGAAACTGTTTAACATAAAAAAATTAGATTTTTGTACTCAAAGTGAAATCCTTTTCTCTGCATTCATTGAAGGATAAAGCTGGATCTTTAGACTGTGACCAATAGGTTATTGTGCCACCTGCAGGAGTAGGACGCTAGATGATACACAACCTAGGGGAGGGCTCCTGCCGGTGGCCAAACCCCTCATCCTCTCTGGGAAGACTACCAGGATCTAAACATTCAGTCTGTCACCTAGCCCCACAGTTGATTGTAGACAGAAATCTATTGACAGTAATAAACCTGAAAATTGCACATGCCCCAGAAGACGTCTTATACGACAAAACGCGTAGGCCAGAGCCTCCAGCTGACCTCATCTCGTAGTAGAAATTAACTGAAAGTTATCACTGTTTGCCGGCTATTGTGTAATTTTACACTGGTATGAACAAGGAGGGGAGGAGGGCAGAGGAGACACAGACATGGGAGAGCTGCAGATAGCAGGCTGCAGATGACTCAATCACGCAGACTAACCACGGTGTCAGGGCTAAGCAGCCAGGATTATCGTGGTCAGTTTGCAGAGGGGAGGGTATAGCCAGGCAGGATCAGTCAGGTTTTTTGGGGTATACAGAGGGCAGGCAGAAAAGTACAATAAAGTTATTTAAAATTCTTACAACATTAATCCCTGGTTCACACTGGTGTGTTTTGACATGCGATTTGGCATGTCAAATCGCATGTCAAAACAGCAATATTTGCCGCAAATTGCCGGCAATGGCACCGTCCTAATAGGTGCGACGCCGCATCTGCGGCGCTGCACCGATTTCAAAAAGTAGTTTCTGTACTACTTTTTGCGATTTCGGCTGCGATTTACATTGACATCTGTGTCAGATGTCTTTGTAATCGCGGCTGAAATCAGGACTGACAGCGAGAGTGAAATCGTGCGAGTTCAGCTGAACTCGCACGGCTTCACTCCCGCAGCCCAGTGTGAACCTGGGCTTAGACTGTTTTCTTTCTCTTTCTTTTTTACTGAAGGTGTTTTACTTAAAAGCACATATGCATATATAATGCTCCCTCTGGTCAGTACAGCGTTATATAACTGGTGGGAGGAAGATGCTCAGCTGTGCTGCAGCGTGAATGTAGTGGGTCTGAATGCAATTAGTGCGCTATAAAAAAAAAAAAACACACAGTGATGAAAGCATTACAGAGTCAAACAGTGGTCAGGGTGAATCTGCCTTCACTGAGGCATCACCAGTAATCTATCTGCTGGGACCATCTCCAAACTGCGACCATCTGCTCCATCCGCCTCTGTGCTACCAGAGGCACCTGCCCACACTCCAAACTTAACCCCATCACCGCTACGTCCCGGATTCCCATCACCATACCCTACCCTGGCCTTCCCAGAAAACAGCAGCCTGTACATACCAGCGCTCAATAAATTCCGGGAGCCAGGCAGCCAAGAAAAGGAAATAAGAGACTGGGTCTAAATGTTGGCTCCTGCACTGGCTACTTAAGAAAACCATGGCTAATACATCCTGTGGTTGGTGGATGGAATTGTGGGAATTGATGTCCACTTCTGCACTACACAGGGTGGATATAAATCAATGATTTTTTAAATTTTTATCGAATTTATTTTAATAAAATGCTTTTGGAGTAAAAAAAATCTAAAGATTGTTTTCTATTTAAGATACATTAATAATTTAGTTTATTCAGCATGAAATGGAGCTTAGTTATGTAGCATGAGGCTGTATATTCTGCAATATTTACATTTTTGGTAAACTCATTCAATTAATCCAAGCTCTGCAAACTGAGATAGCATGCATTGCATTGATGCATTCAACCAAAGTGTCACAGTAACAGTAACCATGAGATAACCATGAGATAAAACAAAAGTTTAGGAATATTCCTTTATTCCTTTATCCCATTGTTTTGCAAACAGTCTGATACACCGCTACACCGATCTCGGTAAAGAGCCTCTGATGGAGGCTCTTTACCACGTTATCAGCCGCGTCTAATCATGGCTGATCACGATGTAAACAACAAGAGCCATTGACCGGCTTTTACTCACTCGCGTCTGACAGACGCGAGTAGAGGAGAGACGATCGGCGGCTCTCCTGACAGGGGGGTCTGCGCTGATTGTTTATCGGCGCAGCCCCCCCGCGGATGCCCACACTGGACCACCAGGGAAGTCGCCAGGACCACCAGGGAAGCCCATAACATGTGGATGGCCAGGTACGTCCCCCATGGCCATCCACATATGTCAATATATGCCCAATATATATGCCAATCATTGCCCACAAATGGGCACTGACTGGCACCATTATGGATCAGATCAGTGATGCCCAGCAATGCCACCCATCAATGTCATCAGTGCCACCCATCAGTGTCCATCAGTTCCACCTATCAGTGCCCATCCATGCCCATCAGTGCCCACCTATCAGTGACCATCAGTGCCACCCATAAGTCCCCATCAGTGCCGCCTACGAGTGCCCATCAGTGCCACCTATCAGTGCCCATCAGTGCCACCTCATCAGTGGTGCCACCTCATCGGTGCCCATCGGTGCTACCTTATCAGTGCCCGTCAATGCAGCCACATCAGTGCTCGTCATTGAAGAAGAAAACGTACTTATTTCCAAAAAAATTAACAGAAACAAAGAAAAACTATTTTTTTCCTAAATTTTCATTTTTTTTTTTTTTTTTTATTTGTTGCGCAAAAAAAAAAAAAAAAAAACGCAGAGTTAATCAAATGCTACCAAAAGAAAGCTCTATTTGTGGGAACAAAATGATAAAAAAATTGTTTGGGTACAGTGTAGCATGACCGCGCAATTCTCATTCAAATTGCGACAGCGCTGAAAGCTGAAAATTGGCTTGGGCAGGAAGGGGGTGTAAGTGCCCGGTATTGAAGTGGTTAAGGTAAAAAAAACACGAGGGTTTACAACCCCTTTAACAAAGTTGTGGAATCTGAACAGGTAAATCCCAATTTTGTGGGGATATTTGAGATTATAATTCTCTGGAATGGATGGACAGAACTGAAGGTAAAAGAGCTCTCATATATGTATATGTATTTTATCTGTATGTTTAGCTATTTGGCTTGGAGTTCAGCTTTAAACACTAGTAAACTATACAGGCATACCCCGCTTTGCGGACACTCACTTTACATACACTCGCGGGTATGGACATGCCCGCGAGTGTACGTACAGTGCCTCGCAAGTACGGACATTCCCGCGCCGCGCAGCCGCAGTATGACCTGGAGAGGCGGAGCTGCAGCCCGGAGTTGTGGGGGAAGAGGCAAAGAGTTGCAAGCAAGCCAGCCGAAGCATTGCCTGTCGGCCCAGAGGTGCCCGCCAGCCAGCCCAGCATTGCCTGTTGGCCCAGAGGTGCCCGCCAGCAAGCCCAGCATTGCTCAGAGGTGCCGCCAGCCCAGAGGCCCAGAGTTGCTCACCAGCCACAGTCTGCATAAACGTAAGAACTGTACAGTACTGTATAGCCCCCCTCTATTGGCCCTGATCCCCCCCACTACCAGTTATGCTTGTAAATGACTATTGCAATGCAGTGCATGAATTAAGAAGTGAAAAAAAGCATTGCTTCACTTTAAGTACATTTTCGTTTTACATACATGCTCTGGTCCCATTGTGTACTTAAAAGCGGGGTATGCCTGTAATATAAATGTGTAATTATAAAAGTGCAACATAAAATGTCTCCAGTTACCACCTTCACACATGAAATAAACCTCCTCAATTTACAAAGTCTTGGGGTTTCTGCTCCTATAATTAAACTTCAACTAAAAGACAAAATAAACTTCACTAAAACATAATAAACATGAAAGTGAATCCTTCACCACACAAATAGATCTGTTACCAGGAACAGAGGAACACTTTGTAGATTGTTTTTGCTTGATATCACATTTGAGACGGTTTGGGCCGCCTGATTTGCCCTCTCGCCTTGATGAATAAACAGGATCAATTTTCTGAGTGTAAAAGAGATGTCCGCGGCCCTGACCCAACAAAACCAGGGCAGCTGAAACCACAGATCTTATATCCACTCACAGGCAAAGGTCTGGAGAGCCGGGGCGATGGTATTTATCCTAGTACCAAGGAATGTCCTCAGTCATGTAAATAAGGGGCCAATTTGTAAAGGGGCAGATGGCCAGTTTGCTTCACATTTATTTGGATCAGCCATTCTCATTCTAAATCAGGGTTCTGTGGAACCATAGGGTTCCCCCAGAGGCGTCTAAGGCAGGGGTGTTGAACGACATCATTGTGGGCCACATCACCATTATGGTTGCCCTCAAAGGGCTGGTTCTGGTTGTATTTGTAGGACTAGATGTCCAGAGCCACCATCAGAAGTCAAGAGACCCCCACCCTCCTTACATCACAGTGCACCCTACCTTACCTTGTGCTGCTGGTGTTCTATCGAAAAATGCCTCCAATGGGTCTGCGCATGCGCAGTAGCAAGCGTCAATCCAGCTGATATGTTGATCAGCTAGCGTGATGTCAACACAGCGCATGCGCACATCAGTGGGGGCATTATCCGATGCAATGCAAACAGCGGAGGCAGAACGTACTTGGCAGATTCTGCCTCGCTGTTGCGGGGTGGGTTTTACCTGCATTGAACGCCGTGTTTTCTGTCTGTTGCACGGCGGGTTCAGTGTGATAAACGGTGTGTTTTAGCTGTGTTTAAGGGCGGGTTAAAACACACACAAATCCCACCCTTCAAGACACCCACAACCCGCCCGCGCCTTCACAACAGCACGGCCTGGTGGAGGCATTTCTTTCTCGTACATCACGGGACACAGAGCGACATAGTCATTACTAATGGGTTATATAGATACCTTCAGGTGCTGGCACTGGCAACTTCCAAAACCGGAAGTACCCTCCCCTATATAAGCCCCTCCCATCCGGGAGTACCTCAGTTTTTTGCCAGTGTCTAAGATGTTGGCCAAGAAGAAACATGTGTTTTTCACTGAGCTTGCGTACAGGTTCTTTTGGGCCTCAGTAAGCTATTCCGGATCCGACCAAAAAAGCTTCATAGCTAAACGGTCGGTACCCGGGCCTTGCAGAGAAGAGCAAGGTTTTGCCTGTAATGCTTCTCTTAGGAGAGCTGGACCCTGGGTTCCAGAGCTCTGGTCATACCCATGACCAAGATGTTTTCTGTGCAGGGTGCTATACAGGTCCAGGGGAGTGGAATCCTTGGGAACCCGGTCCCTGAAGGTTTAATTACAATGCCTGCCGTGATAGGTGAAGTTTGGGCTTCTGTGGCCAAACAGAGTCCTGCGGCGGGGAAAAGGTAAGTGGGGGCCCCTCAGGAACTTGGTTCTATTGAGGGGACCCCCAAGCCTAATATGTCTTTCTGCCTGTTACCTAACGGTATTCCCGCTAAATATTATGCATGCCTGTAACTACTAAAAAATGTAATAATTTTAATAGTGGTCAAGAAAAAAAAATATATATATATATATACTGCGGTACCTGTGTTAATCCACTAGAGGCCGCTGTGGAACGTTTCTTGTCATGTGGACTAGTTTCTTTTTATCAGAGCAAGTCCAGGCAGATGGTGAGTTCTCTTGTGGGAAACTGCTTCCTCTGCCATGTTGCAATGCTCGTCCATCCCCCGGCCTGCGGCAAAAGGGGCCCTGGCTCTTGTCCCTAGTTTCCCTTTTCAAAATTAGCGCCGAAGGCGCACGTGGCCGCGCGCGTGCGCGTGCACGCGCCTCTATATATAGAGGTGAGCCGGAAAAGGGGGCGGAGCTTGGGGGATGACGCGCTGTGCGCGCCGCAGCGCTTCTGCGCATGTGCGGGCGTCCCAGCATGTTAAAAACCACAATTATGTGTTGTGAGCTGGCTATGGAGTGCAGAGACAGAGCTGGCAACATTTTAAAAAGGCATACAGCAAGCGGTTGATGCAGGCATCCCCATAGAAAGGCACATTAGTAGACACCAACTGTTTTTATAGCAGCATTTGTGCTAGACTATTGTCAGTAAGTGGTGTATTTCGGCTGGAATACCTCAGCTTTGGGCTTAGGAATATGCCGTCTAAAAACTCCGGGACTAAAAATCCCAGGAAGCATAGGGGGTCTCCATCGGGCTCTGAGGATCTTGGGCATGCTTCGGCTGCACCAGTCTCCCCTGAAGAATCAGAGGTTAGTGACCGTAGAGCACCCTCAGGAGTACCTGGTACTGTGGCTGTCCTCAGTTCACCTGCTCCTGTGTATGTAACAGAGGAGGTTTTTTCCTCAGCTCTGGGAGGGCTGGAAGAGAGATTGTCAGCATTGATCGCTGCTTCCCTGTCACAGGAAAAAAGCGCTCGATCTCCGTCTCCTCCCTCAGAGTGCCTGTTAGCGGAGCAACAGTCCCATACAGGGATCGACCTACCTGAAGGGGATCAGGATGAGGGCGATTCTGTTGTAGAGGAATCAACAGTGGAAGAGCCATTCTCAGCATCACATGCTGAAAGGTTATGGGTTCAGTCTCTGACTAACATGGTCCGATCAGCATTTAAAATGCCCCTTGCGGAGCCATCATCCACTTCCGTCTCCTCGTTGGGGTCGCTAAAAGCTCCCCAGACTTTTTGTTCCTTTCCGATCCATCCTTTACTGGAAGGGCTCATTTACCAGGATTGGGAGCATCCTGATAAAATATTTACTCCTCCCAAGAGATTTCAAGTGGTCTATCCCATGGAGGATAAGTTCATCAAAAAATGGAGGGTCCCTACAGTGGACGCAGCCATCTCTTGTGTGAATAAATCACTGACATGTCCAGTGGATAATGTCCAAATGTTCAAGGACCCAATAGATAAAAAATTAGAGTCCTTATTAAAATCTGCTTTTGCTACAGCAGGATTGGTGACACAACCAGCAGTGGCAGCTATTGGGGTCTGCCAAGCAGTGAAGGATCAGTTGAAACAGGTCTTAAGGGACTTGCCAGATCAGCAGGCTCTGGCCCTAGCTGATCTACCTAGAGCCTTATGCTTTGCGTTGGACGCTATAAAGGATTCAATCCATCAGGCCTCCCGCCTTACGCTGTCTGTAGTACATATGCGCAGGCTTTTATGGCTCAGAAACTGGTCTGCTGAAGCTCCCTGTAAAAAGTTGCTGGTCAGCTTCCCATTTCATGGTGAACGCTTATTCGGGGAAGACCTGGACAAATATATCCAGAGAATTTCCAGCGGTAAAAGTACACTTTTGCCGGTTAAAAACAGAGTTAGAGGTCCCTCTTTTAAGGGGCCTGCTTCTCCAGTCCCTAGGACATCGGCTGTGAAACAGTTCCGACGGCCTCCCCGGTCAAATCCCGGAGGTAAAAATCAGGGACAATTGCAGGGTAACAAGAAGCCCTGGAGCAGGAGAGGTACAAAACCTCCCCCAAGGTCAAATGCATGAAGGGTTGCCCCCACCCAATCGGGTGGGGGGAAGACTTCAGTTGTTCACAGAGACCTGGCAGGACACGATCAGAGACAGATGGGTGCTCTCCGCAGTAAATCTGGGATACAAATTGGAGTTAAAAGACTCCCCTCCTTCCCACTTTATAAGGTCAAACGTGCCAAGGGATCCCCAGAAGAGAGGATCCCTCCTGTTGGCACTAGAACAATTATTGCTCCAAGCAGTAATTATAGAGGTTCCCCTGGAAGAATGGGGGTTCGGGTTTTACTCAAACCTCTTTACAGTCCCGAAGCCAAACGGGGACGTGAGGCCCATATTAAATCTAAAAGGGCTAAACAAATTCCTACATATCAGGACTTTCCGGATGGAGTCGATCCGATCGGTGGCCACTGCCCTACAAGGGGAGGAATGGTTAGCCTCGATCGACATCAAAGATGCTTATTTGCACATTCCCATCTTTCCAGCCCACCAAAAATTTCTACGCTTTGCGGTAGAAGGGCGCCATTTTCAGTTCAGAGCCTTACCCTTCGGTCTGGCCACAGCACCACGAGTGTTCACAAAAATTCTGGCCCCATTATTGGCCAATCTAAGAACACGAGGTGTAACGATAATGGCATATCTAGACGACTTGTTGCTGATAGACCACTCAGTGGAAAAGCTAGAAGTGGTTGTTCACGAGACAATCAAGTATCTGGAATATCACGGTTGGATTATCAACCGAGACAAGTCAGCCCTAAAACCAGTCAAAAGTCTGGAATACTTGGGGCTAAGGCTGGATTCAGACCAGAGAAAAAATTTCTTGCCTCAAGAAAAGGGGTCGTCTTTGAGAGATTTGATCCACTTAGTGGGTACAAAAAGACAGCCATCCATACGCCTGTGCATGAGGCTGCTGGGAAAAATGGTGGCATCATTCGAAGCAGTACCCTACGGTCAATTCCATTCAAGGAATTTGCAAAGGGCCATACTGTCAGCCTGGAACAAAAAAGTTCAGGCCCTAGACTTACCAATGTCCTTGTCCCCTTCCGTTCGCAAGAGCCTCCGCTGGTGGTTGGTTCCCCAGAATCTGGAAAGAGGGAAATCCTTCAGTCCGCTTTCTTGGAAGGTGGTCACTACAGATGCCAGCCTTATAGGCTGGGGAGCAGTACTGGAGCAATGGTCTCTCCAGGGCAGATGGTCGGATGCGGAAAAGGCCCTGCCCATCAATCTCTTAGAGATACGAGCAGCCCGGTATGCCCTAGTAGCATGGACATCCAAACTCCAAGGGTCCCCTGTCAGAATTCAATCAGACAATGCCACAGCAGTGGCATATATCAATCATCAGGGGGGCACCAGGAGTCGTGCAGCCCAGAGGGAAGTAAATTACATCCTGAAATGGGCAGAAAGATATGTCCCAGCCATATCTGCGGTATTCATTCCAGGAGTGGAGAATTGGAAGGCGGACTTTCTAAGTCGCCAACAATTATGCCCAGGGGAATGGTCCCTTCATCCCGAGGTTTTCCGGACAATATGTCAGCGGTGGGGAACACCGGATGTAGATCTGCTAGCATCCAGATTCAACGCAAAAGTGGACAGGTTTGTCTCTTGGACAAGGGATCCCCTAGCTTGCGGCTCGGATGCCCTAGTGTTCCCTTGGGATCAGTTCAAGCTGATATATGCGTTCCCACCGCCACAATTGTTACCTCGATTACTCCGCAGAATCAGGGTAGAAAAGAAACCAGTGATTCTGGTGGCTCCAGCGTGGCCCCGAAGAGCATGGTACGCGGAGATTGTAAAAATGTCTGTGGGAAGTCCTTGGACCCTCCCACATCGTCCGGACCTGCTTTCGCAAGGACCGATATACCACCCTTCCTTACCAGCCCTAGGTTTGACGGCCTGGCTATTGAAGCCCACATTCTAAAAAAGAGAGGGCTCTCTAATTCTGTGGTATCTACCATGATCAATGCCAGGAAGCCGGTATCCAGGCAGATCTACTATAGAATCTGGAAGGCGTACATCGCCTGTTGTGAGGCCAAGAAATGGCATCCACGTAAATACGTAATAGGTAGGATTCTGGACTTCCTACAATGGGCTGTAGATAGGAAGCTTGCCTTGAGTACTATCAAGGGTCAGATTTCGGCCTTGTCAATATTTTTTCAAAGGCCCTTGGCTTCGCATTCATTAGTCAAAGCCTTTATACAAGGAGTGATGCGTATTAGTCCTCCGGTTAATATTCCCATATGTCCATGGGATCTAAACTTGGTTCTGTCGGTTCTACAGAAACAACCATTTGAACCATTACAGCATATTTCTTTGGTTCTTCTCACCAGGAAATTGATTTTTCTAGTAGCCATTTGTTCGGCTAAAAGAGTGTCGGAATTAGCAGCTATGTCCTGTAAGGAGCCATATCTGGTTATCCATAAGGACAGAGTAGTGTTACGTCCTCACCCAGCCTTTCTTCCTAAGGTGGTATCGAGGTTTCATTTGAACCAAGATGTGGTTCTTCCTTCTTTTTTTCCCAAACCTACTTCGGTAGAGGAAAAGTTATTGCATTCTTTGGATGTAGTAAGAGCAGTTAAAGCTTATTTAAAAGCCACTGCTCAGATTCGCAGAACAGATACTTTGTTTATTCTGCCGGAAGGCCCCAGAAAGGGTCAGGCAGCATCAAAATCTACTTTAGCCAAGTGGATTCGACGGGTCATAATGCAAGCCTATGGCTTGAGAAGGAGACCGCCTCCGTTCAAAGTTAGAGCGCACTCCACGAGAGCAGTTGGAACTTCATGGGCAGTGCATCACCAGGCCTCTCTGGCTCAAATCTGTAAGGCCGCAACATGGTCTTCAGTACACACGTTTACTAGGTTCTACTAGGTGGACGTTAGAAGTCAGGAGGATGTCGCCTTTGGGCGCAGTGTGTTGCAGGCCGCAAAAGATCCTCATGTCTGATAGCGCTCAGCTTATGTATGGTTTATCCCCCCCCTCGTTGGGCATTGCTTTAGGACATCCCATTAGTAATGACTATGTCGCTCTGTGTCCCGTGATGTACGAGAAAGAAAATAGGATTTCTTTTTCGTACATCACGGGACACAGAGCGACTTAGTCATTACTAATGGGTTATATAGTTTACCTTCAGGTGTTGGCACTGGCCAATTCCAAACCGGAAGTACCCTCCCCTATATAAGCCCCTCCCACCCGGGAGCACCTCAGTTTTTTGCCAGTGTCTAAGGTGTTGGCCAAAGAGTAACATGTGTTTTCACTGGGCTTGCGTACAGGTTCTTTTGGGCCTTAGTAAGCTGTTCCGGATCCCACCAAAAAAGCTTCATAGCTAAACGGTCGGTACCCGGGCCTTGCAGCAGAAGAGCAAGGTTTTGCCTGTAATGCTTCTCTTAGGAGGGCTGGACCCTGGGATCCAGAGCTCTGGTCATACCCACGACCAAGACGCTGTCTGTGCAGGGTGCTATACAGGTCCAGGGGAGTGGAATCCTTGGGAACCCGGTCCCTGAAGGTTTAATTACAATGCCTGCCGTGATAGGTGAAGTTTGGACTTTTGTGGACCAAACAAAGTCCTGCGGCGGGGATCAGGTAAGTGGGGGCCCTCAGGAACTTGGTTCTATTGGGGGACCCCCAAGCCTAATTTGTCTTTCTGTCTGTTACCTAACGGTATTCCCGCTAAATATCTGTGTTTGCCTATAACTACTGAAAATGTAAAATTTTAATAGTAGTCAAGAAAAAAAAAAAAACAGGGACCGCGGTACCTGTGTTAAACCACTAGAGGCCGCTGTAGTCCATTTTTCTTGTAAATGTGGATCTTTGGTTTTCTCAACTCAAAAGATCCAGGCAGCTGGTAAGTTTCTCTGAGGGAATCCACTTCCTCTGCCCTGTTGCTGCGTTCATCCACCGCACAGGCCCTCCGGGGGCGCGCGCGCGGGCGCGTGCACGCGCCTCCTATGAAAAAAAGGGGCGGGGCGGGTGGATGACGCTCGATGCGCGCCGCGGCGCTTCTGCGCATGTGCGGGCGTCCCAGCATGGTTAAAAGACACAGTACAAGTGTCAGCTGCATGCAAACAGAGCTAGCAACAAACAGTGGCACACAGAGGCGGTTGATGCAGGCATCCCCATAGAAAGGCACTTTAGTGGACACCAGCTGGTATATAGCAGCACCTGTGTTAGACTATTACCAGCAAAAATTGGTGTATGACGACGGGAATACCTCAGCTTTGTGCTTAAAGGATATGTCGTCCAGACGCTCCGGAAATAAATCTTCCAGGAAGCCAAAGGGGTCTCCATCGGGCTCTGAGGATATTGGGCATGCTTGCACTGCACCAATCTCCCCTGAGAATGCAGAGGTCAGTAGCCGTAGAAACCCCGCAGGAATGCCTGGTGCTGCGGCTGTCCCCAGTCCACCTGCTCCTGTATATATAACAGAGGAGGTTTTATCCTCAACTCTGGGAGGATTGGAAGAGAGATTAACAGCATTGATCGCTGCTTCCCTGTCACAGGAAAAGCGCGTCCGATCTCCGTCTCCTCCTTCAGAGTGCCTGTTAGTGGAGGAACAGCCCCACACAGAGATCGACCTACCTGAAGGGGATCAGGATGAGGTTGATTCACTTATAGAGGAATCAACAGTGGAAGAACCTTTCTCAGCTTCTCAGGCTGAAAGATTATGGGTTCAGTCTCTGACTAACATGGTCCGATCAGCATTTAAAATGCCTCTGGCGGAACCACCATCCACTACGGTTTCCTCGCTGGGGTCGCTAAAAGCTCCCCAGGCGGTCTGTTCCTTCCCAATCCACCCTTTATTAGAAGGGCTTATTTACCAGGATTGGGAGCATCCTGATAAAATATTTGCTCCCCCCAAGAGATTTCCGGTGATCTATCCCATGGAGGATAAGTTCATAAGAAAATGGAGGGTCCCTATAGTGGACGCAGCCATCTCTTCTGTTAACAAATCACTGACATGTCCAGTAGATAATGTTCCAATGTTCAAAGACCCAATAGATAAAAAATTGGAGTCTTTACTAAAATCTGCTTTCTCTACAGCAAGTATGGTGACACAACCTGCGGTAGCAGCGATTGGAGTCTGCCAAGCAGTGAAAGATCAGTTGAAACAAGTCTTAAGGGACTTACCAGATCAGCAGGCTCATGCCCTAGCTGACCTGCCTAGAGCCTTGTGTTTTGCGGTGGACGCCATAAAGGATACAATCCAACAGGCCTCCCGCTTTACGCTGTCTATAGTACATATGCGTAGGCTTCTGTGGCTCAAAAACTGGTCTGCTGAAGCTCCCTGTAAAAAACTGCTGGTTAGCTTCCCATTTCATGGAGAACGCTTATTTGGAGAAGATCTGGACAAATATATCCAGAAAATTTCTGCCGGTAAAAGTTCACTCTTACCGGTTAAGAACAAGGGTAGAAGTCCTTCTTTTAAGAGGCCTACCTCTCCAGTCCCGGGCACATCGGCTGTGAAGCAGTTCCGACGGCCTCCGCGGTCAAATTCAGGGGGCAGAAATCAGGGACAATCACAGGGTAACAAGAAGCCCTGGATCAAGAGAGGTACAAAACCTCCCCCTAAGGCATGAAGTATTGCCCCCGCTCAATCGGGTGGGGGGAAGACTTCAGTTGTTCACAGAGACCTGGCGGGACACCATCAGAGACAGATGGGTGCTCTCCGCAGTAAGTCTGGGATACAAGCTGGAGTTAAAAGGCACTCCTCCTGCCCAATTTATGAGGTCAAACGTGCCAAGAGATCCCCAAAAGAGAGGATCCCTCCTTCTGGCACTAGAACAACTATTGCTCCAAGGGGTAATCATGAAGGTTCCCCTGGAAGAAAGCGGATTCGGGTTTTACTCGAACCTTTTCACAGTCCCCAAACCAAATGGGGACGTGAGGCCCATATTAAATCTAAAAGGGCTAAACAAGTTCCTAAATATCAGGACCTTTCGGATGGAGTCGATCCGATCAGTGGCCACCGCCCTACAAGGGCAGGAATGGCTAGCCTCGATCGACATAAGGGATGCTTATCTGCATATTCCCATCTTTCCGGCCCATCAGAAATTTCTACGCTTTGCAGTAGAAGGGCGCCATTTTCAGTTCAGAGCCTTACCTTTCGGTCTGGCCACAGCACCACGAGTGTTCACAAAAATTCTGGCCCCATTATTGGCCAATCTAAGAACACAGGGTGTAACGATAATGGCATATCTAGACGACCTGCTACTAATAGACCACTCAGTGGAAAAGCTGGAAGTAGCTATTCACAAGACAATCGAGTATCTGGAATATCACGGTTGGATTATCAACCGGGACAAGTCAGCTCTAAGACCAGTCAAAAGTCTGGAATACTTAGGGCTAAGGCTGGATTCAAATCAGAGAAAGATTTTCTTACCTCCAGAGAAGGTGTCGTCTTTAAGAAATTTGACCCACTTAGTGGGTACAAAAAGAAAACCATCCATACGTCTCTGCATGAGGCTGCTGGGAAAGATGGTGGCTTCATTCGAAGCGGTACCCTACGGTCAATTCCATTCAAGGAATTTGCAAAGGGCCATACTGTCAGCCTGGAACAAAAAAGTTCAGGCTTTAGACTTACCAATGTCCCTGTCCCCTTCCGTTCGCAAGAGCCTCCATTGGTGGTTGGTGCCCCAGAATCTGGAAAGAGGGAAACCCTTCAGTCCGGTTTCTTGGAAGGTGGTCACTACAGATGCCAGCCTCATCGGCTGGGGGGCAGTGCTGGAGCAATGGTCTCTCCAGGGCAGGTGGTCAGAAGCAGAAAAGGCCCTGCCCATCAATCTCTTAGAGATACGAGCAGCCCGGTATGCCCTAGTAGCATGGACATCCAAACTCCAGGGGTCCCCTGTCAGAATTCAATCAGACAATGCCACGGCAGTGGCATATATCAATCATCAGGGTGGCACCAAAAGTCGTGCAGCCCAGAAGGAAGCAAATTGCATCCTGGAGTGGGCAGAAAGATATGTCCCAGCCATATCTGCGGTTTTCATCCCAGGAGTGGAAAATTGGAGAGCGGACTTTCTAAGTCGCCAACAATTATGCCCGGGGGAATGGTCTCTTCACCCCGAGGTTTTCCAGGCAATATGCCAGCGGTGGGGAACACCGGATGTAGATCTGCTAGCATCCAGATTCAACGCAAAGGTGGACAGGTTTGTGTCTCGCACAAGGGATCCCCTAGCTTGCGGCTCGGATGCCCTAGTGTTCCCTTGGGATCGGTTCAAGCTGATATATGCATTCCCACCGCCACAATTGTTACCGCGATTACTCCGCAGAATCAGGGTAGAAAAGAAACCAGTGATTCTGGTGGCTCCAGCGTGGCCCCGAAGGGCATGGTACGCGGAGATGGTAAAAATGTCAGTGAGGAGTCCTTGGACCCTCCCACTTCGTCCGGACCTGCTGTCGCAAGGACCGATATACCACCCTTCCTTACCAGCCCTAGGTTTGACGGCCTGGCTATTGAAGCCCACATTCTGAAAAAGAGAGGGCTCTCTAATTCTGTGGTATCTACCATGATCAATGCCAGGAAACCGGTATCCAGGCAGATCTATTATAGGATCTGGAAAGCGTACATTACGTGGTGTGAGACCAAGAAATGGCATCCACGTAAGTACATGATAGGGAGGATTCTGGACTTCCTACAGTGGGCTGTAGATAGGAAGCTGGCCTTGAGTACTATCAAGGGTCAGATTTCGGCCTTGTCAATATTTTTTCAAAGGCCCTTGGCTTCGCATTCACTAGTCAAAGCCTTTATACAAGGAGTGATGCGTATTAGCCCTCCGGTTAGTATTCCCATATGTCCTTGGGACTTAAACCTGGTTCTGTCGGTTCTACAGAAACAACCGTTTGAACCATTACAACACATTTCCTTGGTTCTTCTCACCAGGAAATTGGTTTTCTTAGTAGCCATTTGTTCGGCTAAAAGAGTGTCGGAATTAGCAGCTATGTCCTGTAAGGAGCCATATCTGGTTGTCCATAAGGACAGAGTAGTATTACGTCCTCATCCAGCCTTTCTTCCTAAGGTGGTATCGAGGTTTCATTTGAACCAAGATGTGGTTCTTCCTTCTTTTTTCCCCAAACCTATCTCAGTAGAGGAAAAGTTATTACATTCTTTGGATGTGGTAAGAGCAGTTAAAGCTTATCTAAAAGCCACTGCTCAGATTCGCAGAACGGATTCTTTGTTTGTTCTGCCGGAAGGCCCCAGAAGGGGTCAGGCAGCATCAAAATCTACTTTAGCCAAGTGGATTCGACAGGTCATAATACAAGCCTATGGCTTGAGAAAGAGACCGCCTCCGTTCAAAGTTAGGGCGCACTCCACAAGAGCGGTTGGAACTTCATGGGCAGTGCATCACCAGGCCTCCCTGGCTCAAGTATGTAAGGCCGCAACATGGTCTTCGGTACACACGTTTACTAGATTCTATCAGGTAGACGTTAGAAGTCAGGAGGATGTCGCCTTTGGGCGCAGTGTGTTGCAGGCCGCAAAAGATCCTCATGCCTGATGGCGCCCAGCTTATGTACCCCCCCCCCCCTCATTTGGCATTGCTTTGGGACGTCCCATTAGTAATGACTAAGTCGCTCTGTGTCCCGTGATGTACGAAAAAGAAAAAGGGATTTTTATAACAGCTTACCTGTAAAATCCTTTTCTTGGAGTACATCACGGGACACAGAGCTCCCACCCCTCTTTTTGGGACACTTATTGCTTGGCTACAAAACTGAGGTGCTCCCGGGTGGGAGGGGCTTATATAGGGGAGGGTACTTCCGGTTTGGAATTGGCCAGTGCCAACACCTGAAGGTAAACTATATAACCCATTAGTAATGACTAAGTCGCTCTGTGTCCCGTGATGTACTCCAAGAAAAGGATTTTACAGGTAAGCTGTTATAAAAATCCCTTTTTTTATAACAGCTTACCTGTAAAATCCTTTTCTTGGAGTACATCACGGGACACAGAGCTCCCGCCCCTCTTTAGGGACACTTATTGCTTTGCTACAAAACTGAGGTGCTCCCGGATGGGAGGGGCTTATATAGGGGAGGGTACTTCCGGTTTTGGAAGTTGCCAGTGCCAGCACCTGAAGGTATCTATATAACCCATTAGTAATGACTATGTCGCTCTGTGTCCCGTGATGTACTCCAAGAAAAGGATTTTACAGGTAAGCTGTTATAAAAATCCTATTTTTTCGCCGGAGGGCACTATTTGATAGAACCCCAGGAAGAAGCTAGGGTGGAGCTGGGAAGCAGATAGTGCAGGGTCTGGAGAAGGACCAGAGGAGGGCAGGAGTCAGCTGCCAGAGTCTGCTGAATGCTGAGACCGGAGGGGCGGAGATGAGGTGGTGCTGTGGCTGCACAGAGAGGTGCAGGATCTGGAGGAGGATTTCTGTGCTCCTCTCTGTTGTCGACTGCTGAGACAAGGTGGAGGCAGAGATGAGAAGGGTGCTGCAGCTGCAGGAGAGGTACGAGGGCCACATGAAATGACGGGAGGGCCGGATTCGGCCCACGGGCCTTGTGTTTGACACATGTGGTCTAAAGCCTCGTACACACGGCCGGTTTTCTCGTCAAGAAATGACAAGAAAACTGCCGGGAGAGCTTTCTTGACGAGAAAACCGGCCGTGTGTACGAGGCTAGGAAAGGAAAAACGTACCGCTCAAAAGCTTGAGAATTCACCAAATAGCTGCTTCCGCCCGGTCACTCACACAGGTGCTGGCTCTGCACTGATGCATGGGAGAAAAAGAAACCCTGGACTGCCGCACTCTGTATAGACAGTTATTTATTCCAAAATTTCAGGTAAAAAATCCAAATTCAAAATAAATCCATAAATCCAAAACAACAAATGCAGATAGTGTGCATGCAGGGAAGGGTGGCTAACGCGTTTCACGTCACAAATTGACGCTTACTCATAGCTGTGTGTGTACGAGGCTTTCAGGTTTCTCGTCAAGAAAACTGGCCAGAATCTCGACGAGAAAAATAGAGAACCTGCTCTCTATTTTCTCGTCAAGATTCTCGTCGGCCTGTTTCCCGACGAGAAACCCGACAGTGTGTACGCTTGCCTGTCGCCGTGGAAACCCGCGCATGCTCGAAATGACTTTGATGCATGCGCGGTAGCTTCCTAGGCATAGGTAGGGTGTAGCAAGATGGCGGCGGCAGCGGCATCGAATGTGACGAGCGCACGCTCGGCGTAGTCGATGACATCACCGCGTTCGTTCCATTCAAAAGAACGGCGGTTCTTTTGAATCGAGCGTGTGTACACTCGGCCGGGACAAGATTCTTTTCAAGAATCTCGTCAGGAAAAAACGACGTGTTTTTTCCTGACGAGATTCTCGGTCGTGTGTACGAGGCTTAAGTGTTTCCTTGAGCTGTGGTTGCTTGGCCTCCCAGCCGCTGGCAGACAGGAGGGAGATCTCATGACCAGACAGGAGCAGGCTGAGAATAGGTAAGTATCTACATTTTTGTGCGCAGGTTAGTCGGCAAAGATGTTAGGAGGGGGGGTAGGGGACATATTTTAAGACTAGTTAGGTTGGAGATGGAATTCTACTTTAAACTCCTTTAAAACTGAAACAACTTGTATGAAAGTTTTTAACACCTAAAAAGACTTATTGCTGTGAGAATGAGTCTATTAACAATTCTCTTACTGGACATAAACCGCACACAGCAGCACGATAATACAGAAAGGGCACTTACAATACGCACTTTCCAAGGGGAGCAGTAAGAAAATACAATCCAGTCAACTGCTACATTTTCGTCCGTGCCTCATTTTTGTTACCTTTCAAATCTAAGAAATTGTTTCCCATATACATGAATGGCGAGCTCGGTGTCTTCTCTTTCTGCTTCATAAACAACAATATTGATTATTTCCCTCTGCCCCCTTTATGATCAATAGTGTGCTAGACTTGAGAACAAGGCCGGGAATTAAACATTGGTCTGCCAAAAGAATGCCCGGTCTCCGATGATTGCGGAATGGGAGATCGTTAATTTTTCTGTACAATTCTTTCTGTAAAACAATGGAATGCTTGCATTAACAAAAATAAAGGCGTCTATCCAGAACCGTAATTTCAGTATTAGGTAGATGCTAGAGAATGAAATCATCTAACGTTTCCTATATCTCTTGGGGACCCTTGTGGTGAGATGAATTTCAATTTCCAGGTCTGTACATCTCTGCTGAGGGATGAAGGAACCTTGTGCCTTGCTGGGATTTCCACCTCAGCTATAGAATTCCAAGGATGGATATTTTACATAGTTACAATGATCCAGCTTGGATGTAACTACTGTATGTATATATTATACCTGTGGAATCCCTCTAGAACAGGGGTGTCCAAACTTTCTAAACAAAGGGCCAGTTTACTGTCCTTCAGACTTCAAGGGGGCTGGACTGTGGCCAGTGGGAGTAGAAAATGCCCCATTGGTATTATTTAGAGAGGGGGGGGTATTGCCCCATTGTTGGTATCATGGTAAGAAATAGTGTCCCATCACTGGTATTAGTGGGAGGATTAGTGCCCCATCATTGGTGTCAGTGGGGGGAATAATGCCCCATCATTGGTGTCAGAGGGAGGAATAATGCCCCATCATTGGTGTCAGTGGGGGGGAATAGTGCTCCTTAATTAGTGTCAGTGTGAGGAATAATGCCCCATCATTGGTGTCAGTGGGAGGAATAGTGCCTCATCATTAGTATTGTTGGGAGGAATAGTGTCCCATCTTCGATATTAGTGGAATCAATAGAGCCCAATCATTGGTGTCAGTGAGAGGAACAGTGCCCCACCACTAGCAATAGTGGGTGGAATAGTGCCCCATCATTGGTGTCAATGGGAGGAATAGTGCCCCATCATTGGTGTCAATGGGAGGAATAGTGCCCCATAATTGGTGTCAGTGGGAGGAATAGTGTCCCATCTTTGATATTAGTGGAATCAATAGAACCCAATCATTGGTGTCAATGGGAGGAATAGTGCCCCATCCTTGGTGTCAGTGGGAGGAATAGTGCCCCATCCTTGGTGTCAGTGGGAGGAATAATGCTCCATCATTGGTGTCAGTGGGAGGAAGAGTACCCCATCATTGGTGTCAGAGTGAGGAATAGTGCCCCATCATTGGTGTCAGTGGGAGGAAGAGTACCCCATCATTGATATTGGTGGCAGGAATCGTGTCCAATAATTACAGTGAAAGGAATAGTGCCCTGATGTTGGTATCAGTGACAGGAATAATGAACCATCATTTGTGTCAGAGGGAGAAATAGTGCCCCAAAAGAAAGCCATAAAAAGCATTACACAGAGCAGTAAGAGCCCACTCACACAGGGGCGGCACGACTCGTGCCGCGACTGTGCTGGGCGATCTGCAGACGACTTCAAAGGAGACTTCCAAAATGACTTCTGTATTGAAGTCAATGGAAGTCGCCTTGAAGTCGTCTTGAAGTCGTACAGGAACCTTTTTCTAAGTCGGAGCGACTTCAGACGCTCCTATTAGAACGGTTCCATTGTACAGAATGGGACGCGACTCGTCAGGCGGCTGAGACGCCTGACGAGTCGCTCCTGTGTGAATGGGGTCTAAGTGTGACATGTTTATTTTTATTATTATATATATAATTTTTTTTTTAAGTAACCTTTAATTTCGCTTTAACAAAAAACTCACTCTTTTTCATGCAAAAAGTAATATAACATTTATATATATATACATATAAATAAATAGATACAGTGGCGGCCCATCCATAATCCATGCATCCGGCCCCTAACCCCTAATCTATATGCAAAGCACCGGACGCACGGATTCCAATGTTTTTTTTTTTTTTTTTTAGAAGCACGTGATTAGATCCAGAAGCTTTAATTGGCTTCAAAAAAGGGTGGGCTCGGGGCGCAGAGCACTGCGCCCTGGGCCCACCCAGTTGTGTGACAATAGCGAATTAATATTCGGTATTGTCTTCCTGATTCTCCTCCTGGCCAATCAGGAAGCAGGTCCTGAGACCCTATTGGCTGAGGGGAGAAGAGATCGTATTGGCCACCGAGGAGGAGGAGAATATGCAGGGGAAGCCGCTGTGAAGCCGAGGAGGAGGAGACGCAGGGGAAGCCGCTGTGAAGCCGAGGAGGAGGAGACGCAGGGTGAAGCCGACGAGGAGGAAGTGATGCCCGTGACCTAGATGGGGTAAATGCGGGGCTGGTAGGCTGATGATGATGGTGCTACTGACCAACCTACTGACCGGGGAGCGGGTGTTGGGCGGTTTTGCCCCCACGCAAAAAATGGAGCACCAGCTGCCACTGGATAGATAGATAAAACAGATAGGTAGGTACTTCTGATGAGGTAGTGAGTTGTTTACTGCTCAAATTACCAAAACTGCTTTACGTGGGGTCCATATGTGTATACCTATAGAGCAGTGGTCCCCAAACTGTGGCCCTGGGGCCGGATGCGGCCCTTTGCTTGCTTTTAACTGGCCCTTGGGGCACTATTACTTCCACTTATACAAGACACTATTATGCCATCTGAAACCAACAATGGGGCACCATTTCTTCCACTGACACCAATAATAGGGCACTATTCCTCTCTATGATACCAACGATGGGGCATTATTACTCCCCCTAATACCAAATATTTTATTATTTTCCTCCCACTGGCCACAGTCCGGCCCTCTTAAAGTCTGAAGAACAATAAACCGGCCCTTTGTTTGGAAAGTTTGGAGACCCCTGCTATAGAGGAAAGAATCAAGTGACCGTGAGATCCTTTCAAGACAAAATGGAACTCTTCCAAAAATATTGATATATACTGCATATATACATTATATATTCCTTTAAAAAGAGGGAGGCCTTAATATTTCAACATATCCATGTGCCTAGAGGTGACAGAATTTGCTCTCTGTATAAAGGGAATACTGCATCTCTGATCTCTTTCTGCTAATGTCATTTTCAACATTCCTTTTGAAAAGCTGCTGTGGTGGTATTTGGGTGGAATAAGTAAGAGAAGCAGATAAAAGAATTTACAAGTCATTGTGATAAAATTAATGTGCTTAAAGCCCATTAGAAGAAAGTTAATTAAAAATTGAATGGCGCAAGAGATAGGAGGAAAAAAAAAGAATGAGTGTGTCTAATTAGTCCAGCAGAACAGCTTGTACAGTGAGTGTGGCTGCCATTCATCTGCAGCCTGACTTGGTAGCAGTCCTATTAGTGGAGACAATGAGCCATCTCTCTATAGGCTGCTATTGTGTTTATCTAGACTGAAAATGATGAGCCTCAGAGATAGTGTGTTTGTCATCTTCTCGTCATTTATACTGTCACCTGCAGGCCAGAGGTGAGATAATTAATGCACAATGCAAACCGCACAATGGATCTCGTTTGTATAATGCAAAGTAAATGTCTGTCTTGCCAGATGCCCGCTCTTGTGTGTGAACCTAATCTAGAAAAATGACAGCTAGAATTTGCCTTGTCTGCTATAACCAACACAGACAAAGCCCACTTGCTTTCATTAAATAAGATCCATTAGGCCAGTGATTCTCAACCTTTCTAGTGCCGTGACCCCTTGATAAAATTTCCCAAGTTGTGGGGACCCCTAACAGTAAAATTATTTTTGTAGCATGGGTTGTCAGCACCCAAGGCAATGCAAGTATTTTGCGCCTCTAACTCATGGACATTTAGCGCTCCCCGAGTCCCTTCCACTCGTACAGTATTAAAACCTATTATGGTACATTTTAGGATGTACCATTTTCTCTTTGTTCTCATTGCTTACCCTTTTATCTCCCTCTATCCTAATTTCTTGTCCCCCCCCCCCCCCCCATCCCTCTCGCTAGCCATCTTTCTTGTTCTTTCTCTTATTCTTTATCTCCCTTTTTCTTTGTTCCTCCCCCTTTTTTCCTCTCCCTTCCATGTATTCTCTATTTTCCTTCTCTTACTCCTTGGTGGGGGGGGGGGCGATTGGGATTAGTGGCAGCGCTGGCAGGGAGTTGGGATGAGTGGCAGTGCTGGCGGGGAGTTGGGATGAGTGGCAGTGCTGGCGGGGAGTTGGGATGAGTGGCAGTGCTGGCGGGGAGTTGGGATGAGTGGCAGTGCTGGCGGGGAGTTGGGATGAGTGGCAGTGCTGGTGGGGGGTATGGGTTCAGTGGCAGTGCTGGGGGGAGTTCTGATCAGCCAACTTAGGAGTTCTTCATCAAGGTCATCTGCTAATCTGAGAACTGTAGAGGGGACTTTTAATGGCAACTCTCATCACAGCCTAGTAGTGTTACTCACTGTGTCTCCAGCTATGTGGTGTCTCACAGCAGTGACACCTATGCCAAAATCAGGAGATAGGGTCTCCTCCCACTCCTCCCACTTCACATTCCTCACCTGTTAGCTGACCTCTTGTCTCTCCCCCACCCATGCCGTGAACTGAATGGGCAGCTGCGAAGAGGCAGAGTGGGCAGGCGCAGGCTACAGGAACAGCCCAGCTGGGCGGCCACAGGCTCCAGGGACAGCCCTGCTGGGCGGCTGCGAAAAGGCTGGGAGAGCGGTGCAGGCTTTAGGAACAGCCCAGGATACGGTGACCCCTGGCAAATTGTAATTCGACCCCCAAGGGGGTCCCGACCCTCAGGTTGAGAACCACTGCATTAGGCCAACTTCACCCTAAACTAATATTTTAGTTCTGGGTGGACATTGTCAGATTGAATTACCAGCTAAATCAGACTCCAGTGAAAAGATATTTTCAGCAGCAGTTTCTACCGCCCACCAAGCCATAATAAGGTGTCATTTTCTTGTCTGTATTTCCCAATTGTTCGTTTATTCTACATTATAGAGAATTCATCAAGGAGGCCTGACATCATCTTCTGGTTTTCCTATGTTCCTGGTAAACTGGGAGGCTACTGGGGAAGATATCCCATCACTGGAGTTCAGTGATTGAAACTGAATTATCAACCGATTGTAAATGTGCAATGTTTTGCTTTTTAACCACTTGCTCACTGGGCACATTCCCCTTCCTGCCCAGGCGAAATTTCAGCTTTCGGCACTGCGTCGCTTTAACTGACAATTGCGCAGTCGTGCGACGTGGCTCCCAAACAAAATTGACGTCCTTTTTTTCCACACAAATAGAGATTTCTTTTGGTGGTATTTGATCACCTCTGCGGTTTTAATTTTTTGCGCTATAAACAAAAAAAGAGCGACAATTTTAAAAAAAACACAATCTTTTTTACTTTTTGCTATAATAAATATCCCAATTTAAAAAAAAAAAAAACATTTTTTTTTCTCAGTTTAGGCCGATATGTATTCTTCTACATATTTTTGGTAAAAAAAAAATCGCAATAAGCGTATAGTGACTGGTTTGCGCAAAAGTTATAGCGCCTACAAAATAGGGGATAGAATTATGTTTTTTTTTTTTATTATTTCCTTTTTACTAGTAATGTCGGCGATCTGCGATTTTTATTGTGACTGCGACATTATGGCGGACACATCGGATACTTTTGACACATTTTTGGGACCATTCACATTTATACAGCGATTAGTGCTATAAATATGCACTGATTACTGTATAAATGTGACTGGCAGGGAAGGGGTTAACACTAGGGGCGAGGAAGGGGTTAAATGTGTTCCCTAGGAGTGATTGTTACTGTGGGGGTAGGAGACTGACTAAGGGAGGTGACCGATCTGTGTCCCTATGTCCCTGACAGGACGTGGATCTCTCCGCCAGGCACGCGCATCGGCATCTTAGTGACGTGCCGGGCACGCGCGCGGCCCCCAGTGGCTGGAGGAACCAAGGCCGTCTATTGACAGCCTCCCGGATTTCTAGAGCCACCTTGTGGCCGCCATTCGTCTATGGCCCGGGCTCCAACTAGTTAAGGCTTCTTGCATACTGCAGCTTGAAAAAGCTCAGTACAGCTTCTTTTTTTTTTTACTGAGCTAAAATACAACCCATTAATTGTAATGTGCCTGTGCACACAAGTGCGTAAACAAGCGTCGTGCATTCTTCAGTCCAACAATTTTTAGAAAAATAAACTTCTTTGGTCAGTAATTTACGCCTCATGCACAGAAATGCACACATACGCGTGAAGGCACACAAATGCGTGAAAATTTTCATATTTTGCAGAACGAGAACGCGAGAATACGTTTTTGCACATTTGTGCGAAAATGCGTGTGTGCGCGTGAAAATGAGCGAACGCATACACGCAAAAATGCACGTAAATATGCACAAATACATACAGAAAAAAAACTTTAAAAAAGTACATGCTCAAACAGGAGTATCATGTGCAAGAGGCCTAAATAACAAACATGTTATACTGTGTAATGGTTTTGCACAGAGAAGCTCGATCCTCCTCTTCTCAGGTTTCCCGTTGGTGCTCCTGGCTCCCTCTGCCTTCCGAGTGCCCTTATAGAAAGCCACTTGCTATAGGGGCACTTATGCAGGCTCGATCCTGAACCGCACTGTGTAAGTCTATAGACACCCCCTACTCTCTCCTCACAGGCTGTGATTGACAGCAGCAGGAGCCGATGGCTCTCGCTGCTGCATCTGAGTCCTGTGAGGCTGGAGAGAGAGAGCAGTGCTGGATCGAGATCAGGCTCAGGTAAGTACTTGTACAGAGAGGAGCTGGTCACAGAAGGTTTATTACCTTAATGCATAGATTGCATTAAAGCGGAGTTCCACCCAAGTGGAACTTCCGCTTTAAGGACTCCTGACCCCCTGACATGCCACATTTGGTATGTAATTTATTTTAAGGGGGGGGGGGTACCTAGTTTTGACAGGTACCCAACTCCCACTTCCGCTTGGCCCACCTAGGCGACTCGAGCGGAAGTTCTCCTCTCCCCCTCCCTCCCTGAAATCTTCTGGGACACGTCACAGGTCCCAGAAGGCGGTCATTTCAGGAGGCGCAGCGCGACTTGTGCATGCTCAATGCGCACCTGGCTGTGAAGCCGCAAGCTGTCACAACCGGGTGCCCATACTAGTGATGCCGGCTGTGGGGAGAAGAGGGGGAGAAAACCGAGGCTTTGGCCGGCCGCATCACTGGATAAAAGAGGTAGGCGCGTTTCGTGCAAATGTTAGCGCTTAGTCATTACCAATGGCATTTATTTATTTATTTTAAATATTTTTTTATCTAATTACATTTGTCCAGCTTGGATCAATGTGACTATGAATATACCTATGGGATCCCTGTCTAGAAGCTGAAATTCGCTGTAGTAGACACTGCTATTACAGTGATCTCCACTAGACTCCAGGTCCAGTGCCAAGCGGCTGACCCACTGATACTCACTTCTCTAACAATCACCATTATCCCTTGCACTATCTCAGCTGGCATCAATACCCAGTGACGTCCTCCCATGCTGCAGTGCTTGGACCTAGTTGCCGATCATTAGATCCAATTACTGTCACATGATGGAGGAGGTGTGATCACCATTCCTTCCAGATTCTGATGGCAGGAGGTATGGGGTATTTTGATTGCAGCTGTGATAGAGGAAAGAGCAATGGGGAAGTGCTGGGTAGGAAAGCATAGAGGGTTTTACACCAACATTTTCACATTCCCACGAATGAGCAAAAATAAGTGTCTCTTTAAAGTGAACCTGTGCCCAGGCTATGCACAGCAAAGAATTGAGATATTCTGAACGAACATTTTAAAGCGGTAGTAAACCTTGTAATTCTTATGCTTTGTTTTAGCTCTGACATTTCATGTCAGAAAACTGTACACTGACTGTAACACACATACTGTATGTTGTATTGGAATAAGGAAAGAAAGTGAAAGAAAGGAAGGAAAAGAAGAAGAGAAAGGAAGGAAAAGAAGAAAAGAAAGGCTAGACAAGGAAAGTGAAGGAAAAAAAAGGAAGTAATGCACACGATCGGAATTTCCGATGAAAAAAGTCAGACGGAGTTTTTTCATCGGAAATTCCGACCATGTGTGGGCCCCATCAGGCTTTTTTCCGTTGGAGTTTAGAAATAGAACATGTTTTATTTTTTTCTGATGGAAAAACATCCTTTGGGAAATTCCGATCGTCTGTGTGGAACTCCGTCTGAGAAAAATCCACGTCACTGCGTTTTGGACTGTCGGAATTTTGCCTGACAGTGTGTATGCAAGACTGATGGAAGACAGCTTGGAACGGAATTCCGACGGAAAATTCCATCGGATTTTATCCCATCGGAAATTCCGATCGTGTGTACAGGGCATTATATGTGCAATGTTTAAATACAAATATCCTGGAAATTCCTTGCTCAACTGTGAATCCTTTGGCAAACCGCCTGCGATCATGACACAAACTGTTCTCCAATTTTCTAAATGCAGCATTACGGTATCCTCAGTAGGCCTGCCATAGCCCTAAGCCCATCACCGCTCATCTTGAAATTAATATTGAGATGATCAAGGAGGCAGCATTGTGTTCTCAGTGTTTTTTTATATCCTTGTTAAACGCTTAATTGGTGTCAGTTTGGCTCAGAATGGCAGTTTACCAGCACTTTTACTGAGTAAATGAGCAGACGACCCCTAGCTCTCGCAGCCATTAGGAAGGGCCTAGTGAGCAGATACACTTACTGATGCATATTAATGCTGCATGCTCCCTGGGCTATCTTGCATGACTGAAACTGGCGCAAGGGTCATGGTTGGGCCAAGGGGTATGAAAAGTGCAATTTCCAAAACAAAGCATTCACCATGTTTTTACTTTCCTATGGATCAACTGTGTATAGGATGCTGTATGTGGAGGTATTCTATTTATTTATTTTTCTTCTATTAGTTGAGCTAGATGAACTATGTAATCATTTTTATATAAAATAAACAAACTTCAGGCAGTGCTTACACTAAACACAAATTGAATAACGTATCAAATAAAACTCTGTCATAAACAATTTAGCTTTTGTTGGCAACAATGATGCACCATTGTGAAGAGAAATAAAAGCAATAACACTCACAGCTCACCAGCTTCAATGAGCCTAGAGCCTCTTGGGACTTGTACTTCCACAACAGCTGGAGTGCTGAGGTTGTCTACCTGCGCTGTAGAGAGTCTCGTCCCTGTGGGGGCGGTAGATGTATACCGGAATGCTGCAAGGAGGGAATAAGAGCACTAGATCACCATCAGGGTCCTGGCTGTGGACACTAGTACCACCAGAGGAAGAAAAAAAAAGAAAAAAAAAGAGTGCTTTAGCTAAACTGGTGATGTCACCTGCGACCTAATCTGACACATTTTGATTGGTAGAAGCAGGGCCAGGGCAAGGAGTGGGCAGGAGGGGCGGCTTCTATGGGCACTGTGGTATCATGTGAGGTGGGGCTCCACAAGGAGATTTGGGGGGGTATTTTTGTTGGAAGGGGGAGTTTTGGGGGGGGGGGATGTAAGGGAGTAAGTATTGTTCTAGGAGAGGAGGGAAATTTGAGGGGGAGTGCTGAGAGTGGTGATTTAGGGAGCTTTGTGTTGGGAGGGAGGAAGAAGATTTGAGCTAAGAGGGGGGATTTGGGGGGGGGGTTGTGCTGAGAGGGGGGAATTTGAAGAGGGGGGAGAAGATGTGTAGTAGAAAGGGGGAAATTTTAGGGGTAGGGGGATTTGTGCTAGGAGGGGTGAATTTTTTTGTGGGGGAGGGAGCATTTGAGCTGGGGGAGATTTGGAGGATGTGTGGGGGATTTCAGCAAGGGGACAGATTTCTACTTAGAGGAGGGGGAATTTATGCTTAGGAGTAAGAATGCAGATTAGTGCTCAGTGTTTTTGTGGGGGGGGGGGGTTTGCTGCCACATAGTTGCTCATACATCTTGGGGGGTGGCACAGTTCGGCATGCTCTCCCTGGGCTCTAGATGACTTTGTCTCGGCACTGGGTGTAAGCTAAACTTTATCATTGAAGACTGATTACTCGCAACTGCCTGTATCATTAGGATGAGCCTGTCATGGATATGCATTAATGTCTGTCTGCCATCTTACCTTCCTCCTCATGTGTTCATCTAGAGACCAGACCTCCTTCACCTGGCTTCCTTTATAATCTCCTCCCAGCCTGACTCCACCCCAGGCCCTATCACTGAACACTATATTAACCTGTGCACTGCAAGCCTGCTTTGCTGATCAACGTGTTTGTTAGGCATTGTGTGTTTGGGTTCCTGCCTGCCGTGTGCTACGTCTGTCTCTCTGTTACGTTATTGGCTTGTCCCCGACCATCCCTGTCTGCTCGTGACCCTTGACCTTCGGCTCGTTCTTCGTTATCCTTGTCTGCTTGTGGCCCCTGACCTTCGGCTTGTTATTCGGTTCTCTCTATCGTGTGCTGCTGCTTCCCCTTATCCTACGGGGCGTGAGCTAGGAAACTCCAGGGGCCGCGACCTGGTCCCAGCCTGCAGCGTAACATCCTCACCACTAGAGGCCCTGGAGAAGACCAGCTGGGTCTTAGACTCCGCGCCCTGGGGAATCTTGGCTCTCGCTTCCGTTGGGATCCCGGTTGTGCTCCTCTGGTCCCGCTTTCCACAACCACCCAGTTTCCTATCCACAGAAGCCAGCCATAGGGTTCACTACCTCGCGGTGCACTCCTGTCCCCCTACGGTGTGCATCTGTCACCTGGCCACAGGTGACCCTGACAGAGCCATTGTGTCTATGCAGCCACTGGGTCCTAAAAGACTTCAATAGGCTGCCTGCCTGCAGCACCTGGAGGTTACTGTTGTGGAAAATTTTATAAAGATGTATTTAATATGTATTGTCATAGTGTCACCCAGTGTTAGTTCTCCCGCAACCCGCTCTAAAGAGCTGACTGGGGCGGACTGACGCTGGTTGAGATAAACTTCCTGATTTGGAGAAGGGTGTTTGCGGAGTGAGGCCTCTCTGCAAACGCATTATCGGTTTAGTGGATGTGTGCTCTTTTCGCCTCTGTGTCTGATCAACATTGAGGTGGTGACGTGCGTGAGCATGCACCTGCGGATAAGCACCCCTCATCAGGTACTGTGTTCATTGGTTATTGTGTTATTATTGTATTGAATTGTGTTGTTATTGTATTGTATCCTTTAGCTGTATTTCTTGTGTTGTCAACTCCTTACATGGACATTTCCTGTGTGGTGGGGACATCCTGTGATGTCCCCTCCCACGGAGGAGGTGATTGGCTGCTGCAGCCATCACTTCCTGTTTGTGATAATAAAAGGACCCTGTGAGGGCGTCGGCAGCTAGTGATGCTGTGATGCCGAGATGAGAACATAGCAGTGTGGTGATGCTTCTTGATTTGAATGAATGGGAATCGAATGGAAGGTGAGTGAATTTTAGCTTAAGATGCATTATTACATTAAGACGAAGTGTGCTTATTTAGCACAAGGCAAAATGGCTGTGTGCTCTGCATACAACCTATTTTGCCATGACATTAAAGACGCCAGAAAAAAACAGCCCGGTCACACTGTACTGCCCTCTTCGCCCATGTAAACGAGGCCTTACATTCACTGAATATTACATGCAGCCCTTTGGTTATGTCAGGGGCAGCACTTAAAGCTGACCTTCAGTCCTTTCTTCATCTTTCCATCTATTAAATCTTCTGCCCTTGTTGTTGTTTTAACTTTGGATAGTAAAACATTTTTATTCTACCAGTAAATACCTTATACAGCCCACTTCCTGTTTCTTGTCTGGTCATTATCTTAGGCTTATGAGATCATGCACAGCTCTCTCTCTCACTCTCCTAAGAGTTTGCCAGGAATGGGGGGGGGGTCAGTCATAAGAGGGCCAATGAGTGCTGCAGAGCTGGATGTGTGTCTGTGTAAATCCAGGAAGTGAACAGGCAGCAACTTCAGCTGCCCACAGTTAGGCCCCTTTCACACTCAGGCGCTTTGCAGGAGCTATTGCGCCAAAAATAGCGCCTGCAATGTGCCCCAAAAAAGCCGCTCAATTGTATCCAGTGTGAAAGCCCGAGGGCTTTCAAACAGGAGCATTCTGCTTGCAGGAGGGTAAAAAAACTCCTGCAAGCCGCATCTTTGAGGCGCGTTAGGAGCGGTAAAAATACCGCTCCTATAGCGCCCCTGCCCATTGAAATCAATGGGGTAGCGCCTCCAAAACGCTCGCAAAACGCTGCAAAGAGGCGTTATTGCAGGCGTTTTTAACCCTTTTTCGGCCGCTAGCGGGGGTTAAAATCCCCCCGCTAGCACCCGCAAATTGCGGCAAAAAATACGGTATAGCGGCGCTAAAAATAGCGCCGCTATACCGCCAGCGCATCCAGCGCTTCAGTGTGAAAGTAGCCTTAAAATGGCTACAGCCAGACTCAGTGGAGGGAGATTTCTGCAGCATATTTGGCAAGTACAGAATCACAGTATATATAAAATAATATGCAAAGTGGTTGGAGGGAAGCTTCGAAATGACAAACATGTTTTAATAACAAATTATGCAAGCAGATTGCAGTTCCTCTTTAAGGTCCTCCCAATTAGGTAAGTTTCCCACCCCTGCACTAACCGTCCCCTGCCTTATCCACAAGGAAATAAAAAGACCTTAGAGAGGGGGAAAAGAAAAGTAACAGTCATCTTTTGTACTGTCCCGTACTGTGACTAAACATTTTCTCTGCTTGCAGCACGCTGCCAAGGTGTCACTTGTATTAGAGAAGTAGCAGCAGTCTGTCTCCAGCTGCTTCAGTTTAGATCAGCATCTAATGGATTTAGGAAGCAATCAATAGCTTTGAGGACACAGGAGCTATACACATAAATTATTTATAGCTGGGAAGGGGTCAGATGAGGATTGTACCATAAGCATTCCATACAGATGAGTCTCTATATTATATGTAGTGTGCATAGCATATAACTCATACCTCATGTGATGCTGATAATTGTGATATTTGGAGAATATTTGTCTAGGACAGTGTTTCTCAACCTTTTTCTTTTCAGACAAGGCCCCCTTTAAATTTCAGCACAATCTCGAGGCACTCCATTCTAAAATGTTAAAAACGAAAGTAATAGTTTTACATAATGCGGCAGCATTCACACATGTAGGACACCCAACGTGATTTTTTTTCTTCCAGAGCAAATACACCTTTGCACACTGGTACTGACTAGTATGCCAATGTTTCTCATCTCTCTCAGTTTCTCTCCCTCACTCAGCTAATGTGACCCCAGTGCTGACAGGCAGAGGGAGGGGCAAATAAGGATGCTGTTCAGTCACCCAACGTCCTGCTTATCGACCGATGATGTCATTAGTTGATAAAGGGGGACATTGGGTGCTGGTGTTCCGTCAGATATGGTGACCCGTCATAATTGGTAACGGAAGTGACGTTTTGTCCCCGCCATCTTGCTACACCTCACACTCTACCATAGTAAAGATTAGTGGTGCAACGGATTGGTGACGATATGTGATCCGAACGGGTCTCCCTGTTCGGATCGGCACACCACGTGATCCGCGGAGCGCTCCGCTGCCTCGGACTTAGGAAAGGCTGCAGCTTCGGCCTAGTTCCGGAGCGGCGGCCATCTTGGTACACCCGGCGGCGGCGGCTGCCTAGGTGCGCGCTGACGTCATCACCCCTCACTGCTCGTGGATCTGATCTGGCCGGCTTAATTTCTGTGGGAGAGATGGTGGATATTACAGTGAGTGGGGGAGATGTCTATTACAGTGGGAGAGATTGTGGATATTACAGTGAGTGGGGGAGATGTCTATTACAGTGGGAGAGATTGTGGATATTACAGCGAGTGGGGGAGATGTCTATTACAGTGGGGGAGATGACGTGGATATTACAGTGGGGGGGAGATGTGGATATTACAGTGGGGGGGGAGATGTGGATATTACAGTGGGGGGAGATGACGTGGATGTTACAGTGGGGGGAGATGACGTGGATATTACAGTGGGGGGAGATGTGGATATTACAGTGGGGGGAGATGACGTGGATGTTACAGTGGGGGAGATGACGTGGATATTACAGTGGGGGAGATGACATGGATATTACAGCAGTGGGGGAGATTGTGGATATTACAGTGAGTGGGGGAGATTGTGGATATTACAGTGAGTGGGGGAGATGTCTATTACAGTGGGGGAGATGACGTGGATATTACAGTGGGGGAGATGACGTGGATATTACAGTGGGGGAGATGACATGGATATTACAGTGGGGGGGGGGTGACGTGGATATTACAGTGGAGAGATGACGTGGATATTACAGTGGGGGAGATGTGGATATTACAGTGGGGGAGATGACGTGGATTTTACAGTGGGGGAGATGACGTGGATATTACAGTGGAGAGATGACGTGGATATTACAGTGGGGGAGATGTGGATATTACAGTGGAGGGAGATGACGTGGATATTACAGGGGGGAGATGACGTGGATATTACAGTGGGGAGATGACGCGGATATTACAGCAGTGTGGGATATTGTGGATATTACAGTGGGGATAAACAAAAAGACAAAACTTATGTTTATTTGTCTTGTCTTTTTTTTTTTTTTCTGCTGATCCGAAAAATGATCCGAACTGTGACTCTGATCCGAGGATTGATCCGATCCGTGAGATTTTTGATCCGTTGCACCCCTAGTAAAGATACACTGAGAAGTGGGCAAGCGGACATCTTGTTACACCCATCAGAGTTTTGCATTTTACACTTTTTTTAACAGTAGACTGAGTTGATATAGTGAAATACAGTACTTAAAACGCCGTCTGACTGTTTGAATTTTAAAAGCAGTGGCAGGCCTGCTAATCTCACAGGCTTGCTAATTGGACAGAAGTTCACTGCTGTTAAAATTCAACATGTAAACATATACACGGAGTTGTAAGTACTGTATTTCACTATACCAACTCAGTTTACTGTTAGAAAAAAGTGTAAAATGCAAAACTCCGATGGGTGTAACAAGATGTCCGCTTGCCCCCTTCTCAGTGTATCTTTACTGTGGTGGAGTGTGGGGTGTAGCAAGATGGCGGCGACGAAACGTCACTTCCGTTACCAATTCTGACGGGTCGCCCAATCTGACAAAACACCTGCACAGGGTTTTTAGGAGGCTGGCGGCTGGAAGGTTGTATTGTAAAAAGAAAACCTATGACTTTGTGTATCTAACCCCTTTGGTTTGTATACAATTTTTTGGCATTTTGCCAAGGCACCCCTGAAGAAACTTGAAGGCACCTTGGTTGAAAAAGGCTGGTCTAGGAGTATAACAGAACACCAGGGTGTGTATTCCACTGCATTCCACAGACAGCTGATAACTTCCTGTGCTGCACTCCAATCAGTTACTTGGTTCCCAGCTATCACTAAGGACTACAGAATACCTTCCTTCTATGGTACAGAGAAGGGAAGAGGAGGATGTTTCTGTAATCCTGTGACAACATTGCTTCTTCGGACAGGCGAGATTGCTTTGCATTTTCTCAATGAGTGCATGATAGCTAATGTATGCAGGGCCGCTGATAAGGCAGTACAGCAAGCCCTCCTGTACTGGGCCTGAGCCCATCAGTTCCAATGTGTCCACAGGCATTTGATTGTTTTCTGTTTCACCCACTATAATTCAGACTGGGCAATAGTCATCTCAAGTCTACAGATATCATTAGAGTTGGGGGATAATAAAACAGCCACTCTATAACCACACTGCTAAAAGCAAATAATAAAAATAAATAATGTGCAGTTTTAGAATGCCCCCCACCCCCATCACCAACATCTTATCTTAGAGCTCTGAAGCGTTCTATGTCAGTCTGCAGAGAAAACGCCAGGAAGCCCCGCATATCACAATAATGTTATTACCAGTAAAAAAAAAAAATTATGGGGAAAATGTAATTATTTTCCTGAAGAAAACATTACAGTATAAAGTACTTCCTGCAATAAGCCCACAACAAGTAAATATTTCATTTCTTCCTTTGTTTCCTGCTTTAATGCAATCCAGAAGCGCAGCCTGCCTGTCATAAAGCTACTGTTTCACGGCTGACCTTGAAGGCAAAGCACACTCTGAGACGCCTGGCTCACGTATATGTGAACAGAAACTGAAAATAATGAGAGAAAAAATAACGCTGATGACGAATCACCTAACGAACCTGTTAACAGAGATCATTACTAGAGAAAGGTGATGCCTCAGTTAACAGCTGTTAGAATAACGTTACACCTTTCTGTGCACTAATAGTATCAGGCTTGAGCTTCCACAGACACCACAAATATAGGAGCACATTTTTGGTAAAGGCAGCATTGTCTATGGAATTTGTCCTTGTAATGCAAATAAAAATAATATTTAGAGCTGAACCATCTGAGATTTCTTCCCCCTTCTCATAGCTTATGGTGTGGTGAGGGTCCAGATTTGAACCTGCAACCTCTGCAGTACCTGGCTGTAGCTCATCGCTGCGCCACCTAAAATGCTGAACAGCTCTCTGTTTGATCTCTTAGGATGGGGCGTCAAACTCAATGTCATCACGGGCCGCATCAGCAGTATGGTTACCCTCAAAGGGCAAGGTGTATCTGGGGTGTGCTACGTACAGACTGCAGGGTTCAGGCATGCATTACGTACAAAGTGCAGAATTTAGGATTACAAAATGTACAGAGTGCAGGGTTCAAGGGTTTGCTATGTACAAGGTGCAGGGTTAAGGATTGCACTGCGAACAGTGTGCACAGTTCAAGGGTGTGCTACGTACAGGGTGCAGAGTTCAGGACAGCGCTGCGTATAGAGTGCAGAGATCAGGACTGCTCTCCATATAGAGTGCAGAGTTCAAGAGTGCGCTACATACCGGGTGCAAAGTTCAGGACTGTGCTGCGTACAGAGTGCAGAGTTCAAGAGTGCGCTACATGCAGGGTGCAAAGTTCAGGACTGTGCTGAGTACAGAGTGCAGAGTTCAAGGCTGTGCTACGTACAGGGTGCAGAGTTCAGGACTGCGCAATGTACAGAGTGCATAGTTCAAGGGTGAGCTACATACAGGGTGCAGAGATCAGGACTGCGCTGCGTACAGAGTGCAGAGATGAGGACTGCCCTGCGTACAGAGTGCAGAGTTCAGGACTGCGCTACGTACAGAGTGCAGAGTTCAGGACTGCGCTGCGTACAGAGTGCAGAGTTCAAGGGTGTGCTACGTACAGGGTACAGAGTTCAGGACTGCGCTGCGTACAGAGTGCAGAGTTCAAGGATGTGCTACGTACAGGGTGCAGAGTTCAGGACTGCGCTGCATATAGAGTGCAGAGTTCAGGACTGCGCTATGTACAGAGTGCAGAGTTCAAGGGTGTGCTATGTACAGGGTGCAGAGTTCAGGACTGCGCTGCGTATAGAGTGCAGAGTTCAGGACTGCACTACGTACAGAGTGCAGAGTTCAAGGGTGTTCTATGTACAGGTTGCACAGTTCAGGACTGTGCTGCGTACAGAGTGCAGAGTTCAAGGATGTGCCACCTACAGGGTGCAGCGTTCAGGACTGCGCTACGTACAGAGTTCAAGGGTGTGCTACATACAGAGTGCAGGGTTCAAGAGATCATTACCTACAAAGTGCAGACTTCAGTAGTACACTACATACGGAGTGCAAAGTTCAGGGGTGCACTGTGTACAGAGTGCAGAGTTTAGGGGATATTGACCCTTGATGAAGGTAATTAAAAAAGCAAATCTCTCCTATTCTCTCGATCTAGTTGAGTCATCTTCCTTCCATTGGCAGCCTTGGACAAAATGTATCATTTAATTTTTAATTATTCTCACTAATAGTGCATATAAATTTCAATACGCCTTGTAGCAAGCAAAATATTAACACGGATTAAAAATATGCAAAAATCAAGTCAGAGCTTTGACACTGAGAAAACGCTGAACAAAATAGCACATTAAAAATTAGGACAAATCAAGAAGGACTTATAGAGATAAGATAATATTTCTGTCAGGCGTAGATTTAAGGCTCATTTCATTTCACAGAACACAAAATAAATAGAAGTATTACTGCTGAAAGGCCATGGGAACGTGACTTCGCATTAGATGAACAGACATCATTTTTCAAACACAGAAAACTGGTCTGCAGGCCAAGTCTGCCTGATGTTACCAACGGGGAGATTAGGAGGAACACTGAACGCCTTACACCAGCAGAAAGGTGAAATGTGGACCAAGCTTTAGGCAATTTCACATCTCAGTTCCAGTTTAAATGAAGAAGCCGTGAGCCTATAAATCTAATGAACCAGAATGACTTAGGGCTGCTGCTGCAATCAATGTTTTGATCTTCTGCTTGGGTATATAATATACAGTAGACACAAGATAAATAATGTCTTACATTCCAGGGGAATGTTCAAAGGGAGGCCAGAGGTGACATAATGCCACCCAATGAAAAGGCTTGATGCAATATTCAGCCCGTAGGGCGACCCTACAGGGCAATAACAGACATCCCTCTATGAGCTAGATTATATACATTGTACCAGTTTTGCATCACTCCTTTGGATTTTTTTTTCTTTTATTTTTACATTCTTTATTCCTCGGCATTGATATCCAACAACAGAATGCTTCTCATCTGCGTTGATGCCTGTGGATCTTTAGCCCGGGGTTCACACTGCCACTTCTGCGCAACTCTGAAGTCGGACCCCATCGTGACTTTGGCACGATTTGCATGCAACTTCTTTAACAGAAGTCAATGCAAGTCGTACCAAAAGTAGTGCAGGAACATTTATCTAATTCGGAGCGACTCAAGTCTCACTGATTAGAATGGTTCCATTGCACAGAATGGGGTCTGACTGGGGTCCGACTTCTGATGTGACCAGTGCTCCAAAGTCGGAGCGATTGTGGCACCAGTGATTTACGTCTATGTGCTATGGCCTATCCTCCCCCTAAGCACCTCCTGAGTAATCTTTAATATGGTGCATAGAAGATGGCGTGTAATTACTGTATATACTCGAGTATAAGCCGAGTTTTTCAGCACATTTTTTTGTGCTGAAAATGCCCCCCTTGGCTTATACTCGAGTCTGTGTCCGACTTCAACTTTGTGCACCAGGACCCTAAACTTGGCACACATGTAGCCCCACTCTTCCTCTACAAGTGTGCAAATTTTGGTGTCCGGGGGACCTACGGCCGGGGAGCATCGATTTTTCAAAGCCGAGCACCCCTTCCATAGACTCCCATGTTAAACGGTCATTTCTCCGGTGATTTTGGGGACCAGGTACCGGCCGGCCCTAGGATCCCTGGACCCCAAACATAGCACACATGTAGCCCCACTCTTCATCTACAAGTGTGCAAAGTTTGTTGTCCAGGGGACCTACGGCCGTGGAGCACCGATTTTTGAAAGCCAGACACTCCTTCCATAGACTCCCATGTTAAAAGTCAGTCTAGTCACACAGCGCCGGAGATCAGGTAGGGAGATTGGGCACAGTGAGGCATGAGCACAGTGACAGTGAGGCATGGGCACAGTGATGCATGGGCACAGTGGGGCATGGACACAGTGAGGCATGGACACAGTGAGGCACGGGCACAGTGAGGCACGGGCACAGTGAGGCACGGGCACAGTGAGGCATGGACACAGTGAGGCATGGACACAGTGAGCCATGGCCACAGTAAGGCATGGACACAGTGAGGCACAGTAAGGCATGCAGATGGACACCCTAGGCTTATACTCGAGTCAATACGTTTTCCCAGTTTTTTGTGGTAAAATGAGGTGCCTCGGCTTATATTCGGGTCGGCTTATACTTGACTATATACGGTATTACTTTTTTACTCTAGGATTTTCTAGGAGTTTCATCAACTGAACATCAGAATAGTAGACATGTATCAACAAAATCACTCTGAGCCCTCGTACACACGGCCGAGATTCTCGTTGAAAAAAACATGTCGTTTTTTTCGACGAGATTCTTGGACAAGAAACTTGTCCCGGCCGAGTGTACACACGCTCGTTTCAAAGAGCCCGCGGTTCTTTGAATGGAGCGTACGCGGTGACGTCATCGACTACGACGAGCATGCGCTCGTCACATTCGATGCCGTCGCCGCCATCTTGGTATACCCTACGTATGCCTAGGAAGCTACCGCGCATGCGTCGAATTCATTTCGAACATGCGCGGGCTTCCGGGAGGACAGGTAAGTGTACACACACTCACTTTCCTCGTCGAGAAACATGCCGAGGAGAATCTCAACGAGAAAATAGAGAGCAGGTTCTCTATTTTCTCGTCGAGGTTTCTTGTCGGTTTTCTCGACGAGAAACCCGATAGCCGCGTACACACGACCAAGCTTCTTGCTGGTTCTTGCCGAGAAAATCGGCCATGTGTACGAGGCCTAAGAGCCGGTTCACACCATTTGTGCACTGTGCGTTCCTGTGCAATTCAGACTGCATGCAAAACGCATTTGCAATCTGCAGCAGGTGTCAATAGAAAGCTAACGACCCCACAAACGCAGTTCGCAAATGCATTGCGTTTGCCCACATCTGCCCCCATCACTTTTGTACCACGCGATCCAGTTGCAGTGCGTTTTAAAAAGTACTGCATGCACTATTTTTGGTGCGGTGTGATTTTAGCCCACTCATAATGAAATGTATCAAACAGCCTCAGATGATATACAGAGATGAAACAAATCTCCCCACATAGGTTTTACATGTATATCTGCAGTCTTCATCTTTATATGTTCTTTAGAAAGTGCACCTTGTGATAGAGATTTTTTTCTTCTTCCTATTCAGCACTGGGAGTGGATTCTTGGCATACAGCCAATACAGCTGATGGGAGAAAAGGCACACACCCCCTTCCACATAGGCAGAGACTTGCAGGAGAGAGAGGGGGTGGGGCCGAACCACAGCTCCGTGTCTAAATGGACACACGGAGCTGCAGCTCGGCTCGGGTGCCCCCATAGCAAGCTGCTTGCTGTGGGGGCACTCAACAGGAGGGAGGGGCCAGGAGCTCCAGCCAGGGACCCGAGAACAGGAGGATCCGGCCTGCCCTGTGCAAAACTACTGCACAGAGCAGGAAGTATAACATGTTTGTTAAATTGAAAGAAAAAAAAAAACGAGACTTTACAATCACTTTAAGGGAAATGAGAATTTGTAGAGACTGAAAAATTTGTCAAGAACAATGTCACAAAAACATTTATAAAGAAAAAATATACAATTTACAATAGAAACCACAGTAGAAGTAGATCAAATTCACTTACAACCCTCCATGATCATCACCCAATCATGCAGCTGTTAAAACCAGAATCACAACCAGAGGTGGCCCATCCATAAGGGGAACCCCCTATCCATGCGTCCGGCCCCCTAATCTACATGCAAGGCACCGGATGCATGGATTCCAATGGGGGGGGGGTGTTTTTTATTTTAAAGCACGTGATTAGAGCCAGAGGTTCTAATAGGCTTCAAAAAAGGGTGGGCTCTGGGCTCAGAGCACTGCACCTGAAGCCAATCCAGTTGTGTGACAATAGCAAATGAATAGTCTCTAATGCAGAGGTAGGGAACCTCGGCTCTCCAGCTGTTTCGAAACTACAAATCCCATCATGCCACTGCCTCTAGGAGTCATGCCTGTGATTGTCAGGGTCTTGCAATGTCTCATGGGATTTGTAGTTTCGAAACAGCTGGAGAGCCGAGGTTCCCTACCCCTGCTCTAATGTAACACTTATTCTGCCTCCCAGCCAATCAGGAAGTGGGTCCTGAGACCCGTTTCCCGATTGGCCCGAAAGGAGAAGCTACCCTATTGGCCGAGGGAGGAGGAGGGAGGAGACACAGGGCAAGGACACTGCCATGGTGCCGAGGAGCAGACGCATGGCGAGGACACCGGCGTTATGCCAAGAAGGAAACTCAGGGGAAGCCAGCCGCCCCTCACCCAGGGGGAAGCACTGCCCCAGGGTAAGTGTTGCTGGTGACTGACCGACCCCGACCGGGTGGAGGGGTAGTGGGGGTGGCTGACTGTGCACTGTTTGCCACCCCCCCCCCCCCAAGAAAATATACCAATGGCCACCACTGATCACAACACAGTCCTCCTCCAAAGGAGAAACTAGGGAAGAAAAAATTTAAGCAAATTAACTTCAGCTTTGACTTTAATTTGACCTTCTTATGCATCCCTGTGAAGTGGCCGCTACAATACCTTGCTATCCTGTAAAATAGTTTTTGTGGTTCATTATGGTCTGTTTATGTTTAGTTTCCCCTAATTTCTAAACTACAATTATGGATATGCTCGGCTAAGAAAAGAGAACAGTAAAATGCGTAACAATTCTGCAAAGGTTTCTCGGCGCAGATGCAGACCGATAAGGCTCTTTGATTTTTTTTTTTTTTTTAAAGTAATTGATAACTCGATTCCAAGACAGACAAGAGTCACTACTCAAACTTTCATCACACCAGCTGAAAAATGACCGCTTGAAGTGCTGCGAAAATGGAAAGGATGCCATTATCCGGGGAAATTTACAGGAAAGGTTGTGACCTGGACTGGCTATGTACCCCCGCTAACAAAATCACTTGGGTGAATTCAATTAGTGTCACGAGTTATGAATAGCTGTTGGTGAGGAAAAAGTTCACATGCCGAACATCTAATGCAATAACACACGGCTTGCATGCAACGTAAGGGGCATTTAATACATTGTTGTGACAGAATGACAAGTGAAGCTTCGCACCCCAAATTAAATCGAGCCTAAAAGGCATTTAAGGAATCTCACGCTGCTCTAAAAAAGAGAACAAATAAAAAATAAAAAATAAATCAAAGTTAGAGCAAGGCTGTTAAGCCGACCATAGATGGATCGAATCTCCCTGCTGAACCGGCCCTGATTCGAACCATGTATGGGCAGGCTGGTTGTACCCAAGTCGATCCATTGATCAACTTGGGTACAACCAGCCTGTCAGATTTTTTTACATGCGATTACTGGCAGTGGCTATAGTCGCTAGCAGTAATCATTGTGTTCTGGCAGCCAGGAAGGCTCCCTGCACCCCCTGACGGCAGAACACAGTAGTGCTGCGGGAGACATTTCCCCATCAACGCTGACTATGTTGAGGGGGGAATCGAGCGATTTTCTTTCCTTCTCCCCGTGGCAGAAGGAAAGAAAATCACTTGATTCGCCCCTCAACACAGTCATTGTTGATGGGGGAATGCCTCCCAGCGGGCTATTTTGTTCATCCGGTGGGAGGGGGGAGCGTGCAGGGAGCCTTCCTGGCCAGCAGTAATTGCATGTAAAAAAAAAAAAAACTGACAGGTTTACCAAAGTTGATTGATGGATTGAGTTGGGTACAATCAACCTGCCCATACATGGTCCATACATGGTCCATACATGGCTGAACCTGATGAATTTCGATCCATTTATGGCCCACTTTAGTCTAGATCAGTGGTCTCCAAACTGCGGCCCAGGGGCCAGTTGTGGCCATTTGCATGCCTTTATCAGGCCCTTGGGACACTATTTCTCCTGCTGACACAAGGCTCTATTAGTTCTACACCAACAATGGGGAATAATTGTCACTGATACCAACATAGGGATACTATTTTTTCCACTGACACCGATGATGGGCTACTATTTGTTCACCTATATACCAACAATGGGACAATATTCCTCCCACCGGTCTTGCCAACCGTCAGTATTTTTACTGGCAGCCAGTAAAAAACTGGCACTTTATCTCCCGCCAGTAAATGTCAGTGACAGGAAAAAGGTTGCCAGTAAAAAATACGGCTGTGACGCTCGGGTCGGCACGCGCAGTTCTGGTCCGGAGCCGGCCAAAAACATTTTATTTTTATTTTTTTCTACTATCCAAAAGTTAAAACAACAACAAGGGCAGAAGATTTAATAGATGGAAAGATGAAAAAATGACTGAAGTTCCGCTTTAATAAGGTGTCCTGACCTAGAATTTGCACAGGGACCCATATAGCTTTAAGGCTCTATATTATTACGTTTGTCTAATATAAACAGATTTGCGAGTTCCCCCTCACTACCATTATTCTTGCTGAGCAAATTCAGAGATTTAATCAAATTGGTGGCAGACATTGTATTGTTTTTTATTGACCGGCGCAGATGCAGAAAACATACATTGGGGAAGAAACTCAGTAAAGTAAAAATAATAAAGCACAAGCACTGCTTAGCAGGTTACAGGGTAAGTATAAATGTATAATAGAAATACATTGTTTGAAAACATTACATGGATTGGACTGTCTGCCTTCTGTACAGTAAAAGCCTGGTTCAGACTAGTGTAATTTCAGATGTGACTTGAGTCTCACAGAATCACATAATAAGAGAAATTCAAATGACATTGTTTTCAATGGTGTCTGTTCACATTAAAGCAACTCAGCACTGAGTGATTTTGGAAAAGGTTCCTGTATTACTTTAGTGAGATCCCAGTGCAATTGTGGCCCCATAGAATATACAAACCTTTTTAAAATTTCATCCAAGTAGCACTACATAATCGCACAGAAAGTTGGATCAAAATTGTATGGCAGTAGTGTGAACCGAGCCTTATGCCGCGTACACACGACCATTTTTCTCGTCGGGAAAAATGTAATTTTTTCTCTTTGACGAGAAAAACGACCGTGTGTGGGCTTTTGGTCATTTTTCCCGACGAGAAAAATTAGAACATGCTCTAATTTTTCTCGTCGTGATTCACGGCATTTTTTCCCGCCGCAGTTTTCCCATAGGGAAACACTGCCGGGGAGCCTACACACGGTCATTTTTCTCGACCAAGAAAAAAAATGACGGGAAAAACGGCCGTGTGTAGGGGAACAAGCCGTTCCTAGTTTTTCCCGTCGATTTTCTCGATGGTGTTTTCACCGTCGAGAAAATCGATCGTGTGTACGCGGCATAAAAGGAGAGGTACAGCCAAAGCTCACTTGGCTGTACTTCTTCTGTGGATCACAGGAGTGCAGTTCATTCTGCACTCCTGTGATCTGTTTTCAGTAGACAGCGGGCTGATGTCACAGAGCCGGTGTTCTGTCGAGAAGTGCACCCCCCATCAAATATTGCCCGGGACGAACGGCGCATGCACCATACGTCATAGCACAACCACTGATTTGCGGATCAGGTGGACTGACGTAACCATGGCGCATGCGCACATCGTAAGAGGTATCAATCGATGGGAGATACCATTTCAAAGGCACAATTTAAACCTATACAAACAGCGGGGGGGAGACCGTAGTTCTCAGATTGTGCCTTGCTGCTGCTGGAGGGTGGCTAACAGCGAGGCACAATGTGAGAACTACGGTCTCCCCGTGAAATGGTATCTCCCATCGAGAGATACCTCCTACGATGTGCGATTACGTCACTCCAGCTGATCGGCAACTCAGCTGAAGTGTGGCTCTGCCCTGCGCATGTGCGGGCACTATTCGATGGGGGGGGGGGCACTTCTCGACAGAACACCGGTCCAGGGCTCGGGCAAGATCGCGACAATGAAGTCAGGATCCGCCCACATGCCTGGACTGGCACCCAGCTCAGCCAATCAGCGAGCCGTTGAGCGCCCTGAGCCAGCCACTCCCGCCCCCTCCACAGCCCAGCATTACAGTGAGCTGGGGGGGGGGGCAGAGCAGAGAGCTGATGGCAGACAGTCACCGGCTCTCTGGTCAAGGAGCTGTGAACACTGAGCGATCAGTGGTGTTAGATTTTTTATTTTTTTTTGTAAGGAGAAAGGAGGGAAGGGTTACCTCACACACTAAAGTAAGAAGACCAAAACACACACACTAAATATAGTGATCGGACTGAAGGTTCAAACATATTATATTCACATATTATAAATGTGAGGGAAGGTGGGGGAGGGAGAGGGGGCCGAGGGGTGTTTTATTTTTTTCCTTTATTTTCTCTCTTTGTAAGGTGAAGGAAGGGAAGGGTCACTCCATACACTAAAGTAAATAGATATAAATACACACAACTAATACAGTACGGAGAGTACAGTAATTAGACCGAGCGGTAGGAGCACATGATATTCACATATTACAGATACGAGGGAGGGGGGGGTAGGTTGGGGTTTTTTTTTGCGTCAGGTAAGAGGGAGGAGAATAAATGGCGGAGGCAGAGACATTTTCCCCTCTTTATGTTTTATGTGAGAATATGAATTGTAATATGTTTTTTTTAAATGTCATGAATATTATATGTAAGGAAATTTAAAAAAATATATGAATTATAAAGATCGCTCGGCTCTCGGTGTTAGAGCTGACGGGAACAGATGCAGCATTTCGACAGATGCTGCATCCACCTAGGTAAGTATGATTCCTAAAAAAGCAAAACAAAAACAAAACATTCATCCAGTCAAATTTTTTCTTTTATGCATATTGTCTAAAATGAAAATGTATAAAATAAAGATTATAAAAAAATAAAAAAAAATCATCTATTTTAAATGAGGTCTTTCTTCTATAGCCATGAGCTGCTCTTTCGTTTTTTCTTTTTTTGAGCTAAAGAAGCATTATGAAGAGAAGAAGTGGGGAGTGCGCCCCTTTACTATAACACCTAGGAGCCGTCTGTCAGCACTGGAAGGACACAGCTGGCAGAGAACTGGGGATTTAGGTGTAAGCTTCACCGGGCTTTATCTGGTGACTAATATCACACAATTCTGTAAGATGAACTCGGTTACAGAACTGTTCTTTCTATATAACCCAATTAAATGCAGATCTCCAACAAGAAATGTAACATAATAGCTTAGAGAACATGCTGTGCAAGCCCTGGACCCAATCCAAGGACTTATAAAGAAAAACAGAAGTTTATAGACATACTGAATGTGTTAATACATGTTACACAAGAAGTGGAAACAACGTCTGGAAGTTCTGACAAATTATACAAATACATTTATTTCTGAGAGTAATAATCAAATTCTACACATTCCAAGCCTGCTGTGTGTGACAACCCCATGAGACATTAACGTTAATTTAGAATATATAGAATATATATATATATATATATATATATATATATATATATAGGGCTTTTTTTCAGCGTGAACGCGGGGGAACACAGTTCCGGCACCTCCTGGACTGACTGTATGTAATGGCAAGGGGTGCTGGGGTGTGCTGCAGGGTATCAATGCTCACTGCTGGGGATCTATTTTTGCAGGGGGGGTCTATTGTTGCTGGGGAGGGTCAGTTGTTGCTGAAAGAGATCTACTGTTGGGGGAGGGGTCTATTGTTGATGGCAGCCAGAGAGTCTATTAATGCTGGCTGTGCGGAGATCTGTTGATGCTGCCGGGAGTCTATTGTTGCTGGGGGGGGAATTTGTTGTGGGTGGTCCATTGTTGTTAGGGGGATCTATTGTTGCTGGCTGCAGGGGATCTATTTTACTGTTTTTCTTGATATCATTACCAAATTCCATACAAATTACTTAGCACCACAAAATGATATTTGGTTCTATATTGTCTAAAAGGGGCGGTACTGGGAGGTGGGTAGGGGGTGGAGAAAAGGGGTGACTTGGATAGGGGGAGTTCCTGCACCTATTGTCTGAGAAAAAAAAGCCCTGTATATATATATATATATATATATATTGTGAGGGGGTTCACTCGGTAGCGGGTGTGTGTGACCCCCTGGTTGGGCTCCCCACACAAAAACAGGGCCAGCAGACGGAGGTTGTGGTTTTCAAAATCAAAAGGTGCGGTTTATTTCTCTATGTACAGTGACAAAAACACAGCAAAGCCAAAAAGAAACATAAACAAAATAAATCCTGGTCAACGTGACCTCTGACTAAACATGCAGGTTTCCTAAACTAACAACTGGGATCAGCCTGGTGCTGTCCTAGTCCCTAAGTCCCTGGTTTAGTAAAAGTCCAAACAAATAGCCACACAGGCTTTGCCTCACCGCACAGGGGTTCACTCTCCCTAGACAGTCCACACAGGTCTGGGTCCAGGCATGAGCTAACATCTAATGAAGCTGGGAGTTCTTATAGAGGCCTAAATGAGCTGACAAGCTTCAGCTGGTCTCATCAACTCCCTGTCTGCACGACGCCCAGCACTCTCCCTAGAGGTATGAGTCATCCATGAGCCTACTAGCCTCAGCTGGGCTTATACAACTCTCCCTAGAGGTATGAGTCATCCATGAGCCCACTAGCCTTAGCTGGGCTTATACAACTCTCCACCTAGTTGTATAAGTCGGCGTAAAGCCTGAATCTGGGAGAAATATATCTACCCCCCTGGATGCAACCAGGTGACTTTACCTTCCTGCTGTCACATACCCCCCCCCCTCTTGTTTTAACCTTGGGGTTGGAACACCAGCAATCAGGCATTCATGTACTCGAGACAAAGCATCCACATTCCCCATTTGAACGCCAGGGCGATGCTTTACTGTGAAGTTGAATTCCTGTAGGGCCAGGAACCACCTATTCACTCTTCTATTTGTCTCCTTGTTTTGAGCCATCCACTTTAAAGGAGCGTGATCCGTAACCATGTCAAAGTGCCTACCTAGCAGGTAGTACCAAAGGGAATCTAGAGCCCACTTCACCGCTAAACACTCCTTTTCAACGGTGGCGTAATTTACCTCATGGGACTTCAACTTCCTGCTGAGGTAAATGACTGGGTGCTCTTCCCCGTTCCAGACCTGGGACAATACTGCTCCTAACCCCACATCTGACGCATCACTTTGTACGACAAAGTCTTTAGAGAAGTCGGGTGAGTACAACACTGGCTGGCTACATAAGGCTTGTTTCAAGAATTGGAATGCTGCCTCAGCCTCGGGGGTCCATTTAATCATGACCGACCCTTTCCCTTTCGTCAGGTTGGTTAGGGGCACAGCCTTAGAAGCAAAGTGGGGAATGAAGCGCCGATAATAACCCGCGATTCCCAGAAAGGCCCGTACCTGCTTCTTGCTGTTGGGACGTGGCCAACTCTGGATGGCCTCGACTTTGTTGAGTTGGGGTTTTATCACTCCCCTGCCAATGGTGTACCCAAGATATTTGGCCTCCTCCTGCCCAATGGTACACTTCTTGGGGTTAGCCGTAAACCCCGCTTCCCGGATAGAGTCTAGGACTGCTTGCACTTTTGGCAGATGTGAGGCCCAATCTGTGCTATGGACAATTACGTCATCCAGGTAAGCCGCAGCATACTTCCGATGGGGCCTCAGTATCTGGTCCATTTTCCGCTGGAATGTGGCCGGCGCATTCTGTAACCCGAACGGCATTCTCTTATATTGGAACGCCCCGTCTGGGGTTACAAATGCGGTTTTCTCTTTGGCCGACTTGGCCAGGGGAATTTGCCAATACCCTTTTGTGAGGTCAAGAGTCGTCATGTATCGGGCTGTTCCCAGCCGGTCGATCAACTCATCTATACGTGGCATGGGGTAGGTGTCAAATTTTGTAACTTTGTTCAACTGACGAAAATCGTTACAAAATCGCCAGCTCCCATCCGGTTTAGGCACCAACACAATGGGACTAGACCAATCACTTTGGGACTCCTCTATCACCCCTAAGTTCAGCATTTTCTGTACTTCCTCCCGTATTGCCTCCCGTCGGGCCTCTGGGATCCGATAGGGTTTTAACTTCACCCTTTCACCGGGCGGGGTAATAATATCATGCTCTACCCCAGATGTTTGTCCCGGCAGCTCAGAGAACACCTCCTTGTTGCGAAGCACAAACTCCTTAACCTCCTGTTGTTGGGGTTGTGACAAGGTGGCTGCTATTCCAACCTCCGGAATCACGCAACCAGTTTGAGCTGGTGACCAAGTTTCTGCGACTAGGGACTCTCTATCCCTCCAGGCTTTCAACAGATTAACGTGATATATCTGTTCGGGCTTTCGCCTTCCTGGTTGTCTGACCTTGTAATTCACTTCGCTCACTTTTTCCATTATCTCGTAGGGGCCTTGCCATTTGGCAAGGAATTTACTTTCAACCGTAGGGACAAGTACCAATATCCTATCCCCCGGGGAAAAGGTACGGGTCTTGGCTCCACGGTTGTACACTCTCTGCTGTGCCAACTGCGCTTGGGCCAAATGTTCCTTCACGATGGGCATTACCTGTGCAATTCGATCTTGCATCAGGGCGACATGCTCAATCACACTCCTGTGGGGAGAACTCTCACTTTCCCAAGTTTCCTTGGCAATATCCAACAGCCCTCTTGGGTGTCTCCCATACAGTAACTCAAAGGGGGAGAATCCCGTAGAGGATTGGGGCACCTCCCTAATAGCAAACATCAAATAAGGAAGTAGACAGTCCCAATCCTTTCCATCTCTATCCACCACTTTCTTCAACATTTGTTTTAGGGTTTTGTTGAATCTTTCAACCAGCCCATCGGTTTGGGGGTGATACACAGATGTACGCAATTGCGTCACTTTGAACAATTTACACAGCTCTTTCATAACCCGGGACATAAAGGGTGTACCTTGGTCCGTAAGCAGTTCTTTACAAATACCCACCCGGCTAAAAACAAGAGATAGCTCTTTGGCTATGGTTTTGGCCGAGGTATTTCTGAGAGGGATCGCTTCTGGATAACGGGTGGCATAGTCCATTATAACCAATATGTACTGGTGCCCCCTAGCGGACTTGATTATAGGACCTACCAAATCCATTGCGATTCTCTCAAACGGGACCTCAATGATGGGTAGAGGGACCAGCGGGCTACGGAAATGTGGCATCGGGGCCGACCTCTGACACACAGGGCAGGAGGAACAATAATTTTCTATGTCCTTCATCACCCCAGGCCAATAGAATCTCTGTAATACCCTCTCTCGGGTTTTCTCTGTCCCCAGATGACCTCCAAGAATGTGCCCATGGGCCAACTCCAACACCAACTTCCTGTAAGGTTTGGGCACCACAAGCTGCTCAACGGTTTCTTCTGCCCTTTTTGCCACCCGATACAGTAGGTCCTTCTCTACGCTGAAGTATGGGTAAGTGCAGGTATTATCTGGGTTCACTAACTCGCCATCTATTTCCACTACGTTTTCCCGTGCCTTTATTAGGGCGGGGTCTTTTAACTGTTCTGTGGCAACATTTTCCCTGTGAACCTCCAGATCAGAAAACTCCACAGACGGTAGGTTTTCGTCTGAGGAGGTGGGCTCCTCTCCAGTTTCTTGAGTCTCCCCTGCCAATACTGACAAGGGAAATTCTGGAGAGTCCTCACCACTCTCAGAGGAGTTCTGGCTATCACATTCCTGGTACATAGGGGCACCAGTGGGGGGCTCAGGATCATCCCACAGTTCCCAGAACTTCGGAAAATCCCTTCCCACAATGGCATCATGCGGTAATTGAGATACTAACCCCACTGGATGAGAGAGGGTACCTTTGGGGGTCTCGAAACACACTGTAGTCACTGGATACTCTCGGGTGTCCCCATGCACACAAATAACAGCTACCTTGCTATTCCCAGAGACCTCTGTTTTAACTAATTCAGCCTTTATCAGGGTCACAAGGCTACCTGAATCCAGTAATACCACAACATTTCTACCATTAATACACATTTTGCATAAATGTTTCTCAGTTCCCCGAATGGCAGTGCATGCGACTGTCGCACACAGCGACTGACGTCTGTCCGTCAGAAAGTCACATTGCATGGGTTCCTCCACAACCGGGCAATTTGCTGCAATATGTCCCGCTTGCCGGCAGCGGTAGCAAACAATCCATTTGGCTGCCTCTTGAGCCCCTGACTTCCCAGGCTGTTCTCGCCAAACTTTGGGTAGAGCTCCCACCCTCTCACTCTCTCCACCCTCACCCCTTGGAATCCTCTTATCCGCCCCTGGGGATGGTCTGGTCTTAGGGTGGAAAGTCCGAGAGTCTCTGGAAGAGGCCGTCAGGTTCTCTGTAGCCAAGTATTTCTCTACACGATCCACAAGACCACCGGCCGTCTCTGGGTCTCCATGGCTTACCCACTTTTGGATGGCAGTAGGAAGAGCTCTCAAAAACCGATCCATTACAACACGTTCCACAATCTCTGGTGCGGACAAAGTCTCTGGCTGTAGCCACTTCCTGCTCAGGTGAATGAGATCATACATTTGAGACCTGGGGGGTTTTCCAAGCTGGAAAGTCCAGTTATGCACACGCTGAGCCCGGACAGCCAGGGTGACACCCAGCCTTGCCAATATTTCAGCTTTTAGCATCACATAGTCTTTTGCTTGGTCAGGCTCTAGGTCATAGTAAGCCTTCTGCGATTCACCAGTTAACAGAGGAGCCACCAGTCCAGCCCACTGCTCCTCAGGCCACTTTTCTCTTTCAGCAGTCCTTTCAAATGTGGTCAAAAATACCTCTGGATCATCCTCTCCAGTCATTTTTGTCAATAAACGACTCACCCCAAAGGACGCGGTATTAGTGGGACGGCTTTCCTCACTGGTCTGCGGACGTTGCTGCATTACTGCTTCCATTTGTTGTAGTCTCTGCTCTTGCTTCTGTAACAGGTCTATGAAGCGGGCCTCAGATTGCTGCTGGGCTTGTTGATGAGCTTGCTGCTGGGCTGCAAGGCTCCTTTGCAAACCTGCATTTGTCTGCTGTTGATTGGCATTTGCTAGAGCCAGCTGTTTCAGTATCTCCTCCATGCTGGCTTAAAAAAAAACTGCCACTGGTTCTCCACCAACTGTGAGGGGGTTCACTCGGTAGCGGGTGTGTGTGACCCCCTGGTTGGGCTCCCCACACAAAAACAGGGCCAGCAGACGGAGGTTGTGGTTTTCAAAATCAAAAGGTGCGGTTTATTTCTCTATGTACAGTGACAAAAACACAGCAAAGCCAAAAAGAAACATAAACAAAATAAATCCTGGTCAACGTGACCTCTGACTAAACATGCAGGTTTCCTAAACTAACAACTGGGATCAGCCTGGTGCTGTCCTAGTCCCTAAGTCCCTGGTTTAGTAAAAGTCCAAACAAATAGCCACACAGGCTTTGCCTCACCGCACAGGGGTTCACTCTCCCTAGACAGTCCACACAGGTCTGGGTCCAGGCATGAGCTAACATCTAATGAAGCTGGGAGTTCTTATAGAGGCCTAAATGAGCTGACAAGCTTCAGCTGGTCTCATCAACTCCCTGTCTGCACGACGCCCAGCACTCTCCCTAGAGGTATGAGTCATCCATGAGCCTACTAGCCTCAGCTGGGCTTATACAACTCTCCCTAGAGGTATGAGTCATCCATGAGCCCACTAGCCTTAGCTGGGCTTATACAACTCTCCACCTAGTTGTATAAGTCGGCGTAAAGCCTGAATCTGGGAGAAATATATCTACCCCCCTGGATGCAACCAGGTGACTTTACCTTCCTGCTGTCACAATATATACACACACATATAAGAGTTCTTCCAAAAAAGTTTCTACACTTTTTTTTAATTCCATTAAATATATGAAAGTGCAGATTTTTTTTTTAGACCCCCTCATAAACTACACACACACACACTTGTTGGCCCCATTAAATCAGAAATTTAGGTATGGGAATTTTTACACCATCTAGGACCAATGTGAGTATGTACCATACCTGTGGGATCCACATGGAAATTAAAGTGACACTTATGCCTCGTACACACGATCGCGATTCCCGAAGAGAAAAGCGCGATGTGAGCTTTTTGACGCAAATTCTGACCGTGTGTAGGCTCCATCGCACTTTTTCTGTCAGAATTCCGGCCAAGAAAAGATTGAGGGCAGGATCTCAATTATCATGACAGGAAAAATTCCTATTGCAAATCGCGTTCGTCTGTATGCAATTACGACGCGCAAAAAAAGCGTGCATGCTCAGAATCATGCAGAAGAGCTGAACTGCCTATTGAACTTCATTGATCTCGGCTCGTCGTATGTGTTGTATGTCACCGCGTTCTCGACGGTCGGAATTTCGCCCAAGATTAGTGTGACCGTGTGTATGCAAGACAAATTTCAGCCGTTTTCCTGCTGAAAAAAAACGTGGTTTTCTTGTCGGAAATCGCGATCGTGTGTACGAGGCATAATGGTTCACTTTTTTTTTTTTTTAGAAATAACAAACATGTCATACTTACCTCCAATGTGCAGTTCGTTTTGCACAGAGTGGCCCCGATCCTCCTGTTCTGGGGTCCCACGGCGGCTCTCGCGGCTCCTCCCCACAATCGATAACTCCCTTTGGGAAGCTCTCTCCGAGGGGGTTACCTTGCAGGCGCGCTCCTGTGTCATACAATTGGCGTCCATAGCCGCCAAGTTAATGACTTGGCCCGCCCCCCGCGTCACTGGATTTGATTGACAGCAGCGGGAGCCAATGGCTGCGCTGCTATCAATCTGTCCAATGAAGAGCCGAGAAGCAGTAGAGAGAGCGAAGCGGGATCATGCCCATGGAAATTCGGGGCACAGGTAAGTAAAACGGGGGGGGGGGGGGGCTGGGGGGCCGGACAGTGCAAGGTGTTTTTTCACCTTAATGCATAGGATGCATTAAGGTAAAAAAACACGAAGGTTTACAACCCCTTTAATTAATAGGCACCGCTACTCCAGTGATAATCACTAGCTTCCAGGTCCCGTGCCAAGCAGTTACCCTGCTGCATTGTGGACACAAGAGATCACTCGTTTGGCAGGAGCGTCCTCTGATTGGATGAGGTGGAGAGGCTTTGCATTCATTCACAAAGTTCAAAGCGCTCCCTGAATGGCACCAGTGCCAAGCAAGCAACCTCCTGTGTCCAGTAAAGCTGGCAATAGACGGTTTGAATCTCGGCTGGTTCAGCAGGGACCAGCTGAGATTAGACCCATGCATGGGCAGGCTGATTGTACCCAAGTTGATTGATCGATCAGCTTGGGTGCAACCAGCCTGTCGGATTTTTCATGTGATTATTGCCAGAGGCTATAGCTGCTAGCAATAATCACTGTATGTTTTCCCGGCCAGCCCAGGAGAACACAATAGCTCTAAGGCAGAGATTCCCCCATCAACACGGTCAGTGTTGATGGGGGGGGGGGATCAAACAATTTTCTTTTCTGCAACCCATGGTTGCAGGAAAGAAAATCGCACCATCTATGGCCGGCTGAAACAGCAGGGCAACCGCTTGGCATGGGGCCCAGAAGACAGTGGCAACCACTTTAGTAGCAGTGCCTGCTACAGTAATTTCCAGCTTCCACAGGGATTCCACAGGTATAGCACATACAGTTACATTGGTCTTTACTACCACTTTAAACTGTATTTGTGTTATATACTAGTGGTATGTACACTCAATCCAAGGGCATAAAGAAATACTTTGCATGGCTCAGTTCAATAAAACAAGGAATAAGCCCCAGCACGGTGTCACACCTCATCTTTTCAGTATCATAATCATTAAATTGCCCTTAGAAACCATTAGAAAAAGTCTGATTTGAGCACAGAAAATGAGATCTGTCAGCTGAAGCCAGGGAACATGGAAGTAAAGCCTTTTCTGTCTAAAATCCACGCACGGCTCCTGCTGCTGTGCCGTCGTATACTCATCAACCTTAACTAAGTCACCCACTGGGAATCCAGCCTGCCTTTTGGCCGCAGGTAATCTATCAGTTGGATCCATAAGACGTATTATAGCGTCAGCCAAAAAATCATTCCACCTGAGGGAGGGAAAAGAAGCCTCTAGTCAGGAAAAAAAATGAAAAGCCAAAGTAATGAGTCATTCGGAGCTCCCTGACTTCTTATTCTTAAAAAAACACCTGCCCACTTGTTATACAGGTCACAGTTCAGATAGAGTATCAAACTGAAGGAACGATGGGTCATCTGGGTATTTAAAAGGATAGTTGCACTTTAACATAAAGTACACTTAAAGGAACACTAAAGGTTCCCGTTTTTTTTTTTTTAAAACAACAAACATGTTATACTTACCTCCACTGTGCAGCTCGTTTTGCACATAGTGGCCCCGATCCTGGTCTTCTGGGGTCCCTCGGCGGCTGTTTCAGCTCCTCCCCGCAAGGACTCCACACCATAATGCGAGCGAGCTCGCATGGTGTGGAGTTACTGCAGGCGCGCTCCCGTGATACAGCGGCGGCCATAGCCGCCGACTGTATCACTCGGCCCCGCCCCCCCGGCGTGCCGTGTCATTAGATGTGATTGACAGCAGCGCCAGCCAATGGCTGCGCTGCTTTCAATCCATCTAGTGTAGCCAATCAACGGCCGGGCTCAGGAACTCGGAGGATGGCGGGAGCGAGCGCGGGACTTTCGAGGGGCCAGGTAAGTAAAACGGGGGCTCGGGGGCGGCATTGTCGAATGTTTTTTCACATTAATGCATAGGATGCATTAAGGTGAAAAAACATGTACCTTTACAACCCCTTTAACTATTTTACCCCTTTGCCCTGATCTAATCTAAACCACCCACCCCCTCCACAGATGCATACATACCTCAATCCAAAGTATTTGTTTACATCAGGGGTGTCCAAACTTATTTCAAAGAGGGCCAGATTTGATCAAAGTGAACATGCGTGAGGGCCGACCATTTTTCCTGACATTCTTTGAACCATTAAAATTCGGTCTAAATGTGTTTGTCTGAGCATTAATACACTTCCCAACAAGAATTCTCTTGCCTTTGTGGCTGTGGGTTGTGAAGAGATGAGCTTGGGGGTGTTATTTGGATATATATATCTTTTGTGGCCCCAATGAATCCCAGAGCGCCGCTCAGGACCAAGGATGAGCTTGGGCGTGTTATTTGGATATACCGTATTTATCGGCGTATAACACGCACTTTCACTTTAAGAGGGAAGTTTCAGGAAAAAACGTAACTTTTAAATAAAGAACTGTGAAGCAAAATAAGGGTCAATGCCCATCAATGCAGCCTAATCAGTGCCCATCTGCAGCCTCTCCAATGCCATGAATGCAGCCTCTCCATTGCCATCAGTGCAGCCTGGTCAATGCCCATCTGCAGCCTCGGAGGGGACAGGGAGGGGGGTGATACAAGCAGCGCCAACAGAATACATACAGGAGAATCTCCTGTTTACACGGTGGCCTCTTTAATACCAAGTCCCGCCTCTGATGTTAGAAAGAACATTTTTCCAATGGGAGCCCAGGAGACGGGACTTCCTATTACAGACACCGCAGAGTAAACAGATTCTCCTGTATGTAATCTGACGGTGCTCGTCCCGCCCCCTCCCTTCCCCCTCCGAGGCAGTGCTGATAAATACAGTATATACCTTTTGTGGCTTTGGGGGCCACAAAAGATATATATATATATACACAAATTACCAGGGGGCCACATTAAACCGGAACGCGGGCCACAATTGGCCCAAGGGCCGGACTTTGGACATGCCTGGTTTACATCCAGCGCTGCAAGTCTCACTGTCCTGTTAGTGCTAAATAGACTTTTAGGTCACTTGAAAACTGCTGCCTAAATACTGTATTAAAGTGATTGTAAAGCTTTTTTTTTTTTTTAAACCAAACATGACATACTTACCGTATATACTCGAGTATAAGCCGACCCGAATATAAGCCGAGGTACCTAATTTTACCACAAAAAACTTGGAAAACGTATTGACTTGAGTATAAGCCTAGGGTGTCCATCTGCATGCCTCACTGTACCTCACTGTGTCCATGTGCATGCCTCACTGTGCCCATGCCTCACTGTGCACATGTCTCACTGTGCACATACCTCACTGTGCACATGCCTCACTGTGTCCATGACTAGACTTACGTTTAACATGGGAGTATATGGAAGGGGTGCCCAGTTTTGAAAAATTGGTGCTCTCCAGCCGTAGGTCCCCCAAACAGCAAACATTGCACACTTGTAGAGGAGGGCTACATGTGTGCCAAGTTTGGGGACCAGAGGACCTACGGCCGGCCGGTACCGGGTCCCCAAAGTGCGGGAGATCAGGCGGAAAAAAAAGGTGACTCAAGTATAAGCCGAGGGGGGCATTTTCAGCATAAAAAAATGTGATAAAAAACTCGGCTTATACTCGAGTATATACGTTACTTCCTCTGTGCAAGAGTTTTGCACAGAGTGGCCCCCATCCTTTTCTGGGGTCCCCCAGCGGTGCTCCTGGCTCCTCCTATTTTTGAGTGCCCCCAAGGAGAGACGTGCTCCCGAGTCCTGCTGCTGCGTCCATTGACACAGACAGCAGGTAAACCCACATCCAATTCGCAGTAGTGTTAACCCAGTCTAAGGTGAAACATCAGAGGTTTCTTTAGACCCCTGATGTCTTACAAAAGCCCCCCAACAGGGCTCCTAAAAATGGTAAAATATAATAAAAAATAAAATTGTAAGAAATAAAATGGTAAAAAATAATACCAAAATAAAATAACAAAAATAAAAAGAACTACTGACACCGATGGTGGAACTACCAGGTCACATTTGCAAGACGGCAGGAAGGGGGCCTGCTGCAGAACATGTAAAAGGGTCCCGCTGTGGGACCATAATAAAGGGCTCCGCAATGAGAGTAAAGGGTCCCCGGGATTAGTGGGAAGGGTCCCGTGCCAAGAGGGAGAGGTCCCGGCTGGGGTTTAGGGGGGCCTTTCATGGTTTCTGGCACCAGAGCCCTGAAGGTTCTAGTTATGCCTCTGGGTGGGACTGCACTTGAATAGCCGCCCAACGCAGTCCTACTGCACCTGGTGTGAATATACCCTCAAAGACCTGGGGGGGGCACAACTAAAATCTGGGGGGGGCACAACCCACACCAACCTAGATGCAGGATGTTTTCCCCTCAAAGTGGAGCAGAAATAAGCATTTCTAGATGGCACTCCTTATTCTAGTAAAATTGGCTCTGTTAAAAAAAAAGGAAAAAACGAGGGAGCACCAACCTTGTGCATTGCCAATGGTAAAATATTTTATTAAAAATATAAAAGCAATATTTATACTCACAAACGAGCATGAAAAAAGGTTTGTCAATTAATCGGACTGCGTCCCTTGACACCTGCAGACAGGACCTGATGTTGAGAAGATCAGATGGTACCCAAAATGGCTGACGTGTTTCAAGGGCGTACCCTTTTCCTCAGAGCCTAGACGGATTTTTAATAAAATGTTTTACCATTGGTAATGCACAAGGTCAGTACGCCCTCCTTTTTTTCCTTTTTTTCCAGTTCCAAGAATACCGATTGTTCTGAGGAGGGCTGTAAGACTATAGGCTTTGCCTAAATTTACAGAGTGGATCACACCAACCATGTATAGCTAAAACAATCAAGCACAAGAGATTATTATTGTTTTAAAATTGGATCCGTGCCACACTTATAGAGGCAATAAACAAGGCACAAATTTGGGAAAGAGCAATAGAGGCTTGAGTCAATTTTGCAGTCACAGAAGATTTGGCTTTATTGATACATTTCCTCTAAAATATGTTACCCCAGAGTGTTTGTGCCAATGAGCCTGCCTTAATAGGGAATCAGAATGTATTTTTTATTAATTAGTCTTGTTTTAGGCTGCTGAGGGGAACATCTGAGGAGTCATTAAAATCAAACTTTACACATATCATTATAAATGGGATGATCTCTGTGACAGCCCGAGTTAAAGTTAAAGATGAATGGCAACTAAGCATAACCAATTCATGCGAGCTCAGCTGCCGGGCCCCCTAAAGCCCCCTTATTCTGCATTCATTGGGTGCCCTGTTCCTGCAGCAGATGGGATGCTGTTCCTATTGTGCCCAACTCCATAGAAATAACTACCGTATATACTCGAGTATAAGCCGAGTTTTTCAGCACATTTTTTTGTGCTGAAAATGGCCCCCTCGGCTTATTCTCGAGTCACCTTTTTGCGCCTGATTTCCCGGACTTTGGGGACCCGGTACCGGGCGGCCGTAGGTCCGCTGGCACACATTTGGCACACATGTAGCCCCACTCATCCTCTACAATTGTGCAAAGTTTGTTGGCCGGGGGACCTACGGCCGGGTAGCACAGATTTTTCAAACCCGGGCACCCCTTCCATAGACTCCCATGTTAAACGGTCATTTCTTTGGTGATTTTGGGGACCTGGTACCGGTCAAAACTTGGCACACATGTAGTCCCATTTCTCTTCTACAAGTGTGCAAAGTTTGTTGTCTGGGGGACCTACGGCCGGGGAGCACCGATTTTTTCAATGCCGGGCACCCCTTCCATAGACTCCCATGTTACAATAACATGGACAGGCGTTTTTAAGCTGTAAAAAACGCTCAAAAACGCAGCTGTAAAAACGCCAGTGGGCATGAGCTAGTCATGGACACAGTGAGGCATGGGCACAGTGAGGTATGGACACAGTGAGGCATGCCCATTGACACAGTGAGGCAAAGTGAGGCACAGTGAGGCATGCAGATGGACACCCTAGGCTTATACTCGAGTCAATACGTTTTCCCAGGTCGGCTTATACTCAAGTATATACGGTATGTTTTATCATGTCTATCTGAGCAATTAAAAACGTACCAAGGTTCAAAATAGTTTTATCACAAAAAATCTTGTATATTTCAAACCTTTCATTACAGACTAGCCCTAAACTCTTGCTACAGCTTGTATTGATTGATCCCTGCTCCAGAGGCCTTCTATGGAAGAATGGGAGGCAGGATGAGTTGACAGCTTTACAGTCAATAAATCAAACTCTGTGCATTAAAATCCGTTTAAGACTCCCCCCAGTTTTCCAAATATTGTGGACTGAGGCCCTGGGAACCAGCTGGAACAGATCACTATTTGCAGGCATTTAAAATTCTTATCTTTTTTTTTTTTTTTAAAGAGACACTACTGCCAATTTAATTTATACCTTATTAGTTCATACTTATATTTTACTTCGCATGTATATATTTCAGTCTAAAAGAAATACATATTTATATATTTTTTTTAGGCATTTTTATTTATATGGAAACTGAACCAATTAATTATTTGCTACAAGGAATAGCCAACTGTTTTATCGGTCATACACTTCATAAGTGAGGATGTTATCACATTTCATCTGTATGTTATAGTAAATGAACTGCTTGTGGTTACCCATGGTGTGCTGTAAAATCTCACTGATTTATCAGTAAGAAATGAGAAAGCCAATGTGAAGAGACAGTCTGCTCTCAAAATACAGCAAAGCGGGGGGGGGGGGGGGGGGGGGGAAGCATGGATCTAGTAAGTATAGAAGCTATTTAGCATCTAAAACAAGGGAACCTCCAAACTTTTCAGTACAAGGGCCATATTGTAAATTTTACAAATGAAAGAGCAACAATTTAAATCAATGAATAATTAGATCTTTTTTGTAATCAGTATGATATGACTCATGCCGCGTACACACGGTCGTTTTTAATGTCATTGAGAAAAACTGCATTTTTCTCGACGTGATTTTTCCTGTTTCCTCTCAAGCCTGCCTTGCCTACACACTATCGTGGAAAAAAATGCTCGAGTAAAGCGCGGTGACGTACAACACGTACGACGGCACTATAAAGGGGAAGTTCCATTCGGATGGCGCCACCCTTCATATTAGTAAAGTTTGTTGAGAGACGATTCACGCTTTTCAGCCTCGTGCTTTTCAGTCCGTTACAGCGCGACGAATGTGCTATCTACATTACGAACGCTAGTTTTACCAGAACGAGCGCTCCCGTCTCATAACTTGATTCTGAGCATGCGCATTTTTTTTCACGTCGTTAAAGCCTACACACGGCCGTTTTTCATGACAAGAAAAACGACGATGTAAAAAACGACGTGAAAAATTAGAGCATGTTCCAATTTTTCTCGTCGTGATTCTCTGCGTTTTTCTCGTCGGGAAAAATGCTGGAAAGCCCACACACGATCATTTTTAATGACCATTTTAAAAAATGTAATTTTTCACGTCATTAAAAACGATCGTGTGTACGCGGCATTAGAGAAAATAAGAAAGGACTTTTCTAACAGTGCCCACCAGAGTCCCCTCTTACATCAAAGTCATCATCTGAATTCCCTTTATATCAAAGTCCCCATTATGCCCTGTACACACGATCGGTTTTACCAATGAAACCAGTCCGATCGACATTTTTCATCAGAGACAAACCGATCGTGTATGGGCCCCATCGGTCTTTTTTTCATCGGTGAGAAAAAATAGAACATGTTTTAAATTTATCCGATGGAAAAAAAAAACGATAGCAAATTCCGATCGTCTGTGTGGAACTCCATCGGAGAAAAAACCCACGCATGCTCAGAATCAAGTCGACGCATGCTCAGAAGCATTGAACTTAATTTTTCTAGGCTCGTCTGAGTTTTTTACGTCACGGCGTTTGGGACGGTCAGATTTTTGACTGATGGAAGTCAGCTTCATCGGAATTCCGATGGAAAAATCCATCGGATTTGAATCCATAGGAAATCCGATCGTGTGTACAGGGCTTTAGAGTCCCTTCTTACATCAGGGTCCCCATCTGCCCATCAGAGTCTCCCCTTACATTAGGGTCTCCATCAGAGGCTCCCCTTTATATTATGGTCCCCATCAGAGTCCTACCTTACTTCAGGGTCCCCATCAGAGGCTCCCCTTTACATTATGGTCCCCATCAGGGTCCTACCTTAGGCCCCTTTCACACGGGACGGATCCGTGAAGATCCACCCCGTGAACCTCCGCTTGCTCAGCGGGGATCGCTCCGCTGATCCCCGCTGAGCCGGCGGATGACAGGGCGGTCCCGGCACACTGTGCCGGGACCGCCCTGTCAGATCTCCGCTCTCCCCTATGAGGGGATCGGATAAACACGGACCGTCAGTCCGTGTTCATCCGATCCGCTCTGCAGACGGATTGAAAAATAGGATTTTCCTCCGTCTGCAAAATCGGAGGATTGCGGACCCGGATGAGATCGGGTGTCAGCGGATGTTCATCCGCTGACACCCATTGTCTCATAGGGACCAATGTATGTCCCTTTTTCATCTGTAAACGGATGGATGAAAAAGTGGACATACGGTCCGCTGGTGTGAAAGGGGCCCTACTTCAGAATCCCTATTAAAGTCCCCTTTACATCAGGGTTCCCATCAGAGTCCCTCCTTCCATCAGGGTTCCCATCATATTCCCTCTTATATTAGGGTCACTATCAGAGTCCCCCCTTACATCACAGTCCCTATCAGATTCCTTTTTTACATCAGGGGCCCTATCAGAGGCTCCCTTTACATTAGCATACCTCCCAACTTTTTTTAAATAAGAACGAGGGACACCTATTAGCAAAAGTATGTAGGCATAGGACACACACCCCTGCCACGCCTCGTTAAAAGAGAATTATACAAAAAAAATTATTTGTTAAACCCACAGGTGCTTTTTTTTTTTTACCACTACTATTCCTTTATATTGGCTTTTGAAACTTACAAGTGCAGCAATTTAAAAATTGGATGAAAGGTTTAGCACTGGGAAACACTTTTTGAAAGATAAAATAGTGCATTTTATATACAACTTTATAGATCAGACCAAAATGAGGGACAAATGAGGAGGAAAGAGGGACAGAGGGACTTTGTTTCTGAAACAGGGACAGTCCCTCGAAATCAGGGACAGTTGGGAGCTATGCATTAGAGTCCCCATCAGAGTCCTATCTTACTTCAGAGTCCCTACCCAGATAGCAAGCAATTGTGCTGCACGTTTGAAAATGACTTGCTAAGCTATTGCTAGACTTGCCGGGCTTCACAAGTTTGTTGCACAATTGCAGCACGTCCGCATTGCATGAGTCCAGACAGATCAACTTTCTTTGCAAACATTCTGCAAGTCCCTTGCAAGTTCTGGTTCAGTTATGTAGTACAATAGTCATCCCACCACAGGGGTCACTGTGGCTACATTTTCATGCTGTAGACTCACAGAGCTCTTGCTGTAGACTCACTACTGCAACTTTGCTCTTGCTAGAGACTTGCCACGCAAAATTTGCTACAAATTGTAAAAGTGTCAACTAGAACTTGTGCTTCATGTGCTCTGCAAGTGTACAACTTGCAAGTGAAAATGTGCAGCAAGTTAATAGACTTACAATTCAACACTGCCACAAATTTGTGGCAAGTTATCCTTGCTATCTGGGTACATCAGTGTCCCCATCGGAGTCCCCCATTACCTCAGGTTTCCCATCAGAGTCCCTCCTTGCTTTAGGGTCCCTCTTAGATTCCCCCTCTTATATTAGCATCACTATCAGAGTCCCCCCTTACATCACAGTCCCTATCAGAGTCCTACCTTACATGAGGGTGCCTATCAGATTCCTATTTTACATCAGGGTCCCCATCAGCACCTCCTCCCAATCAGAATCCCCCTTACATTAGTTTCTCCATCAGAGTCCCCCTTACCTCTATAAGGCTTGCAGCGTGGCTGTAGAAGCAGGGCAGGAGCCGGGAGATAGAGAAGATAGATAGAGAACAGTTGAAGCTGTTATAGCTGCAAAGGGTGGGCCAACTCATTATTGAACTCTACGGACTAAGACTGGCATGCTATTAAAGTTCATGTGCGTGCAAAGGCAGGCGTCCCAATACTTTTGGTAATATTGTTTAGTTTGGAGACCCCTGATCCAGAGGGTAATGTCAGTTATTGGAATTGTTTAAAAGTCTTCACTATTTTCAATCTCTTTATTAATTTTCAAACAAAGTAGCAACATATTAACAGAAGAAAAAAGTCGACAGACGACAAAATCAATAGCTCTGACATTTTCGCGTAATCAATTTACAGTCAGACTCAGCGGAGAGGAATGAAGAACTGACATAGAGTGGTTTGGATGGGAATAGTCTCCTGTGTTGTTACACTATATGGCCAAGAATATGTGGATTCTCCTCCAAATGATTTCAGCTGTTTTCAGTGAAGAGTACTGTTACAGTGACTAAACAATATTCCTATTCTCCAAAAATAATCCATACTCATCCACTACTTAAACAATTTTTCATGAAATTGTTCCTTGCTGCGTTTTTCTGCCTACTTGTAACGTCCTCCATGAGGTCCCGAACCTCTCCTTTTAACCCCTTTCTTTGTAAAGAGGCCCCTTTCACACGGGACGGATCAGTAATGATCCACCCCGTGAACCTCCGCTTACTCAGCGGGGATCGCTCCGTTGATCCCTGCTGAGCCGGCGGATAACAGGGCGGTCCCCGCACACTGTGCAGGGACCGCCCTGTCAGATCTCCGCTCTCCCCTATGGGGGGATCGGATCAACACGGACCGTCTGTCTGTCTGTCTGTCAGACACGGAGGAGATCGGGTGTCAGCGGATGTTTCATCCTCTGACACCCGCGATCTCATAGGGACCAATGTATGTCCCTTTTTCATCTGTAAACGGATGGATGAAAAAGCGGACATACGGTCCGTACGTGTGAAAGGGGCCTAAGTGTGTCATGTGCATGGCTTTATGTACACTACAAATCTCAAAGTCCCAGAGAGAGGGTGGGTATGTTCCTACATACAGTGAAATCATTAAAGCGGAGCTCCACCCAAAAGGGAAAGCTCTGCTTGTTTGCAACCTCCCTCCCCCCCCCCCTCCACTGCCACATTTAGCATTTTTTTTGGGGGGGGGGGGGAGTGGGTACCGGGTTTTGACAGGTATCCGCTCCCACTTCCGGGAAAGATCTCCGCGGCGATCTACGAGCATTTCCGGCACACAGGTTCCAGAAGACAGTGGAACCATTCTGAAAGCGCAGCGTGACTCGTACAGTAGGAGACGGGCTGTAAAGCCTGAAGGCTTCACTGCCGGTGTCCCTTACTTACATTGCCGGGCCCAGAACCGGCCCCTGAGCCGTTCCATTAAAGTGAATGGGACTGTCGGGTGAGTCAACAGCAGGTCAGAGGAGGAGCCACTGCGGGGACAGAGGTGACAGTTGCTCTTTAAAAATTATGATTTAAATCGAGTTGATTTAAATTAAGCCTTTTTACTAGTGGTAATAATATAATAATAATAAAATGGATTTCCCCGCGAATCACTATCGCTCAATTCTGCACGTGTTCTAATTTAATATCGCTGTTTTCTAGCTGGTCTCAAACCACTTTTGACGTAAAGGGACACATTTTGGTATTCCATGGATAATCTCAAGTTTCCAGGCAGAAAGAACAGTATATATTATATAAAACTACATGCAGGGCACTGGACAAAGCACTAGGGACAAAAGGGAGGTGAAATGATTTGATACAGTAAGGTAATCTGTAAGATTACAGTATACTCTATGTGTTATGTTTTGTGTACTTTTTGAATTTGCCGACGGGCACCGCCCCCCCATGCGTCGCTACGCTTGCAGGGAAACGGAGCCCGGTGTTCTGTCAAATTCTCCAACCCGTCAAAAAATCCAACCGCTTAACTTCCGGTTTCTTGAAACCAGCAGTAATTGGAGTTTTTGACGAATGGTTGGACACAACACCGGCAACCGAATAGAGTCCAGTGCAGGATATTATGAGCGGAGAGTCTTACTCCGCTCTAATACTAGCCAACAAAATGGCCGCCTCCGAGGTGGCAACAACTTTGTCCTCGTTAGCCATTGTGCTATCAAAACAGCTCAATCTTCCATTACTGGACTCTATTCGCTTGATCCTGGGGACAAGGTAGGTAACGTGACCAGGATTCTGCAATGCAATCCTGAGTGTGGCTCGGGGTTACTGCTAATGGTACTGAAATTTAACCCCGAGCCACACTCAGGATTACCGCCAGGAAGGTTAAATCGTGATTTAAAATCAACTTGATTTAAATCAAATCCTGGTTAAAATTGGAGAAAAATTGCAGTATAACTGAACAGGGGAAGAATACTAAAAACAAAAGAGGAAGAAGAAAAAAAAAAAAAAGGAGCAAGTTTCATTTTTTTAACTAAAAAAAGCACAAAAATCAAAACAACCATTGGGTGATGAGCATGACCATTTAAAAAATAAATGTACAGTTCTGAGCTAGCTTATGTTATGTTATCCAGTCTGTTGGCACACAGATAGGAATACTAAAAGTAAACCCGTGAAGGAAACTATAAATATTGGTAAAAATCAGCGGTCAGAAGATGAGTAAAAAGTCCAAAATCTCCAAATCAAATAGACCGTGATAAACCAACTGAGGGAGGTTGACGCGCTGACGTCATCACCAGTGGACAGGCGTCTGCCAGCCGGCCGGCTTTTTCTTATGGACATGATTTTATCGGTTCTATTGTAAGTGAGATTTTAATTTTTTTCCAATAAAACATAATGGTACAATATCACACTATTGAGTATTCTTACATTTTGGGGCATGATTGGTGGCCTTCTGGGAGCTGGTTGATCGTATTTATCCCCATTTGGATTCGGATTCCTCCCGATCGATTGGAGTGCTGCCGATCACCTGACAGGCCTTATACCTAATTGCCTCTGGTAAGCGGTTTATTCAGATGGTGGTGGAGCACGAGTGTTTTTTGGTGTTCACTTTGAGCCTCATCCCCTCAATATTCCACATCACCTCAGTTGGTTTATCACGGTCTATTTGATTTGGAGATTTGGGACTTTTTATTCATCTTCTGACCACTGATTTTTACCAATATTTATAATTTTCCTTCACTGGTTTACTATGGACTTTCAATTTATTTTGTAATTTTTTATTATGGTTATATCATTTGTATTCATTCATGATTACCGTATATACTCGAGTATAAGCCGAGTTTTTCAGCACATTTTTTTGTGCTGAAAATGCCCCCCTCGACTTATACTCGAGTCACCTTTTTGCACCTGATCTCCCAGAATTTGGGGACCCGGTACTGGCCGGCCGTAGGTCTACTGGACCCCAAACTTGGCATACATGTAGCCTCACTCTTTCTCTACACGTGTACAAAGTTTGTTGTCCAGGGAACCTACGGCAGGGGAGCACCGATTTTTTTAAAGCCGGGCACCCCTTCAATAGACTCCCATGTTAAACAGTAGTTTCTCTGGTGATTTGGGGGACCCAGTACTGGCCGGTTGTAGGTCCACTGGACCCCAAACTTGGCACACACGTAGCCCCATTACAAGTGTGCAAAGTTTGTTGTCTGGGGGACCTACGGCCGGGGAGCACCGATTTTTCAAACCCAGTCACCCCTTCCATAGACTCTCATGTTAAACGTCAGTCTAGTCATGGACACAGTGACGCATGGGCACAGTGAGGCATGGGCACAGTGAGGCATGGACACAGTGAGGCATGGACACAGTGAGGCATGGACACAGTGAGGCATGGACACAGTGAGGCATGGACACAGTGAGACATGGACACAGTGAGACATGGAAACAGTGAGACATGGGCACAGTGAGGCAAAGTGAGGCACAGTGAGGCATGCAGATGGACACCCTAGGCTTATACTCGAGTCTAGGGCTGCAACTAACGATTATTTTAATAATCGATTAGTTGGCCGATTATTGTTTCGATTAATCGATTAATCGGATGATAATCTTAAAAAAATTGTGGTGTATAATTTAGTTAATATGTAAAGTTTAAAAAAAAAGGCAATTTATTCTTAAATCTCTATATGCTAAAAATAAATAACCAACTATATGGTTTGGGAGCAAAATCTCGAATCCACTCTGAGAATAACAGACAGAAGAGATATACTGTATATACTATTAGAGGTTGAATCTGGTAAATATCATCAGATTTAGAGATTAAAAAAAAATTATTTAATGGAAAAAAAAAATAAAGACTGTTTTGTGGATTATCAGACAGAACTATAATATATTATGTATGACAGACTCCCTTGTCATAGGCGGGTGATAAAAGCTACCTGTGCCTGCTGTCACTTATGCTGGCCATACAAAAACAATGTCTTCCTTCAAAAAATAATTAAATTTAGGAACGTTTGTTGATTTTCAAATTTTTTGTGCGGTCAAATCGCCGTTAGTTTTCGACCACAGTGACAGGAAAATTCAAAGGAGCAGAAAATAAAAAAATCTTAGTCAAAGGAATCCCCCACCGACGCTCCTGACTCCTCCTGCCTTCAGAGTACCCCAATAGCAAGCTGCAAAGTCTAGTATAGCGTGCCCTATAGCAAGGTAATAAAACCTCTGCCTTTAGAACCACTCACTTCCTGTCCAGGACTACATGTCCCATGAGGCATTGCTCCTCACAAATTCACAAGTTCTCAGGCACTTACTGACATGTATGGGTGGTGTACTGAGCTCTATGTGTGCTGCACTGTATTTCCTGATATGTAAACCAAATAATGCATTCTGTATGCAGGCCAACTAATCGGCTGGCCGATTAATCGATTATGAAAATAGTTGTCAACTCATAATCGATTAGTTGTCGATTAATCAATTAGTTGTTTCGGCCCTACTCGAGTCAATACGTTTTCCCATTTTTTTGTGGTAAAATTAGGTACCTCAGCTTATATTTGGGTCGGCTTATACTCGAGTATATACGGTATATGTCATCCTAATGGTATATGCACTTTGCCACATGATGGACTGATCACATTGTTGGTTCTTCACCTTGTAGCGCAGCCTTATTTTTCTGTTTTCCACTTTATGTTTATCACATGATAGAGCTGCTGCTGTCCTTTCAGTTACTTAGAGTTAGCGCAGTATTTTTCCATTTTTCTAGGAATACTAAAAGACCCAGCACAGGGGAAATGTCATCTCTTTGTTCAGATGCACTGAGGAATCATTACGTAGGCTCTGTGCCCTGACTTCATTAACATCTATAGTGTGAGAGCCACACAACAGATGCCTCACAGATCATAAACTTTGACCTACTGTCTAGCGTCAGATGAGAAAATGATATTCTGTTTCACAGACAAGCCGCATCTCTGATCAATACGACAGCCTACAAACTGATAACAGCTACTGTTAATTACCGCTAATCCCATTCATCTCTCATCAGCAATGCCAAGTGACACTGCCAAGCCTCTCTATTTTTTTACTGGATGGGAACAAATCCAATAAAGTCATTTACATTTTATTGCCCATACGCCGAGCTGAACAATGCAGTATTCTTAGCCAGTGTCTTCATTCTACAGTCACTTTATAAAGTGCACAACCTGCCTTCACATGGAAGGACACCTGTCAAACAGTGCAAACAGTTTTGGCACCTTTGTTTAACAACTACACAGCTTAAGTTCTTAAAGTGATTATTAAAGTGGAATTAAAGGTGTTGTATAAGTAAATTCTATAAGTATCTCTGGAGACTGCTAAAAGGTTAACATCATTGCCAGAGACGCGTTTCACTCATTAGTGCCTCTGTTTACATTGTTACTGAGCAATCCAAACCTGTCAGTCATACCTTTCAAGTTTGGTCAGCAGCATTGATTGAATGTAAATTCTGAGCCACATGGGCAATTTTAAGGAAGAATTCCAGGTATGAATATTTTTACATAGTTACATTGATCCGGACTGAACCAATGTAACCATGCACATACCATATAACCTGTGGGGTCCCTCTGTAAGCTGAAAGCGGAACTTCAGTAATTTTTTCATCTTTCCATCTGTTAAATCTTCTGCCCTTGTTGTTGCTTTAACTTTGGATAGTATTTTTTATTTTTTTTTTCTGCCAGTAAATCCCTTATACAGCCCACTTCCCGTTTCTTGTCTGGTCATTAGCCTAGGCTTATCACATCATGCACAGCTCTCTCTTCCTTTCGTGAGAGTTTGCCAAGAAGGGAGGGAGTATGAGTCACAAGAGGGCCAATGAGAGCTGCAGAGCTTGAGGTGTGCCTCTGTGTGTCTGTGTAAATCCAGGAGGTGAACAGGCAGCAGCTGAAGCTGCCCACAGTTAAAATGGATGCAGCCAGACTCAGTGGAGGGAGATTTCTGCAGCATATTTTGGCAAGTACAGAATCGCAGTATATATAAAATAATATGCAAAGTGGTTGGAGGGAAGCTTCAGAATGGCAAAGATGTTTTTATTACAAATTATGTGAGCAGACTGCAGTTCCTCTTGAAAATCACTGTATAGACACCTCTACTCCAGTGATCTCCATTAGCTCTATATCTTGCACTGCCGCTGCCCTGCTGCATCATGAACACAGGAGGTCAGCCACTCTGCGTGGGTGCCGTTCAGAGATTGCTTTGCATTTTCTCAATGAATTTAAAGCATTCTCCGATTGGATAAGGCAGAGAGCATGATGTCAACATGTCAACACCCCATCTTGTCCAATCAGAAAATGCTTTGCATTCACTGAGAAAATGCAAAGCAATCTCTGACTGGTGGGTGTGCTAAGCAGCAGACCTCCTGGATCACTGGAGTTGCAGTGATTTCCAGGGTCTAGAGCAGTGGTCCTCAACCCTGTCCTCAAGTACCCCCAACAGGCCACGTCTGCAGGTTTTCCTTTATCTAGTACAGGTGCTTTAAATCAGAGTCAATGGCTTGGTTTTTTGGACAGCCATTTTATCTAAGAGAAATTCCCAAAACATGGCCTGTTGGGGCTACTTGAGGACAGGGTTGAGAACCACTGGCCTAGAGCACATGTGTCAAACACAAGGCCCGCAAATCCAGCCCTCCAGGCCATTTCATGTTGTCCTCAAACCTCTCTTGCAGCTGTGGCACCCTCTTCATCTCCGCCCCAACCTTGTCTCAGCAGTCAGCAGCAGGGAGGGGGACAGAACTCCTTCGCCAGATCCTGCGATTTTCTGTGCAGCCATGGAGAGGTTCCTCTCTGCCCCAGTCTCAGCAGTTGGCAGAAGAAAGGAGGACAGAGCTCCTCCTACAGATCCAGCACCCCCTCGTCTCTGCCTCCCCTGGTCTCAGCATTCAGCAGACTCAGGCAGCTGACTCCAACCCTCTTCTAGTCCTCCTCCAGACCCTGCACTTTCTGCCTCCCAGCTCCCACCCCAGCTTCTTCCAGGCAGCAGGTAAGTGGGGTGCTCTGGATCTAGTCTTACAGATACAACTGCCCCTTTGAGGACAACCATAATGCTGATGCGGCCCTCATTGAAATTGAGTTTGGCACTCCTGTTCCAGAGTGTTTCCACAGGTATAGTACATTCATAATTACATTGGTCCAAGCTGGCCTAATGTACCTGTATGTAAAATGTCCATACCTGGAATTCTTCTTTAAAATGATTATTATAGTGGAAATAAAGGTATCATACAAGCAAAATCTATAAGCACTCTCTGGAGACTGCTAAAGGTTAACATTAAGGCCAGAGATGTGTGCTTCACTCATCAGTGCCTCTATTTACACATTACAAAGCACTTCAAACCTGTCAGCCATACCCTTCAAATCTTGCCGGCAGCATTGACACAATGTAAATTCCGAGCCACATGGGTGATGTTAGGACAACCTACACAAGCAGAAATGTCCCAAAGCATTTCCATAATCAATCGCTCCAGACTGCAAACTGCTGACTCCTATATTGGCAGCGTATTGCCAAAGTCATCTGCCAGTGTCGTGTACGAATGCAGCAGTCTAGTCAGTGGAATGTAGACTGCAGCAACTCAACTCATGCACTACCTGAATCTCTCTAATGATACACTGGGATTGATTTACTAAAACTGGAGAGTGCAAAATCTGGTGCAGCTGTGCCTGGTAGCCAATCAGTTTCTCACCTCAGCTTGTTCAACTAACCACTAGCCGACCAGCCGCCATTGTTATACGGCGGCAGGTCGGCTCTCCTGCGCAAATCGCCGTAGCTGTTTGTCGGTTTGCATGGGCGTGATAGCGGGCGGGAGCGCGCCCGTGGGACGGGCAGACTCTATGTCTGCCAGCAGCCCGCGATCGTGGTGTACAGAGGCAGAATGGGGAACTGCCTTTGCAAACAAGGCGATTCCCCGTTCTGACAGGGGACATGTCAGAGATCTTCTGTTCCCTGTGATCTCTGTCATGTCCCTGGTAGCCCACCCTCCCTACAGTTAGAACACACTGAGGGAACACATTTAACCCCTTGATTGCCCCCTGGTGTTAACCCCTTTCCTGGCAGTGACATTTACACAGTAATCAGTGGCTATTTTTAGCTCCGATCGCTGTATAAATGTCAATGGTCCCAAAAAAGTGTCAAAAGTGTCCGATCTGTCCGCAGCAATGTCGCAGTCCTGCTTAAAAACGCAGAAAATAATAATAATAATAAAAATGCCATAAATCTATTCCCTATTTTGTAGACGCTATAACTTTTGCGCAAACTAATCAATGTACGCCTGCTGCGGGTTTTTTTACCAAAAATATGTAGAAGAATATATATTGGTCAAAACTGATGAATTATTTTGTTTTTCAGATTTTTGATTTTTTTTTTGGATATATATTATAGCAAAAAGTAAAAAAAAATTTTTTTTTTAAATCGTCGCTCTTTGTTTGTTTATAGCGCAAAAAACTAAAAACTGCAGAGGTGATCAAATACCACCAAAATAAAGCTCTATTAGTGGGAAAAAAAGGACATAAATTTTGTTTGGCTACAACGTCGCACGACCGTGCAACTGTCAGTTAAAGCGACGCAGTGCCGTATCGCAAAAAAATGGCCTGGTCATTAAAGCAGGCCATACACAGTAGAATTTCGAACAAATTTTCTTTTCAAAATCAGAAAGTTTTTTTTTTTTGTGATCTGATGATGCCACCATTGATTTTCGAAATTCGGCCGGGAATATTCTTTTCTCCCCGGGAATATTAATTTCTCTCCAGGAATATTCTTTTCTCTCCGGGAATTTTCTTTTCTTGCACATGCGCATTTTTTTTTCTATTACATTTCTCGCACGATTCTCCCATCATTGATTAGAAAATAGTTTGTTTTTCTAAAAATTTCAAAATTTCAAACATGTCCGATTCTTCAAATTTGATTGCCGCACGAAAATTGGCTGTTGCTGCAGCCCGGTGCGAAATTGGTACGAAAATTCTTTGATACGATTTTTGAAAGAAAATTATTTCGAAATTCAAACCGTGTATGGCCCGGCTTAAGGGGGCAAATCCTTCCCGGGGCTGAAGTGGTTAAGCTTTGACCAAAAAAACCTGGAAGCTGATTGGTTTCTCTAAAGAGCTACACCAGATTTTGCACTCTCCCGTTTTAGTAAATAAACCCTACTGATTGCATTGCTACAAAATAAAATGACAAATTCATTGCTAACCGAAAATTAGCCATAAATAGACTGATTAGAAAAAAAATCATGAAAGTTGACAGAAATGTATTACTGAAATGATGAGTGACATATTTTGTCATCTTTTTATGTCACTAATGCAGTGATTGTTTTTTTTTCTGTTCTTTGACTGACAGTAGATGTTTTTTTTTGTTTTTTTTAAGATAGTAATTGTTCTGTATTCTTAACACTTCTTGTCATTGGTATCATTTGTATTGAAAATCATCTTGACCTGGTAAGCTGGTTTTCACGGAGGAGAACCTGGCAGTGGTATTTCTCATCATAAGGCTGCATTCACAGTGCTGCGTTTTGAATCGCGGGCGGATCTGCCTGCGATTTGACAGCGCCGGGGTGCGATTGACAAAACGCGGAACTCGCATTTGAGATGCCATTCATTTGAATGACACCTCAAATCACGGCGCGGGTCTGCCGCCATTGTCGCGCGTTAAAACGTGCTGCAATCACGGGAACCCGTATCGCGGGAGGCATGTCGCCAAAAAATAGTTTTGTTTTTTTTTTCCTTGCATGTGATTGAGTATTCTTCTGAAGGTTTATCTCATTTACTAAGCTCTGGAGCAGCTGCACTTTGCCTTTAGTCAATCAACCCCAATGCGTGGAGGTAGCCATCTAGGTAGAGACAGGGCTTGGCCTACTACAGGCGGTCCCCGAGTTACAAACAAGACAGGGAGGGACTGTAGGGTTTGTTCTTAAAGCGGAGCGCCACCCTAAAGTGGAACTTGCACTCATCGGAACCCTCCCCCCTCCTGTGTCACAATTGACACCTTTCAGGGGGGAGGGGGGTGAAGATACCTGTCTAAGACAGGTATTTTCAACCACTTCTGGGAGTCCTCTCTGCGGGAAATCTGCGGGAAGCACATCACTTCCCGCAGAATACCCGTAGTGTTATGGGAGACACTCGGCTCCCAGAACACAGGAGGACCAGTCAGAACGGCGCAGCGCGACTCGCGCATGCGCCGTGGGGAACGGGGCAGTGAAGCCGCAAGGCTTCACTTCCTGGTTCCCTCACCGAGGATGGCGGTGGGGGCAGCAGAGTGACGAGCGATCGCTCGTCCTCTGCTGCGGACGTCGCTGGACTCCAGGACAGGTAAGTGTCCTAATAATAAAAGTCAGCAGCTGCAGTATTTGTAGCTGCTGGCTTTTAATATATATTTTTTTTCGGCGAAGCTCCGCTTTAGGTTAAATCTGTTTGTAAGTTGGAACAGGTAAATTTTTTAAGTGTAGCTCCAGCCAAAAAAAAATATTTTTAAGCTTTTTGGATAGCATAGGGAAGGGTTATCCCTGTAGCATTCGTTTTGCTGTCTGTGCCCCTGTTCAGATTTCACCTCACTTTCTGTCCCAATGACAATAGGATTTAGAAAATTTTGGGTTGTTGTGGAAACAAGGATTGGTGATAAAGCTTCAGTGGAGAGGAGACACCTTTTTCCCATATTAACTCTTAAGCCGTGTACACACGATCGGTTTTACCGATGAAAACAGTCCGATGGATTTTTTTCATCGGACAAACCGATCGTGTATGGGCCCCATCGGTCTTTTTTCCATCGGTGTTAAAAAATAGAACATGTTTTAAATTTTTCCGATGGATAAAAAACCGATAGCAAATTAATATCGTCTGTGGGGAACTCCATCGGATAAAAAACCCACGCATGCTCAGAATCAAGTCGATGCATGCTCAGAAGCATTGAACTTAATTTTTCTCGGCTCATCGGAGTGTTTTACGTCACCGCGTTTGGTGAAACGGTCATTTTTTTGACTGATGGTGTGTGGGCAAGACTGATGGAAGACAGTTTCATCGGATTTCCGATGGAAAAAAACATCGGATTCGAATCCATAGGATATCCGATCATGTGTATAGGGCTTAACAGGAGAGAATTTCCCTTCCTTGGGGTAGATTTCCTCTCACTTCCTGTTGTCTCCTTCCGTTTGTAAGTAGGAGTCATTTGTAAGTCAGATGTTTAAAGGAGAAGTATGGGTTTCTTTTTTATTTTGGATTCATACTTACCTCGGTGGATGGAGCATCAGACCGATGCTCCAGCTGTCCCCCGCCGTCTGTGCACTGAGAACCGAGCCACCGAACATCGCCGCTGGCTCGGTTCTCACAGATCCCCAAGAGGAAAGAGGCTGATTGTCAGTCAGCCTCTTTCCTCTCTGCTTCTCCACGCTCATTGGAGCGATGAGCCGTGTAGGGGCAGGGAGAGGCTGTCTCAGTGTCTCAGCGGCTCGCTGAGACGCTGAGACTGCCATCAATCAGGGCAGCTGGCGGATCCCGACTTGGAAAGTCGTGATGACGCGCTGCCCCGACTGATGGCAGTGACGTCAGCGGAGAGTGGACTTCAGACCGCTCCCTGCTGAAAACGGGTCACAGGAGTGCAAAACAAGAGGAGAAGCCCAGCTGAAAAAGCTCCGGCTGGACTTCTCCTTTAAGTAGGGGACCACCTGTACTGTGAGCAGGAAAGCAGTGATATCATTAACCACTTAAGGACCGGAAGGATTTGCCCCCTTAATGACCAGGCCATTTTTTGCGATACGGCACTGCGTCGGCAATTGCAAACTGACAATTGCGCGGTCGTGCAACGCTGTACAAAAACAAAATTTACATCCTTTATTTCCCACAAATAGAGATTTCTTTGGGTGGTATTTAATCACCTCTGCGGGTTTTTTTGCACTATAAACAAAAAAAAAACAAGCCACAATTTTGAAAAAAAATAAATATATTTTTTACTTTTTGCTATAATAAACATCAAAAAATAAATAATAATAAAAAAATTCTTCATCAGTTTAGGCCGATATGTATTCTTCTACATATTATAAGCGTATATTGATTGGTTTGCGCAAAAGTTATAGCGTCTACAAAACAGGGGATAGATTTATGGCATTTTAATTTTTTTATTTTTTTTATAGTAATGGCGGCGATCTGCTATTTTTAGTGGGACTGCGACATTGCGGCAGACAGATTGGACACTTTTGACACATTTTTTGGGACAATTGACATTTATTCAGCGATCAGTGCTATAAAAATGCACTGATTACTGTGTAAATGTCACTGGCAGGAAAGGGGTTAACACTAGGGGGCGATCAAGGGGTTAAATGTGTACCCTGGGAGGTGTTTCTAACTGTGGGGGGATGGGACTGATTGGAGGAGGAGAGAGATTGCTGTTCCTCATCACTAGGAACAGCACATCTGTCTCTCCTCCCCTGTCAGAACAGGGATCTGTCTGTTTACATTGACAGATCCTTGTTGTAACTCTCTTTCCCGTGATCGTGGGTGGCCAGCGGACATCGGGGCCGCCGGCAACGTGCATCAGCTCCGGCGTCGCGCATGCCTCCTATCGCTCTTAAAGCGACCGACGTACACCTACGGAGATTCTCCCAGGAGAGCCAAACTGCCGCAGTATAATGACAGCGGCTGGTCCTTAAGCGGTTAAATCTGACTCCAGATCTCCTGAGACTAGTGGTCAGAGGCAGCAGGGCTTTGGATCTCACACAGTAGATATACAGCTATGAAGTTGAAGGGCCCAGGCATGCCTAGGCACAAACACAACATACCAGGAAGTGCTCGTTTAAGCCTGGGTTCACACATATGCGATGCGGGAACCAGAGCGATTCCAGTACCAGTTCCCGCATTGCATCTCCCCCGCAGGCAGTTCACACTGCCCTTTGCGAACCACTGCGGGTGTCAATACAATGTTAATGACAGCCCCAGATGATCGGTTCACAGATCGCAGTGCGAACTGTGGATTTGGACAGGAATCAGATTGCATGGGGTGAGAACACCCATGCAATCCGATTCCAGTGCGGGGAAAAAAAAAAAAAGTCCCGCACCTTTTCTGTGTGAATCCAATGCGAGTTCAGCCATACAACTGTATGGCTGAACTTGCATTGCACAGACATCGCATGTGATCGGCACCGCAGTGCGGGTGCGAATCACATGCGATGTCTGTGTTCGCTACAGTGTGAACCCCGGGCTTAAACACAACCTACAACTGCTAGTTTTAATGAGGAATTCCAGACAATTAATGACAGGACTCATTAATGACAGGAATAGTACCACTGGATTAGCGCAGGGCCAATGTGGTGCCTATATTTAAAAAGGGAACAAAGTCTTTACCAAGTAACTATAGACCTGTTAGTTTAATTTCCATAGTTGGGAAGATACTGGAGAGATTAGGAAAAGACCACATAGATGAGTTCTTGCTGGAAAAAAACTATTTAAGCAACAGACAGCATGGATTCAAGAAAGACAGAAGTTGTCCGACAAACCTGATTTCTTTTTATGAAGAGGTAAGTAAAACCTTGGACAGAGGGGTGGCGGTGGACGTGGTATACTTGGACAGAGGGGTGGCGGTGGACGTGGTATACTTGGACAGAGGGGTGGCGGTGGACGTGGTATACTTGGACAGAGGGGTGGCGGTGGACGTGGTATACTTGGACAGAGGGGTGGCGGTGGACGTGGTATACTTGGATTTTGCAAAAGCGTTTGATACAGTTCCCCACACATGGCTCATGTGTAAGGTAAAGTCCACAGGCTTGGAAATATCAGTTTGTAAATGGATAGAAAACTGTCTAAAAGACAGAATTCAGAGAGTAGTGGTTAATGATTCTTACTCTGAATGGTCCAAGGTTATCAGTGGTGTACCCCAAGGTTCAGTGCTGGGACCCTTACTTTTTAATATCTTTATAAATGATATTGGGTCTGGGATCAAAAGTAACATTTCTGTCTTTGCAGATGACACTAAGCTATGCAGTGGAATAACGTCCTTACAGGATGTCTCCAAATTACAAGCCGACCTCAATGCTCTGTCTAATTGGGCGACTATGTGGCAGATGAGGTTTAATGTTGATAAATGTAAAGTTTTGCACTTTGGGGGCTAAGAATATGCATCATACATACTAGGGGGAGTACAACTGGGGGGATCCGTAGTGGAGAAGGATCTGGGGGAATCCGTAGTGGAGAAGGATCTGGGGGGATCCGTAGTGGAGAAGGATCTGGGGGTTTTGGTAGATCATAAGCTCAATAATGGCATGCAATGCCAAGCTGTGGTTTCCAAAGCGAGCAAAGTCCTTTCTTGTATTAAGAGAGGTATGGACTCCAGAGAGAGAGAGATAATTTTGCCCCTGTTCAAATCATCAGTAAGACCTCATCTGGAATATGCAGTTCAGTTTTGGGCACCAGTTCTCAAAAAGCATATCGGGGAACTGGAGAAAGTGCAGAGAAGGGCAGCCAAACTGATAAGAGGCATGGAGGAGCTCAGCTATGAAGAAAGATCAGAGGAACTGAATTTATTCACTCTTGAGAAGAGGAAAATAAGTTGGGATATGATTAACATGTACAAATATATAAGGGGTCCATATAGTGAACTTGGTGATGAGTTATTCACTTTACAGTCAACACAGAGAACAAGGGGGCACTCTTTACGTCTAGAAGAAAAAAGATTTCATCTCCAAATCCGGAAAGGTTTCTTCACAGTAAGAGCTGTGAAAATGTGGAACAGACTCCCTGCAGAGGTGGTTCTGGCCAGCTCAGTAGATTGCTTTAAGAAAGGTCTGGATACTTTCCTAAATGTACATAATATAACTGGGTACTGACAGTTATAGGCTAAAGTTGATCCAGGGTAAATCCGATTGCCTCTCGGGGGATCAGGAAGGAATTTTTTCCCCTGCTGTAGCAAATTGGATCATGCTCTGCTGGGGTTTTTCGCCTTCCTCTGGATCAACTGTGGGTATAGAATTGGGTACATGGGATTGTATGATAGTTTTTATTTTATTAATTTATTTTTTTATGGTTGAACTGGATGGACTTGTGTCTTTTTTCAACCTGACTAACTATGTAACTATGTAATAGGTCAGTTTTCAGGGTAATGATGAGGCTCAGTTAGCATTTTTAGATCTCACCTATAAAATAAAAATCTGCACTTTTGAGTTCAGATATTAATTATTTATTTCAGGTACTTGTATAGCACTGTCAATTTACACAGCATTTTACACACATACACATTATATGTATATGTATATATATATATATATATATATATATATATATATATATATATATATATTACATTCAGGTCTTTGGAGAGTGGGAAGAAACCCATGCAGGCACATGGAGAACACACAAACTCTGTGCAGGTAAGGCTGTGGTTGTGATTCGCACTGACGACCCTAGTGCTGCTAGGCAGAAGGGCTAACCACTTAGCCCCTATGCTACCCCAGGTCCACTGTAATGTAAGCACAAAGCAGTTGTATAGGAAGAGGGGGAAAAGTGCTAAAAAAGCGCTGAGACCAGACTGGAAATTACTTCAATGTCTCTATTGTGAACTTTGAGAATACATTTCTCCACAGTGACTTTAGCTACTGAGGTCAGTGTGTACTTATTTTAAAGCTTGTTTACTGCTTGTTTAAAAATATGTAAACATTTAATGTCCATAACCTGGCCACAGTTCTTGTTCCTCGCCAAATTAAACAAGTCACTGACAACAAACAAAAAAGCGCTGCAGAGTGATTGCTTTCACCTTTATTGCACTGAAGAGAGGTATTGTCTACAATTATTTGTATATAAAATGCAGTCAGCAAATCATGGACCAGCAAACATGTAAAAGTATGAAAGTATGAAAAATGAGGTAACCATTACAATCATGAGTACTCATAGAAAACATTTATATTGTTTGATATAAAAATAAAAAAAAATCTGAAACAACATGAAAAACTCAGCAATAGCTTTCCTATTATGATGTCATTCATCCTTCACATAACTCTCATAAAAACACATCAAAAAGCAACAGAGAACAACATCCTTGTGTGCACATAACCTAAGGCTCCATGCACCCTGGACACTAAAAAAAGCTATAAAAATTGCCAGTAGCTTTGCAGGGAGCCATTCAACGTTTTTTTAGCGTTTTTTAGCGTTTTTCAGTGTTAGCGTTTTGGAGCTTTTTTTTTTTCAATGGATCAAAAAACGCTAAAAAACGCTGGCGAGCTGTGTTTTTGAGCGTTTATTAGCATTTATTAGCGTTTTTCTGCGTTTTGTTGCGTTTTTTCCCACCGAAAAATGGCACTTTGAACGCAAATTTCTGGTGTTCAGAAAAAAGCCCATTAACTCCACTGCTCATTAACGCTAAATAACGACTATGTGTGCATGGTAACATAGAGTGCAGTTAATGTTTTTTTTTTTTAAAACGCCAAAACACCAATAAACTGCAGTTTGTCAGCTTCAGTGTGCATGGAGCCCAATTGTATAGTCACCAGTCACTTTTGGCCTGATAGCACGCCTTACCCTGGCTGCAGCTGAATGCCGGTATAGATCAATAAACTGCAGGAAGATCATACAAAGACATCCCTAGAAGGTTTCCAGGAAACATATATTCTATGAGGCCCTTAACACAAACAACATTTGCAAGACCCCTTTTGCTTGTTAAAACCCAGAGATGAAAGGATAAAGAGATGAAGGGATGCTTTCTACAAACTGCAAGCTTACTACTTAGACCACAGACATGTATAAAATAAAACACAATGCACAATATATACGCTCTTACTTACCCTCTTCTGGTCCTCCAGTCCATGCGTCACTGGCTTTCTCCTCTGATGATGCTTAGTCTCCGTAACAGATTCCATTTTTCGGATTAATCGTTCCGGAAATCCATAAAATAAGCGAATATAATCCTCTATAGCGCTCCTCCATTTGACCATCGAACCAGATGTCCCGCATCCATATTCAAAATTCCAAAGTGTATTTCAGCAAAACCCATCCTCGCAATCCCGCCGAATCCGGGCCACCCGAACGCTGACCAAAGACGCTGTATCCATTGCATTAGTTACTCTCTGCCCACCATGGGAAGTCACAAAGGAGTAATCCACAAGAAAGTCAGAGCCAAATAATATATTTATTCCTCAATATGATAAAAATATGAAGGTCTTCCAACCAATAACATCTGTACAGAAGTGTAATAAAAATCCAGCGGTTTGAAAATCAGCCAACTTTAAGTCCAAATTGTAAAAAAAAAGAGATTAAGATCCTGGGAATTCCATGCAATAATGTCATACCTGCGAGTACAAAAACAAAAAAAAAACATGCAGTATTTAAATTAATGCTATGATAAATGCTTAAAAAACACGTACAATGCATGCTTTACAAAAACGCATTGTCCTAGCTTGCATTACAAAATAGCAAATCCTACATTATTTTTCCTGCATTACCAGATAAATCGCTGTAGAAGTCAGTTGAATGAGGTTCTGGAAAATGCATCAAAAAAACATCAAATTGTGTGAAAATGTAATAAAATATGCGCATTTTATGTTAACTTTTGCTGTCAACAAGGCTTGAAAATATTACTTAAAACAGAAAATGATTGATACTGTAATCAAAATAGATACAAAAAAAAAACTAAATATAAAAAGATACCCAACCCTACAGCAAGAGAACACAAAATATTAACAGATTGAAACAAAATATAAACATATACCCAACCATACAGCAAGAGAACACAAAAAATTAACAAAATGAAACAAAATATAAACATATACCCTACCATACAGCAAAAGAACACAAAAAATTAACAAAATTAACAAAATATAAAAAATATACCCAACCATACAGTAAGAGAACACAAAATATTAACAAAAGGAAACAAAATATAAAAATATACCCAACCATACAGCAAGAGAACACAAAATATTAACAAAAGGAAACAAAATATAAAAATATACCCAACCATACAGTAAGAGAACACAAAATATTAACAAAAGGAAACAAAATATAAAAATATACCCAACCATACAGCAAGAGAACACAAAATATTAACAAAAGGAAACAAAATATAAAAATATGCTCAACCATACAGTAAGAGAACACAAAAAATTAACAAAATTAAATAAAATATATACCCAACCATACAGCAAGAGAACACAAAAAAATAACAAAATGAAATAAAATATAAAAATATACCCAACCATACAGCAAGAGAACACAAAAAATTAACAAAATTAAATAAAATATAAAAAAATACCCAACCATACTGCAAGAGAACACTAAATAATAACATTGAAATAAAATATAAAAATATACCCAACCATACTGCAAGAGAACACAAAATATTAACATATTGAAACAAAATATATATAAAATATACCCAACCATGCAGCAAGAGAATACAATATATTAACATATAGAAACAAATTATAAAAATATACCCAACCTTACAGCAAGAGAACACAAAATCTCCCTGTGCGATGCTTGCAAACAGTGTAAACACTGAAGAGAAAAAAAAGAACTGGGGGTAGGGTTTTCAGCTAGGAAAAGCAAAGACATCTGCTGCTCTTTACCTCTGCATGCTCAATACAGAATAGCCTTTCACCGCCTGAATATAAATTGTGCAAAACCCCTTGATCCTTTTTACCTTCCAGAAGTCTATCAGCAGCCTGGGTGCTGGAGGCACAGCCTGTAAGCAAGTCAATTATTTTACAATGGCCAATAAAGGCACAATATGGTCACTAAAAGATTGCAAAGCTTTTGGACCCATTCATGAAAAAAAATAAAAAAAATATGGACAACAGGGTAAACTAGCAAATAACAACAGGGCAAGCAAATAATGTCGACTCAGAGGATTACAGGACTAATCGTATTCAGCGTGCATATTAAGCCCAAAGGTAACGTGGTGGAAAGTGTATAAGTTTACAAACAGTGCAATAAAACAACCCAGAATGCAGCGTTTCTGCTATAAACAGCAGGAAAATGACATCAATTAACAGTAGTAGCTGGGTAATTACTGCTAATTACTTCAATTACTGTGTTACATTAGACTTTTGTTAACAAAAAAAATAAAAACAGAAATTGAGATATATCATGGTAAATAATATCACACAAAGAAAGCTGCAGAATTCTATAACAATGCTTTTATGCTGTGTTTGCTTTAATTAGAGTAATACCAGCAAAAGCTACTTTATGAACTGTGAAGCTTTGATATAATGAGAAAGGTAAACAAGTCAAAGCAAGATTGTAGACATAAAATACAAAACAATTTATCCACTAACTCAGCATTTCTCAACCCTATTTCAGAGGAGGCACCCTTTAAAAGTGTGCAAAATCTCGAGGCACCCCCCAGTCTATAATGTAAATCTTCCTTGTCAATGGGAAGCCTGGGGCGATGCACACAACTGTCTTGATTAAATTAACTTGACCTAAGAAGCACCCTTAATTTCAGAGGTACCCCCATCACATCAGAGCCCTCCCTATTTATATCAGAGTCCCCCCTTATTTCACAGACCCCCCCACCCTCCCCACACACAGACAAGCCGGAGTCCCCTATCACATCAAAGTTCCCCCTATACATCAGAGGGCCTACAGTCCCACCATCACAGAGACAGAGGGTCCCATCAAAGCTCCCCCATACTTTAGAGGCTCCCCTTCACCAATGAGTCCCCCCACCAAAGAGAAAGAGGCCCCCAATCACATCAGAGATCCCTGAACACATCAGAGGCTCCTCTTCACCATAGAGTCCCCCCCCACCACCACTACAGAAACAAAGGGCTCTATCACATCAAAGCCCCCCAATACATCAGAGGCCCCCCTTCACCATAGCGCTCCCCCACCACAGAGACAGAGGCTCCCAATCACATCAGAGATCCCCCTATACATCAGAGGCCCCCCTTCACCATACAGTCCCACCATCACAGAGACAGAGGGTCCCATCAAAGCTCCCCCATACTTTAGAGGCTCCCCTTCACCAATGAGTCCCCCCACCAAAGAGAAAGAGGCCCCCAATCACATCAGAGATCCCTGAACACATCAGAGGCTCCTCTTCACCATAGAGTCCCCCCCCCCACCACAGAGACAAAGGGCTCTATCACATCAAAGCCCCCCAATACATCAGAGGCCCCCCTTAACCATAGTGCTCCCCCACCACAGAGACAGAGGCTCCCAATCACATCAGAGATCCCCCTATACATCAAAGGCCCCCCTTCACCATAGAGTCCCCCCACCACATAGACAGAGGCTGCCAATCACATCAAAGCCCTCCTACACATCAGAACCCCCCCCCCCTTCACCATAGAGTCCCCCCACCACAGAGACAGAGGCCCCCAATCACATCAGAGATCCCCGTACACTTTAGAGGCCCCCCTTCACCATAGAGTCCCCCACCACAGAGACAGAGGCCCTCAATCATATCAGAGATCCCCCTACACTTTAGAGGCCCCCCACCACATAGACAAAGGCTCCCAATCACATCAGAGATCCCCCTATACATCAAAGGCCCCCCTTCACCATAGAGTCCCCCCCACCACATAGACAAAGGCTCCCAATCACATCAAAGCCCCCCTACACATCAGAGCCCCCCCTTCACCATAGAGTCCCCCCACCACAGAGACAGAGGCCCCCAATCACATCAGAGATCGCCCTACACTTTAGAGGCCCCCCTTCACCATAGAGTCCCCTCACCACATAGACAAAGGCTCCCAATCACATCAGAGATCCCCTACACATCAGAGGCCCCCCTTCACCATAGAGTCCCCTCACCACATAGACAGAGGGCCCCATCACATAAAATCCCCCTATACATCTGAGGCCTCCCCTTCACCATATAGACAAAGGCATCAGAGATCCCCCTACACATCAGAGACCCCTCTTCACCAATGATGTCCCCCACCCCAGAGACAGAGGGCCCCATCACATCAAAGCCCCCCCTTTACATCAGAGGCCCCCCTTCACCATACAGTCCACCCACCACTGAGACAGAGGCCCCCAATCACATCAAAGCCCCCTATACATCAGAGGCCCCCCTTCACCATACATTCCCCCCACCACTGAGACAGAGGCCCCCAATCACATCAAAGCCCCCTATACATCAGAGGACCCCCTTCACCATAGAGTCCCCCCACCACATAGACAGAAGCTCCCAATCACATCAAAGCCCCCTATACATTAGAGCCCCCCCTTCACCATAGAGTCCCCCTACCACAGAGACAGAGGCCCCAATCACATCAGAGATCCCCCTACACATCAGAGCCCCCCATCAAATCAAAGTACCCCCATGACAGAGTCCCCCATCACCAGAGTCCCCTTGGGATCATAGAGTCCTCTGATCAATCTCTATCCGAGAGCAAACTGGATATCATGCTCGCCGCACCATGGGGGAACCCAAATGGAACCCTGCTTGAGAAACGCTACCCTAACACACTACTAATATTATCACCACACACGCTGCCTATGTAAACTTTCAATACCCATACCACTGGAGTGCAATAATTGCCAGGAGCATTGCTGCCCAGCTGGAATAACCCTGAATGTCTGGCACAACTGCACAGGATAACATTGTGCTCTGCCTGGGGGTCCACAATCCCAATTCACCACAATTACCCACAGAAAAAAAAAATGCTGAGCATCAACCACAACACAATTAACAAAGTAAATGAGAAATAAATGTCATTAATTGAATTATGCAATCCCATTATCTGTTATTGTTCCGTCTACCAGCAATCCACGTGAAGCTTTAGCAATCTGGTGTGCAAAGTAACCCACCCCTATTGTTAGCATCCACACTATGCTGAATCTCATGTGATGTGAGGTATCCTCTATGATGGGGGCCAGGGGGGGGACATCTGTTTAGCATCTGGAATACCCCACGTGTAGCGTGTCTTTTGTTTCTTTGATGTAGCAGACTTCCTCATATGACAGCTCACAGGTCCAAAGTACTACAGCGTTGCTATTTTACCCAGCTAGATATCTAAGAGCCTGTTCACACCATGAATCGAACAGGCAGGAACGTGCTGTGCCTTTCTGTGCGATTCATATGCAATCCGGACTGCACCAAAAGTAGTGCATGCACCCCTTTAAAAAATGCACAGCAAGTGGATTGCATGGTACTACTGTACTATGCAACCTGGTGCAGGCAAACGCACTGCGTTTGCAGCCTGCTTTTGGGGTGTCATTAAATTAACACTGACACCCCAAATGTGGATTTCCGGCACCGTGTTCTAGTGAGAACTGGTCCTAAATGTAGGGGTATCCTCTAAGCATTTGTTATGATTAGGCACTATGTTGTGTGAAATGCGTTAATGTCCTTGGAATCCTGTGCTTTATTACCTGTCATTTTTGGAATAAAGAAGCATTGTTCAGTATCCTGTTGCAGTGTGTGGCTATCTCCTTCTATCCTTCTAATCCTCTGAAGCATAATCTGGGGAATTTACTAAAGCCCCTTTCACACCAGCGGACCGTATGTCCGCTTTTTTATCCATCCGTTTACGGATGAAAAAGGGACATACATTGGTCCCTATGAGATCGCGGGTGTCAGCGGATGAACATCCGCTGACACCCGATTCTCATCCGGGTCCTCAATCCTCCGATTCTGCAGACGGAGGAAAATCCTATTTTTCTATCCGCCTGCAGAGCGGATCGGATGAACACGGACAGACTGTGGCCTGTGGGCTAGATGTGGCCCTTTGCTTGCCTTTATCAGGCCCAAAAAAAAAAAGAAAAAAGACCAGTTTTGCAGCGCTTTCAAATCGCTTTTAAGGAGCTCTAGAAGCACTGCCCATTCATTTCAATGGGCAGGGGAGTTTTAGCAGCGCTCCAAACCCGCCCAAAAAGTGTGCTGCTTGCAGAACTTTTTTTTACCGTCCCGCAAGCGCAGCGCCCCAGTGTAGTGAAAGCACACATTGAAGTGAATGGGAGGCAGTTTGGGCGCTTTAGAGGGCGCTATTTCCAGCACTAAAACGCCTGAAAACTGCTTCAGTATGAAAGGGGTCTAATAAAGGGATAAGAGGGGAAATGGGGGGGATACTCATTCTGCTGACCCTGGGGACCAGTGGCAGCCACTCATACGGGGTGCCACCCCCCTAATCCATGCGCCCGGCCTCTAATCTCCATGCAGCTGTTGAAGCCGCAACCTGGATGGGGTAAGTGGAGGGCCTGGTGGGCAACGGGCGAGTGAGCGAACCAGCGATTGAGCGGGAAATCGATCGAGCGACAGGGGGGGCGGGTGGATGTCGCCCCCCCAAGAAAGCTGAGCACCAGCCACCACTGCTGGTGACTCCCTACCCCAGACACACTTTATAGATTTCCTTTCTCTTCCTGTTTTGGCTATGGGACAGGAAGTGAAGGGAAATCTCCCCAATGGGACAGGGGTTATAACCGTCCCTTACTCTACCTAAAAAAAAAAAAAAAAAAAAAAAAAAAAAAACTTAGCCTTTAGTTCTACTTTAAATTGTCCCTAGTATGTGAGGTAGGGGCCCTAGATTGTAAACTCCTGGAGGGCGGAGACTGGTGTGAACGTTGGCACTAGATGAGTACCTATAGTAGAATTCAATTTATCAATTTTTCTGGATGAAAATGAAAATTATTTAGTCGGGTTGCAGAATTCTGGTCGTTGTCAAGCCAGTCCTATGGAAGAATCGATTCTGAAATGTTCACTTTCAACCTTTGTTACTTTGTTACTTTTTTTTTTTTAAATGTTTCACTTTTCACTGTTTCCCTTTGAAAGCTTCTGGATTGATGCAGAGAACTTTATTAAGCAGAAGATTGCTAAAATGATCAGATTAAAAGGAAGACTGCATGAAAAATCAATGGCCACATTAGGGATCCTATTACAATACCAAATACAATGCACCCCCCCCCCCCCCCCGGATAATAGATACATAGGATACTGTATATGATAAGCATGGTAAGGTGTTCACATTATGGAGGAGGGTCCCCTGATGATACGACCCGGAGCCCAATGTCCACTCAAAACACAAATAAATGAAGATCCAACATATGAGGGGCTCCTGCAATAATAACATTACAGGGAGTACAGAGCTACCCCATCCCCCACAACACACAGGGGGGTTCCTAATGGGGAGAACAGCCCCCCCCCCCCATAAAGGGTTATTATTATGAGTAAATTGTTCTCCATTCCTCTCAAAACATCACAGGCTCCCCCATTATGAGTACAGAACTCCCCACTGAGAGTACACAGGGGATCCCCTATTATAGGACAAACAGTGCCCCCTATACTCAGGTCACACAGGGGGTCCCCCATATAAGACATACAGTGTCCCCCTATCCTCAGGACAGACAGCGGTCCCCCATATAAGACATACAGTGCCCCCCCATTTTCAGGATACACAGGGGGTCTCCCATTATAGGGCATACAGTGCCCCCATCCTCAGGACACACAGGGGGCCCCCATATAAGACGTACAGTACCCCCAATCTCAGGACACACAGGAGGCCCCTATATAAGATGTACAATGCCCCCCATCATCAGGACACACAGGGGGACCCCCATATAAGATGTACAGTGCCCCCCATCCTCATGATACACAGGGGGCCCACACAAAATATGTACAGTGCCCCCCATCCTCAGAACACACAGGGCCCCCCATATAAGATGTACAGCTTGCACCCTCCATATTCATGATACACAGGGGGTCATCCACAATAGGATGTACAGGGCCCCTAGCCTCAGGATGCACAGGGGACCTCCATATAAGATGTACAGTGCCCCCAATCTTAAGGACACACAGGGGGCCCCCATATAAGTTGTACAGTGCCCCCCATCCTCAGAACACACAGGGGCCCCCCATATAAGATGTACAGTGCCCCCCATATTCATGATAAACAGGGGGTCATCCACAATAGGATGTACAGTGCCCCTAGCCTCAGGACACACAGGGGGCCCCCATATAAGACGTACAGTACCCCCCATCTTTAGGACACACATGCGTCCCTTAATATAAGGAGTGACGTTACCCCCATTTTTTAGGACTCACAGAGGCTCCCCCATTATGAGTACACTGTCCCCTGCTCAGGACACACAGGGGCCCCCCGTTATATGAAGTACAGTGCCCCCCCACACACAGGGCCCCCGTTATATGAAGTACAGTGCCCCCCCCACACACAGGGGCCCCGTTATATGAAGTACAGTGCCCCCCACACACACACCGGGGCCCCCGATATATGAAGTACAGTGCCCCCCCCACACACACACAGGGGCCCTGTTATATGAAGTACAGTGCCCCCCCCATTATATGAAGTACAGTGCCCCCCATTATATGAAGTACAGTGCCCCCCCCATTATATGAAGTACAGTGCCCCCCCCATTATATGAAGTACAGTGCCCCCCATTATATGAAGTACAGTGCCCCCCCCATTATATGAAGTACAGTGCCCCCCCATTATATGAAGTACAGTGCCCCCCCCATTATATGAAGTACAGTGCCCCCCCATAATATGAAGTACAGTGCCCCCCATTATATGAAGTACAGTGCCCCCACCCCCCATTATATGAAGTACAGTGCCCCCCCCCATTATATGAAGTACAGTGCCCCCCCCATTATATGAAGTACAGTGCCCCCCCATTATATGAAGTACAGTGCCCCCCCCATTATATGAAGTACAGTGCCCCCCCCATTATATGAAGTACAGTGCCCCCCCATTATATGAAGTACAGTGCCCCCCCCATTATATGAAGTACAGTGCCCCCCATTATATGAAGTACAGTGACCCCCCCCCATTATATGAAGTACAGTGCCCCCCCCATTATATGAAGTACAGTGCCCCCCCCATTATATGAAGTACAGTGCCCCCCCCCCCATTATACTGAAGTACAGTGCCCCCCCATTATCATTGAAGTACAGTGCCCCCCCCATTATATGAAGTACAGTGCCCCCCCCATTATATGAAGTACAGTGCCCCCCCATTATATGAAGTACAGCGCCCCCCCATTATAAGAAGCATACATACAACCCCCCCTTAGGACACATGGAGAGTTCCCCATTTCCCCATTATGGAGCAGTGCCCCTCCCCCATTATATAAAGTAAATACAGAGCCCCCACACACTGCTCTCCCCTCAGTGGGGTGGAAGGCGGTCTCTCTCTCTCTCCGGTACACTCACCGGTCGGGCACTCTCCCCCTCCCTCTCCTCTCCTCTCCTCTCCTCCGTTCTCTCCTCTCAGGACCGGAACCCGGAGCCCGCTCACTCCATCCATCCCGTTACCTGAGCAACTGTATCCCCGCCCCGTCCTCACAGCCAGTCATTGGAGAGACCCGTGGTCATGTGCTGAGGCTCCGGCCAATCAGAGTGCAGAGTACCTCAGCATCTCCTCAGCCAGGTTACAACTCTCTCCCAGAGCGGGACGATGTGTGTGTGTGTGAGAGAGAGAGAGAGAGAGAGAGTGGGGGGGGGGGCCCTGAGGAGAGAAAGAGAGAGGGGGCCCCTGAGAGAGGGGGCCCTTGAGGAGAGAGAGAGAGGGGGCCCCTGAGGAGAGAAAGATAGAGGGGGCCCCTGAGGAGAGAAAGAGAGAGGGGGCCCCTGAGGCGAGAGAGGGGCCCCTGAGGGAGGCGAGAGAGAGGGGCCCCTGAGAGAGGAGAGAGAGGGGCCCCTGAGGGAGGCGAGAGAGAGAGAGGGGCTCCTGAGAGAGGAGAGAGAGGGGGGCCCCTGAGGAGAGAGGGGCCCCTGATGGAGGAGAGAGGGGCCCCTGAGAGAAAGAGGGGGCTCCTGAGGGAGGAGAGAGAAAGGGGCCCCTGAGAGAGGTGAGAGAGAGGGGCCCCTAAAGGAGGTGATAGAGAGGCCCCTGAGGGAGGAGAGAGAGGGGGCCCCTGAGGGAGGAGAGAGAGGGGCCCCTGAGAGAGGAGAGAGAGGGGTCCCTGAGGGAGGAGAGAGAGAGGGGCCCCTGAGGGAGGAGAGAGAGAGAGGGGCCCCTGAGGGAGGAGAGAGAGGGGGCCCCTGAGGGAGGAGAGAGAGGGGGCCCCTGAGGAGGAGAGAGTGAGAGAGAGAGGGGCCCCCTGAGAGAGGAGAGAAGGACCCCTGAGGGAGGAGAGAGAGGGGCCCTGAGGGAGGAGAGAGTGAGAGAGAGAGGGGCCCCCTGAGAGAGGAGAGAAGGACCCCTGAGGGAGGAGAGAGAGGGGCCCCCTGAGGAAGGCGAGAGAGGGGCCCCTGAGGAAGGGCGAGGAGAGAGGGGGGCCCCTGAGAGAGGAGAGAGAGAGGGGGCCCCTGAGGGAGAAGAGAGTGAGGGGGCCCCTGAGGAAGGCGAGAGAGAGGGGCCCCTGAGGGAGAAGAGAGAGAGGGGGGCCCCTGAGGAAGGCTAGAGAGAGGGGGCCCCTGAGAGAGGAGAGAGAGAGAGGGGCCCCTGAGGAAGGCGAGAGAGAGAGGGGGCCCCTGAGGGAGAAGAGAGAGAGGGGGGCCCCTGAGGGAGAAGAGAGAGGGGGGCCTGAGGGAGAAGAGAGTGAGGGGGAGTCCCTGAGGGAGAAGAGAGTGAGGGGGCCCCTGAGGGAGAAGAGAGTGAGGGGCCCCTGAGGGAGAAGAGAGAGAGGGGGCCCCTGAGGGAGAAGAGAGTGAGGGGGCCCCTGAGGGAGAAGAGAGTGAGGGGGCCCCTGAGGGGGATGAGAGTGAGGGGGCCCCTGAGAGAGGAGAGAGAGAGAGGGGCCCCTGAGGAAGGAGAGAGAGAGGGGCCCCTGAGGAAGGCGAGAGAGAGAGGGGCCCCTGAGGGAGAAGAGAGAGAGGGAGTCCCTGAGGGAGAAGAGAGTGAGGGGGCCCCTGAGGGAGAAGAGAGTGAGGGGGCCCCTGAGGGAGAAGATAGAGAGGGAGTCCCTGAGGGAGAAGAGAGTGAGGGGGCCCCTGAGGGAGAAGAGATTGAGGGGGCCCCTGAGGGAGAAGAGAGAGAGGGGGCCCCTGAGGGAGAAGAGAGAGAGGGGGCCCCTGAGGGAGAAGAGAGTGAGGGGGCCCCTGAGGGGGATGAGAGTGAGGGGGCCCCTGAGAGAGGAGAGAGAGAGAGAGGGGCCCCTGAGGAAGGCGAGAGAGAGAGAGGGGCCCCTGAGGAAGGCGAGGGAGAGAGGGGGGCCCCTGAGGGAGAAGAGAGAGAGGGGGCCCCCTGAGGGAGGAGAGAGAGGGGGGCCTGGGGGGAAAGAGAGTGAGGGGGCCCCTGAGGGAAAAGAGAGAGAGGGGGCCCCTGAGGGAGAAGAGAGTGAGGGGGCCCCTGAGGGAGAAGAGAGAGAGGGGGCCCCTGTGGGAGAAGAGAGTGAGGGGCCCCTGAGGGAGAAGAGAGAGAGGGGGCCCCTGAGGGAGAAGAGAGTGAGGGGGCCCCTGAGGGGGATGAGAGAGAGGGGGCCCCTGAGAGAGGAGAGAGAGAGGGGGGCCCCTGAGGGAGAAGAGAGTGAGGGGGCCCCTGAGGGAGAAGAGAGAGAGGGGGGCCCCTGAGGAAGGCTAGAGAGAGGGGGGCCCCTGAGAGAGGAGAGAGAGACAGGGGCCCCTGAGGAAGGCGAGAGAGAGGGGCCCCTGAGGAAGGCGAGAGAGAGGGGCCCCTGAGGAAGGCGAGAGAGGGGGGCCCCTGAGGGAGAAGAGAGAGAGGGGGCCCCTGAGGGAGAAGAGAGTGAGGGGGCCCCTGAGGGAGAAGAGAGAGAGGGGGCCCCTGAGGGAGAAGAGAGTGAGGGGGCCCCTGAGGGAGAAGAGAGTGAGGGGGCCCCTGAGGGAGAAGAGAGTGAGGGGGCCCCTGAGGGAGAAGAGAGTGAGGGGGTGCACACATGGAGGGGGAGGGGGGGGAAGGAGAATAAGGGGACACTGTGGACTGGAGGGAGGATGGTAATGAGGGGGTTAATGTGTAAGATAAGGGAAGTGAAGGATTACAGCAGAGCTTTCTTTTCCTTCGTTGGCCCCGTCACGCATCCAGCACACAGGGACACATACGCACAGCTCAGTGTACTTACCTCAGAGAGTGGGCAGGTAGGTGTATTTTATTGCCGAAGAGACTTGCCTTTTTGCAATTTTTGGACACAGGGACTTCAGTCCCACCACCCTAATATACAGGTCACTAGAGATAGAATGGAACTCGGATGGAGAGGTGAAGGGTTAAAAAACAAATGCACAATCACAACTCCCCCTTCCCCCACCTTGAGTCTACTGCCTGCAGTCTGGAGCCAATGAATGATTAGTTCCTCCTTCCTCCATTATGAAAGAAAAGGGCTGGCTCTCATTTATAAATAATAGTAATGTTTGCATTTGTGATGACTGTGATTGGTTATCACAGTGACCAAGAGGTACAGAGCTGCTCGGATCAGCTCTGTGTCTGTAATGTCAGCCATCCAATGACGGCTCAAAAAATAAATGTTCACCATTTTGCTGTTTATGAATGAACACCGGTAGACAAGAGGTTAAAATAACTCATTATGATCCATTACATGAGATTACTCTTATCAACGGAATCGCATATTCATCCATGGAAGAGTGGACTCTGCTCCAAGAAATGCGTTGGAAGAAAATCAGTTCTATAGAACGTTGGTCTCCAAACTGCGGCCCGGGGGCCAGATGTGGCTCTTTGCTTTATCCGGCCCTTGGGGCACTATTCCTCCCACCATAAGCAACAGTGGGGCACTATTCTTCCCACTGACACCAATGATGGGGCACTATTCCTCCCACTGACACCAATGATGGGGCACTATTCCTCCCACTGACACCAATGATGGGGCACTATTCCTCCTACTGACACCAATGATGGGGCACTATTCCTCCCACTGATACCAATGATGGGGCACTATTCCTACCACTGACCCTAATGATGGGGGGGTAACGCTCCTGATCCTGGGGTCAAGTTTCAGCCAGCGCCCAGCCCTGCAGCCCTGTGTCCCGACTCCCCGGCAGTCCCTGCCTCTGTCTGCTTCCAAGAATCCAGTCCCAGGGAGTTGTAGTTTCCTCTGCGCTGCTGTGTTTTCCACCCACCAGAAGCTTGAGTGCGGACTACAACTCCCAGAATGCAACAGCTAGTGGTCGGCCGCCATGGCCATGCCCCCGGCCCGACTTCCTAGACCAGAATAAAAAAGAAAATGGTAGCGGGCAGCGGCTGCCGGCCATTTTGAACATAAGTTAGGGCGGCCTGAGAGGCAATTGGCACCCTGCCCCCTGGCCCAGCCCTCCCCTAGATATCCCCCAGTTCTCTTCTTGTGGAATCTCAGTCTTTGTAATTTCTTACTGAAACAGGGCTGGTGCTACCACTAGGCAAACTAGGCAGCCGCCTAGGGCGCACTGCTGCCTAGGGTGCCCGGCCACTGGTACTACTAGCATTATCACTGCCACTATTATTATATGATCTTGGCCATAAGTATAACTATGATCAGGTTACTGTTGGTAGTAAAGGTCTCTTGCTAGTCAATTGTCTATGGCTGTGTTGGGTGTCTTTCCCCTATTTCCTGGAAAAATTTCCGTGGGCGTCATCATTGGTCCTTTGACCGCCCACTGAAGTGGGAGGAGCTCCCAAGTTTTCTGGGAGGTCCTCGGGATCTGCTTGATTTGTGGTGCTTATGTGTGTACACACACACATATATATATATATATATATATATAGGGACTGCATGGGGAGGTAACACTGCTGAGCTCTGAGGAAGTAGGTCGTCCTTCGAAACGCGTCAGCCGGCAGTGGCCCTCATCACATCCTCTATGACCATCTGGAGTGCGTTTGGGCTCGATGTATTGCTGCTACCTGTGGAAACTTTGTATATTGTGAACCTTTCAGCTACACTTGTGAGTAGTTTTAATTTACCTTTTTTAACCACTTCCCCACCCGCCCATAGTAATATGACGTCCACAAATGGGATCTCCCATCCTGGGTGGGCATCATATGACGTCCTGGGCTTTGTGGGGGGATATCTGAATGATGGGTGCAGCTAGAGGCATCATTCAGATATCCTTCTCTTCTGCCGTCGATTCTGCGCACCATAAGAACGATCATAGAGACGGTCCTGCCGCTTGATCGTTCTTATAGGCGGCGGGAGGGGGAGGGTGGCCATCCGGGGCGCCATCCGGTGCTTCTCCGGGCTCTCCCGTGCCATCGGGGGCCCGGAGAATGAATCGTCTGGCGCACGGTAGGAAGCATAGAGATGACTGGGTACCAGATGGTCACCAGTCATCTCTATGACCGTCGGAGGCCCGGGCGCGATGTGATGATGTCACGCCTGGGTCCTCAGAAGTAAACAAAGCCGCCATTGCGGCTAGTAAACATGAGATCAGTGAATTTTTTTCCCGATCTCATGCTTTCCAGCCTGGAGGAGAGATGTGGGGTCCTATTGACCCCGCATCTCTCCATAAAGAGGACCTGTCACACACCATTCCTATTACAAGGGATCTTTACATTCCTTGTAATAGGAATAAAAGTGCTGAAAAAAAAAGTAAAATAAGTGTAAAAATAAAAAAAATTAAGTAAAATAAATAATAATAAAAAAAAAATTAAACGCCCCTGTCCCCGGTAGCTCGCGATCAGAAGCGAACGCACACGTAAGTCCCGCCCACATATGTAAACGCCGTTCAAACCACATATGTGAGGTGTCGCCGCGTGCGTTAGAGCGCGTACAACAATTCTAGCACTAGACCTCCTCTGTAACTCTAACCTGGTAGGCCCAGTATTGAGGTGGTAAAAAAAGCCCGGTGTTGAAGTGGTTAATAAAAATCCATCCGAAGGATAATGCACTAGGCTGGTGCGCCCCTTTCTTTCTTTTTCTCGCCCGGCCACTGGTGTTCCTACTAACTTCTCTCTGCAGCAAGCAACGAAGTCTCAGCATCAGGAGGCAGCCGCCGCTCTATTCGCACATAGTGTCAGAGGCGCAGCGGCGGCGGAGGACTGTGTCTGTGTCCCGTCTCCCGAGTGAATGGAAGTATGCAAACATTCATTAAGGCTGGTTTCACACTGGGGCGGTGGCGGTATAGCGCCACTATTTTTAGCGCCGCTATACTGTCGTAATTGCGGCAGTATTCAGCCGCTATCGGTGCGGTTTTAATCCTCTGCTAGCGGCCGAAAAAGGGTTAATACCACCGGCAATGCGCCTCTGCAGAGGCGCATTGCCGGCGGTATTACCGCGGTTTCCCATTGCTTTCAATAGGAAGGAGCGGTGTAGGAGCGGTAAACACACTGCTCCTCTCACCGCTCCAAAGATACGGCTAGCAGGACTTTTTTTCACGTCCTGCTAGCGCACCGCTCCAGTGTGCAAGCCCTTGGGCTTGCACACTGCAGAAACAGCAGCCGCTGTTTAGGGTCGGTTTGCAGGCGCTATTTTTAGTGCAATAGCGCCTGCAAACCGCCCCAGTGTGAAAGGGGCCTAATGGGCACTGGTGAGGCTGCATTTGATGGACACTGGTGAGGCTGCATTGATGGGCACTGGTAGGCTGCATTTGATGGGCGCTGGTGGCCTGCGTTGATGGGCACTGGTGAGGCTGCATTGATGGACACTGGTAGGCTGCATTTGATGGGCGCTGTTGGGCTGTGTTGATGGGTGCTGGTGAGGCTGCATTTGATAGGCGCTGGTGAGGCTGCATTGATGGGCACTACTGAACTGCTGCATTGATGGGCGCTGGAAGGCTGCATTGATGGGTGCTGTTGAACTGCTGCAGTGATGGGCGCTGAAACGCTGCTTTGATGGGCGCTGGTGAGGCTGCATTGATGGGTGCTGGTGAACTGCTGCATTGATGGGCACTGGTGAGGCTGCATTTGATGGGCGCTGGTGAGGCTGCATTGATTGGCGCTGGTGAACTGCTGCATTGATGGGCGCTGGAAGGCTGCATTGATGGGCGCTGGTGAGGCTGCATTTGATGGGCACTTCAGTAAAAAGGTGGGGTATACATGGGCAGGGCAAAGGGGGTGGAGTCAAGGGTGGAGCCAAGAGGGGTGGCAAAATGAAGTTTCTCCTAGGGTTTCAAAAATCCTTGGATCAGCCCTGTACTGAAATGTAAAAAATAAATAAAAAAATTAAATTTTTCTAAACATTAGATTGCAGCGCCAGTGCTGGGTGGTAACTGGTAGTTATCATCGTTTTCACACCGCACGCAGAAATGTTGTCACATAATGATATCAGAATCGTTTTCACTTTATAAAAATGTGGAGGGGGGGGGGCTGTTTATTTAGAGCCATTTAACTCCAGCGTAACCGTAGTGAATTGTACAATCAACATATTTTACAAAATATAGAGCCAAACGGGCATACCTAATGGTTGGAGCCCCCTCTAGTGGTAGCTAAAGATCTTCCATTTCCCTGCCTTCTATCTTCTACCATGGTTGCATTGCTGATTTGAATTGCATTTCAGGAAGAGATTTAAAGGCCCCAGGCACACTTTCTTGTATGTTGCGTTCATTTAATTTTGGGCTCCATTCACAGAACCAGATCGCATGTGGTACTTAGGTGTTTTCCCAAAATACCGCATGCGATCCTAAAAAAAATGTCAATTCACTATTGCTTTATGTGGTATTTACTGCATGAAGCAAAAACGCTCTGTAAATACCGCAAAAAACTGGAGTGAAAGTAACTTCACATAAGGAAAAAAAAATGCATACGGTAAATAAGTAGAGGTCCCAGCATGCAATGTTTAAGGAACTGGCAGCCGCCGGCATCCTTAACAACCAGTAAACATGGCTGTTAAGGAGCAGGCGGCCGCCATGTCCTTAACAACCAATGAGTCATCAGCTGTCAGCGGGGTTCCCCACTGACAGCTGATTGTATAAAAAAATATATTTTAAAATGTCGTGCAGTCTCCTCCAAAATCCAAAATACATACCAGACCCTTATCCGAGCATACAGCCCAGCAGGTCAGGAAAGGGGGAGACGAGCGAGCGCACACCCTTCTGAAACATACTAGGACACATGCCCTCAAGCACCTTGTCCCTACGTTGATGGAGACAAGGGCCTCTTCCCCACAACCCTGGCCTGTGGTTGTGGGGATCTGCGGGTGGGGGACTTATCGAAATCTGGAAGCCCCCTTTAACAAGGGGGCCCCCAGATCCCAGTCCTTCCCGTGTGTGAATGAGTATGGAGTACATAGTATACCTAGTGTAAAAAAAAAGACAGTAGGCAGTTTTTGACATTTACTTTATTAAAAAAAAAAAAAAAATCTTCAGTATCCTCCATCACGATGCCCGCTGCCACCACAGCGCGGGGGGGGGGGCGGGCTGGTTAAAGGGGGCTTCTGGATTCTGATAAGCCCCTCCATTCGCAGACCTCCACAACCACCAGTCAGGGTTGTGGGAAGGAGGTTCTTGTCCTCATCAAGGTGCTTTGACCCTGCCCCAGAGCACCCCCTCCATGTTGAGGACATGTGGACTGGTATGGTTGGGGTGGGCTCACTCGCCCCCCCCCCCCTTTCCTGACCTGCTGGGCTGCATGCTTGGAAAACGGTCTGGAATAGATTTTTTTCAGGGGGGGGACGCAATTTTTGTTTGTTTGGGGGGGGGGGGCACACCGTTTTTTTTTTTTCTTAACCCTAATTATTTACCGCATGCATTGTTTTTTTTCCTTATGTGAATTGGTTTATCACTCCTGTTTTATGCTGTATTTACTTTATGTGGTAAATACCACTCCCACACCTTAACAACCAGCTATTTACAGTCTGTGTTAAGGACGCCAGCTACTGCCGATGGTAAATTACCGCAGGCTTTCAGTACTAAAATACCGCATGACTTCCTAACGCGAGCGAGAGCAATAATTCTAGCACTAGACCTCCTCTGTAACTCAAAATTGGTAACCTGTAGAAATTTTTAAACCTCGCTGATGGAGATTTTTAAGTGCCAAAGTTTGTCGCCATTCCAAGAGCGGGTGCAATTTTGAAGCGTGACATGTTGGGTATCAATTTACTCGGCGTAACATTATCTTTCACAATATAGAAAAAAATGGGGCTAACTTTACTGTTGTCTTATTTTATTAACTCAAAACATTTTATTTTTTCCCAAAAAATTGCGCTTGTAAGAACTACGATGCGACATAAAGTATTGCAATGACTGACATTTTTTTCTCTAGGGTGTCTGAAAAAAATATATAATTTTTGGGGGGTTCTAAGTAATTTTCTAGCAAAAAAAAATGATTTTAACTTCTAAAGCCTCTAAACGAGGCTCGGGGCTGAAGTGGTTAAAGAGTCATTGTAATCATTTGATGAAGATTTTTCTTTTGTTTGTTCACTCTGCAACATTTGAATCAAAAAAAAAATCGAAAGTTTTCAACTCGGCCGATTCAAAATGTATCGATTCGAACGTTTCAAATCGAAAAAAAAAATGGAAAGATTGAAAAATTCCGAATACGAACTGAACAAATCAACAGAATGTAACGAAACGAAATAACTAGATTAACGAATCGAAACAAAACAAATTTTATCGTCATGCACATAAGCAAAAGCGCGCTCGACATGGTCAACTGACTGAAAGAGACAAAAGGACATTGCGCAGGATTGTGATGCAGATTTTTGCATGAAAAGTGGTATCAGATTCCAATATTCACCATCCAAGAATCATTGTTGTCAATTGCCAGGAGAATTCAGGCTTTCTTGGATGTCAAAGGCGGTCCAACACCATATTGGGTAACGATTTTCGACATTACCATACTTGTTTCAAGTCGAGGTTGGTACTAAAAAAATTTGAGGGGGGGGAGCGGCGCAAACAAAAAAGCCAAAAACTCACTTACATCTGTAGAAAAACAATGGCATGCAATACAGTGTGCCCACTGCCCGGGTCGCCTTGCGTTCCACGGGACGAGAAGCCAGAAACTGGAAGTGAAGGACACGATGACTCTCAAAGCCCCGCCCTACGCGTTAAGAACCGTACAATCACATGAGACCAAAAATTTGAAAAAAAACAATATAGATTCGCTAAAATCAAAAGTGAGAGGAAAATCTAAAACAAGCTAATTAGAGCTCTCAGCCTCAATCACACGCTTTTCATAACTTTAAAGAGGAACTGCAGTCTGCTCACATAATTTGTAATAAAAACATCTTTGCCATTCTGAAGCTTCCCTCCAACCACTTTACATATTATTTTATATATACTCAGAGGCGTATCTAGTCAAAATGGCACCTATGGCAAGCACTGACACTGCGCCCCTGTCAAAACATTCGAAACCCATCTTTTAGATAACCTTAACAAAAAGAAAACAGCTAACAATGGCCCGCGGGCACACACTGATACAAAAATCACTGATGATGCCAACACACTGGCACACTCACACTCATCAAAATACATTGGTGCACACAGTAACTCATACAAAATCAATGACACACTAACACACAATAAAGGGACACTGGGGACAGAGAGGGACGCAGTGCGACGAGTGCAGAGAGGAATGCCAGGGACAGGGAGGGACACTGGGGACAGACAGAGAGGGACCCAGTGTGATGAGGACAGAAAGGGACGCTGGGTACAGAGAGGGACGCAGTGTGACAAGGACAGAGTGGGATGCTGAGGACAGACAGAGGGACACAGTGTGATGAGGACAGAGAGGGATGCAGTGTGACGAGTACAGAGAGGGATGCCAGGGACAAGGAGGGACACTGGGGACAGACAGAGAGGCACGCAGTGTGACAAGGACAGAGAGGGATGCTGAGGACAGACAGAGGGACACAGTGTGATGAGGACAGAGAGGGACGCAGTGTGACGAGTACAGAGAGGGATGCCAGGGACAAGGAGGGACACTGGGGACAGACAGAGAGGGTCGCAGTGTGACAAGGACAGAGAGGGATGCTGTGGACAGACAGAGGGACACAGTGTGATGAGGACAGAGAGGGACGCCGGGGACAGAGAGGGACACAGTGTGACGTGACAAGGACAGAGAGGGACACTGGGGACAGACAGAGAGGGACGCAGTGTGACAAGGACAGAGAGGGATGCTGTGGACAGACAAAGGGACACAGTGTGATGAGGATAGAGAGGGACGCCGGGGACAGAGAGGGACACAGTGTGATGAGGACAGAGAGGAACGCAGTGCAACGAGGACAGAGAGGGATGCCAGGGACAGGGTGGGACACTGGGGACAGACAGAGAGGGATGCAGTGTGATGAGGACAGAGAGGGACGATGGGGACAGACAGAGGGACACAGTGTGATGAGGAGGACAGAGAGGGACGCAGTGCGGAAAGGGGAAACAGGGGGATGCCCGGGGGAGGAAGGACACCGTGTGGGGGTGGGGACACAGGGGGACACTGTGGAGGGGTCCAGGAGAGTATCATGGAGCCTCCTGTGGTCCTGTTGGGGCCCAGGCCCCCTACACCTGTACTGGCTGCCCCTCCCCCCGATAGTGGCGGCCCTGGTGTCTCTAGACTCCTGTAAAAAATAAAAAGTACACAGCCTCATCTGATGCCTGTAATAAGACCTTTCACTGCGCGCTGCTCCCCGCCGGCCCCTCCTCTCTTCTCGTCCATCCCAGGTAATGTACAGTACAAGCACCTGGGGTGGATGGGAGGGAAGGAGGGGCCGGCAGGGAGCAGTGCCCCATGGGAGGTCTTATTACAGCCGCTGCACGTGCTTAGACTGTATGCGTTGCAGTCTTGCAGAGCCTCTTATGGGGCCTCCCTAATGGCCTCAGGCCCTTGGGCAGTGCCTGATGGGTCAGTCCGCCCCTGCTCATTAAATAGTCCACATTCAGTGAAAGTTCATGTACTGCAAAGTTTGCAGTACATGAACTTTCACTGAATGTGGACTGTTTAATGAGCTTCTTGCACAAATCACTTTATTACACTTTATATATGATATCTATGGCTGCTATGTATATTTATATAATCCATATTTAGCACTATATTTGATTGGCTGCTTCTGCTTGGCACAATTGCACATGATGATGACTTTAAGTCGTCATCATCGTGTGCGATAGTGCGTGTGTGCCAGGCCCAAGCAGAAGCACGCAACAAGTCAAATATATTGCTAAATATGGATTATATAAATATGCATAGCAGCCATAAATACTGTATCATAAATAAAGTGTAATAAAGTGATTTGTGCAACAGGCACAGCAGATACTACTTTTAAGTAGTACCTGCTGTTGCACAAATCACCTTATTACACTTTATTTATGATATCTATGGCTGCTATGCATATTTATATAATCCATATTTAGCACTATATTTGACTGACTGCTTGCCTGGCACACACGTACATGATCATCATCATCTTCAAGATCAGTACCTGCTAGGCTGCAGTGCTAATCCTTGCTGCTGGCTGCGGGTTCCCCTTCTTTCTCTCGTGACTCGTCTCTTCTCCTCACGTCACAGAACCCATTCCGGGGAGAAGATGATGCCAGCCGCGCAGAGGAGGGTAGGCGGAGCATTAGGCTCCGTCTCTGCCAGTTACCCTGTTCTTTTCCCTGCACCCAGTGAAGTCATCGGCCGTCATGGTGCGCGAGCATGTCGCTCCCCTCCACAGGCAAAGTAGCAAGTGCTGTGCCGGTGCCAGGGGCTATGTTAGAGCGGGGACGGCCACGAGAGCCGAGAGGTGGCCGCAGGAGGACGGGTGGGTTTTTTTTTGTGTGCGGCCTCCCCCCCCACTTGCCATGGCTGCCATACCCTAGATACGCCACTGTATATACTGTGGTTCTGTACTTGCCAAATATGCTACAGAAATCTCCCTCCCTCCACTGAGTCTGGAGTCTGGCTGCAACCATTTTAACTGTGGGCAGCTGAAGCTGCTGCCTGTTCACTTCCTGGATTTACACAGACACACAGAGGCACATCTCCAGCTCTGCAGCTCTCGTTGGCCCTCTTATGACTCACCCCCCTCCCTTCCTGGCAAACTCTCACGAGAGTGAGAGAGAGAGCTGTTCCTGATGTCATACGCCTAGGCTAATGACCAGACAAGAAACAGGAAGTGGGCTGTATAAGGTATTTACTGGCAGAAAAAAAATGTTTTACTATCCAAAGTTAAAACAACAACAACAAGGGCAAAAGATTTAATAGATGGAAAGTTGAAAAAACGACTGAAGGTCCGCTTTAAGGACTTAATAGACACCCATTGGTCTGGCGCTCCACACACGCTTCATTGGTGAAATACCGTTTTTTCTTAAAGCGGAGTTCCACCCAAAAATGGAACTTCCGCTTTTCGGAACCCTCCCCCCCCTCCGGTGTCACATTTGGCACCTTTCAGGGGGGAGGAGGGAGCAGATACCTGTGTAATCCAGGTATTTTCTCCCACTTCCAGGCATTGATACCCAAGCCACCCGTGGGTATATACGCCCCTTCCTTCGTCCCCCCGCTGTCTTCTGGGAGACACACAGGTCCCAGAAGACAGCAGGGACCCGTAAAATTTGCAGCGCAAGGTGCGCATGTGCAGTAGGGAACCAGGAAGTGAAGCCGCAAGGCTTCACTTCCTGATTCCCTTACCGAAGATGGCAGCGGCTTACTGAAGATGGCAGCCGCTTCGGGTGCCGACATCGCGGGCGCCCTGGACAGGTAAGTGTCCATATTTTAAAAGTCAGCAGCTGAAGTATTTTTAGCTGCTGACTAGTGATGAGCCGAACACCCCCGGGTTCGGTTCGCACCAGAACCCGCGAACGGACCGAAAGTTCGTACGAACATTAGAACCCTATTAAATACAATGGATGCGAACGTTCGAATTCTAAAGTGCTAATTATAACAACTATTATGCATGTTATTGTCCTAAAAAGGGTTTGGGAACCCGGGTTGTGCACCAGGGGACATGTATCAATGCAAAAAGAAGTTTTAAAAACGGTCGTTTTTCGGGAGCAGTCATTTTAATGATGCATAAAGTGAAAAAAAAAAAGTCAAATATTCCTTTAAATATCGTACCTGGGGGGTATCTAAAGTATGCCTGTGAAGTGCCACGTGTTTCCCGTGTTTAGAACTGTCCCTGCACAAAATGACACTTCTAAAGGAAAAAAAAGCCATTTAAAACTGCTTGCGGCTTTAATGTAATGTCTGGTCCCGGTAATATGGATGAAAATCTTTAAGAAAAATGGCATAGCTACCCCATGACCCCCCCCCCCTACCCCAGCCCATTACCAGCCCCTTTGGGTCTTGTATGGATATTAAGGGGAACCCCGCACATAAAATAAAAAAGGCCCTATATACTCTGAACAGCCGTATACAGGCGGTGCATACAAGACAGGGACTGTATGTTTGTTCTTATGTAGAATGTGTTTGTAATTTTGAACAGGTACATTGTTTAAGTGTAGCTCCAGCCCAAAAATCTATTTTTAAACTTTTTGGAAAACATAGGTAAGGGTTATCACCCCTGTAACATTTGTTTTGCTGTCTGTGCCCCTGTTCAGAACATTTCACCTCACTTTCCGTCCCAATGACAACTGTTTTTGAAATGTGGTGTTTTTCTTGAAACAAGGATTGCTGATAAAGCATCAGTACAGAGGAGACACCTTTCTCCCATATTAATTCTTACAGGAGAGAATTTTCCTTCCTAGGGGTAGATTTCCTCTCACTTCCTGTTGTCTTCTTGCGTTTGCAAGTAGGAGTCGTTTGTAAGTTGGATGTTTGAAAGTAGGGACCTGCCGTATATAATCTGCAGAAATAGGCCCCTTAGTTGGTGTTGGCACAACACTGTAAGCACTCACAGTTACTCTTGGTTGGTGCTGGAACGCCCTGCTGTCAACTATTATATCAGGAATTGTAATTACATATAATTGTTGAACAGTGGTAGTAAAAATTGGGCCTTTGATGGTGGTGCTGGTGCCACAACACTGTAAGCCCTGACAGTTACTCTTGGTGGGTGCAGCAATGGGCCCTGCTGTGAATTATTAGATCAAGAATTGTAATTGCATGCCCCTGTTGAACAGGGGCTGAAAAATTGGGCCTTTCGTGGTGGTGGTGGTGGTGGTGGTGTTGCCACAACACTGTAAGCCCTCAGAGTTACTCTTGCTTGGTGGGTGCAGGAATGGGCCCTGCTGTGAATTATTAGATCAATAATTGTAATTACATGCCCCTGTTGAACAGGGGCTGAAAAATTGGGCCTTAGGCACTGGTGGCACAACACTGCAACCCCTCACAGATACTGTACTTGGAGCACAGCAATGAGCCCTGTTGCAAAGTATTGCTTCAAAAATTGTAATGACACGCCCCTGTTAAACAGGGGCTGAAAAATTGGGCCTTAGCCACTGGTGGCGGCACCCATAAACAAAAATGATCTTCCAAGCTATCATCATCAATCGTATCATTGAGGACTCGGAGGAGGAGGATAGCCAGTCAACATAACAGCACAGGCACTCAGCATCAGCATCAGTCTTGAAGGGATGTGACATGTTAAAATCAATTAGTCTGTTATATCAGCATCAGGTGTGTGGTAGCTGGTGGTGATCCAAGACTGGTTCATCTTGATGAAAGTCAGTCGATCAACCGAGTCGGTGGACAGGCGCACCCTGTGATCCGTGACAAATCCTCCAGCAGCACTGAATGTGCGTTCCGAAAGAACGCTGGATGCAGGACAGGCCAGTAGCTCAATTGCATACTGTGCAAGCTCTGGCCAGTGATCCATCCTCAAGACCCAGTAAGCCAGAGGATTTTCGGTGGGGAAGGTGTCCAAGTCTGACCTTGCCCCTAGATATTCCTGCACCATGTTTATCAGACGCTGGCGATGGTTGCTGGAACTGATCATACTTTGGGGCTGCGGACTAAAGAATTGTCTGAACGCATCGGTCAGACGGCCACCTTCCCCACCGCTCCTTCTTTGACTGGCCGAAGCCTCAGCAACTCGTTGTCCAGGACCAGGAGTTTGTAACCTCCCAGTCTCTGGGAACGCGTTGCACAGACCTTTCTGCAAGGCCTCCCGGAGTTGTCTCATCCTCTGCTCCCTCTGCGACGGTAACATAAGGTCCGCAACCTTACCCTTGTACCGTGGATCAAGGAGAGTGGCCAGCCAGTAATGGTCCCTCTCCTTGATCCGAAGAATACGAGGATCCTTCCGCAGACTTTGCAGGATCAGGGAGGCCATGCAGCGTAGGTTTGCTGAGGCATTCGCTCCGGAGTCCTCTGGGTCACTAAGGACGACATGATCCGCAGTCACCTCCTCCCAGCCACGTACAAGTCCACTGGTTTCTTGGGACTGTAAATCATCCCTAAAAGACTGCTGCTGATGATGCTGAGTGCCAGCCTCCACCTCCATGCTGACACAATCCTCCTCCTCCTCCTCCTCCTCCTCCTCTTCCTGTGCGATGGGTGGGACAGAAGGAACACTGTCTGGGTAAAGGGGGCCTTGAGAGGCAAGGAAGTCCTCCTCTTCCTGCCTCTGTTCTGCCTCAAGTGCCCTGTCCATTATTCCACGCAGCGTGTGCTCCAACAGGTGGACAAGAGGTACAGTGTCACTGATGCATGCACTGTCACTGCTCACCATCCTCGTGGCCTCCTCAAATGGTGCCAGGACAGTGCATGCATCCCTGATCATGCCCCACTGGCGTGGAGAAAAAAAACCAAGCTCCCCTGACCCTGTCCTGGTGCCGTAGTCGCACAGGTACTCATTGATGGCCCTCTGCTGCGTGTGCAGCCGCTGCAGCATGGCCAACGTTGAGTTCCACCTGGTGGGCATGTCACATATAAGGCGGTTCTTGGGCAGGTTCAACTCCTTTTGCAGCTCAGCCAGGCGAGCACTGGCATTATAAGATCTGCGGAAATGCACACAGACTTTCCTGGCCTGCCTCAGGACATCCTGTAAGCCCGGGTACCTGCCCAAGAAACGCTGCACCACCAGGTTAAGGACGTGAGCCACACAGGGCACATGGGTCAGTTGTCCCTGTCGAAGGGCGGAGAGGAGGTTGGTGCCATTGTCGCAAACCACCATTCCTGGCTTAAGCTGGCGTGGCGTCAACCACCTCTCGGCCTGGCCCTGCAGAGCAGACAGGACCTCTGCCCCAGTGTGGCTTCTGTCCCCCAAACACACCAGCGCAAGCACGGCATGGCATCTTTTTGCCTGCGTACTTGCGTAGCCCCGTGAACGGCTACGGAGCACCGCTGGTTCATAGGACAAACCACAGGAAGAGGCCATGGAGGAAGAAGAAGAGGAGGGGGTGGAGGAGAGAGGTGTGTCACAACCAGTAGTAGCATTTTGGAGGCGTGGCGGTGGGACAACCTCCAACACTACTGCACCTTGTCCTGCATCCTTCCCAGCTGCCAAAAGAGTGACCCAATGGGCCGTGAAAGAAAGGTAACGTCCCTGTCCATGCCTGCTGGACCATGAGTCAGCGGTAATATGCACCTTACCGCTGACCGCCCTGTCCAGCGAGGCCAAGACATTGCCTTCCACATGCCGGTAGAGAGCCGGAATAGCCTTCCGTGAGAAAAAGTGGCGTTTGGGAACCTGCCACTGAGGAACCGCACATTGCACAAACTCACGGAAGGGGGCCGAGTCTACCAACTGAAAAGGCAGCAGTTGAAGCGCTAGCAATTTAGCCAAGCTAGCATTCAACCGCTGGGCATGTGGATGGCTGGGAGTGAACTTCTTTCGACGGTCCAGCAGCTGGGGCAGGGAAATTTGCCTGCTAGAATCGGACGTCGGTGTACTGCTAGCAGAGTGGCCGCAAGTACTTGGCTGTGACACACCTAATTCTACACCTTCATTCCTCTCAGTGCATGTTTCAGAGAGGACTGAAGTTATAGTGGGGTTGGAGATCCCAGCTGATGCGGTGCAAGGAGAGGTCCGCTTTGTTCTTTGGTGTGGGTCTTTGAGGTAGGCTTGCCAACGAGCTGCATGGCAGGTCAACATATGTCTGGTCAGGCATGTGGTACCCAAGCGGCTGATGTTTTGGCCACGCGATATACGCTTGAGACATATGTTGCAAACAGCAGCTGTGCGATCTGATGCACTAGCCTCAAAAAAGGCCCACACCAAGGAACTTTTTGAATGACGGGCAGAGGCAGCGCCCTGCACAGGCGGAGCTCTGCGGTGTGATTCCGTCGGTGTACTGCCCTTACGCTGGCCACCAAAGGGCATCCTGCCTCGTTGGAGATGTGCCTCCTCCTCATCCTCCTCCTCCTCCTCTCTCCTATTAGGCACCCATGTGGAGTCAGTGACCTCATCATCCCCTCCCTCCTCATCACTGGAGCCAATCTGGCAGTACTGCAGCTGCTGGAACATGACTGCCAGATTGGTGTCCTTCTTGAGCATCCCCTCTGTCTGCTCTCACCCTACTGCCTTCCTGTAGCTGGGTTTCATCATCAGACCCTTCGAAACGCTGGGCATCCTCCTGGAGCATGTACCCAACACTGTGCTCAAACAGTTCGGGGGACTCCTCAGGAGGAGGACATGGTGGGTCTAGGGAAGGAGTGACTGATGATGAGTCTGACATTGATACCAGGGAAGAGGACGCTTTGGCAGCTGCTTTGCCAGTACCCTGAGCCTGGGTGAGAGAGGATGAGGAGGAGGAGGAGGGCTTGGTCATCCACTCTACCAAGTCTTCGGCATGATGTGGCTCAACATGTCCAGCTGCCGAAAAGAAGGACAAGCGTGTCCCATGGCCATGTGCTGATGACAATGCACCGCGTCCACGACCAGCACTGTTGCCCCCAGACACAGAGCCTGCTTGCCCTCTTTTATTGCCTCCTGACTGTCTGCCTCTCCTTGTTTGCCTTCCAGACATTCTAATAGATGGCCTGCAGGGAGATGGGAAAAAAGCAATAAGGGCTACCTTCAGGTGTCCTTCTCTGTCCCTTTACTTAAGGATTTCTAAATATGGTTCAGGATGATTGCTTTTGCACAGAATAGCACAACGACAATTTCCCTGACTGTCCAAAAAACAAGGATTTCAAAGATGGTTGATGAGGAATGCTTTAGCACACTATAGCACAAGGAGAATTCACTCACTGTCCTTCCCAGTCCCTAGAAACAAGGACTTGCACAGTGAAAGAAACTGACACTCTCCCTACCTACAGTTTTCTGTCCCTAGAAAAAATGTTTTTTTTAAGCACACTATAGCACAAGGAGAATTCACTCACTGTCCTTCCCAGTCCCTAGAAACAAGGACTTGCACAGTGAAAGAAACTGACACTCTCCCTACCTACAGTTTTCTGTCCCTAGAAAAAATGTTTTTTTTAAGCACACTATAGCACAAGGAGAATTCACTCACTGTCCTTCCCAGTCCCTAGAAACAAGGACTTGCACAGTGAAAGAAACTGACACTCTCCCTACCTACAGTTTTCTGTCCCTAGAAAAAATGTTTTTTTTAAGCACACTATAGCACAAGGAGAATTCACTCACTGTCCTTCCCAGTCCCTAGAAACAAGGACTTGCACAGTGAAAGAAACTGACACTCTCCCTACCTACAGTTTTCTGTCCCTAGAAAAAATGTTTTTTTAAGCACACTATAGCACAAGGAGAATTCACTCACTGTCCTTCCCAGTCCCTAGAAACAAGGACTTGCACAGTGAAAGAAACTGACACTCTCCCTACCTACAGTTTTCTGTCCCTAGAAAAAATGTTTTTTTTAAGCACACTATAGCACAAGGAGAATTCACTCACTGTCCTTCCCAGTCCCTAGAAACAAGGACTTGCACAGTGAAAGAAACTGACACTCTCCCTACCTACAGTTTTCTGTCCCTAGAAAAAAAAAAATTTAAGCACACTATAGCACAAGGAGAATTCACTCACTGTCCTTCCCAGTCCCTAGAAACAAGGACTTGCACAGTGAAAGAAACTGACACTCTCCCTATCTACAGTTTTCTGTCCCTAGAAAAAATGTTTTTTTTAAGCACACTATAGCACAAGGAGAATTCACTCACTGTCCTTCCCAGTCCCTAGAAACAAGGACTTGCACAGTGAAAGAAACTGACACTCTCCCTACCTAGAGTTTTCTGTCCCTAGAAAAAATGTTTTTTTTAAGCACACTATAGCACAAGGAGAATTCACTCACTGTCCTTCCCAGTCCCTAGAAACAAGGACTTGCACAGTGAAAGAAACTGACACTCTCCCTACCTACAGTTTTCTGTCCCTAGAAAAAATGTTTTTTTTAAGCACACTATAGCACAAGGAGAATTCACTCACTGTCCTTCCCAGTCCCTAGAAACAAGGACTTGCACAGTGAAAGAAACTGACACTCTCCCTACCTACAGTTTTCTGTCCCTAGAAAAAAATGTTTTTTTTAAGCACACTATAGCACAAGGAGAATTCACTCACTGTCCTTCCCAGTCCCTAGAAACAAGGACTTGCACAGTGAAAGAAACTGACACTCTCCCTACCTACAGTTTTCTGTCCCTAGAAAAAATGTTTTTTTTAAGCACACTATAGCACAAGGAGAATTCACTCACTGTCCTTCCCAGTCCCTAGAAACAAGGACTTGCACAGTGAAAGAAACTGACACTCTCCCTACCTACAGTTTTCTGTCCCTAGAAAAAATGTTTTTTTTAAGCACACTATAGCACAAGGAGAATTCACTCACTGTCCTTCCCAGACCCTAGAAACAAGGACTTGCACAGTGAAAGAAACTGACACTCTCCCTACCTACAGTTTTCTGTCCCTAGAAAAAATGTTTTTTTTAAGCACACTATAGCACAAGGAGAATTCACTCACTGTCCTTCCCAGTCCCTAGAAACAAGGACTTGCACAGTGAAAGAAACTGACACTCTCCCTACCTACAGTTTTCTGTCCCTAGAAAAAATGTTTTTTTTAAGCACACTATAGCACAAGGAGAATTCACTCACTGTCCTTCCCAGTCCCTAGAAACAAGGACTTGCACAGTGAAAGAAACTGACACTCTCCCTACCTACAGTTTTCTGTCCCTAGAAAAAATGTTTTTTTTAAGCACACTATAGCACAAGGAGAATTCACTCACTGTCCTTCCCAGTCCCTAGAAACAAGGACTTGCACAGTGAAAGAAACTGACACTCTCCCTACCTAGAGTTTTCTGTCCCTAGAAAAAATGTTTTTTTTAAGCACACTATAGCACAAGGAGAATTCACTCACTGTCCTTCCCAGTCCCTAGAAACAAGGACTTGCACAGTGAAAGAAACTGACACTCTCCCTACCTACAGTTTTCTGTCCCTAGAAAAAATGTTTTTTTTAAGCACACTATAGCACAAGGAGAATTCACTCACTGTCCTTCCCAGTCCCTAGAAACAAGGACTTGCACAGTGAAAGAAACTGACACTCTCCCTACCTAGAGTTTTCTGTCCCTAGAAAAAATGTTTTTTTTAAGCACACTATAGCACAAGGAGAATTCACTCACTGTCCTTCCCAGTCCCTAGAAACAAGGACTTGCACAGTGAAAGAAACTGACACTCTCCCTACCTACAGTTTTCTGTCCCTAGAAAAAATGTTTTTTTTAAGCACACTATAGCACAAGGAGAATTCACTCACTGTCCTTCCCAGTCCCTAGAAACAAGGACTTGCACAGTGAAAGAAACTGACACTCTCCCTACCTAGAGTTTTCTGTCCCTAGAAAAAATGTTTTTTTTAAGCACACTATAGCACAAGGAGAATTCACTCACTGTCCTTCCCAGTCCCTAGAAACAAGGACTTGCACAGTGAAAGAAACTGACACTCTCCCTACCTACAGTTTTCTGTCCCTAGAAAAAATGTTTTTTTTAAGCACACTATAGCACAAGGAGAATTCACTCACTGTCCTTCCCAGTCCCTAGAAACAAGGACTTGCACAGTGAAAGAAACTGACACTCTCCCTACCTACAGTTTTCTGTCCCTAGAAAAAATGTTTTTTTTAAGCACACTATAGCACAAGGAGAATTCACTCACTGTCCTTCCCAGTCCCTAGAAACAAGGACTTGCACAGTGAAAGAAACTGACACTCTCCCTACCTACAGTTTTCTGTCCCTAGAAAAAATGTTTTTTTTAAGCACACTATAGCACAAGGAGAATTCACTCACTGTCCTTCCCAGTCCCTAGAAACAAGGACTTGCACAGTGAAAGAAACTGACACTCTCCCTACCTACAGTTTTCTGTCCCTAGAAAAAATGTTTTTTTTAAGCACACTATAGCACAAGGAGAATTCACTCACTGTCCTTCCCAGTCCCTAGAAACAAGGACTTGCACAGTGAAAGAAACTGACACTCTCCCTACCTACAGTTTTCTGTCCCTAGAAAAAATGTTTTTTTTAAGCACACTATAGCACAAGGAGAATTCACTCACTGTCCTTCCCAGTCCCTAGAAACAAGGACTTGCACAGTGAAAGAAACTGACACTCTCCCTACCTACAGTTTTCTGTCCCTAGAAAAAATGTTTTTTTTAAGCACACTATAGCACAAGGAGAATTCACTCACTGTCCTTCCCAGTCCCTAGAAACAAGGACTTGCACAGTGAAAGAAACTGACACTCTCCCTACCTACAGTTTTCTGTCCCTAGAAAAAATGTTTTTTTTAAGCACACTATAGCACAAGGAGAATTCACTCACTGTCCTTCCCAGTCCCTAGAAACAAGGACTTGCACAGTGAAAGAAACTGACACTCTCCCTACCTACAGTTTTCTGTCCCTAGAAAAAATGTTTTTTTTAAGCACACTATAGCACAAGGAGAATTCACTCACTGTCCTTCCCAGTCCCTAGAAACAAGGACTTGCACAGTGAAAGAAACTGACACTCTCCCTACCTAGAGTTTTCTGTCCCTAGAAAAAATGTTTTTTTTAAGCACACTATAGCACAAGGAGAATTCACTCACTGTCCTTCCCAGTCCCTAGAAACAAGGACTTGCACAGTGAAAGAAACTGACACTCTCCCTACCTAGAGTTTTCTGTCCCTAGAAAAAATGTTTTTTTTTAAGCACACTATAGCACAAGGAGAATTCACTCACTGTCCTTCCCAGTCCCTAGAAACAAGGACTTGCACAGTGAAAGAAACTGACACTCTCCCTACCTACAGTTTTCTGTCCCTAGAAAAAATGTTTTTTTTAAGCACACTATAGCACAAGGAGAATTCACTCACTGTCCTTCCCAGTCCCTAGAAACAAGGACTTGCACAGTGAAAGAAACTGACACTCTCCCTACCTACAGTTTTCTGTCCCTAGAAAAAATGTTTTTTTTAAGCACACTATAGCACAAGGAGAATTCACTCACTGTCCTTCCCAGTCCCTAGAAACAAGGACTTGCACAGTGAAAGAAACTGACACTCTCCCTACCTACAGTTTTCTGTCCCTAGAAAAAATGTTTTTTTTAAGCACACTATAGCACAAGGAGAATTCACTCACTGTCCTTCCCAGTCCCTAGAAACAAGGACTTGCACAGTGAAAGAAACTGACACTCTCCCTACCTACAGTTTTCTGTCCCTAGAAAAAATGTTTTTTTTAAGCACACTATAGCACAAGGAGAATTCACTCACTGTCCTTCCCAGTCCCTAGAAACAAGGACTTGCACAGTGAAAGAAACTGACACTCTCCCTACCTACAGTTTTCTGTCCCTAGAAAAAATGTTTTTTTTAAGCACACTATAGCACAAGGAGAATTCACTCACTGTCCTTCCCAGTCCCTAGAAACAAGGACTTGCACAGTGAAAGAAACTGACACTCTCCCTACCTACAGTTTTCTGTCCCTAGAAAAAATGTTTTTTTTAAGCACACTATAGCACAAGGAGAATTCACTCACTGTCCTTCCCAGTCCCTAGAAACAAGGACTTGCACAGTGAAAGAAACTGACACTCTCCCTACCTACAGTTTTCTGTCCCTAGAAAAAATGTTTTTTTTAAGCACACTATAGCACAAGGAGAATTCACTCACTGTCCTTCCCAGTCCCTAGAAACAAGGACTTGCACAGTGAAAGAAACTGACACTCTCCCTACCTACAGTTTTCTGTCCCTAGAAAAAATGTTTTTTTTAAGCACACTATAGCACAAGGAGAATTCACTCACTGTCCTTCCCAGTCCCTAGAAACAAGGACTTGCACAGTGAAAGAAACTGACACTCTCCCTACCTACAGTTTTCTGTCCCTAGAAAAAATGTTTTTTTTAAGCACACTATAGCACAAGGAGAATTCACTCACTGTCCTTCCCAGTCCCTAGAAACAAGGACTTGCACAGTGAAAGAAACTGACACTCTCCCTACCTACAGTTTTCTGTCCCTAGAAAAAATGTTTTTTTTTAAGCACACTATAGCACAAGGAGAATTCACTCACTGTCCTTCCCAGTCCCTAGAAACAAGGACTTGCACAGTGAAAGAAACTGACACTCTCCCTACCTACAGTTTTCTGTCCCTAGAAAAAATGTTTTTTTTAAGCACACTATAGCACAAGGAGAATTCACTCACTGTCCTTCCCAGTCCCTAGAAACAAGGACTTGCACAGTGAAAGAAACTGACACTCTCCCTACCTACAGTTTTCTGTCCCTAGAAAAAATGTTTTTTTTAAGCACACTATAGCACAAGGAGAATTCACTCACTGTCCTTCCCAGTCCCTAGAAACAAGGACTTGCACAGTGAAAGAAACTGACACTCTCCCTACCTACAGTTTTCTGTCCCTAGAAAAAATGTTTTTTTTAAGCACACTATAGCACAAGGAGAATTCACTCACTGTCCTTCCCAGTCCCTAGAAACAAGGACTTGCACAGTGAAAGAAACTGACACTCTCCCTACCTACAGTTTTCTGTCCCTAGAAAAAATGTTTTTTTTAAGCACACTATAGCACAAGGAGAATTCACTCACTGTCCTTCCCAGTCCCTAGAAACAAGGACTTGCACAGTGAAAGAAACTGACACTCTCCCTACCTACAGTTTTCTGTCCCTAGAAAAAATGTTTTTTTTTAAGCACACTATAGCACAAGGAGAATTCACTCACTGTCCTTCCCAGTCCCTAGAAACAAGGACTTGCACAGTGAAAGAAACTGACACTCTCCCTACCTACAGTTTTCTGTCCCTAGAAAAAATGTTTTTTTTAAGCACACTATAGCACAAGGAGAATTCACTCACTGTCCTTCCCAGTCCCTAGAAACAAGGACTTGCACAGTGAAAGAAACTGACACTCTCCCTACCTACAGTTTTCTGTCCCTAGAAAAAATGTTTTTTTTAAGCACACTATAGCACAAGGAGAATTCACTCACTGTCCTTCCCAGTCCCTAGAAACAAGGACTTGCACAGTGAAAGAAACTGACACTCTCCCTACCTACAGTTTTCTGTCCCTAGAAAAAATGTTTTTTTTAAGCACACTATAGCACAAGGAGAATTCACTCACTGTCCTTCCCAGTCCCTAGAAACAAGGACTTGCACAGTGAAAGAAACTGACACTCTCCCTACCTACAGTTTTATGTCCCTAGAAAAAATGTTTTTTTTAAGCACACTATAGCACAAGGAGAATTCACTCACTGTCCTTCCCAGTCCCTAGAAACAAGGACTTGCACAGTGAAAGAAACTGACACTCTCCCTACCTACAGTTTTCTGTCCCTAGAAAAAATGTTTTTTTTAAGCACACTATAGCACAAGCACAAAACACACTGACACTCTCCCTACCTATCCTTCTCTTTCCCTAAACTAAAGGAATCCAGGTTAAGCAAGAAAGAAATAAAAGTCACTGTCCCTGCCTATGCTGCTCTTTCCCTGCTCCGGAACACACTACACTAGGCCGCCGTGCTGGCGGCCTTTTATAGTGTGGGGCGTGTACTAAACACCCTCAGCAATAATTGGCCACAGGCATCCTGCCTGTGGCCAATCATTGCTCTCCTCGCTGCCGGCGCTGTGATTGGCCAAGCATGCGGGGTCACAGTGCATGCTTGGCCAATCACAGCGCCTGGATGACACTGCGATGGCGTAGTGCATTGTGGGCCGTTCGCGTCACTCGAATTTGGCGCGAACGGCCCAAATCGTTCGATCTTCGTCGAACGATCGAACAGCCGATGTTCGAGTCGAACGTATGTTCGACTCGAACACGAAGCTCATCCCTACTGCTGACTTTAAAAAACTAATAATTTGGCGGACCTCCGATTTAATAAATGATAATATATATGTAGCGGGGGTCCCAATTTAGGGGGCTACTATATTAAATTTAGGGGTGATTCGAGTGGTAGTTGGCTCGGATCTTCCAATTTGTTGGACTCTGCCTTGCAGTTGATTCACCTGGCGAGCAGTTCCCCTTAGAGGTATGGGTGGCGCTGTCACTTGTACTCGGGGTTGAACCACAGGTGATGGAGTGGCGATTGGGTGTCCTCTCTCGGCAGCCGTGCAGTGGGCGTGGTCTACCCGCGGTGCATGCCGGGAGAGGGTACAAAAGGGGCAGACGCCATTGTTCAGGGTGGACTTACTACCCCGGGGACCTGTACCCGGGGGAACCTACAATTCTGGAGTCCAAGTTCAAGTGCATGGCCCTCCAGGCCATGGGGCCACGTTCGCCTCAGTCCCAGGCACCTTTAGTCCTGGGACTGCAACTTCAAGCCCTGGGCCCAGCACCTTTAGCTGGAGCCCACTTCAGGGAGGAAGACTCCCAGAGTGCCGCCTTGCGAGGGGACCCGCATCTGGTTTGTCCCTGTACAGACTCCGCTTTGCTCAGCGGGGATCGCTCCGCTAAGCATCTGGAAGAGGAGGCTGGGGGAGGACCGTTCCGAAGGTCTGGTGAGGGATCACAGTGAAGGAAGGGGCCCAGTAACTCTCTGGAGGGATGTCATCCATCCGAAAAGGGATCTAACAACATAACCATAAGGAGGTTCGGGACACTATAGATTCTGTGGCAGGGGATCTCTCGATCGCATCTATCAAGGGAATCTGATTGACTGTTCGAGCTACATGCCGGCTGCTAGTGCCATTGGGTGACTATCTGGGTGACCTATACCCATTCGCGATCGAGTGGCGAAGAAGCCAGGAGTGTCTGAATCTGATCTGTCCTTTCTAACACCTTTCTCTCTTCTCAACTTTGTGGTTATTCATGCATAAGGAAAATAATCTCTACGTTGGAGTTGCTACTGGTGTGGACCTTGGAGTTACTTGGGGTATAGAGATTTGTCCGTTACATTCTAGGGGATGAGAACCAACTTTGAGGAGAACCTTGCTGCAAGACCCGTAAGTTACAAGTGTGCTTAACCTCTGCAAACCAGAGGGTACGGGCATGGTGGCACTGGCACGGTGTGCCTTTTCCTCCTGTGAGTGAGCCAAAGACGGGAGGGAAAGGGCGGGTGTGTTACATATATGACTAACAGTTTTTTAACATGTTAAAACTTTGGGGGGGCGTCGCCCCTGTGCTCCTTATTGACTGGCCGCCACTGCTTGTTTCCATTATTTTGTTCGCCCCCCTATAGGATTAGTCTGAGCTGGACCATTGTAACTATGTAGAAATTGCCATATCTGAATTTCAGCTTGGACATGTACCAACTCAAGTTTCATTATATTATGAAAAGATCCAATTCTGGCTGCTTGCTCTTGGGGTCCTTTTTTCGTAACGAATAAGCCTGAAAGTGATTTTATTTCATAGCAGCAGTTGTTTCGCAAATCTAACCTGGTGCCTGCAGACAAGCCTAACTCAGTATCAGTGATCTACAAATGGGATTATTACATGTCAGTCAAAGAGAAAAGCTTAAATTAGACCTCTACAATTATGTCCTGTCTGGGTTCTCTTCTCAGACTCAACCTTATCTGTAATTTGATTCTGTCTGGTGAGCAAAGGACTTCTTACCAAAACACTGGAAGTGCTTTCTTCCCCCTGTGTCCCTCCAACACGAGGGGTCTCCATGCTGCATTCACCTCTTGCTGGCTTAGTCACGCTGATTTCATTTACAGTACCAGGAGACTCAATAATAGCAAGGCTTGGATTATCACTATTATGCCCTGTACACACGACCAGTTTTCCCGTCAGAAAAAAAAACAACAATGATTTTCCCGACGGGATTCCTCTCAAGCCTGCCTTGCATACACACGGTCACACAAAAGTCCGGTGAACTTTTGACTGCCAAGAACGAGGTGACGTAAAAGACTATGACGAGCCGACAAAATTAAGTTCTATGCTTCTGAGCATGCGTCAAATTGTTTCCGAGCACGCATGTTTTTTTTCCCGTCGGAAAAGCACACAGACGAACGGTTTTCCCGCTAGGATTTTTTCCTGACGGGAAAAAAGAGATCCTGCTCTCTTTTTTTTCCGGCAGTTTAGCTGTGGGAAAAAGTCAGATGGAGCATACACACGGCCGGGATTCCCGTCCAAAAGCTCTCATCGCAGTTTTTCTGACGCGAAAACTGATCGTGTGTACTGTGCATAAGGCACTTAAATAAGGTACTTTTTTTTTTTTTTTGGAAGAATTTTCAAAGACTGCAAATGTTCACATTATCCGTGTAATTATAGATGAACAACCCTTAATACAACCCTTAATATATACTGTGTTTTTCAAGATGACCATTTTATGCAATTTCAGGTGATCTACGGATCGTTCATAATAATTTTAAATGGAATAGTAGCAGATAGGCATCTTTTGATTGTGTTTGCCGTGTAGTCTAAAGGCCCGTACACACGATTCGGATATTCCGACAACAATTGTCCAAAGGACGTGTTTTGTTGGATAATCCGACCATCTGTATGCTCCATCGGACAATTGCTGTCGGAATTTCCGACAACAAATATTGGCTGGTCATGCTCTCAAATTGTCGGACAACAAATGTGTTCCGTCGGATCAACCGATTGTGTGTACACAAGTCCGTCGGACTAAAATCCAAAGTACAAACACGCATGCTCCGAACCAATGCTAACCATCAGACAACATTAGCAGAAGTTTCCCAAAGGGTGGCGCTAAAGAGCTGAAAAAACACGTAGTTTGGTGTATGTTGGCTGAAAATGTTCTGCCGTGTGTATGCAGAACAAGTTCACGGACAACGCTCTTCGGAAAAAAATCCACGGATTTGTCCGATGGAAGTCCGATCGTGTGTACGAGGCTTAAGAAATTGCTGGTCTTGAAAGTGCCTGCTTACTTTGCAGATTAGCGAGATCCTACTCTAAAGAGACCCTGTCACCATCCCATTCCATAAGATTATATGTGCAAGTAAACATTTTTTTGCATGTTATTTACCTGTAAAAGCCCCCATTGTGTGGATAACCAGAAGCCCTGAGACTACTTCAGCGCAGGTGGAACGCAGCTTGGCGTGCCGGCTCCATTTTATGTGTTTTTTTTACTGGAACAAATTTTTACGAATAAATGGCTACAAGTTACGCTATGAGGAGTTCTTCTTTTTTCCTTTACTTATGAATCCCGTCTGGCTGTATCGCTGGTGAAAGGCGTCTGCATTGGTGGATACATCTTGATTTACCTTTCTGCTTATCTGACACCTGGCATGGGTGTCCAATCAATCTGGTGAGTAGGATGTTTGCCTAAAACTGATGGCAGACGGCACTTTCTATTCCTGTCACTGAATTTATTCATCACTGTGCACTTGTTTGAAGAATCGTCGGTGGTGGCTTATGGACTTTATTATTGAAAATGTATATTTATATTTGAACACTATTTGATTACACCATTTTTATTTATTTATTTTATTATTCATATACATGCGGATCCCACAAGCATGGTATGAAATTAATTATTAATTTTCATTTAAAAAAATTCCAAAACCTTCCTTGCCGCAGTAGTAAAAAAACAATATATATATATATATATATATATATATATACACACATCTTTTAATTTATGAGTATGTTTTTATATAAATTTATATATACTCTATATATATATATATATATATATATATATATATATATATACAGTGGAACCTCGGATTACGAGCATAATCCGTTCCAGGAGAATGCTCGTAATCCAAAGTACTTGCATATCAAAGCGAGTTTCCCCATTGAAGTCAATGGAAACGAAAATAATTTGTTTCGCATTTACTTCAATGGCATGCAATACCGCATGCGGCCAGAGGCGGGGGGCGCCAAAGAGCCTCGGAAACAGCCGGAAAGGCCCGAGGACAGCTCGGCTAACCTCGGAAAGGCTCTGGAACGTAGTATTTCCGAGTCTTTCCGAGCATTTCTGAACGGCTCTGAACGACGCTGATTGACTACGATCGGCGCCGTTCGGCTCCGGCGCCCCCCCCACCTCAGGCCAAACGCAGTGCTGCACACCGCTTTGGCCTGAATCCTGCTCGTTTTGCAAGACAACACTCGCAAACCGAGTTAGAATTTTTCAAAATACAGTGCTCGTATTGCGAAACACTCGTTTACCGCGTTACTCGCAATCCGAGGTTTCACTGTATACACATACTACTCATAAATTAAAAGAGAAATATGGGGTTTGGGGTTTTTGTAGATTTATACTTACCTAGGTGTCCCCCACCGGCTCTAACACAGAGAACTTTATAATCAATCACTGCAGATCTCTCGGATCTCACAGCTCCCAGAGCAAAGAGCTGGTAACTGTCAGCCACTGCTCTCTGCTCTGTGCCCTTCTTGCTTACTGGAGCGCTGGGCTGTGGAGGGGGTGGCTGGCTCAGGCTCTCAGCGGCTCGCTGAGAGGCTGAGCTGGGTGCCGGTATTTCTGATGAGCTGGTTCCTCCTATTGATATGGTTACCCCCTTGACTGCGCAGGCGCAATCCGAGGCGACGGAAATCTCAGAGGTTTAACAGCTGTTCGGCAGCTGCAGACGCGCTCGCTCCCGTTGCTTAGTTACACACGCCGCTTTCTTCTTCATGCCGCTGTATACAGCAAGGGGCGGATAAGATGTGATAATATTGAGCAGTGCGATTTGTTTGTTTATACACGCCGCTCTATACAGCAAGGGGCTGTATAGAGCGTAGTGTATAAACAAACAAATGGCACTGCTCAATATCACATCTGATCCGCCCCTTGCTGTATAGAGCGGCATGAAGAAGAAAGCGGCGTGTGTAATGAAGCATCGGGGGCGAGCGCGCCCACAGCTGCCGAGCCTATGGTTCCTCCTATCGATCTGGTTCCCTCTTGACTGCGCATGCGCAAGCCGAGCCGACGGAAATCTCCGAGCTTTAACAGCTGTTCGGCAGCGCCTGCGCAGTCAAGGGGGGAACCATATCGATAGGGGAACCAGCTCGACAAGACACCGGTCCGGGCATGTGGGCGGATCCCGACCCCAGTGTTGTGATCTTGCCGGAGCCTTGACCGGCTCTGTGCTGAAAATGGGTCACAGGAGTGCAGAACTAACTGCACTCCTTTGGTCCACAGAAGAAGTACAACCAAATGAGCTTTGACTGTACTTCTCTTTTAAACGTATGGGAATGTGTAGGGTTAAGTGTCACGTCACTGTGGAGGGGGGGATGTTGGGGTTCTGGAGAGGGTTAGAGGACTCTGTAGCAGATTTTTAGCTTGGTAGGGGATAGGCTTTCTGGAGTGGGCTGAGGAAAACCATGGGAGATTAGGTCTCTGGAGAATCTGGGGACTTTGCAGGGGCACATAGGAGCCTGGAGGGTACACAGGGGATGGGGGGGGGCACTGTGGTAGGTTGCATGGCACTATAAGAGAGTGGAGAACACTGTGGGAGGGTATTCGCTGAGGGGCACTGCAGTTCACTATGGAAGGTTGGGGAGCACAAAGGGAGCTGTGAAGCACTGTGGGAGGTTGGGGGCTGAAGGGCACTGCAGTCTGTTATGAAAGGTTGTGGGGAACTATGGGAGCTGGGAAATACTGTGCGATGTTGGGGGCACTGCAGTCCACTATAGAGATTGGGGGGGTGCAATGGGAACTGAGAAGCACTGTGGGATGTTGAAGGGCATTGTGGGAACTTAGGGGCACTGCAGCCCACTATGAAAGGTTGGGGGCACAATGGAAGCTGGGAAGCACTGTGGGAGGTTAGGGGCACTGTGGGGGCTGAGGGGCACTGCAGTCCACTATGAAAGGTTGGGGACACTATGGGAGCTGGGGGACATGCATCTTCATAAATTTGGGCCAAAATGTATTCTGCTACATGTCTTTGGTAAAAACTGTGTTTTTGAGGACACTGTACTAATGAGGACACTAGTATAATTCTGATCGTGATCAAGATACTGACCCGTACAGACACTGTACTGTAATGGCGGTGATCAGTGACTTTTAGTGTGAGTGCGATAGTGTGGCAGGCAATCTGGGTGATAACTGATACCGGCTGGGAGGGATACTAACTGACACTGATGTCGCTAGTGACACATATACAGTGATCATTGATAATACTGTAAACTAATCATAGGTGTGCACAGCCTATTGCATTAGGGTGTGAACCCCAAAGCCCAAACACACACTACCGATCGCTCACGGTGTTCATTCAGAAAGGGAAGGGGCCGGTAAATTACATATTTACTGGCCCCTTCCCCACTCCTAAAACATCCAAGCAGCAACAGCCGATAGGAGAGAAGGGAAGCTGGCAGTGCTGCAGGGAGGAAGATGGGAGCCAGGGCAGTAGGGGGAATCGGTGCTGCACAGGGTGATTAGGGTGTGCCTGGGCACACCTGGCACACCCTGTGCGCACGCCTATGAAACGAATACTGTACTAATGACACTGGCCGGGGCGACATGGGTGATCAGGAGGGCAATCAAAGGGTTAACTGTTTGCCTAACAAGTGTATAAGTGAAGATTTTACTCACAGGATCTGGCTGTCCTTTGTCCCTGAACTCAGAAGTGATTTCAGTGAGAAGAAACAGCCAGATCGCTTGTCCAGTATTCAGGGTTTCTGTGTGTTTGTAAACACAAAACTCTGGGCTGTGATTGGCCACAGCAGATCAGCAGGTATACAGCTAAAATCATTGGCTGCAACCTGCTGACAGACTTGTGCTGTTGCCAGTCGCAGCACCCGTACATCGCTTAGCCTGACCGCAGTAAAATGTACAAGGGGCAGGGCGGCAAGTTGTTTATGACCTGAGGTCAATACCCATTTACACATGTAAACGTTTGCTAAACATTTACATACATGCCACATAAAATGCTTACAAAATCAGACGACGGATGCAGATTTTTTTATGTTTTGGTTTACGCAACTCATTGCTACGGGGGTGGGGGGGCTACAAACCAAAGTGCAGCTGAGGGCATTATAACATGGAGTAGTGCTGCGACCAGAACATTTTATACAGCCGATGACAGGAAATGTTTTTTCTCCTCCATACACTTTTATCTGTCAGGTTTGCAGTGATGAAATGCAGTCAGCTCAGCCGGAGTCAGGGTGTTTGAGTGTCCATCACATTCTGCACACCATGCAGGTGATTCCACTTTCTCTCCATAAATGATAAGCTTCTCTTTTTAGCTAGCGGTGCTGCTCACTTATCAGGGCTATCAGTTACCATGGGAACCCCATATTACTATAGCACTTGTGCTAGCAGATGAATTGTATGTTTGTTCTACCATTACAGAGACAAAAAATGCGTACTCTGTCGTTATCCGCACGGCTTTTGATCAGTGCATCTTTCAGTGACTGTGAAAAAGGAGCTCGGGTACACATTTTCAGTTTACAGATTAAAATTCATAGATGCTTTCCATGGGCTCATGCATTTTATTTAGGTTCACACCTTCCACAGCTATCACAAAGGGGGCCGATTCAACCTGCTGAGTTTTTAATACATTTTATTTGTACAGGGACAATGTCACCAGACCATTTATTTCAACATAAGATTATGTGTGTATTTAACGTATCTTATGAATGTTATTTGGCTCGAGAAAGAGGCATGGGTGGCTTCAAAACGTGTAACCCCACCCCCCCTGACGTGCCGCTGACGTCACATCCAGTCCGCTCTGCATTCACGGATCCCTCCCCCTCCGCCATCTTCCTTTCCTGCCGCATCCCAGGCAGTTCCCGGGCAGACATCTGTATCTTTTAGACTGCAAGTTGTTAGATGAGACTCCGCTTCCCATGCGCATGAGCCATCTGCTAACTGAATATCAGTGGCGGCCCATCCATTAGGTGCGCATGGGCGCTGCCCCCATTGGAAACCTAAGTCCGGTGCCCTGGCCCCTGTATGTAGATCAGGGGGCTGGACGTATGGATGGGGGGGGCGCTGGCGCCCATGCGCACCTAATGGATGGGCCGCCACTGATATCCAGTTAGCAGATGGCTCATGCGCGTGGGAAGTGAAGTCTCATCTAACAACTTGCAGTCAAAAAGATTCAGATGCCAGCCTGGGAACTGGCTGGGATGCGGCAGGAAAGGAAGATGGTAGGGGGATCCATGAATGCAGAGTGAACTGGATGTGATGTCAGCGGCACGTCGGGAGGGTGGGGCTACGCGTTTCAAAGCCGCCCATGTGGGGGGGGGGTTTGAAGCACGTGATTAGAGCCAGAGGCTCTAATAGGCTTCAAAAAAGGGTGGGCTCAGGGCGCAGTGCCCAGCCAGTTGTTTGACGATAGCGAATTAATATTCGCTATTTTCACACTAAATCTTCTCCCCGCCAATCAGGAAGCAGGTAGTAAAACCTGTTTCCCGATTGGCCAAAATGTCAGGTGATCCTATTGGATGCCTAGGAGAAGAAGAAAGGAGACGTACGGCGGAAGCCATGGAGGATGCCGCTGGAGGATAGGTCACCGGATCCACTGCTCGCAGCCCGCCACACCGGAGCATACTGGGGCCGCTGACCGCCGCCCACAATGCTGTTAGGCCACGGTGGAGCTAGATGGGGTAGGTGCCAGACCAACCGGCAGACAGCGGGGGTGGGGGGTAGTGCTGCGCCGCCGTCTGCCCGGGGTGGTGGATGGTTCTTTGCCGCCCCCCGTCCCGACTGGATATACATATAGTGCTGGAACAAGGTCCTCCAGTGCCCAGGGAGTAGATATCAAACTGCGCCCCCTCTCTCCATTCAAGATGTGATGGCTTGGGATCGTATGCGGAGCAGTCACTTGTCAAAATCACTGTCCCTGTCACTACTCCTGTCAGCCTTGTAACAGGATGAAGGTGCCCCCATCCCTACAGTAAACCATTGTGCCCAGGGCAGCCGTCCCTCCCGCCCACCCATTGTCCCTACCCTGTATACATCTAAAGCGCCATTTCTTCCTACTGAACCTACAATTACTATATACTGCTGTACTTGGTCTGGCACCCTCTGGGGTTTTCTCGGCCCTACAGGTTTTATTTCAAGGACCAACTGAGTGTATTCTGTCTGGAGTGTGGTACCCTGCTGTGCTGAGGTTCTCCAACAGAGCCCCATGATCAGTGTTAGGCTTGTGCAATTCGTTTCGTAACAAATCAAAATTTGTCCGAATTCAGCAACTTTCGGACATTCGGAAGCATTCGAATTTCCGAACAAAGCAATTACGAAAAAAACCGAATCCAAAATAAATTATATCTCAAATAGCGATTGTCCGAATGTCTTTGGCATTATTCGTTATGAAAAAAGTTACGAATGTACAAATCCATTCGAAGCACAATAACACTCTGCTCTGTTCTCTGCTTCTCCCTCACCGTGCTGAACTCCCTCTCAAAATGGTGTACAGGGGCGGAGCCTATAGCCGCATGTAAAAAACGAAAGTAAAATACGAGATTTTGAATCGTTACAAATAACCGTGATGTATTTAGAAAAGTACAAATCCATTCGAAGCACATTAGGCATACTAGGCAGCGTCGTTGTGAGAGAGACACGGAAAATTACGAATCAACAAACCCAAAAAAAGTTACGAGTAGGAGTTGTGTCCAGAATCAACGAAAAACAATGTACTCTATCGAAAGTACGAATTATAAATCAACTAAAAATAAGGCTTACATTAATACCAATCATTCCGATTCAACAAAAAATGTCGCTTGCGAAAATACAAATTAGTCCGAACACGAAAAATCCAGTCTAGCAAAATTACGAACGATTACAAATCAACAGCACCGAAAAGAAACGAACCGAAACTAAACAAATTTTTCCGTTGTGCACAAGTCTAATCAGTGTTAATTTTGACGTCAAATTTCGATTTAGTTTTAGTCATAGTCTTTTGACTAAAATGGCATGTTAGATTTAGTCTTATTTTAGTCATCTAAATTGTTTTAGTTTTTGTCGTATTTTTCCTACATTTTAGTCTACTAAAATCTCCAGTAGGCAAGTGCAATTCGTTTTGGTCCAAATGTAAATTCTGACAAATGTTTTGTTATTGGGAGATTCGGATGTATCCGAATCTCCAAATGAAATAGTAACAAATTTTGTTCGAAATTTGTTTTGTTTATTTGTTTTCTAACAAATTCAAAATTTTCTGAACAATTCGAATTCGGATCGATCAAAAAATGATCGACCGCTTCAAATTCTGTGTGAAGAATAGCTGGTTGTTAAGGAGGGGGCCAGGAAGTCGGCCGCCGTGTCCTTAACAACCAATGACTCATCAGCTGTCAGCGGGCTACCCCACTGAGAGCTGAAATCGAAACAAAAGAATAGCAGCAATAGAAAATTCAGGAAAAAAAACAGCGTGGGGTTCCCCCCTCCCCAATCCAAACCATGCCCCAGTTGGTGACATCACAAGGGGGCGGAGTCACCCGATGCCGTCAGGGCCGGTGCTACCACTAGGCAAAATAGGCAGCCGCCTAGGGTGCACTGCTGCCTAGGGGCGCCGGCCACCGGTGTTCCTACTATCTTCTCTCTGCCCAAGCAACTAAGTCTCAGCATCAGCAAGCAGTTAGCCACCGATCCGTTCGTACATAGTGTCAGAGGCGCAGTGGCGGTGGAGAACTGTGTCCCAACTCCTGAATGAATGGAAGCAAGCAAACATTCATTGATGGGCACTAGTAGGCTGCCTTGATGGGCGCTGGTGAGGCTGCATTGATGGACGCTGGTAGGCTGCATTTGATGGGCGCTGGTGAGGCTGCATTTGATGGGCGCTGGTGAGGCTGCATTTGATGGGCACTGGTGAGACTGCATTTGATGGGCGCTGGTGAGGCTGCATTGATGGGCACCAGTAGGCTGCATTGATAGGCACTGGTGAGGCTGCATTTGATGGGCGCTAGTGGGCTGCATTTGATGGGCACTTCATTAAAAAGGTGGGGTATACATAGGCAGGGCAAAGGGGATGGAGTCATGGGTGGAGCCAAGGGGGTGCAGCAAAATGGGGTTTCGCCTAGGGTGTCAAAAATCCTTGCACCAGCCCTGGATGCCGTCATTGGGCGACTCCGCCTCTTAGCTATTTAAGAAATATCAGAGGAGCAGGCAGTCGGCGGGGAGCCTTCAACGAGACCAGAGGTTTGGGGCTTTTTTTGTTTTTTTTATTCGTGTGCAGCGGGCGGCATGATTGATGATGGATCTACATCGGGGGACATTGTTTTCGATTTTTGATTTTTTTAATAAAGGAGTTGTCAAAAACTCATGTAGTGTCTTTATTCACTTTTTACAATTTTTGGTGAATGGGTAGGGGTACATAGTACATAGTCATTCACATGGGGGGCAGGATCTGGGGCCTTACAGATTCTAATAAGCCCCCCGCACGCAGACCCCCACAACCACCGCCCAGGGTGATGGGGACATGGGGATGAGGCCCTTGTTCTCATCAATATGGGGGCAAGGTGCTTTGGAGCAGGGGGGGCAGAGCAAAGCACCCCCCCTATGTTTAGGGCATGCGGCCTGGTATGGTTTAGGCAGGGGTAGCGCTCGCCCCCCCCTTTTTCCTGGCCTGTCAGGCTGCATGCTCGGATAAGCGTCTGGTATGGATTTGTGTGTGGGGGGGAACGCACGCTGTTTTTTTTTCAGAATTTTCTATTGCCAACATTCTTTTCTTTACATTCATCTGTCAGCGGGGAAGCCCACTGACAGCGGATGACTCATCGGTTGTTAAGGACGCGGCAGCCGGCTTCCCGGCTTTTCCTTAACAACCAGCTATAGCTCACACAGAATTTAGATCGGTGGATCATTTTTCAACCAATCCAAATTCGAATTGTTACGAAAATTTTGAATTCTTTAGAAAATGAATAAACAAAACAAAATTAAACTAAACTAAACAAATCAAGGAAACAAAATTGGTAATCTAACAAATCTTTCCAAAACTATACAAATTTTCCTGTTCTGTACATGTCTAATCTCCAGTACATTTTAGTCGACTAAAATCATTTTAGTCGACTAAAATCAAATTGTTTTTTTTTTTTTTATTGAAATGCACTAATTAAGTATTTCCGAGGAGGCATGAGTGTAATCTGGGAGTGGAGAGAATGGACACATCCTCCTCCACACAGTGTCATAGGGAAACATGCACAGCTGAGGCTGTCAATCATCTGATCACCTGCTGTGTGCTGGTGGTGGGGGGGGGGGGAGGTTGGGGTCTCTCAGGATTGCTTGGTAAAAGCATAGACTGTCAAAGAAGTGAAATTACACTGCTTTGGGTTGAGTCAAGTACAAACACTATAGGAAGATATGCTTTGTACATTTTTTATTTCAGAGGTTTACAATCACTTTAACACATTCAGATTACAATCTATTTGACAACATTGGAACAAACAGGTATCGCCAAATTAATGTATCATTTGCCCTGTGATAAAAACATCACTATCAAAAAATAAAAATTTTCACATATTAAAAACATTCACAAGGGTTTTAATTCACAAATGCTGATGCATTCATACAGATAATTTCTTAGATTTAGACCTATTAGTGATGATTGCATTGTGTGCTATGAACAAATCCCTTCCAGTTAGATTGTATCATCGCCTCACTTTATAACACTCTCCTATTCTGCAAGTATTCTGCAAGTATTCCGGATCTCACCGCAATTCAATTTCCATTTCATGTTTATATAAACTCGGTCCCGAGCCCAGAAACAAACATGGCAATGAGATTGTGCTACATTGTCAATTTAATATATTGTGCTAATTGTTTAAAGACAAACAGAATTAATGAAGTCAAAGATCTTATCTGTAATAATCGCTTTCTTCAATTACTGCAGCCGCTGGAAGCCCCACACCCTCCGCGCATGTTTTTACCCGATGACAAATTGACAATTCAGCTTCAGACAATAATTGTAATTAATGAAAAAGTGCATCAGCATTGATTGCGTGCACCCGACACAACCCCTAACGCGCTCAACATGAATAAACGGCGCTTGAATTATGTTTTGCACTGTAATTATGCTGTTGTGGAGGATGAAAGAGGAAGCCAATGAAGGCCCTCTGGCACAAAGCGGATTCAATAAAAGAACATCAATGGGTTTGTGTTTATTGGACGCGTTCATAGATTTTAGGTGCATGAAATTGCTTTATAACAGAAAAAAAATTGCAACTGCATCACTTTGGTGAAAAAATAATATATATACATACATATAGAGAAAGAGAGAGAGAGAGAGAGAGGGAGGGAGGGAGAGAGAGAGAGAGAGAGAGAGAGAGAGAGAGAAATGTAGCAGGGTGAGGTGCACATCGGTCCCAGCTGGTTTAGTGCTAGCAATCAAGCCTTCCCACAGGCCTGTATATAGAAAAAATCAGTAACAGCCCTAATATATATATATATATATATATATATATATATATATATATATATATATATATATATATATAGAAAAAATAGCGGAGGGATTGCTGCACTAAAAAGTTATTTATTTCGATGTAAAAAAAAAATCATAATAGGGCAAACATGGTAGTAAACGTTCTCGGGCTACTGTAGATTACACCCTTCCTCAGAATATCATAGGCATGATATTCTGAGGAAGGGCGTAATCTACAGTAGCCCGAAAACGTTTACTACCATGTTTGCCTTATTATGATGTATTTTTGACATCTAAATAAATAACTTTTAAGTGCAGCAATCCCTCCGCTATTTTTATATATATATATATATATATATATATATATATATATATATATATATTTGCACACTGGTACTGACTAGTATTCCAATGTTCTCCCTCAGTTTCCTTAATTCACTCAGCTAATGTTACCCCACATCTGATGGAGAGGGGGAAGGGGAGGGTCAAACAAGGATGCTGTGTAGATGCCCAACGTCCTCCTTATCAACCGATTACATAATTTTTTTTTTTAACAATAAGGTTGGTCTTTATTGAGAAGACATCAAAATACAAATAACAAGCATACAGAGCACAACCAAAAGTATTACAGCAACAGGTGTAGAAGATTAAACAGGGAGATAATGTCCATCTTGGCATATTTAGTGATCAACCGTGTCTGAACCCAGTCCCCCTCAACCCACCCCACCAGTCCAAGGCAATTAGCAAGAAAGCAACCCATGCCCATCAGCAACATAAATTAAAATTGTTGTGTCCAGGGAAGCCAGACCCGGTCAAATTTCTGAGGACATCCCTTACTAATGTAAGTTAACTTATACAATGGCAACATCGCATTAACAGAAGATTCCCAAGCGTCAATCTTGGGAGGAGAGGACCATTTCTGAAGAATTTCCTTCCTGGCGTAGAATAGAAACATGGATACCAGCAATTTTGTGTAGCGAGGTCTTTGGTTATCATCATGTATCCCAAGCAAGGCAAGCTCGGGTGACACCGGGAGAGATAATGTGAGGCGTATATTAATATAATCAAATACCTCCACCCAGAAGGCCACCACCGAGGGACAGGTCCAGAACATATGAAGAAAAGTGCCATCTGAGGAATGGCATTTAGGGCAGCTAGGAGAACTATCAGGGTATATCTGATGCAGTCTCTGAGGTGTGTAGTATATACGATGCATGAACTTAGTGTGTAGCAGCTTGTCCCTAGAGGATATCATTAATCTTGCTCCATCCTCAAAGCACTCCCCCCATGTTTAAACCGATTACATCATTGGTTGTTAGGATGCCGACAGCTAGAAGGTTGTTATGGTATACAATGAAAACCTGGGGCTTTGTGTAACAAAAAGGTAGGCTTGATCTACCCACTGGCTTCAATACAATTTTTGGGCAGTTTCTAGGCATTTTGCCAAGGCACCCCTGAGGAAACCTAAAGGCACCCTGATTGAAAAAGGTTGGTCTAGCACATTGGCACTTTATCTATTGTCTTCATGTGTTCGTCGCTGCCAGTTTTTATGTGCCTTTTTTACACTCCACAAGGGTGATAGGGTGTGGGTCTTTCAGTCTACCCTGAGGTCTAGGGGGGGGGGGGGATATGTGACCCTTCCTCCCCTGCCTTAGAACAAAGGGGGAGTTTCTCTTTGGGGGAGCCTCTAACCAATACTGTGTATGTATGCATGTGAGTTAGGGACCTTAGATTGTAAGCTCCTTGAGGGCAGGGACTGATATGATTGTACAACACAGCATATATGTAAAGCACTGCATAAATTGGCTATACTATATAAGTACCTGTAATAAATAAATACAATTAATAAATAAAGACTCAGTGGTTGGCTCCAGCTGGCCAAAAGGAGGAGTCCACCACGACCAGGTTACCTTGCCCCCACCCAGGGTCTTCCAGCCCAGGGGGTCAGGGAGGGGTCCTTCCTTGGGAGGGGATGAATGACACACCCTGTGCACTTTTTTAGCTCACTTAGTGTTTTTTTTTTTCCTAACACCGCACTGCGGGCTCGCTTTAAAGCCTAGTACATACTACTATTTTTTTTCGTTTAAAAACAGAAACAAAACTGACAGCTCCGGTCGACGCCAATGTACTAACAATCCGATGTTAGTACAGCAATCTCCCCGCTGTGTATTCTGTTCTGACAGGGGGGGGTCAGCGCTCTCAGCCATTGGCTGTTTTTTCAGCAAGCAGGTCCGACAGAAACAGGCCAAACGACCGGCTTCTGTCGGATCAGCTGCCATACACACGGGCCGAATGTCGGACAATTTTTATTGAACCGGCCGATGTCGCCCGACATTTGGCTTGTGTGTACTAGGCTTAACACGAATGAGCAAATTAATCTCCTGGACTTTTTAAATGTTACAAATTTGATGCAAATTACAACATATGTTTCAATGTTGCACAAGAATAAAATAAGTAGAAAGATTATTATCCCTTTTCTGCTCACCCATTATTTTTTTTTATTATTTACACTAAGGAAATTATTATAAGAAAAATCAGCTATTTGGAATGTTCTAATTTTCCATGACCTCCCAAATACCCTGTGTAAAATTATATGTAGTTTGCAGAAGGTAGGTACCATAAATTTAAAAAATGTTCACCGCTTGATGTTTGGTGCATATTTCGTATAGGATGTGCCAAATTACCATCACTTTACTGTTCATTACATTGCCATCCATTTAGTGCTCCTCTTTCAACGACTGTTTTGCATCTTTGGCCCAAGCAGAAAACGAACTTCAAATATTTCTTTATTTCCCCTCCTGGAAAGTATTTGCTCCTGAAAACAATTACATCTCGATTTACTGGGCTAACTAGACCCCTGGGCCTTCTTGACATATAAAATTGGCAGCGCGTGGAAGTAATGATCAAGAACGCTCTTTGAAGTGGAAAAGACGAAGATTTCCTAGAGGCTTGGAATCTCACTCAATTTTCTGTGGATGTTCCAGGTATAACAGTCTCGTGTTGACGGGTTGTCATTTCAACCTGCGGATTCATTCCTGCTTTTTGGCAGAGACACCTTTTTTCTTTGGAGATGAACCAGTGTTTCGTGAAAGTGCATAGTTTCCTACCAAGTATGGTTGGTAGTCACAGAAGAGGTTAGATCTTACCGGTCCCTGTTACAGTGATTTCCAGCTTCCACAGAGATCTTCCAGGTATGACACTTACATAATTACATTTACCCTAAGTCCAAGCTGGACCATCGTAACTATGGGAAAATATGCATACCCAAACTTCAGTTTTAAAGCTAGACCCTGGGAAACATGAAAATCCCCCCTTGCAGTGCTGTGCCCACGCTGCAAGGGTTAATTGTTTTTGGGTCATGGAATGGGAGGTGAAGATCTGATAATTATCAGTAGTTTCTTAACAGAGAGAGACATATTTCCCATGTAGCAGATGGTTCCTTGGGACCCAAAAATAATGGAAAGAGGGGAATAGAGATAGGAACATGGCCGTCCATCAATGTCATTGAACCTGTAACCCAATCCTCTTCAGTTCAGGAATCCAGGAATTAAAGTGGGATAATGTCCAGTGGGGACAAGGAAATGTTCCGCAGTGCAATAGATTAGACCTCTCCAAGGGTTACTCTACTCCTCACCAAAAGCCTTTATCAAATTGATTGGGAAATACCCAGCCAACCTGTACTGTGCAGTAATATGAATAACTCCCAGAGAGGGATATTCATTATTAATGCTGCATTATCTGCTTATTAATATCTAAACGTGTTGTGCTACATAATTGGGTTTTCACAGATGTGCGGTGTACCTCTAACTAGTTCACAAAGCAGCAATTCTGTAAAATAATTATTATTAATGTGTATCTAAACCCAAGAACAGACATTTTAAATGCCAGGTATATATAGTGTCATATGGCGCCCAAGATCACTAGCAAGTCACTTGCAAAAGTGAATGGTCTATATTAATCTTTCAAAACACACAAATAGCTTCCTTTAGCAAAAGTAAAGCAAACAGTTCATACTCTGGGTATGAAGAAAATCATGCAACAGGCTCACTGCCAGACTATCAGTCCCACACTGAGGGTTAGGGTTCCCACTTGTTTCAGGGTGCTGCAAAGCCACAGGAGTTCAGCAACAAGCATCTTAGTTGCCAGAGAGTTCACACTTACTCACAACTTGGGAACCACTCCACTCTGCCTCACAGGCATAGGTGCTGATGCCTTCCTGCTGCTTTTCGAGACTTCCCTGCCAGTAGTTTAAAGTGGTTGTAAAGGCACAAGGTTTTTAACCTTCATGCATTCACTGCTCATTCATTCAATGAATGAATATTCGCTATTAAAACCACTGATCCTCGATCGGGCCAATTAGAAGCAGGCCTGAGACCCGTTTTCTGATTGGCCGAAAATAGAAGAGTCTCAATTGGCCGCCGAGGAGGAGGGAGAAAACTGAAGCCACCGCGATGCCCATGAAGAGTAGGGGAAAGGAAAGCCGTCACCGCCGCTGAGCAAGGGTAGCCGCCGGTGAAGCCTGTAGATGGGCTAAGTGCACCAGACCCGACCGACCATGGGGGGGGGTGTGTTACTGCTGTTTGCCAACCCCCCCAGAAAAAATTACCGCTGGCCACCACTGCTGTTACTGCTTATAAAGTGTTCGTTGACATTCAGCTTCAATTTGTTAGTGTATCTAAATCTGCTAATATATTGAATCCTTCCCCCCTAGACTGACAATGCTGCTGTGCAAAATTGTCTCTGGAGCTCCTTCATCCAGCGTAGGGGCGTTCCAATACAGGGAGCGCATTACTGGCCAGATAACCAGTTGAAAACAGAGGGGAGAAAAGCCCAATAAAAGAAAATAATTGCAGCCACCACATTTAATTAGTAATCTGCAATGTACAGTATTACATTTTTATTTAGAGTTTAAAGCCTGGTACACACGATCGGATTTTCTGCGGACAAAGCGTAAGACTTTTGTCCGTAGGGCGTTGGCCGTGAACTTTTCTTGTATACAAACGGCAAAGAATTGTCGGACAACAAACACGAAACTGAGTGGTTTTTCAGCTCTTTAGCGCCACCCTTTGGGCAACTTCTGCTAATGTTGTGTTATGGTTAGCATTGCTTCTGAGCATGCGTGTTTGTATTTTGGAGTTTTGTCCGATGGACTTCTGTACACACGATCGGATAATCGGACAACACGCATTTGTTGTAGGAAAATTTTAACGCATGCTATCCCACATTTGTTGCCGGAAAATGCGACAACAATTGTCCGATGGAGCATGAAAAACGGTCGGATTTTCCGACAACAGCCTGCCATCACACCATTCCCGTCGGAAAATCTGATCGTGTGCACGGGCCTTTATACCACTTTAAATATGATATAATTATTTTATTGCTGTCTGCTCTTCTGTGTCAGTGACAATTGTACCCCTTATTTCTTGTTCTGGTGTCACACGGAAAGGGAGTGAGAAAATATCCCCAATGGGATCAGAAAAAAAGAAAAAAAAATGAAATTTTATTTCTTCCTCATGCAAACAAATTTGGCTGACAATAGACTTTAAAGATTTAAACGTTTCAGGTTGGGATTTCCATCACAATAGGCAAAGTACCAGAGAAATCATGGAGGATAGCAGATTGTAGTCACTGTAAGTAGATCTGGGGTCACATGTAGGTTTGGGTCAGTGGAAACAAGAGATATAAGATTTAGAATTTTATCCTATACAAAACTGGCAGCCTGTGGCGTCATTGGCAGAGACTATCCACAACAGATGACAGTTGGTCAGATCAGGCAACTATCTCATGCCTATGGCCAGCCCAGTACCAGACAGAGGCCGGCTGGCAGACAGACAACCCTGAGGGGGATCACAATATGCCTGCACTTTGGCCAGCCTCTGTCTGTGGCAAGCTTACTGAAAAGGATACAGATAAGACTATTAGCTGGAATGGAGTCATTCATTCTAATGTTACCAATTCATTTGCAAAACAGAAAAAGTGGTGTTAGGTTGTTGCCAGTAATTAAAGGAGTAAGTAGTCACCAATACTTACTGTGTTGTGTGACCATGTACTTTATAGGCTGCAGTATCACTTTAAATCTGAACAGTGGAAGCTGGTGCTCAAATTATTATTTTTTGGGGGGGCGCAAACGAACTGAAAAATTCTGAATCAAAAGTATTAAATGCCCATCAAATGCAGCCACTGTGCCCATCATATGCAGCAGACTGTGCCCAGCAAATGCAGCCACTGTGACTGTCTGACCGGCACTTACCCCATCGTGGTGGTGGGTCAGGCAGCGGGTGACGGCGGTGAGCTGTGGGACAGATAGGGCAGGTCAGGCGACGGCTCCTGTGTCCTCCATGCGTCTCTACTTGCCTTCTGGTAGGCGGCCAATGGGATCGCCTGTGCCTTCAGCCAATCAGGTGACGGGTATTAGACCCACGCCTCCTGATTGGCGGAGAGGCGGTTCAGTGTTAGAAAAGCAAATATTAATTTGCTTTTCTAACACACTTGGGTGGACTCCGAGTGCAATGCTCTGCGCCACGAGTCCACCTTTTATGAAGCCTATTAGAGCCTATGGTTTTAATCAGGTGCTTTAAAAAAACGACCCCCGCCGCTGTAATTCAGGCACCCGGTGTCCGCAAAGGGGCCGGGCGCCTGAATAGGGGCTGGCTACAGCAGCCATGGATAGATTCATGCAATGTATGAATCTATACATTCTGCATTGAGGGGGTGGCGTGACAGAAGGGGCGGCGCCCATGCGCACTTTATGGACGGGCCGTCAATGAAGCTGAATTCCAGGTATGGCAATTTTTACATAGTTACATTGGATCGGTTTGGACCAATATAAATATTCATATACCATAGTTATGAGATCCTTGTGGAAACTGAAAACCACTGTAAGAGGCACTGATACTACAGTGATGGAAAGAGAAAGGGGATCCCCTGTACAAAGTTGCCAACATCCCTATTCTAGAAACATGTAAAAAACCATTCCCCCCCCCCATTAAGTGGGACATTTTGGGGAAATTTGACAGTATTCATAGTTACAAATTATTCTTTATTGTAATTACATCATGAAGTTGATCAATATGTTAAAAATTCAAATTCCAATGTATCAAGACAGTAATGTTACAATAATAAACTCAGTACAGAAATTGCAACACTCAAACTTAGTTTGCAGAGACTCTACATGAGTACCCAACGGGTTTCAGAGACAGTAGCTCCTTCCTCAGGGAAAACTCTGCAGACAGTACAATATGATCGGTGCTAAAATTGAAAATACACAATTTAGAACATACAAAACATAGCATATGTGATGATATGTAATGATATTGCAAGCTTTGGCAATAAAACCTGGAAGCTGATTGGTTTCTATGCAGATTTGCACCATATTTTGCACTCTTCAGTTTTAGTAAATAACGCCCACTCAATCTGATTCTTTGCTATAGGTAATGCTACTATTTTGCTTTATTTTCATACATTGTCCCCATGCTGTAGATTATAAGAGTCACACTTTCCATAGTATAATCATTTTACACATGGACTTTTTTTTAAATAATAATAAATAAATAAATAAAATAGTAATTAAAAAATAATATATATATATATATATATATATATATATAGTCGTGGCCCTATGACCGAGAGAGATGTGGATCACATAAACACGCAACAAGACTTACAACATAAAGAGACCTGAAGTGTGCCTTGGTGGTCTGGTCGGTATGCCAAGATAAGTAATGGGTAGTTAATGAAGAAGGATATGCTGAGAAGTGCCCTGAAAAAGGGAAGGGAGGGAGGGTATGGAATGCGATGACTCACGAACATGAGGTGAACCGACAAAGAGCATGGGCGAGTAGGCTGCTTAAGTACCCTCCGGGCTCCTCCCATAGATTCATGCCACTATACTGGCCTTCCTATATATATATATAAATATATATATATATATAAAAATAATACTGTGATGGCGCATCAATCAAGAAGTAAATAATTTTTGCATCAATTTGGAAACCGCATCTCCTTTCTATATAAGATTTTGGTGGAATATTGGGAGCCCGTCTCTGTGGAGATCCAGTGTTCAAGATTACAACTTATAAGTAACAAGTTATATATATAGAAGAAAAGACGGGACATGATCTCCAATGCAAAAAGTTTTACTGAAGTATCTTCATAACATGTAATATAACAGCTACTGTGCAGTTTCGAGCATACCATGCTCTTCATCAAGCTCTGTGTAATGATTCACAACAAGCATTCTACCTATATACAAAAACCACAGGGTGTAGCCACACAGGTGTATCTTATAACGCCCTCCTTTCTCAATTAACCCACTTACTTCCTAATATACATCACACTACATAAATTGCCTACCCACATCACCTGCAATTGATCCTACTTCTCATATCATCCCTAAAATTCACTAATCAACTAAACAGGATATACATTTTTACCTACTACCACAATTCATCATAATTGATACATAGTTTCTTGAAATATTGTTTCATTCCTTAGTTCTTCTCAAAGGCATGCGTTATCTCTTAAACATTCTGCATCTCAATTCACACCTAAAAAAAAAAGAGCATAGCAATCAATCACACATACTGTATCTCCTTCTTATAGAAACAAATAAAGATCATAATCCCATAAGGATATAAGGACTGTAATCTGTTGATCCACCATACCTTTCTCTGTTTCAGTTTCAAAATCCTGTCCCCACCTCAATACTTCCTCCAAAATAAAAAAATGTAAATCTGAATCCTTATGTCCCTTTTCCAATTTTTTTTTAGATACAGGCAACCCAGGTTGTTTGTTCCTAAAGCTACTTTCACACTGCCAGCGCAGGGGCGTCGGTGGTAAAGCGCCGTTATTTTTAGTGGCGCTTTACTGTAATTTTTGCGGCTTTCACACTGGAGTGAAAGGAGAGGCTCTTTCAGGGATCTTTGCAGGCGCTATTTTTAGCGCTATAGCGCCTGCAAAGTGCCTCAGTGTGAAAGTAGCCTAATGGTACTGCGATGTTGGCCAATTCTGTCTTTGATTTTTTTGTGTGGTTTCACCCACATGATATATCAGATTGCATGGGTGTTCCGGGCAAAAAAAAAAATTAAAAGCCAGCAGCTACACATACTGCAGCTGCTGGCTTTTAATAAATGGAGACTTACCTGTCCTGGTGTCCCTCGATGTTGGCACCGCAGCTGATGTTTCCCATCAGCTGTCCGGTGCTGCCGTCGCCGTTGCAGGTAAGGGAACCCAGCAGTGTAGCCTTTCGGCTTCACGCCAGGAACCCATACTGCGCATGCGCGAGGCCCGCTCCTCTCTCCTATTAGCCCGGCGGCTAGGGGAGGAGGAGGAGGGAGCCCTGCGGTGACTTCACGGCCACATCACGGCCGCGGCCGGACTCCAGTAAGTGGGAAAGGATACCTGTCTTTGACAGGTATCCTGTCCCCCCTCCCCCCCCCCGAAAGGTGCCAATTGTGGCACCGGAAGGGGAGAGGAATCCGATGAGCGGAAGTTCCACTTTAGGGTGGAACTCCGCTTTAAGATGTAAATCCAATAAGCAGACTGGCATGTGTGGAAACCTTTTTTTACCATAGATTTCTGACCGTTAATAGGATGGATGTAACTGTCTCCTTTCAACATCAAATTGCATTGTGTGCTATTGAGACAAGGAAAGGAATTCTTCCTTTTCTGTCCCCAAAATGTTGTTTTTTTTTACTTGTGTTATCCTAAACTCTGACTGTACCAGAGAATCTTAATTTGTGTACGCACGATAGGTTTTTCTATTGGTGTTTAAAAATAGAACATGTTTTAAATTTATCCGATGGTTAAAAAACCGATAGCAAATTACTATCGTCTGTGGGGAACTCCATCGGATAAAAAACCCACGCATGCTCAGAATCAAGTCGACGCATGCTCAGAAGCATTGAACTTAATTTTTCTCGGCTCATCGGAGTGTTTTACGTCACGGCGTTTGGAACGGTCGGTTTTTTGACTGATGGTGTGTAGGCAAGACTGATGGAAGTCAGCTTCATCGGATTTCCGATGGAAAAATCCATTGGTTAAAAATCCATAGGAAATCCGATCGTGTGTACAGGGCTTTAGTGTTATGTTCCTACGATACGCTTTCAAGAGAATCTGCTGAAAATCCTCTGTTTGTGGGTAAGCACGTTTTAATAAGGGGCGGGCCAGTGTCTTTTAATGATTCTAAAAATGTCCTCACTATAGCTGTGGAACTGCATGGAAAAGGGCAATCTCCTAACCTCCTGTTTATAACTCCCCACAGCTATACTTCTCTCTCCCTGATGTACTCTCCTCATCTCCTGTGAAATTATACTCTCGGGATATCCCCGTTCCCTTAATTTCTGGCACATCTCTTTAAACCTTTGTTCCTTTATGGCTTTGTCACTTAAAATACATTTAACCCTACAAAGTTGGCTCTGTACAATGGATTTAAATACGTGAAGTGGATGGAAACTATCAAACAAAAGCAGTTGATTCCTATCAGTGGGTTTACTAAATAAATCTGATTCTATCATGTTGTTTATTAATATAAATCCTAGTGTCTAGAAATGGAACAGATCCCACATGCATCTTAAATTTAATCTCGGGACTAAACTCATTGAGCGTTTCATTAAATCTGTTCAAAGATTCCATTTCGCCCCGCCAAATTGCAAAGACATCATCAATGAAGCACCACCGGAAAGGAGTAACTCACCTGATCAGTGGATATATATATATATATATATATATATCACAATGAACCTATACAGAAGGGCATGTCCATGTCCAGGGTCTGAGAGACAGACGCCATTGTGTTCTTTGTAAATGATACAGCTACGTAGATTTTCTTGGAATTATACTGTGTGTTTGTTACTCTATTTAAAAAATGCTGTCAGAAACATTGGTGCAAGCTGAATAAAATGTTACCGTATGTTCTCTAAAACAGTAATAGCTCGGATTGCGAGTAACGCAGTTAACGAGCGTTTCGCAATGCGAGCTATTACTTTTAAAAAATCCTAACTCAATTTGCGAGTGTTGTCTCGCAAAACAAGCAGGATTCAAGCCTCTGCGGGGTGCAGTACCGCATTTGGCCACAGGTGCGGGGGCGTCTGAGCCGTTCAGATGCACTCGGAAATACTCCGTTCCCGAGTGTTTCTGAATCTCTTTGAGGGTTTCCGAGTCCATCTGAGCGGCACCGAGCGGTCTCCGAGTATTTCCAAGTCTCTCCGGTGCCTCCCCACCTCTGGCCAAATGTGCTTCTGCAGGGCTTGACAAATTTGCTTGTAATCTAGGAGCCAGCTAAAAAAAGGTAGGAGCCAGGAACGCTCCTCGTCCCGCCGAGCTTGCGCGCAGAAGCGAGCGCATACGTGAGTAGCGCCCGCATATGAAAGCGGTGTTCAAACCACACATGTGAGGTATCACCTTCATTGGTAGAGCAAGAGCAATAATTCTAGCCCTAGACCTCCTCTGTATCTCAAAACATGCAACCTGTAGAATTTTTTAAACGTCGCCTATGGAGATTTTAAAGGGTAAAAGTTTGTCGCCATTCCATGAGCGGACGCAATTTTGAAGCGTGACATGTTGGGTATCAATTTACTTGGCGTAACATTATCTTTCACGATATAAAAAAAATTGGGCTAACTTTACTGTTGTCTTATTTTTTAATTAAAAAAAGTGTATTTTTTTCCCAAAAAAGTGCGCTTGTAAGACCACTGCGCAAATACGGTGTGACAGAAAGTATTGCTACGACTGACATTTTATTCTCTAGGGTGTTAGAATAAAAAATATATATAATGTTTGGGGGTTCTAATTAGAGGGATGGAGATGGCAGTGAAAACAGACATGGGAAGCTCCATTAGCATTGCTGGTTGTCTTGTCATACCAACGGCCACCACAAGATGGCGCCAGAGCACAGAAGGAAGCATAGGATTCCAGAAGGCCGCAAAGTCACGGCCTCAATTACCGGCCGGCGCGGCCCGACGCGATCGTGCGGCGGGGGCGCACGGAGACACAGGATACCCCATCTGTGCGGCGCCAGGTCGCTAGGTCTAGTCGCAATGGCGACCTGGCGCCAGGGGTTTGTCGAACCCTGTGGTACTGCATACAATAGAAGTCAATGTGGAACGAATTATCTTCGTTTTCATTGACTTCTATGGGGAAACTCACTTTGATATGCGAGTGCTTTGGATTACAAGCATTCTCCTGGAACAGATTATGCTCGTAATCCAAAATTCCACTGTATATGAATTCCCATATCATCAGCTCCATCTAGTGGCCAACATGTGCTATATTTTCTCATTGAGGCATTTCAGAAAACTATACTGCATTTTGGCCACAAGGTAGAGCTGATGATACAAGAAGTAATCTAAAAACAGAAATAGCCCCCTATCGTTGCAAATTATTCTGTACAGAACTATCTCAGTATAATTCTCTTTGCCCTCTTTGAAAATTATAAAAATATCGACATTTGGAGTTCTCCAGCTCAAGCTGTATGCCACTGCTTATTTATCAATAAAATCTTTTGGTAAAGAAAATTATTATAAAATATATTGAAACCTAAAGGCAAAAAAATGATTTTGCTTGTATATGTGTTCTTTTTTTTTTTATCTGTACCCAAATAAGCTGCAGATGTTGAAAAGTGGAGAAATTTCTTTTTTGTTTATCGGTGATTTTGCAATATCCTGAGTCTTTTAGTGCTAAGCACCAGTTAAAGCGGAACTGAGAATCCCAATTTGAAGAGCTCATTTAGGGCTCTTTCACACCTGCATGTCCGTTTTGACGGACTCAGCTTGCTCAGCAGGGATCGATCCGTTGATTCCCGCTGAGCCGGCGGATGACAAGGTCCATCACCGCTCACTGTGCTGGGACGGACCTGTCAGAGCACCGCTCTCCTATACGGGGGATTGGATCCGCGTGTCATTTTTCATCTAATCCGATCCGCCAGATGGATGGAAAATAGGGTTTCCATCCATCTGAATTTAGCGGATCGGATCGGATGTCAGCAGACATGTCACCGCTGACATCCGTTGCTCCATAAAGGTACATGGAGCGACCGTTCAGGTCCGCCTAAAAAACTAACAGGCGGATCTGAAGGGTTCGCATGTGAGAAAGAGCCCTAAGGCCGCTTTCATACGGGCATTCCGATCAGGTCCGCCTGTCAGTTTTTCCGGTGGACCTGATTCAGCCTTATGGAGCGGCGGATGTCAGCGGTGACATGTCCGCTGACACCTGCCGCTATCCAATTCGATCCTGTCCACTAAATCCCATCTGGAAAATCGAAGCGGATAGGATCGGCTGAAAATGGACAGGCGGTCCGTTTTCATCCGATTTTCATCGAGGAGAGTGGGGCTTTGACATGTCCGTCTTTGCACAGTGAGCGGAGACGGACCTGTCATCCGCCTGCTCAGTGGGGATCAGCGGAGTCTGTACAGGGACAAACTCATTTTTAATATTGAGCGCAAACTCCCCCATCCATCCATGTCTTCATGTTTTATTTTGGTAAAAAATCACTTTGAAACTGCAGCCATCTTGAGTAAGGGCAGATGATTCATGTAGCATTTACTTCCTGGAATCCATTTGCCCTTAGCTCAGGCAAGCACGCAGGAGGGAGTGCTTAGCTGAGAAAGCCCCTCCTCCCATGAAGACTTCTGAGATGTATAACATCCTTTTGGCCCAGCCCAGAAACCAGGAAGACACTGAAGAAATGTAAAAGGTCAAAATAATTACATACAAATTGGATCATGCTTTGCTGGGTTTTTTTTTTTTCCACCTTCCTCTGGATCAACTGTGGGTATAGGATTGTGTATATGGGATTGTATATTTTTTTTTTTTGGGTTGAACTAGATGGATTTGTGTCTTTTTTCAACCTGACTAACTATGTAACTAGGTAACAATATATCTTCCTAACTATTTACTAATGCTAGCAACATAATAAGTTAAATAGTTAAAGCGGAGGTCCACCCTTAAAAAAAAAAAGAGGTAAAAATGCTCCAAAAAACAAACAAAACATTTTTACTTACCAGAAATGGCGGTTGCTAGGCAGATCTTCCTAACCTGCCACTTCCTAGTCCACGGCAGGTCTTCATTCTTGTCCTCCTCGCGTTGCCTTCTGGGGAATGGGGTGTGCTGTCTTCTGGGGACTCTGTGTCTCCCAGAGAACAGCCGCCCATTCATAAAGCGCTGCGCGACTCGCGCATGCGCAGTAGGAAACGGGCAGTGAAGCCACAAGGCTCCACTGCCTGTTTCCCTTAGTGAGGATGGCGGCGCCGGGACCTGCCAGGATCGAGGGATCGGCCTCGGGGGGCCGACATCGCGGGCGCCCAGGACAGGTAAGTGTCCTTATTAAAAGTCAGCAGCTACAGTGTTTGTAGCTGCTGACTTTTAAAAAAAAAATAAAAATTGCAGCTGGAACACCGCTTTAATGTTGACTGAGAGAGTGAAGTTCTCCTTTGAAAAAGAAACAGCTATACTTTCAACAAGCATTGCCATCCTTGCGTTGGGTCCTTATAAGGGGAAAACGAATACAGCCGCCTCTAACCCTTCAAGGGAGCAAATTTCAGAGCCAGGCTCGGCCATTGTGTTTATAGCAAACATAAGCCAGATAGAAAAGTGCTGTGACATGTAATGAGCTTTCTTAGATAACATAACACATTTAGCTGGCTCTGTCAGTGTGCAGATCTATTTTATATTTCTATAGTACATTCAGTCTGATTGCAGCCATGTTGAATGATCATCTACAGTGCGTGTGCACAGAGCACTGTCTGGGGCTTCCGGCTCTGCTGTTTTGCACTATAGTTATGTATCATTGCTATAACAGTTGGCATGACAGTATGTAAAAATTATCTACGATGTGCAGTAAGTCATAAAATTCTATAAAAGTAGATAAAAACAAAAATGTGATTTAACCGCTTCAGTCCTGGGCACTTTCACCCCCTTCCTGCCCAGGCCAATTTTCAGTTTTCAGGGCTTTGAATGACAATTGTGCGGTCATACAACACTGTACACATGTGACATTTTTAGCATTCCCCCCCCCCCCCCACAAATAGAGCTTTCTTTTGGTGGTATTTAATCACCACAGGATTTGTTATTTCTTGCTAAAAAATTTTAAAGAACGGAAAAAAAAAGGTTTAGTTTCTATCAGAAAATTTTGTAAAGAAGTTCATTTTCTCCTTCACTGATGTGCGCTGAAAAGGCCACTGATTAGGTGGCATTGATGAGGAGGCACTAATATGCCACACTGATAGGCATTGATGGGCAAAGATAGGTGGCACAGATAGGCGGCACTGATGAGCAGGCACTGATGGACACTGAAAGGCAGCACTGATTGGTGTCACTGATGGACATTGATTGGTGTCACTAATGGGCACTGATTGGTGTCACTTATGGGCACTGATTGGTGTCACCGATAGACATTGATTGGTGCCACTAATGGGCACTGATTGGTGTCACTGATGGGCACTGCTGGCGCTGCACTGATCATCAGGGCACTGATTATCTGTACAGTCTCCCCTGCGAGGAGATGCCACTGATCGGCTCTCCTCGTCTCACACTCTGTCACTGTGAGGCGAGGAGAGCCGATAAATGGCACTTCTATATTTAAATGTGTCCAGCTGTGACTGGACACAGCTGATCACATAGGTAAAGAGCTCTTTACCGAGATTGGCGCGATCGCCACACTGCGTGAGACTGGCGCTCCGTCATATGAGGGCCCCCCCAGAACGAGAGGGGATCCCTCCCGCCGTATAGTAGGTAGTTAAAAACACATTTGTACCATATATACGGGGCTTTTTGGGGGCACACTCGGGGCTCCAGCCCTTGTTAGGCCCCCTCTCCTCCTCCCGACGACACTGCCCCCACCCCTTCAACCTCTGCAGCAATGCTGGCAGCACTCATACGTCTATTTCCCAAAGACAACCTCTGGATATGACGCTGAACACGTGCACTCAACTTCTCTGGTCAACTATGGCAAGGCCTGTTCTGAGTGGAACCTGTCCTGTTAAACCGCTGTATGGTCTTGGCCACCGTGCTGCAGCTCAGTTTCAGGGTCTTGGCAATCTTCTTATAGCCTCAGCCATCTTTATGTAGAGCAACAATTTTTTGCAGATCCCCAGAGAGTTCTTTGCCATGAGGTGCCATGTTAAACTTCCAGTGACCAGTATGAGCGAGTGAGAGCGATAACACCAAATTTAACACACCTGCTCCCCATTCACACCTGAGACCTTGTAACACTAACGAGTCACATGACACCGGGGAGGGAAAATGGCTAATTGGGGTGTATGCACTTTTGTTGCCAGCGGTTTAGACATTAATGGCTGTGTGTTGAGTTATTTTGAGGGGACAGCAAATTTACACTGTTATACAAGCTGTACACTCACTACTTTACATTGTAGCAAAGTGTCATTTCTTCAGTGTTGTCGCATGAAAAGATATAATAAAATATTTACAAAAATGTGAGGGGTGTACTCATTTTTGTGAGATACTGTACATACACACACACAGTACTGTGCAAAAGTGTTGGGCAGATGTGAAGAAATGATGTAAAGTAAGAATGCTTTCAAAAATATATATTTTCATTGTTTGTTTTTATCAATTTACAAAATGCAAAGTGAGCGAACAGATGAAAAATTTCAATCAAATCAATATTTGGTGTGACTACCCTTTGGCTTCAAACCAGCATCAGTTCTTACACTTGCACACTTTGTACAGTTGCACAAAGTCAGGGATTTTGTAGGATTAGATTAACCAATTATACCAAGCAGGGGCTAATGATCATCAATTTCATATGTAGGTTGAAACACAGTCATCAACTGAAACATAAACAGCTGTGTGGGAGGTAGTGATGAGCCGAACACCCCCGGGTTCGGTTCGCACCAGAACCCGCGAACGGACCGAAAGTTCGTACGAACATTAGAACCCTATTAAATACAATGGATGCGAACGTTCAAATTCTAAAGTGCTAATTATAACAACTATTATGCATGTTATTGTCCTAAAAAGGGTTTGGGAACCCGGGTTCTGCACCAGGGGACATGTATCAATGCAAAAAGAAGTTTTAAAAACGGTCGTTTTTCGGGAGCAGTCATTTTAATGATGCATAAAGTGAAAAAAAAAAGTCAAATATTCCTTTAAATATCGTACCTGGGGGGTGTCTAAAGTATGCCTGTGAAGTGCCACGTGTTTCCCGTGTTTAGAACTGTCCCTGCACAAAATGACACTTCTAAAGGAAAAAAAAGCCATTTAAAACTGCTTGCGGCTTTAATGTAATGTCTGGTCCCGGTAATATGGATGAAAATCTTTAAGAAAAATGGCATAGCTACCCCATGACCCCCCCCCCTACCCCAGCCCATTACCAGCCCCTTTGGGTCTTGTATGGATATTAAGGGGAACCCCGCACATAAAATAAAAAAGGCCCTATATACTCTGAACAGCCGTATACAGGCGGTGCATACAAGACAGGGACTGTAGGTTTGTTTTTATGTAGAATCTGTTTGTAATTTTGAACAGGTACATTGTTGAAGTGTAGCTCCAGCCCAAAAATCTATTTTTAAACTTTTTGGAAAACATAGGTAAGGGTTATCACCCCTGTAACATTTGTTTTGCTGTCTGTGCCCCTGTTCAGAACATTTCACCTCACTTTCCGTCCCAATGACAACTGTTTTTGAAATGTGGTGTTTTTCTTGAAACAAGGATTGCTGATAAAGCATCAGTACAGAGGAGACACCTTTCTCCCATATTAATTCTTACAGGAGAGAATTTTCCTTCCAAGGGGTAGATTTCCTCTCACTTCCTGTTGTCTTCTTGCGTTTGCAAGTAGGAGTCGTTTGTAAGTTGGATGTTTGAAAGTAGGGACCTGCCGTATATACTCTGCAGAAATAGGCCCCTTAGTTGTTGGTGTTGGCACAACACTGTAAGCACTCACAGTTACTCTTGGTTGGTGCTGGAACGCCCTGCTGTCAACTATTATATCAGGAATTTTAATTACATATAATTGTTAAACAGTGGTAGTAAAAATTGGGCCTTTGATGGTGGTGCTGGTGCCACAACACTGTAAGCCCTGACAGTTACTCTTGGTGGGTGCAGCAATGGGCCCTGCTGTGAATTATTAGATCAAGAATTGTAATTGCATGCCCCTGTTGAACAGGGGCTGAAAAATTGGGCCTTTCGTGGTGGTGGTGGTGGTGGTGGTGTTGCCACAACACTGTAAGCCCTCAGAGTTACTCTTGGTGGGTGCAGGAATGGGCCCTGCTGTGAATTATTAGATCAAGAATTGTAATTACATGCCCCTTTTGAACAGGGGCTGAAAAATTGGGCCTTTCGTGGTGGTGGTGGTGGTGGCGTTGCCACAACACTGTAAGCCCTCAGAGTTACTCTTGGTGGGTGCAGCAATGGGCCCTGCTGTGAATTATTAGATCAAGAATTGTAATTACATGCCCCTTTTGAACAGGGGCTGAAAAATTGGGCCTTTCGTGGTGGTGGTGGTGGTGGCGTTGCCACAACACTGTAAGCCCTCAGAGTTACTCTTGGTGGGTGCAGCAATGGGCCCTGCTGTGAATTATTAGATCAAGAATTGTAATTACATGCCCCTGTTGAACAGGGGCTGAAAAATTGGGCCTTAGGCACTGGTGGCACAACACTGCAACCCCTCACAGATACTGTACTTGGAGCACAGCAATGAGCCCTGTTGCAAAGTATTGCTTCAAAAATTGTAATGACACGCCCCTGTTAAACAGGGGCTGAAAAATTGGGCCTTAGGCACTGGTGGCACAACACTACAACCCCTCACAGATACTGTACTTGGAGCACAGCAATGAGCCCTGTTGCAAAGTATTGCTTCAAAAATTGTAATGACACGCCCCTGTTAAACAGGGGCTGAAAAATTGGGCCTTAGGCACTGGTGGCACAACACTACAACCCCTCACAGATACTGTACTTGGAGCACAGCAATGAGCCCTGTTGCAAAGTATTGCTTCAAAAATTGTAATGACACGCCCCTGTTAAACAGGGGCTAAAAAATTGGGCCTTAGGCACTGGTGCCACAACACTCCAACCCCTCACAGATACTGTACTTGGAGCACAGCAATGAGCCCTATGGCAAATTATTGCTAAAAAAATTGTAATTACACGCCCCTGTAAAACAGGGGCTGAAAAATTGGGCCTTAGCCACTGGTGGCGGCACCCATAAACAAAAATGATCTTCCAAGCTATCATCATCAATCGTATCATTGAGGACTCGGAGGAGGAGGATAGCCAGTCAACATAACAGCACAGGCACTCAGCATCAGCATCAGTCTTGAAGGGATGTGACATGTTAAAATCAATTAGTCTGTTATATCAGCATCAGGTGTGTGGTAGCTGGTGGTGATCCAAGACTGGTTCATCTTGATGAAAGTCAGTCGATCAACCGAGTCGGTGGACAGGCGCACCCTGTGATCCGTGACAAATCCTCCAGCAGCACTGAATGTGCGTTCCGAAAGAACGCTGGATGCAGGACAGGCCAGTAGCTCAATTGCATACTGTGCAAGCTCTGGCCAGTGATCCATCCTCAAGACCCAGTAAGCCAGAGGATTTTCGGTGGGGAAGGTGTCCAAGTCTGACCTTGCCCCTAGATATTCCTGCACCATGTTTATCAGACGCTGGCGATGGTTGCTGGAACCGATCATACTTTGGGGCTGCGGACTAAAGAATTGTCTGAACGCATCGGTCAGACGGCCACCTTCCCCACCGCTCCTTCTTTGACTGGCCGAAGCCTCAGCAACTCGTTGTCCAGGACCAGGAGTTTGTAACCTCCCAGTCTCTGGGAACGCGTTGCACAGACCTTTCTGCAAGGCCTCCCGGAGTTGTCTCATCCTCTGCTCCCTCTGCGACGGTAACATAAGGTCCGCAACCTTACCCTTGTACCGTGGATCAAGGAGAGTGGCCAGCCAGTAATGGTCCCTCTCCTTGATCCGAAGAATACGAGGATCCTTCCGCAGACTTTGCAGGATCAGGGAGGCCATGCAGCGTAGGTTTGCTGAGGCATTCGCTCCGGAGTCCTCTGGGTCACTAAGGACGACATGATCCGCAGTCACCTCCTCCCAGCCACGTACAAGTCCACTGGTTTCTTGGGACTGTAAATCATCCCTAAAAGACTGCTGCTGATGATGCTGAGTGCCAGCCTCCACCTCCATGCTGACACAATCCTCCTCCTCCTCCTCCTCCTCCTCCTCCTCCTCCTCCTCTTCCTGTGCGATGGGTGGGACAGAAGGAACACTGTCTGGGTAAAGGGGGCCTTGAGAGGCAAGGAAGTCCTCCTCTTCCTGCCTCTGTTCTGCCTCAAGTGCCCTGTCCATTATTCCACGCAGCGTGTGCTCCAACAGGTGGACAAGAGGTACAGTGTCACTGATGCATGCACTGTCACTGCTCACCATCCTCGTGGCCTCCTCAAATGGTGCCAGGACAGTGCATGCATCCCTGATCATGCCCCACTGGCGTGGAGAAAAAAAAACAAGCTCCCCTGACCCTGTCCTGGTGCCGTAGTCGCACAGGTACTCATTGATGGCCCTCTGCTGCGTGTGCAGCCGCTGCAGCATGGCCAACGTTGAGTTCCACCTGGTGGGCATGTCACATATAAGGCGGTTCTTGGGCAGGTTCAATTCCTTTTGCAGCTCAGCCAGGCGAGCACTGGCATTATAAGATCTGCGGAAATGCACACAGACTTTCCTGGCCTGCCTCAGGACATCCTGTAAGCCCGGGTACCTGCCCAAGAACCGCTGCACCACCAGGTTAAGGACGTGAGCCACACAGGGCACATGGGTCAGTTGTCCCTGTCGAAGGGCGGAGAGGAGGTTGGTGCCATTGTCGCAAACCACCATTCCTGGCTTAAGCTGGCGTGGCGTCAACCACCTCTCGGCCTGGCCCTGCAGAGCAGACAGGACCTCTGCCCCAGTGTGGCTTCTGTCCCCCAAACACACCAGCGCAAGCACGGCATGGCATCTTTTTGCCTGCGTACTTGCGTAGCCCCGTGAACGGCTACGGAGCACCGCTGGTTCATAGGACAAACCACAGGAAGAGGCCATGGAGGAAGAAGAAGAGGAGGGGGTGGAGGAGAGAGGTGTGTCACAACCAGTAGTAGCATTTTGGAGGCGTGGCGGTGGGACAACCTCCAACACTACTGCACCTTGTCCTGCATCCTTCCCAGCTGCCAAAAGAGTGACCCAATGGGCCGTGAAAGAAAGGTAACGTCCCTGTCCATGCCTGCTGGACCATGAGTCAGCGGTAATATGCACCTTACCGCTGACCGCCCTGTCCAGCGAGGCCAAGACATTGCCTTCCACATGCCGGTAGAGAGCCGGAATAGCCTTCCGTGAGAAAAAGTGGCGTTTGGGAACCTGCCACTGAGGAACCGCACATTGCACAAACTCACGGAAGGGGGCCGAGTCTACCAACTGAAAAGGCAGCAGTTGAAGCGCTAGCAATTTAGCCAAGCTAGCATTCAACCGCTGGGCATGTGGATGGCTGGGAGTGAACTTCTTTCGACGGTCCAGCAGCTGGGGCAGGGAAATTTGCCTGCTAGAATCGGACGTCGGTGTACTGCTAGCAGAGTGGCCGCAAGTACTTGGCTGTGACACACCTAATTCTACACCTTCATTCCTCTCAGTGCATGTTTCAGAGAGGACTGAAGTTATAGTGGGGTTGGAGATCCCAGCTGATGCGGTGCAAGGAGAGGTCCGCTTTGTTCTTTGGTGTGGGTCTTTGAGGTAGGCTTGCCAACGAGCTGCATGGCAGGTCAACATATGTCTGGTCAGGCATGTGGTACCCAAGCGGCTGATGTTTTGGCCACGCGATATACGCTTGAGACATATGTTGCAAACAGCAGCTGTGCGATCTGATGCACTAGCCTCAAAAAAGGCCCACACCAAGGAACTTTTTGAATGACGGGCAGAGGCAGCGCCCTGCACAGGCGGAGCTCTGCGGTGTGATTCCGTCGGTGTACTGCCCTTATGCTGGCCACCAAAGGGCATCCTGCCTCGTTGGAGATGTGCCTCCTCCTCATCCTCCTCCTCCTCCTCTCTCCTATTAGGCACCCACGTGGAGTCAGTGACCTCATCATCCCCTCCCTCCTCATCACTGGAGCCAATCTGGCAGTATGCTGCAGCTGCTGGAACATGACTGCCAGATTGGTGTCCTTCTTGAGCATCCCCTCTGTCTGCTCTCACCCTACTGCCTTCCTGTAGCTGGGTTTCATCATCAGACCCTTCGAAACGCTGGGCATCCTCCTGGAGCATGTACCAAACACTGTGCTCAAACAGTTCGGGGGACTCCTCAGGAGGAGGACATGGTGGGTCTAGGGAAGGAGTGACTGATGATGAGTCTGACATTGATACCAGGGAAGAGGACGCTTTGGCAGCTGCTTTGCCAGTACCCTGAGCCTGGGTGAGAGAGGATGAGGAGGAGGAGGAGGGCTTGGTCATCCACTCTACCAAGTCTTCGGCATGATGTGGCTCAACATGTCCAGCTGCCGAAAAGAAGGACAAGCGTGTCCCATGGCCATGTGCTGATGACAATGCACCGCGTCCACGACCAGCACTGTTGCCCCCAGACACAGAGCCTGCTTGCCCTCTTTTATTGCCTCCTGACTGTCTGCCTCTCCTTGTTTGCCTTCCAGACATTCTAATAGATGGCCTGCAGGGAGATGGGAAAAAAGCAATAAGGGCTACCTTCAGGTGTCCTTCTCTGTCCCTTTACTTAAGGATTTCTAAATATGGTTGAGGATGATTGCTTTTGCACAGAATAGCACAACGACAATTTCCCTGACTGTCCAAAAAACAAGGATTTCAAAGATGGTTGATGAGGAATGCTTTAGCACACTATAGCACAAGGAGAATTCCCCTCACTTTCCTTCTTTGTCCCTAGAAACAAGGACTCGCACAGTGAAAGAAACTGACACTCTCCCTACCTAGAGTTTTCTGTCCCTAGAAAAAATGTTTTTTTAAAGCACACTATAGCACAAGGAGAATTCACTCACTGTCCTTCCCTGTCCCTAGAAACAAGGACTTGCACAGTGAAAGAAACTGACACTCTCCCTACCTAGAGTTTTCTGTCCCTAGAAAAAATGTTTTTTTAAAGCACACTATAGCCAAGGAGAATTCACTCACTGTCCTTCCCTGTCCCTAGAAACAAGGACTTGCACAGTGAAAGAAACTGACACTCTCCCTACCTAGAGTTTTCTGTCCCTAGAAAAAATGTTTTTTTAAAGCACACTATAGCACAAGGAGAATTCACTCACTGTCCTTCCCTGTCCCTAGAAACAAGGACTTGCACAGTGAAAGAAACTGACACTCTCCCTACCTAGAGTTTTCTGTCACTAGAAAAAATGTTTTTTTAAAGCACACTATAGCACAAGGAGAATTCACTCATTGTCCTTCCCTGTCCCTAGAAACAAGGACTTGCACAGTGAAAGAAACTGACACTCTCCCTACCTAGAGTTTTCTGTCCCTAGAAAAAATGTTTTTTTAAAGCACACTATAGCACAAGGAGAATTCACTCACTGTCCTTCCCTGTCCCTAGAAACAAGGACTTGCACAGTGAAAGAAACTGACACTCTCCCTACCTAGAGTTTTCTGTCCCTAGAAAAAAATGTTTTTTTAAAGCACACTATAGCACAAGGAGAATTCACTCACTGTCCTTCCCTGTCCCTAGAAACAAGGACTTGCACAGTGAAAGAAACTGACACTCTCCCTACCTAGAGTTTTCTGTCCCTAGAAAAAATGTTTTTTTAAAGCACACTATAGCACAAGGAGAATTCACTCACTGTCCTTCCCTGTCCCTAGAAACAAGGACTTGCACAGTGAAAGAAACTGACACTCTCCCTACCTAGAGTTTTCTGTCCCTAGAAAAAATGTTTTTTTAAAGCACACTATAGCACAAGGAGAATTCACTCACTGTCCTTCCCTGTCCCTAGAAACAAGGACTTGCACAGTGAAAGAAACTGACACTCTCCCTACCTAGAGTTTTCTGTCCCTAGAAAAAATGTTTTTTTAAAGCACACTATAGCACAAGGAGAATTCACTCACTGTCCTTCCCTGTCCCTAGAAACAAGGACTTGCACAGTGAAAGAAACTGACACTCTCCCTACCTAGAGTTTTCTGTCCCTAGAAAAAATGTTTTTTTAAAGCACACTATAGCACAAGGAGAATTCACTCACTGTCCTTCCCTGTCCCTAGAAACAAGGACTTGCACAGTGAAAGAAACTGACACTCTCCCTACCTAGAGTTTTCTGTCCCTAGAAAAAATGTTTTTTTAAAGCACACTATAGCACAAGGAGAATTCACTCACTGTCCTTCCCTGTCCCTAGAAACAAGGACTTGCACAGTGAAAGAAACTGACACTCTCCCTACCTAGAGTTTTCTGTCCCTAGAAAAAATGTTTTTTTAAAGCACACTATAGCACAAGGAGAATTCACTCACTGTCCTTCCCTGTCCCTAGAAACAAGGACTTGCACAGTGAAAGAAACTGACACTCTCCCTACCTAGAGTTTTCTGTCCCTAGAAAAAATGTTTTTTTAAAGCACACTATAGCACAAGGAGAATTCACTCACTGTCCTTCCCTGTCCCTAGAAACAAGGACTTGCACAGTGAAAGAAACTGACACTCTCCCTACCTAGAGTTTTCTGTCCCTAGAAAAAATGTTTTTTTAAAGCACACTATAGCACAAGGAGAATTCACTCACTGTCCTTCCCTGTCCCTAGAAACAAGGACTTGCACAGTGAAAGAAACTGACACTCTCCCTACCTAGAGTTTTCTGTCCCTAGAAAAAATGTTTTTTTAAAGCACACTATAGCACAAGGAGAATTCACTCACTGTCCTTCCCTGTCCCTAGAAACAAGGACTTGCACAGTGAAAGAAACTGACACTCTCCCTACCTAGAGTTTTCTGTCCCTAGAAAAAATGTTTTTTTAAAGCACACTATAGCACAAGGAGAATTCACTCACTGTCCTTCCCTGTCCCTAGAAACAAGGACTTGCACAGTGAAAGAAACTGACACTCTCCCTACCTAGAGTTTTCTGTCCCTAGAAAAAATGTTTTTTTAAAGCACACTATAGCACAAGGAGAATTCACTCACTGTCCTTCCCTGTCCCTAGAAACAAGGACTTGCACAGTGAAAGAAACTGACACTCTCCCTACCTAGAGTTTTCTGTCCCTAGAAAAAATGTTTTTTTAAAGCACACTATAGCACAAGGAGAATTCACTCACTGTCCTTCCCTGTCCCTAGAAACAAGGACTTGCACAGTGAAAGAAACTGACACTCTCCCTACCTAGAGTTTTCTGTCCCTAGAAAAAATGTTTTTTTAAAGCACACTATAGCACAAGGAGAATTCACTCACTGTCCTTCCCTGTCCCTAGAAACAAGGACTTGCACAGTGAAAGAAACTGACACTCTCCCTACCTAGAGTTTTCTGTCCCTAGAAAAAATGTTTTTTTAAAGCACACTATAGCACAAGGAGAATTCACTCACTGTCCTTCCCTGTCCCTAGAAACAAGGACTCGAACAGTAAAACACACTGACACTCTCCCTACCGATCCTTCTCTTTCCCTAAACTAAAGGAATCCAGGTTAAGCAAGAAAGAAATAAATGTCACTGTCCCTGCCTATGCTGCTCTTTCCCTGCTCCGGAACACACTACACTAGGCCGCCGTGCTGGCGGCCTTTTATAGTGTGGGGCGTGTACTAAACACCCTCAGCAATAATTGGCCACAGGCATCCTGCCTGTGGCCAATCATTGCTCTCCTCGCTGCCGGCGCTGTGATTGGCCAAGCATGCGGGGTCACAGTGCATGCTTGGCCAATCACAGCGCCTGGATGACACTGCGATGGCGTAGTGCATTGTGGGCCGTTCGCGTCACTCGAATTTGGCGCGAACGGCCCAAATCGTTCGATCTTCGTCGAACGATCGAACAGCCGATGTTCGAGTCGAACGTATGTTCGACTCGAACACGAAGCTCATCCCTAGTGGGAGGCTTAAAACTGGGTGAGGAACGGCCAAACTCTGTTACTAAGGTGAGGTTATGGAAGACAGTTTCATGTCACAGGTCATACATAATGGCAACACTGGGCACAGCAACAAGACACAAGGTAGTTATACTGCATCAGCATGGTCTCTCCCAGGGAAAGATTTCAAAGCAGACTGGGGGTTCAAGATGTGATGTTCAAGCTCTTTCGAAGAAACACAAAGATACGGGCAACCTTGAGGACTGTAGACGCAGTTTGTCGGCCAAGAAAACTTAATGTAGCAAATGAAAGACACATCATGTTTACTTCCCTTCCACATCAGAAGATGTCCAGCAGTGCCATCAGCACAGAACTGGTGGGACCCAGGTACACCCATCTACTGTCCGGAGAAGTCTGGCCAGAAGTGGTCTTCATGGAGGAATTGTGGCCAAAAAGCCAAAACTCTGACAAGGAAACAAGAGACTCAACTATGCAGGAAAACAAAAGAACAGAAAAATGGCTGCAGGTGCTCCGGACTGATGAGTCAAAATGTGAAATATTTGGCTGTAGCAGGAGGATGTTTTTGTTGGGGGAAGGGCTGGAGAGCGGTACAATAATGAATGTCTGCAGGAAACAGTGAAGCATGGTGGAGGTTCCTTGCAAATCTGGGGCTGCATTTCTGCAAATAGAGTTGGAGATTTGGTCAGGATCAATGGTTTTCTCAGTGCTGAGAAATACAGGCAGATACTTTCCCATCATGCAATACCATCAGGGAGGCGTGTGATTGGCCCCAAATGTATTCTGCAGAAGGACAACAACCCCAGATATACGGCCATGTCATTAAGAACTATCTTCAGTGCAGGGCCGGCCCTACCATGGGACCCGATGGTACCACAGTCCCAGGCGGCACTTTCAGGGGGGCGGCAAATCAATGTTCAAACTGCTGCCTAAAAATCTGTCTCTGTGTTTGAGCCAAGCTCAGCAATGGGCAGCGGCGGGTGTCCTGTGATTGGCTGAGCAGGTTATGTGGGAGGGACGGACGGCAGACATGAGGCTTGTGATTCGCCTGGAGGAGCGGAGGAGCTGGACTGTGGGTAATCGCGCCAGCCCTGCATGCTCCCGGAGTCCTAACTAGCGCTGTGTGTCACAGGAGACCTGAGAGCTGTCTCTCTCATCTCCCTGTCAGCTGCCCGCGGCCCCCCCTCTCTCTATCAGCCGCCCCCCCTCCTCCTGAGATCTGTCTCTCTCATCTCCCTGTCAGCTGCCCGCGGCCCCCCTCTCTCTTTCAGCCGCCCCCCCTCCTCCTGAGATCTGTCTCTCTCATCTCCCTGTCAGCTGCCCGCGGCCCCCCCTCTCTCTATCAGCCGCCCCCCCCATCCTCCTGAGATCTGTCTCTCTCATCTCCCTGTCAGCTGCCCGCGGCCCCCCTCTGTCTATCAGCCGCCCCCCCCCTCCTGAGATCTGTCTCTCTCATCTCCCTGTCAGCTGCCCGCGGCCCCCCCTCTCTCTATCAGCCGCCCCCCCTCCTCCTGAGATCTGTCTCTCTCATCTCCCTGTCAGCTGCCCGCGGCCCCCCCTCTCTATCAGCTGCCCCCCCTCCTGAGATCTGTCTCTCTCATCTCCCTGTCAGCCGCCCGCGGCCCCCCCTCTCTCTATCAGCCGCCCCCCCCCCCCCTCCTGAGATCTGTCTCTCTCACCTGCCCTGTCAGCCGCCCGCGGCCCCCCCTCTCTCTTTCAGCCGCCCCCCCCTTGAGATCTGTCTCTCTCTTCTCCCTGTCAGCTGCCCGCGGCCCCCCTCTCTCTATCAGCCACCCCCCTCCTCTCTATCAGCCGCCCCCCTCTTCCTCTCTATCAGCCGCCCCCCTCTTCCTCTCTATCAGCCGCCCCCCTTCTCTCTATCAGCCGCCCCCCCTCCTCTCTATCAGCCGCCACCCCCTTCTCTCTATCAGCCGCCACCCCCTCCTCTCTATCAGCCGCCCCCCTCTTCCTCTCTATCAGCCGGTCTCCCCTCCTCTCTGTCAGCCGCCCCCCCTCTTCCCTGTCAGCCGCCCCCCTCCTCTCTATCAGCCGCCCCCCTCTTCCTCTCTATCAGCCGCCCCCCTCTTCCTCTCTATCAGCCGCCCCCCTCTTTCTCTCTATCAGCCGCCCCCCCTTCCCTGTCAGCCACCCCCCCTCCTCTCTATCAGCCGCCCCCCTCTTCCTCTCTATCAGCCGCCCCCCTCCTCTCTATCAGCCGCCCCCCCCTCCTCTCTATCAGCCGCCCCCCCCCTCCTCTCTATCAGCCGCCCCCCCTCCTCTCTATCAGCCGCCACCCCCTCCTCTCTATCAGCCGCCACCCCCTCCTCTCTATCAGCCGCCACCCCCTCCTCTCTATCAGCCGCCCCCCTCTTCCTCTCTATCAGCCGGTCTCCCCTCCTCTCTGTCAGCCGCCACCCCCTCTTCTTCTCTGTCAGACCCGCCTCTTCCTCTCTGTCAGACCCCCGTCTTCCTCTCTGTCAGACCCCCCTCCTCCTCTCTGTCAGACCCCCCTCCTCCTCTCTGTCAGACCCCCCTCCTCTCTGTCAGACCCCCTCCTCTCTGTCAGACGTGTGGCAGGTGACGTCATGGCAAGGGACAATCCGCTACGTGTGGCAGGTGAAGTGGCAAGTGACAATCCGCTACGTGTGGCAGGTGACGTTGTGGCAAGTGACAATCCGCTATGTGTGGCAGGTGACGTTGTGGCAAGTGACAATCTGCAATGTGTGGCAAGTGACAATCTGCAATGTGTGGCAAGTGACAATCTGCAATGTGTGGCATCGTGGCAAGTGACCATCCGCAATTTGTGGCAGATGGCATCGTGGCAAGTGACAATCCGCAACAAGTGACAATCTGGTGGCAGGTGACGTGGCAAGTGACACACTCAGGACTCCCACTGATTCTGCATTATGGTGAGTTGAACTATTTTATTTTATATAACAATAGAAATAATGTACTTCAATCATTTTTTTGCGATTCGGCACTGCATCGATTTAACTGACAATTGCGTGGTCGTGTGACGTTGTACCTAAACAAATAGAGCTTTCTATTGGTGGTAATTGATAACTTCTGCGGTTTTTATTTTTTGTGCTATAAACAAAAATAGCAACTACTTTGAAAATAGTTTTTTATTTTAACTTTTGCTATAATAAACATCCAAAAAAATAAAAATAAAAATTTCTTCATCAGTTTAGGTCGATATGTATTTTTCTACATATGTTTGGTAAAAAAAAAAACGCAATAAGTGTATATTGATTAGTTTGCACAAAAGTTATTGCGTCTACCAAATAGAGGATAGATTTATGGCATTTTTATTATTATTATATTTTTTTTACTAGTAATGGCGGTGATCTGCGATTTTTAGCGAAACTGTGACATTGCGGTGGACAGATTGGACACTTGACACTTTTTTGGGACCAGTGACATTTATACAGTGATCTGTGCTATAAAAATGCACTGATTACTGTGTAAATGTCACTGTCAGGAAAGGGGTTAAATGTGTTTCCTGGGAGATGTTTCTAACTGGGGGGATGGGGACTGACTGGAGGAGGAGAGAGATCTCTGTTCCTACTCACTAGGAACAGCAGATCTGTCTCTCCTCCCCTGTCAGAATGGGGATCTGTCTGTTTACATTGACAGATCCCCGTTCTGGCTCTATGGAGCGATCGCGGGTGGCCAGCTGACATCGCGGCCAACGCACAGGTCCTTTTTATACTCCTATATACATGTATAGAGCCATGACAGGTCCTCTTTATACTCCTATGCATGTATAGAGCCATGACAGGTCCATTTTGGTTAACATGATATAAAATAATGAATATGGGGGCATTTTGGTGGGTGTGATTTTTCTTTTGGGGGGGGGGGGGCAGCATTTCATTCTTGGTACCAGGCAGCACAATGTCTTGGGCCGGCACTGCTTCAGTGTAAAGAAGAACAAGGAGTCCTGGCAGTGATGGTTTGGCCCCCACAGAGCCCTGATCTCATCATCATTGAGTCTGTCTGGGATGACATGAAGAGACAGAAGGATTTGGGGCAGCCGACATCCACAGAAGACCTGTGCCGAGTTCTCCAAGATGTACATAGAACAACCTACCTGCCGAGTTCCATAAAAAACTGTGTGCAAGTCTACCTAGAAGAATTGATGCCCCCCCCCCCAACTGTAAAAAAGATTCCCCCCATAGTACAGAGGCCCTTCCACAATACAGAGCTCCCCCTCACAGTACAGAACCCCCCCCCCCACAGTACAAAGCTTCCCCCATAGCACAGAGCCCCCCACCAGGCATAATCTGCCCGCATTGCATAAAGGAGCAGCACAGAGACCCAATGATGATGTTGCTGAGTCTAAAATAAGGTGTGTTTTGAAAAGTTTCATTTGTATGTTGATTGGGGAGAAGGGGGGAGATCCAGGGAAGGGAAGATATAAGAAAATTAATCTTCAGCCTTTAGCCCCTGTTTACATTGACTGTGGCTTTGAAATTGTGCAATCCCACAATTTCAAGGCCGCATGTCAGTGTGACTTTGAAGACATCTGTGCGGCTTCATGCACAAATGTCTATTTAAGTCGCACCTGAAATAGACTTGCATGCATGGGCGTCCCCTGAAATTTTTCCAGGGGGGGGGCATCATTTTAAGGTCATCCATGCTCGATCCCTTTTTGACAATGTCATGAATAGAGGTCGACCGATATATCGGCCGGCCGATATATCGCCAAAATTTGGGCATTTTTGATAAATCGGCATCGGCCGATTATTATCAAAACTGGGCCGATATTTTTCGCTGGCTGCCCTTCCCCCTCCCTTCTCCACACTCAGCAGCATCAAGCGCCGTGCTGTGTGTGTGTGAAACTGAAAGTAACAGAGGAGAGAGAGAGGAGCTGTCAGCTTGATGTCGGGGGTGGGCTGGACCCGGCCGGAGTGGGCGGGACCCAGCAGATATATTACACCAGCCAATGGGATGGTATCTGGGCGGGCCGCTACGTGCATGTGACCCCGCCCCCTTTCTAAAGCAGCCCAATCATTAAGTGGTGTAATTTAGCTGCTGGGTCCCGCCCACCCCCACATCGAGCACATCGAGCTCAATTCCAACAGCTCTCTCTCTCCTCTCTGTCAGTTTCACACATTACACTCGGCTTAGTGTGAAACCTGCCAGTGCCACTGCAAATCAGTGCCCCCAGCCAGTGCCAATCAGTGCCATCTGTCAGTCCCCCAGCCAGTGCCAATCAGTGCCATCTGTCAGTGCCACAAGCCAGTGCCAATCAGTGCCACCCAAATCAGTGCCACAGCCAATCGGTGCCATCTGTCAGTGCCACCAGCCAGTGCCAACCAGTCAGTGTCAGTGCCATCTGTCAGTGCCACCCAAATCAGTGCCAGCGCCAATCGGTGCCATCTATCAGTGCCACCAGCCAGTGCCAATCAGTGCCACCAGCCAGTGCCATCTGTCAGTGCCCCCAGCCAGTACCAATCAGTGCCACCAGCCAGTGCCATCTGTCAGTGCCACAAGCCAGTGCCATCTGTCAGTGCCACCGCCAATCGGTGCCATCTGTCAGTGCCACCGCCAATCGCTGCCACCAGCCAGTGCCAATCAGTGCCATCTGTCAGTGCCACCAGCCAGTGTCAATCAGTGCCACCCGCCAGTGCCAACCCGTGTTACCCGCCAGTGCCAACCACTGCCAGCCAGTGTCACTCGCCACTGCCAACCAGTGTCACCCGCCACTGCCAACCAGTTCCAATTGCAAGTGCCACTGCCAATCAGTGCCATCTGTCCCAAACTAGTGCTATCTGTCAGTTCCAAACCAGTGCCCCCTGCTGCCAATCGGTGCCATCTGTCAGTTCCAAACCAGAACCACCTGCCAATGCCAACCAGTGCCACCTGCCAGTGCCATCTGTCAGTTCCAAACCAGTGCCATCTGTCAGTTCCAAACCAGTGCCACCTGCCAGTGCCAATAGTGCCATCTGTCAGTTCCAAACCAGTACCACCTGCCAATGCCAACCAGTGCCAGCCAGTGCCACCTGCCAGTGCCATCTGTCAGTTCCAAACCAGTGCCATCTGCCAATGCCAATAGTGCCACCTGCCAGTTCCAAACCAGTGCCATCTGTACTGAGGACATCAAGTGTGTGCTAGAGTGACAGGAGTAAGCAGGAAGGAATGGAGTGGGTGAGGTGTGTTTTTTTTTTTTTTTTTTTTTTTAAATCGGCCTAAAATATCGGCCACAAAAATCGGCATCACATATCGGCCGCCCCAATTTCTAAATATCGGCATCGGCATCGGGCAGAGAAAAACCCATATCGGTCGCCCTTTAGTCGTGAAGGGGAGGGGCTTAGTCATATTTGTGTTGGGGGGCTGGTAAAAAATCAGGCCTGCTTTAATAAAAATAAAAAAAAAGTAGGTTTAATAATTGTGCCCAATTTATCATGGTGCCCTGTACATGTACCTTCTTAGCCTGTATGGGAAATGTAAGTGTTTTTTCTTTATATTTACACCTGTAACAGCCACTAATGATTACATTCTTGACCTTAATGAACCTTTTTGTTAAGTTGAGTATTTTTTTTCTTTTTTATATATATGGTATAAAAACACTTAAGTCACACATTTCTAAAACCCTGAATTAACAATCTATTTACTTTTATTTATTATTTTATTTTCTTTGCTCTAGGCTCCCAAGAACCCCTGAACTTTCTTCTTATTTTTTTTGTGTTGATTGTCATGCAGTCCTATCTCCATATCATCGGTACAAATGAGGGGGGGGGGGGTGCTATTGCTGCATTTTAAACAAATAAAGGAAATTTAACTAGTTGTAAACTGGTGCAAGAAACAGAGAGGAGGAAGGAAACAGGCCGGCTTCCCAGTATATCTTTGACATTGCATAAGGTCAGTTGCAGAACAGTCCTTACCTGTAGTTTCCCAGGGCAGCATATTCTCTTATGTCTCGGCCACTGCACGCCACTCACGACCTGTGGGAGGAGCCGGCACTGCGCCGGCCGGATCGGCATAGGCACAAGTTCATTTACACAGGCAGAGGCAGGCTGAGGCAGCAGCCAATCACGGAACAGGTGATGTTAAGCAGAGGCCTGAGCGGCAGTCGGCAGAGCCAATCCGATGCTCGGGCCGGGGGAGAGGAGGGAGGGACGGATCGGATGTGTAGTCCAAACAGACTGAGATCTGAGCAGCCCCCAGGCCAGCAGCAGACTTAGAAAAAAAAGTCCACGGCTGCCGCGGAGCCTGGCGGCCGCGGTGGCCATTGCAGCACAGGGGGCAAGAGTCTTCTGCACTCTGACTTCAACACTTAGTCTCTTACGATTCCAGGGGGGGCAATTGACCCCCCTTGCCCTATGGAGCGGATACCCATGCTTGCATGTGCTACTTTTTCAAATCGTTGCGGCACTGCAAAGTCTGTGTCACACCGATTGGAACAGTGCGATTGCTGGCAATAGGATGCGACTTGTCATGCGATTTGAGGTCCATTCGCAAGACAAGTCACTCCAATGTGAAAAGGGGCTAACACACTGTAGCTGTTAATAGTGAAGACAGGTGGAGATGCAGCTTTGCTCCCACTGGCTGCCCACAATGTTAAATCAGGATGGACTGCTTTTAGAAATCCACTCCTTGTCATAATAACAGCTTCCAGGTCTGAAGCCCCGTTAATACCAGGTTATAGTCAGAGATTTACCATTAGAACCACCAACAGACCCCATAGAAAAGGATTTTTCTTTAGATGGGATCTCCATGCCGTACCTGACCCTGTCTAATGTAGTGACTAGGGATGAGCTTCGTGTTCGAGTCGAACATACGTTCGACTCGAACATCGGCTGTTCGATCGTTCGACGAAGATCGAACGATTTGGGCCGTTCGCGCCAAATTCGAGTGACGCGAACGGCCCACAATGCACTACGCCATCGCAGTGTCATCCAGGTGCTGTGATTGGCCAAGCATGCACTGTGACCCCGCATGCTTGGCCAATCACAGCGCCGGCAGCGAGGAGAGCAATGATTGGCCACAGGCAGGATGCCTGTGGCCAATTATTGCTGAGGGTGTTTAGTACACGCCCAACACTATAAAAGGCCGCCAGCACGGCGGCCTAGTGTAGTGTGTTCCGGAGCAGGGAAAGAGAAGCATAGGCAGGGACAGTGACATTTATTTTTTCTTGCTTAACCTGGATTCCTTTAGTTTAGGGACAGAAAACTATAGGTAGGGAGAGTGTCAGTGTGTTTTACTGTGCGAATCCTTGTTTCTAGGGACAGGGAAGGACAGTGAGGGAATTCTTCTTGTGCTATACTGTGCTTTAAAAAAACATTTTTTATAGGGACAGAAAACTATAGGTAGGGAGAGTGTCAGTGTGTTTTACTGTGCGAATCCTTGTTTCTAGGGACAGGGAAGGACAGTGAGGGAAATTCTCCTTGTGCTATAGTGTGCTTTAAAAAAACATTTTTTCTAGGGACAGAAAACTATAGGTAGGGAGAGTGTCAGTGTGTTTTACTGTGCGAATCCTTGTTTCTAGGGACAGGGAAGGACAGTGAGGGAAATTCTCCTTGTGCTATAGTGTGCTTTAAAAAAACATTTTTTCTAGGGACATAAAACTATAGGTAGGGAGAGTGTCAGTGTGTTTTACTGTGCGAATCCTTGTTTCTAGGGACAGGGAAGGAAAGTGAGGGAAATTCTCCTTGTGCTATAGTGTGCTTTAAAAAAACATTTTTTCTAGGGACAGAAAACTATAGGTAGGAAGAGTGTCAGTTTCTTTCACTGTGATAATCCTTGTTTCTAGGGACAGGGAAGGACAGTGAGGGAAATTCTCCTTGTGCTATAGTGTGCTTTAAAAAAACATTTTTTCTAGGGACAGAAAACTATAGGTAGGAAGAGTGTCAGTTTCTTTCACTGTGATAATCCTTGTTTCTAGGGACAGGGAAGGACAGTGAGGGAAATTCTCCTTGTGCTATAGTGTGCTTTAAAAAAACATTTTTTCTAGGGACAGAAAACTATAGGTAGGAAGAGTGTCAGTTTCTTTCACTGTGATAATCCTTGTTTCTAGGGACAGGGAAGGAAAGTGAGGGAAATTCTCCTTGTGCTATAGTGTGCTTTAAAAAAACATTTTTTCTAGGGACAGAAAACTATAGGTAGGAAGAGTGTCAGTTTCTTTCACTGTGATAATCCTTGTTTCTAGGGACAGGGAAGGACAGTGAGGGAAATTCTCCTTGTGCTATAGTGTGCTTTAAAAAAACATTTTTTCTAGGGACAGAAAACTATAGGTAGGAAGAGTGTCAGTTTCTTTCACTGTGATAATCCTTGTTTCTAGGGACAGGGAAGGAAAGTGAGGGAAATTCTCCTTGTGCTATAGTGTGCTTTAAAAAAACATTTTTTCTAGGGACAGAAAACTATAGGTAGGAAGAGTGTCAGTTTCTTTCACTGTGATAATCCTTGTTTCTAGGGACAGGGAAGGACAGTGAGGGAAATTCTCCTTGTGCTATAGTGTGCTTTAAAAAAACATTTTTTCTAGGGACAGAAAACTATAGGTAGGAAGAGTGTCAGTTTCTTTCACTGTGATAATCCTTGTTTCTAGGGACAGGGAAGGAAAGTGAGGGAAATTCTCCTTGTGCTATAGTGTGCTTTAAAAAAACATTTTTTCTAGGGACAGAAAACTATAGGTAGGAAGAGTGTCAGTTTCTTTCACTGTGATAATCCTTGTTTCTAGGGACAGGGAAGGAAAGTGAGGGAAATTCTCCTTGTGCTATAGTGTGCTTTAAAAAAACATTTTTTCTAGGGACAGAAAACTATAGGTAGTGTGAGGGGGTTAGCTCGGCAGCGGGTGTGTGTGACCCCCGGGATGGGCTCCCCACACAAAACAGGCCCAGCAAACGGAGGTTGTGGTTTTCAAAATCAAAAAAGGTGCGGTTTATTTTCTATTTACAGTGACAAAACACAGCAAAGCAAAAGAAACATAACCAAAATAAATCCTGGTCAAGTTGACCTCTGACTAAACATACAGGTTTCCTAACTAACAACTGGGATCAGCCTAGTGCTGTCCTAGTCCCTAAGTCCCTGGTTTAGTAAAAGTCCAAACAAATAGCCACACAGGCTTTGCCTCACCGCACAGGGGTTCACTCTCCCTAGACAGTCCACACAGGTCTGGTTCCAGGCATGAGCTAACATCTAATGAAGCTGGGAGTTCTTATAGAGGCCTAAATGAGCTGACAAGCTTCAGCTGGCCTCATCAACTCCCTGTCTGTACGACGCCCAGCCCTCTCCCTAGAGGTATGAGTCATCCATGAGCCCACTAGCCTTATACAACTCTCCACCTAGTTGTATAAGTCGGCGTAAAGCCTGAATCTGGGCGAAATATATCTACCCCCCTGGATGCAACCAGGTGACTTTACCTTCCTGCTGTCACATACCCCCCCCTCTTGTTTTAACCTCGGGGTTGGAACACCAGCAATCAGGCATTCATGTACTCGAGACAAAGCATCCACATTCCCCATTTGAACGCCAGGGCGATGCTTTACTGTGAAGTTGAATTCCTGGAGGGCCAGGAACCACCTATTCACTCTTCTATTTGTTTCCTTGTTTTGAGCCATCCACTTTAACGGAGCGTGATCCGTAACCATGTCAAAGTGCCTACCTAGCAGGTAGTACCGAAGGGAATCTAGAGCCCACTTCACCGCTAAACACTCCTTTTCAACGGTGGCGTAATTTACCTCATGGGACTTCAACTTCCTGCTGAGGTAAATGACTGGGTGCTCTTCCCCGTTCCAGACCTGGGACAATACTGCTCCTAACCCCACATCTGACGCATCACTTTGTACGACAAAGTCTTTAGAGAAGTCGGGTGAGTACAACACTGGCTGGCTACATAAGGCTTGTTTCAAGAACTGGAATGCTGCCTCAGCCTCGGGGGTCCATTTAATCATGACCGACCCTTTCCCCTTCGTCAGGTTGGTTAGGGGCACAGCCTTAGAAGCAAAGTGGGGAATGAATCGCCGATAATACCCAGCGATTCCCAGAAAGGCTCGTACCTGCTTCTTGCTGTTGGGACGTGGCCAACTCTGGATGGCCTCGACTTTGTTGAGTTGGGGTTTTATTACTCCCCTCCCAATGGTGTACCCAAGATATTTGGCCTCCTCCTGCCCAATGGTACACTTCTTGGGGTTAGCCGTAAACCCCGCTTCCCGAACAGAGTCCAGGACTGCTTGCACTTTTGGCAGATGTGAGGCCCAATCTGTGCTATGGACAATTACGTCATCCAGGTAAGCCGCAGCATACTTCCGATGGGGCCTCAGCATCTGGTCCATTTTCCGCTGGAATGTGGCCGGCGCATTCTGTAACCCGAACGGCATTCTTTTATATTGGAACGCCCCGTCTGGGGTTACAAATGCGGTTTTCTCTTTGGCCGACTTGGCCAGGGGGATTTGCCAATACCCTTTTGTGAGGTCAAGAGTCGTCATGTATCGGGCTGTTCCCAGCCGGTCGATCAACTCATCTATACGTGGCATGGGGTAGGTGTCAAATTTTGTAACTTTGTTCAACTGACGAAAATCGTTACAAAATCGCCAGCTCCCATCCGGTTTAGGCACCAACACGATGGGACTAGACCAATCACTTTGGGACTCCTCTATCACCCCTAAGTTCAGCATTTTCTGTACTTCCTCCCGTATTGCCTCCCGTCGAGCCTCTGGGATCCGATAGGGTTTTAACTTCACCCTTTCACCGGGCGGGGTAATGATGTCATGCTCTACCCCAGATGTTTGTCCCGGCAGCTCAGAGAATACCTCCTTGTTGCGAAGCACAAACTCCTTAACCTCCTGTTGTTGGGGTTGTGACAAGGTGGCTGCTATTCCAACCTCAGGAATCACGCAACCAGTTTGAGCTGGTGACCAAGTGTCTGCGACTAGGGACTCTCTATCCCTCCAGGCTTTCAACAGATTAACGTGATATATCTGTTCGGGCTTTCGCCTTCCTGGTTGTCTGACCTTGTAATTCACTTCGCTCACTTTTTCCATTATCTCGTAGGGGCCTTGCCATTTGGCAAGGAATTTACTTTCAACCGTAGGGACAAGTACCAATATCCTATCCCCCGGGGAAAAGGTACGGGTCTTGGCTCCACGGTTGTACACTCTCTGCTGTGCCAACTGCGCTTGGGCCAAATGTTCCTTCACGATGGGCATTACCTGTGCAATTCGATCTTGCATCAGGGCGACATGCTCAATCACACTCCTGTGGGGAGAACTCTCACTTTCCCAAGTTTCCTTGGCAATATCCAACAGCCCTCTTGGGTGTCTCCCATACAGTAACTCAAAGGGGGAGAATCCTGTAGAGGATTGGGGCACCTCCCTAATAGCAAACATCAAATAAGGAAGTAAACAGTCCCAATCCTTTCCATCTCTATCCACCACTTTCTTCAACATTTGTTTTAGGGTTTTGTTGAATCTTTCAACCAGCCCATCGGTTTGGGGGTGATACACAGACGTACGCAATTGCGTCACTTTGAACAATTTACACAGCTCTTTCATAACCCGGGACATAAAGGGTGTACCTTGGTCCGTAAGCAGTTCTTTACAAATACCCACCCGGCTAAAAACAAGAGATAGCTCTTTGGCTATGGTTTTGGCCGAGGTATTTCGGAGAGGGATCGCTTCTGGATAACGGGTGGCATAGTCCATTATAACTAATATGTACTGGTGCCCCCTAGCGGACTTGATTATAGGACCTACCAAATCCATGGCGATCCTCTCAAACGGGACCTCAATGATGGGTAGAGGGACCAGCGGGCTACGGAAATGTGGCATCGGGGCCAACCTCTGACACACAGGGCAGGAGGAACAATAATTTTCTACGTCCTTCATCACCCCCGGCCAATAGAATCTCTGTAATACCCTCTCTCGGGTTTTCTCTGTCCCCAGATGACCTCCAAGAATGTGCCCATGGGCCAACTCCAACACCAACTTCCTGTAAGGTTTGGGCACCACAAGCTGCTCAACGGTTTCTTCTGCCCTTTTTGCCACCCGATACAGTAGGTCCTTCTCTACGCTGAAGTATGGGTAAGTGCAGGTATTATCTGGGTTCACTAACTCGCCATCTATTTTCACTACGTTTTCCCGTGCCTTTATTAGGGCGGGGTCTTTCAACTGTTCTGTGGCAAAGTTTTCCCTGTGAACCTCAAGATCAGAAAACTCCACAGACGGTAGGTTTTCGTCTGAGGAGGTGGGCTCCTCTCCAGTTTCTTGAGTCTCCCCTGCCAATACTGATAAGGGAAATTCCGGAGAGTCCTCACCACTCTCAGGGGAGTTCTGGCTATCACATTCCTGGTACATAGGGGCACCAGTGAGGGGCTCAGGATCATCCCACAGTTCCCAGAACTTCGGAAAATCCCTTCCCACAATGGCGTCATGCGGTAACTGAGATACTAAGCCCACTGGATGAGAGAGGGTACCTTTGGGGGTCTCGAAACACACTGTAGTTACTGGATACTCTCGGGTGTCCCCATGCACACAAATAACAGCTACCTTGCTATTCCCAGAGACCTCTGTTTTAACTAACTCAGCCTTTATCAGGGTCACAAGGCTACCTGAATCCAGCAATACCACAACATTTCTACCATTAACACACATTTTGCATAAATGTTTCTCAGTTCCTCGAATGGCAGTGCATGCGACTGTCGCACACAGCGACTGACGTCTGCCCGTCAGAAAGTCACACTGCATGGGTTCCTCCACAACCGGGCAATTGGCTGCAATATGTCCCGCTTGCCGGCAGCGGTAGCAAACGATCCTTCTTGCCGCCTCTTGAGCCGCTGATTTCCCAGGCTGTTCTCGCCAAACTTGGGGTAGAGCTCCCACCCTCTCACTCTCTCCACCCTCACCCCTTGGAATCCTCTTATCCGCCCCTGGGGATGGTCTGGTCTTAGGGTGGAAAGTCCGAGTGTCTCTGGAAGAGGCCGTCAGGTTCTCTGTAGCCAAGTATTTCTCCACACGATCCACAAGACCATCGGCCGTCTCTGGGTCTCCATGGCTTACCCACTTTTGGATGGCAGTAGGAAGAGCTCTCAAAAACCGATCCATTACAACACGTTCCACAATCTTTGGTGCGGACAAAGTCTCTGGCTGTAGCCACTTTCTGCTCAGGTGAATGAGATCATACATTTGAGACCTGGGGGGTTTTCCAAGCTGGAAAGTCCAGTTATGCACACGCTGAGCCCGGACAGCCTGGGTGACACCCAGCCTTGCCAATATTTCAGCTTTTAGCATCACATAGTCTTTTGCTTGGTTAGGCTCTAGGTCATAGTAAGCTTTCTGCGATTCACCAGTTAACAGAGGAGCCACCAGTCCAGCCCACTGCTCCTCAGGCCACTTTTCTCTTTCAGCGGTCCTTTCAAATGTGGTCAAAAATACCTCTGGATCATCCTCTCCAGTCATTTTTGTCAATAAACGACTCACCCCAAAGGACGCGGTATTAGTGGGACGGCTTTCCTCACTGGTCTGCGGACGTTGCTGCATTACTGCTTCCATCTGTTGTTGTAGTCTCTGCTCTTGCTTCTGCAACAGGTCTATGAAGCGGGCCTCAGATTGCTGCTGGGCTCGTTGCTGAGCCTCCAGACTCTGTTGCAAAGTTGCGTTTGTCTGCTGCTGGGCTGCAAGGCTCCTTTGCAAACCTGCATTTGTCTGCTGTTGATTGGCATTTGCTAGAGCCAGCTGCTTCAGTATCTCCTCCATGCTGGCTTAAAAAAAACTGCCCGCATTCTCCACCAACTGTGAGGGGGTTAGCTCGGCAGCGGGTGTGTGTGACCCCCGGGATGGGCTCCCCACACAAAACAGGCCCAGCAAACGGAGGTTGTGGTTTTCAAAATCAAAAAAGGTGCGGTTTATTTTCTATTTACAGTGACAAAACACAGCAAAGCAAAAGAAACATAACCAAAATAAATCCTGGTCAAGTTGACCTCTGACTAAACATACAGGTTTCCTAACTAACAACTGGGATCAGCCTAGTGCTGTCCTAGTCCCTAAGTCCCTGGTTTAGTAAAAGTCCAAACAAATAGCCACACAGGCTTTGCCTCACCGCACAGGGGTTCACTCTCCCTAGACAGTCCACACAGGTCTGGTTCCAGGCATGAGCTAACATCTAATGAAGCTGGGAGTTCTTATAGAGGCCTAAATGAGCTGACAAGCTTCAGCTGGCCTCATCAACTCCCTGTCTGTACGACGCCCAGCCCTCTCCCTAGAGGTATGAGTCATCCATGAGCCCACTAGCCTTATACAACTCTCCACCTAGTTGTATAAGTCGGCGTAAAGCCTGAATCTGGGCGAAATATATCTACCCCCCTGGATGCAACCAGGTGACTTTACCTTCCTGCTGTCACAGTAGGAAGAGTGTCAGTTTCTTTCACTGTGATAATCCTTGTTTCTAGGGACAGGGAAGGAAAGTGAGGGAAATTCTCCTTGTGCTATAGTGTGCTTTAAAAAAACATTTTTTCTAGGGACAGAAAACTATAGGTAGGAAGAGTGTCAGTTTCTTTCACTGTGATAATCCTTGTTTCTAGGGACAGGGAAGGAAAGTGAGGGAAATTCTCCTTGTGCTATAGTGTGCTTTAAAAAAACATTTTTTCTAGGGACAGAAAACTATAGGTAGGAAGAGTGTCAGTTTCTTTCACTGTGATAATCCTTGTTTCTAGGGACAGGGAAGGACAGTGAGGGAAATTCTCCTTGTGCTATAGTGTGCTTTAAAAAAACATTTTTTCTAGGGACAGAAAACTATAGGTAGGAAGAGTGTCAGTTTCTTTCACTGTGATAATCCTTGTTTCTAGGGACAGGGAAGGAAAGTGAGGGAAATTCTCCTTGTGCTATAGTGTGCTTTAAAAAAACATTTTTTCTAGGGACAGAAAACTATAGGTAGGAAGAGTGTCAGTTTCTTTCACTGTGATAATCCTTGTTTCTAGGGACAGGGAAGGACAGTGAGGGAAATTCTCCTTGTGCTATAGTGTGCTAAAGCATTCCTCATCAACCATCTTTGAAATCCTTGTTTTTTGGACAGTCAGGGAAATTGTCGTTGTGCTATTCTGTGCAAAAGCAATCATCCTCAACCATATTTAGAAATCCTTAAGTAAAGGGACAGAGAAGGACACCTGAAGGTAGCCCTTATTGCTTTTTTCCCATCTCCCTGCAGGCCATCTATTAGAATGTCTGGAAGGCAAACAAGGACAGGCAGACAGTCAGGAGGCAATAAAAGAGGGCAAGCAGGCTCTGTGTCTGGGGGCAACAGTGCTGGTCGTGGACGCGGTGCATTGTCATCAGCACATGGCCATGGGACACGCTTGTCCTTCTTTTCGGCAGCTGGACATGTTGAGCCACATCATGCCGAAGACTTGGTAGAGTGGATGACCAAGCCCTCCTCCTCCTCCTCATCCTCTCTCACCCAGGCTCAGGGTACTGGAAAAGCAGCTGCCAAAGCGTCCTCTTCCCTGGTATCAATGTCAGACTCATCATCAGTCACTCCTTCCCTAGACCCACCATGTCCTCCTCCTGAGGAGTCCCCCGAACTGTTTGAGCACAGTGTTGGGTACATGCTCCAGGAGGATGCCCAGCGTTTCGAAGGGTCTGATGATGAAACCCAGCTACAGGAAGGCAGTAGCGTGAGAGCAGACAGAGGGGATGCTCAAGAAGGACACCAATCTGGCAGTCATGTTCCAGCAGCTGCAGCATACTGCCAGATTGGCTCCAGTGATGAGGAGGGAGGGGATGATGAGGTCACTGACTCCACGTGGGTGCCTAATAGGAGAGAGGAGGAGGAGGAGGATGAGGAGGAGGCACATCTCCAACGAGGCAGGATGCCCTTTGGTGGCCAGCGTAAGGGCAGTACACCGACGGAATCACACCGCAGAGCTCCGCCTGTGCAGGGCGCTGCCTCTGCCCGTCATTCAAAAAGTTCTTTGGTGTGGGCCTTTTTTGAGGCTAGTGCATCAGATCGCACAGCTGCTGTTTGCAACATATGTCTCAAGCGTATATCGCGTGGCCAAAACATCAGCCGCTTGGGTACCACATGCCTGACCAGACATATGTTGACCTGCCATGCAGCTCGTTGGCAAGCCTACCTCAAAGACCCACACCAAAGAACAAAGCGGACCTCTCCTTGCACCGCATCAGCTGGGATCTCCAACCCCACTATAACTTCAGTCCTCTCTGAAACATGCACTGAGAGGAATGAAGGTGTAGAATTAGGTGTGTCACAGCCAAGTACTTGCGGCCACTCTGCTAGCAGTACACCGACGTCCGATTCTAGCAGGCAAATTTCCCTGCCCCAGCTGCTGGACCGTCGAAAGAAGTTCACTCCCAGCCATCCACATGCCCAGCGGTTGAATGCTAGCTTGGCTAAATTGCTAGCGCTTCAACTGCTGCCTTTTCAGTTGGTAGACTCGGCCCCCTTCCGTGAGTTTGTGCAATGTGCGGTTCCTCAGTGGCAGGTTCCCAAACGCCACTTTTTCTCACGGAAGGCTATTCCGGCTCTCTACCGACATGTGGAAGGCAATGTCTTGGCCTCGCTGGACAGGGCGGTCAGCGGTAAGGTGCATATTACCGCTGACTCATGGTCCAGCAGGCATGGACAGGGACGTTACCTTTCTTTCACGGCCCATTGGGTCACTCTTTTGGCAGCTGGGAAGGATGCAGGACAAGGTGCAGTAGTGTTGGAGGTTGTTCCACCGCCACGCCTCCAAAATGCTACTACTGGTTGTGACACACCTCTCTCCTCCACCCCCTCCTCTTCTTCTTCCTCCATGGCCTCTTCCTGTGGTTTGTCCTCGGAACCAGCGGTGCTCCGTAGGCGTTCAAGGGGCTACGCAAGTACGCAGGCAAAAAGATGCCATGCCGTGCTTGCGCTGGTGTGTTTGGGGGACAGAAGCCACACTGGGGCAGAGGTCCTGTCTGCTCTGCAGGGCCAGGCCGAGAGGTGGTTGACGCCACGCCAGCTTAAGCCAGGAATGGTGGTTTGCGACAATGGCACCAACCTCCTCTCCGCCCTCCGACAGGGACAACTGACCCATGTGCCCTGTGTGGCTCACGTCCTTAACCTGGTGGTGCAGCGGTTCTTGAGCAGGTACCCGGGCTTACAGGATGTCCTGAGGCAGGCCAGGAAAGTCTGTGTGCATTTCCGCAGATCTTATAATGCCAGTGCTCGCCTGGCTGAGCTGCAAAAGGAGTTGAACCTGCCCAAGAACCGCCTTATATGTGACATGCCCACCAGGTGGAACTCAACGTTGGCCATGCTGCAGCGGCTGCACACGCAGCAGAGGGCCATCAATGAGTACCTGTGCGACTACGGCACCAGGACAGGGTCAGGGGAGCTTGGTTTTTTTTCTCCACGCCAGTGGGGCATGATCAGGGATGCATGCACTGTCCTGGCACCATTTGAGGAGGCCACGAGGATGGTGAGCAGTGACAGTGCATGCATCAGTGACACTGTACCTCTTGTCCACCTGTTGGAGCACACGCTGCGTGGAATAATGGACAGGGCACTTGAGGCAGAACAGAGGCAGGAAGAGGAGGACTTCCTTGCCTCTCAAGGCCCCCTTTACCCAGACAGTGTTCCTTCTGTCCCACCCATCGCACAGGAAGAGGAGGAGGAGGAGGAGGAGGAGGAGGAGGAGGAGGATTGTGTCAGCATGGAGGTGGAGGCTGGCACTCAGCATCATCAGCAGCAGTCTTTTAGGGATGATTTACAGTCCCAAGAAACCAGTGGACTTGTACGTGGCTGGGAGGAGGTGGCTGCGGATCATGTCGTCCTTAGTGACCCAGAGGACTCCGGAGCGAATGCCTCAGCAAACCTACGCTGCATGGCCTCCCTGATCCTGCAAAGTCTGCGGAAGGATCCTCGTATTCTTTGGATCAAGGAGAGGGACCATTACTGGCTGGCCACTCTCCTTGATCCACGGTACAAGGGTAAGGTTGCGGACCTTATGTTACCGTCGCAGAGGGAGCAGAGGATGAGACAACTCCGGGAGGCCTTGCAGAAAGGTCTGTGCAACGCGTTCCCAGAGACTGGGAGGTTACAAACTCCTGGTCCTGGACAACGAGTTGCTGAGGCTTCGGCCAGTCAAAGAAGGAGCGGTGGGGAAGGTGGCCGTCTGACCGATGCGTTCAGACAATTCTTTAGTCCGCAGCCCCAAAGTATGATCGGTTCCAGCAACCATCGCCAGCGTCTGATAAACATGGTGCAGGAATATCTAGGGGCAAGGTCAGACTTGGACACCTTCCCCACCGAAAATCCTCTGGCTTACTGGGTCTTGAGGATGGATCACTGGCCAGAGCTTGCACAGTATGCAATTGAGCTACTGGCCTGTCCTGCATCCAGCGTTCTTTCGGAACGCACATTCAGTGCTGCTGGAGGATTTGTCACGGATCACAGGGTGCGCCTGTCCACCGACTCGGTTGATCGACTGACTTTCATCAAGATGAACCAGTCTTGGATCACCACCAGCTACCACACACCTGATGCTGATATAACAGACTAATTGATTTTAACATGTCACATCCCTTCAAGACTGATGCTGATGCTGAGTGCCTGTGCTGTTATGTTGACTGGCTATCCTCCTCCTCCGAGTCCTCAATGATACGATTGATGATGATAGCTTGGAAGATCATTTTTGTTCATGGGTGCCGCCACCAGTGGCTAAGGCCCAATTTTTCAGCCCCTGTTTTACAGGGGCGTGTAATTACAATTTTTTTAGCAATAATTTGCCATAGGGCTCATTGCTGTGCTCCAAGTACAGTATCTGTGAGGGGTTGTAGTGTTGTGCCACCAGTGCCTAAGGCCCAATTTTTCAGCCCCTGTTCAACAGGGGCATGCAATTACAATTCTTGATCTAATAATTCACAGCAGGGCCCATTGCTGCACCCACCAAGAGTAACTCTGAGGGCTTACAGTGTTGTGGCAACGCCACCACCACCACCACCACGAAAGGCCCAATTTTTCAGCCCCTGTTCAAAAGGGGCATGTAATTACAATTCTTGATCTAATAATTCACAGCAGGGCCCATTCCTGCACCCACCAAGAGTAACTCTGAGGGCTTACAGTGTTGTGGCAACGCCACCACCACCACCACCATGAAAGGCCCAATTTTTCAGCCCCTGTTCAAAAGGGGCATGTAATTACAATTCTTGATCTAATAATTCACAGCAGGACCCATTCCTGCACCCACCAAGAGTAACTCTGAGGGCTTACAGTGTTGTGGCAACGCCACCACCACCACCACCACGAAAGGCCCAATTTTTCAGCCCCTGTTCAAAAGGGGCATGTAATTACAATTCTTGATCTAATAATTCACAGCAGGGCCCATTCCTGCACCCACCAAGAGTAACTCTGAGGGCTTACAGTGTTGTGGCAACGCCACCACCACCACGAAAGGCCCAATTTTTCAGCCCCTGTTCAAAAGGGGCATGTAATTACAATTCTTGATCTAGTAATTCTCAGCAGGGCCCATTGCTGCACCCACCAAGAGTAACTCTGAGGGCTTACAGTGTTGTGGCAACGCCACCACCACCACCACCACGAAAGGCCCAATTTTTCAGCCCCTGTTCAAAAGGGGCATGTAATTACAATTCTTGATCTAATAATTCACAGCAGGGCCCATTCCTGCACCCACCAAGAGTAACTCTGAGGGCTTACAGTGTTGTGGCAACGCCACCACCACCACCACCACGAAAGGCCCAATTTTTCAGCCCCTGTTCAAAAGGGGCATGTAATTACAATTCTTGATCTAATAATTCACAGCAGGGCCCATTCCTGCACCCACCAAGAGTAACTCTGAGGGCTTACAGTGTTGTGGCAACGCCACCACCACCACCACCACGAAAGGCCCAATTTTTCAGCCCCTGTTCAAAAGGGGCATGTAATTACAATTCTTGATCTAATAATTCACAGCAGGGCCCATTCCTGCACCCACCAAGTGTAACTGTCAGGGCTTACAGTGTTGTGGCACCAGCACCACCATCAAAGGCCCAATTTTTACTACCACTGTTCAACAATATATGTAATTAAAATTCCTGATATAATAGTTGACAGCTGGGCGTTCCAGCACCAACCAAGAGTAACTGTGAGTGCTTACAGTGTTGTGCCAACACCAACAACTAAGGGGCCTATTTCTGCAGAGTATATACGGCAGGTCCCTACTTTCAAACATCCAACTTACAAACGACTCCTACTTGCAAACGCAAGAAGACAACAGGAAGTGAGAGGAAATCTACCCCTAGGAAGGAAAATTCTCTCCTGTAAGAATTAATATGGGAGAAAGGTGTCTCCTCTGTACTGATGCTTTATCACCAATCCTTGTTTCAAGAAAAACACCACATTTCAAAAACAGTTGTCATTGGGACGGAAAGTGAGGTGAAATGTTCTGAACAGGGGCACAGACAGCAAAACAAATGTTACAGGGGTGATAACCCTTACCTATGTTTTCCAAAAAGTTTAAAAATAGATTTTTGGGCTGGAGCTACACTTAAACAATGTACCTGTTCAAAATTACAAACAGATTCTACATAAGAACAAACCTACAGTCCCTGTCTTGTATGCACCGCCTGTATACGGCTGTTCAGAGTATATAGGGCCTTTTTTATTTTATGTGCGGGGTTCCCCTTAATATCCATACAAGACCCAAAGGGGCTGGTAATGGGCTGGGGTAGGGGGGGGGGGGTCATGGGGTAGCTATGCCATTTTTCTTAAAGATTTTCATCCATATTATCGGGACCAGACATTACATTAAAGCCGCAAGCAGTTTTAAATGGCTTTTTTTTCCTTTAGAAGTGTCATTTTGTGCAGGGACAGTTCTAAACACGGGAAACACGTGGCACTTCACAGGCATACTTTAGACACCCCCCAGGTACGATATTTAAAGGAATATTTGACTTTTTTTTTTCACTTTATGCATCATTAAAATGACTGCTCCCGAAAAACGACCGTTTTTAAAATTTATTTTTGCATTGATACATGTCCCCTGGTGCAGAAGCCGGGTTCCCAAACCCTTTTTAGGACAATAACATGCATAATAGTTGTTATAATTAGCACTTTAGAATTCGAACGTTCGCATCCATTGTATTTAATAGGGTTCTAATGTTCGTACGAACTTTCGGTCCGTTCGCGGGTTCTGGTGCGAACCGAACCCGGGGGTGTTCGGCTCATCACTAGTAGTGACCATAGCCGTGTCCAGGCGTGTTCTCCTGGCCCAGCAAGCTGACAATTTAGCTTTGGCCATCCTTTGATCCATTGTTAGGGTAATACAGATCACAAAGGCGTGTTTCTCTTTTCCAAGAAACTGGCCGGACGTGTTTACACATAAACAAATTAGGAAAGGTTTGAAACCGCGTAACTGAATAAAGTACGGACACTGGGAGAGGACTGACCATGCATCTTCACTCTGGTCACAGAAAAATTGTTCTAAAGCCAGCCACACACTAATAGAATGTTGTTCCATTTTTTTCATCATCATCATCATCATCATCATCATCATCAGGCATACCAGTAACTGATGATTTTAAAATGTTTGATCTTATTCAAATGATCGTGTTTTTTTTGTTTTTTTGTCGTTTTTTTTTGCATGCTAGTCTCATATCGAAAATGAAGAGGTTACTAAAGTTACGAAAATTCTCATACGACAGAATACAATTTCGGAAGTTATGTAATGTGTTGTATTGTATTGTAATGTATTCTTTCGTTTCTGAGCATGTGTAGTCTTGAGCCCTGTACACACGATCGGTTTTACCGATGAAAACCGTCCGATGGATTGTTTTCATCAGACAAACCGATCGTGTATGGGACCCATCGGTCTTTTTTCCATCGGTTTTAAAAAAAAGAACATGTTTTATATTTTTCCGACGGATAAAAAAACGATCGAAAACTCAGATCGTCTATGGGCAAGTCCATCGGATAAAAAACCCACGCATGCTCAGAATCAAGTCGACGCATGCTCAGAAGCATTGAACTTCATTTTTCTCTGCTCATCGGAGTGTTTTACGTCACCGCGTTTGGAACGGTCGGTTTTTTGACTGATGGTGTGTAGGCAAGACTAATGGAAGTCAGCTTCATCGGATTTCCGATGGACAAAACCATCGGATTAGAATCCATAGGATATCCGATCGTGTGTACGAGGCTTTGGTCTTCCATTTTTTATTCGGACGAATGCTGTACTGGTTAAACTAAAATCGTACATTCTGGTATCGTACAAGAAAATTTTTCGTGTTTTGTCCCTTTGGATAATTTGGCATTAACTGTCGCGATCAGCTCTCGAAAGCTGTGTACTAACGATCAGATTATCGTACAATTTATTTAAAAGCGGTATTTTGTGGCCAATATTCTGATAGTGTGTACTAGGCTTTAGTATCATTTCTGTCCGCTGCCTCCTTCCTCTGCTATCAGCATGAGTCACTTCTGACAAATTTTTCCTGACACCAAGAGACAAAAGGTGACAGGGTTGGGAGCTCCAGCACACAGCCCGTGATGGACAGCTCTGTTCCTGTGTGCTGTGTGATTGGTGTATCCCTTCCCTCCAATCAGCTCTCAGTAAGCTCTGCAGAGTGTAACTTCAACTCTCCGTCCTCCTTTTTTTCTAAACTCTCAGACAAGCTTATAAATTCACATCATTGAACGGATGTAGAGAAGAGAAGGCCGCAGATAAATGGGTACAACTTAGGCCTCGTACACACGACCGGTTTTCTCGGCAATAAAACAGCTGGGAGAGCTTTTTGCTTAGAAAACCGGTCGTGTGGGTGGTTTCTCTTCGGGAAAACTGCCTGGAATCTCAACAAGAAAAATAGAGAACCTGCTCTCTATTTATCTCGTCGGGATTCTCGGCAGAGTGTTTCCTGCTGAGAAAACCGGTCGTCTGTATGCTTACCTGTCCGAGGTAAACCCGCACATGCTCGATAAGACTTCGACGCATGCGCGGTAGCATACAAGGTTAGTGTGGTGTGTAGCAAGATGGCGGCGACGCCATTGAATGTGACGAGCGCAGGCTCGTCGTAGTCGATGACGTCACCGCGTTCTTGCCATTTAAAAGAACGGTGGTTCTTTTGAATGGCCGTCAGTACACAGGGCTTGGCAAGACAAGCTTGCCAGGAATCCCGTCGAAAAAAAACAACGTTTTTTTTTTCCGATGGGATTCCCGCCCGTGTGTACAGGGCTTTATGTGTGTATCACCTGAGGCCAGTCACTTCACTAGGAATATGGAAGGGTTTAAAACCACTTTAGACTTGACACCAGTCAAAGCTTGTTTTTTCCTTTTTTGTGAATATAGTGGAAAAGGGTTAGTAGCTCTTTCAGGTATTTATTACTGCCCGGGTCCCCTTTGCCTTGTCTCAAATCAAATAAATGAAAAATCTGTCTATGGTCACATTTAGGGTCCCAGCACGCTTAGGAGGTCTCTTAATTGTGCACTGGTCCAAATCATTTGTTGGAGGGGGGTTTTGGGGGGGGGGTTGTCTTTCAGGGGTTGAGCTTGGCCCCTTAGTTCCAGTGAGGGGAACTTTTAAGGCATCAGCGTACCAAGATATTTTGGACTATTTCATGCTCCCAACTTTGTGGGAACAGTTTGGGGACGGCCCCTTTCTGTTCCAACATGATTGCCCACAAGTGCACAAAGCAAAGTCCATAAAGACATGGATGAGCGAGTTTGGGGTGGAGGAATTTGACTAGCCTGCACAGAGTCCTGACCTCACAAATGCGCTTCTGGAAGAATGGTCAAACATTCCCATAGACACACTCCTAAACCTTGTAGACAGCCTTCCCAGAAGAGTTGAAGCTGTTATAGCTGCAAAGGGTGGGACAACTCAATATTGAACCCAATGGACTAAGATGGTGGTGCCATTAAAGTTCATGTGCGTGTAAAGGCAGGTGTCCCAATACTTTTGGTAATATAGTGTATTTATAATAGGTGTAGGGTGCCCCAATGCAGAGGCTGTCATTGCCTGAATCCCAGGACTGCTGTTCCAGGGTGCACATTTCAATATGCAGTGGGAATTCTCATCAATACATGACCGGTAATACCCGTTATTCCTGATCTGACATCTGTTAGCGCTGTAACATTTGCCTTTACACGCTTTTTAAAAATGTACGTCCTTCCCCACTGGGTTGGGTGTGTTTTGATATAAGAATAAATAGGTGTCTCTAACATTTAGATTTAAGTAAAAACATGCCGCCACTTGTCTTTCCTGTTACAGAAAATCAAGGAGAAAACAATGTACTAGGAGTTCTGACTTCACTGGCTGAGTGTTCGTTACAGGTCAGTGACCGTCCAGCCCCACCAGTCTCAGCATCAGCAGGCAGCCGCCGCTCTGTTCGCACATAGTGTCAGAGGCGCATCAGTGGTGGAGGACTGTGTCTGTGTCCCGACCCCCGAATGACTGAAAGCAAGCAAACATTCAATGATGGCTGGCTGCATTGATGGGCGCTGGTGAGGCCGCATTGACGGGCGCTGGTGAGGCCGCATTGATGGGCGCTGGTGAGGCCGCATTGATGGGCGCTGGTGAGGCCGCATTGACGGGCGCTGGTGAGGCTGCATTGATGGGCGCTGGTGAGGCCGCATTGACGGGCGCTGGTGAGGCCGCATTGACGGGCGCTGGTGAGGCTGCATTGATGGGCGCTGGTGAGGCTGCATTGACGGACGCTGGTGAGGCTGCATTGATGAGCGCTGGTGAGGCTGCATTGATGAGCGCTGGTGAGGCTGCATTGATGGGCGCTGGTGAGGCTGCATTTGATGGGCACTAGAGAGGCTGCATTTGATGGGCGCTGGTGAGGCTGCATTTGATGGGCGCTGGTGAGGCTGCATTTGATAGGCGCTGGTGGGCTGCATTTGAATGGGGGCTTCATTAAAAAGGTGGGGTGTACATGGGCATGGCAAATGGGGTGGAGTCAGGGGTGGAGCCAGGGGGGGGGCAAAATTAGGTTTTGCCCATGGTGTCAAAAATCCTTGCACCAGCCCTGCAAGTAGGTCCTCCTTTTGATGCAAAACAGCCCTGACCTGCCAAGGCATGGACTCCACTAGACCTCTGAATGTACGTTGTGGTATCTGGCACCAAGCCATCAGTAGAAGATCCTTTAAGTCCTGTAGGTTGTGAGGTGGGGCCTCCATGGATCAGACTTGTTTTTCCAGCACATCACAGATGCTCAATTGGATTGAGATTTGGAAAATCTGGAGGCCAAGTCAACACCTTCAACTCATTGCGGTGTTCCTCAAACCATTTTTGAACCATTTTTGCAGTGTGGCAGAGTACATTATCCTGCTGACAGAGGCCTCTGCCATCAGTGAATACTGTTTCAATTAAGGGGTGTACTTGGTCACCAACAATGTGTAGGTAGGTGGTACGTGTCAAGTAACATCCACATGAATGCCAGGAGCCAAGGCTTCCCAGCAGAACATTCCCCAAAGCATCACACTGCCTCCGCTGACTTGTCTTCTTCCCATACTGCGTCCTGGTTCCATCTCTTCCCCAGGTAAGTGACGCACCCGGCCATCCACATGATGTAAAAGAAAACGTCATTCATGAGACCAAGCCACCTTCTTCCATTACTCCGTTCTCCAGTTCTGATGCTCACATACCCATCGTATGCGTTTTTGGCTGTGGACATGGGTCAGCATGGACACCCTGACCGGTCTGCGGCTACACAGCCCCCATACACTGCAAACTGCAATGAACATTTTTTCTGCCTTTAAGACATCAACTTCAGGGACAACTTGTTCACTTGCTGCGAAAATATATCCCACCCACTTTCAGATGTCATTGTAATGAGATAATTAATACCATTCACTGTAACTGTCAGCGGTCATAAAATTATGGCTGATCAGTGTGTATGGATGTATATATAGGGCCTTGAAAAAGTATTCATACCCCTTGAAATGTTCCACATTTTGACATGTTACAACCAAAAACGTAAATTTATTTTATTGGGATTTTATGTGATAGACCAACACAAAGTGGCACATAATTGTAAAGTGGGAGAAAAATTATAAATGGTTTTCAACATTTTTTTTTACAAATAAATATGTGAAAAGTGGTGGGGGGCATTTGTAGTCAGCCCCCTTTACTCTGACACCCCTAAATAAAATCTAGTGGAATCAATTGCCTTCAGAAGTCACAAAATTTGTATCTAGAGTCCACCTGTGTGTAATTTAATCTCAGTATAAATACAGCTGTTCTGTGAAGCCTTCAGAGGTTTGTTAGAGAACTTTAGTGAACAAACAGCGCCATGAAGGCCAAGGAACACACCAGACAGGTCAGGGATAAAGTTGTGGAGAAGTATAAAGCAGGGTTAGGTTATAATAAAATCTCCCAAGCTTTGAACATCTCACGGAGCTCTGTTCAATCTATCATCCGAAAATGGAAAGACTATGGCACAACTGCAAACCTACCGAGACATGGCCGTCCACCTAAACTGACCGGGCCGGGCAAGGAGAACATTCATCAGAGAAGGAGCCAAGAGGTCCATGGTAACTCTGGAGGAGCTGCAGTGATCCACAGCTCAGGGGGGAGAATCTGTCCACAGGACAACTATTAGTCGTGCTTCTCCACAAAATCTGACCTTTATGGAAGAGTGACAAGAAGAAAGACATTGGTGAAAGAAAGCCATGAGAAGTCCCATTTGCAGTTTGTGAGAAGCCATGTGGGGGACACAGCAAGCATGTGGAAGAAGGTGCTCTGGTCAGATGAGACCAAAATGTAACTTTAGGCCCAAAAGCAAAACGCTATGTGTGGCGGAAAACTAACACCACACATCACCCTGAACACACCATCCCCACCGTGAAACATGGTGGTGGCAGCTTCATGGTGTGGGGATGCTTTTCTTCAGCAGGGACAGGGAAGCTGGTCAGAGTTGATGGGAAGATGGATGGAGCCAAATACAGGACAATCTTAGAAGAAAACCTGTTAGAGTCTGCAAAAGACTTGAGACTGGGGAGGAGGTTCACCTTCCAGCAGGACAACGACCCGAAACATACAGCCAGAGATACAATGTAATGGTTTAGATCAAAGCATATTCATGTGTTAGAAGGGCCCAGTCACAGTCCAGACCTAAATCACATTGAGAATCTGTGGCAAGACTTGAAAATTGTTGTTCACAGACGCTCTCCATCCAATCTGACAGAGCTTGAGATATTTTGCATTGACGAATGGGCAGAAATGTCCCTCTCTAGATGTGCAAATCTGGTAGAGACACCCCCAAAAAGACTTGCAGCTGTAATTGCAGAGAAAGGAGGTTCTACAAAGTATTGACTCCGGGGGGGCGCCATACAAATGCCCCCCCCCACCCTTTTCACATATTCATTTGTAAAAAAAAAAATTGAAAACCATTTATGATTTTCCTTCCACTTCACAATTATGTGCCACTTTGTGTTGGTCTATCACATAAAATCTAATAAAAAACATTTACGTTTTTGGTTGTAACATGACAAAATGTGGAAAAATTCAAGGGGTAGGAATACTTTTTCAAGGCTCTGTATAGGTACATTGAGTGCTGGGATTTATAGTCCTCACAATAATGAACACACTACAATGCATATATAATACGTGGGTAGTATATGTACATAGTGATCATAGGTATGCGCACAGGGTGTGTCGGATGTGCCTGGGCACACCCTAATTACTCCATATGCATTAGTATTATCACTCTGTGTGCCAGCAGGAAGATAGGAAAGATCTCCCTATTCCAGGCTCTGCCATAAGAGAAGTGTTTGCGCTCTTCTCTTTCACTGCGCCGGAAGGGAGGTCAATGTGCCGGGGTTATATACTGTATATGTAGACACACACGTGTGTTTGAGCTTTAGGGTGCACTGCACACACCTATGGTAATGATGAATACATTAAATATATATATATATATTATATGGAGAGTATATGTAGGTACCCGAGTGTTGGATCTGGCTTGCCATGCTGGCACTGTAGGTACATCGGGTGCTGGGATTTGTAGTGCACCCCAGTGAGGAATACACTATAATAATTCACTATATGTATATAGATAACATTAGATGCTTATAGTCCCCCATTTCTGAACACGCTACAAAATATACATTACATTATATATAGAGGCCCCTGGAATGCTGGGAGTTGTAACATTAGATGCTTATAGTCCCCCATTTCTGAACACGCTACAAAATATACATTACATTATATATAGAGGCCCCTGGAATGCTGGGAGTTGTAGTTCCCCCCAGTGATGAATATACTATAATATATGGATGGTATATATAGGTACATGGAGTGCTGGGAGCTTTAGTCCCCACAGTGATGAATATACTATCATATATGGATGGTATAGGTAGGTCTATGGAGTGTTGGGAGTTGTAGTCCCCACAGTGATGAATATACTATAATATATGGATGGTATAGGTAGGTACATGGAGTGCTGGGAGTTGTAGTCCCCACAGTGATGAATATACTATCATATATGGATGGTATATGTAGGTCTATGGAGTGCTGGGAGTTGTAGTTCCCCCCAGTGATGAATATAATATAATTTATGGATGGTATAGGTAGGTACATGGAGTGCTGGGAGTTGTAGTCCCCACAGTGATGTATATACTTTAAAGTATGGATGGTATATGTAGATAACATTTAGTGCCTGTAAATGAACACATTATAATATATATATATATATATATATAGGTACATGGAGTGCTGGGACTTGTAGTCCCCCAATAAGCGATCAGACACTCAGCTCAGTGTAAAGCTCCCTCCGGTGCAAAGTACACACATAGGTCACTGCGTTCCCGCGCCCCGCCCCTTCAGGCTGGCCTTCTCTTCTGATTGGCCAGCTTGGATGCGCAACTCTTTTCTGATTGGCTCTGTGCGTTTTTGCAGATAAGTGGGAAATTGAAAAAAATACTCTCAGCAATTTGGCGCCCGAAAGCTGAAACTGAGCGATTGTGACACCCGAACCGGGTCACCCGCCAATCCTGCACTCCACCGGGTCACCGTCCCTGAGCACCCACCCCACCCGGGTCACTCCGTGCGCCCGATCCCGCCGAACACCGAGCCGCCCCATTACCCCACCCGGCTGTCTTCCCGTCCACGTCACACCACCGGGCGAATCAGGTGACCCTGAATCCGGATCACACCGTCACCCGCCGGCTGGAGAGGAGGAATGACCCGATCCGGGTAGGAGACACCCGGGAGAGGTGAAGGATCCATTCTGATAATTACACCATAATATATACATACCGATCGATACATTGTGTATTTACACACTGATCGATACATTGTATATACATACCGATCGATACATTGTGTATTTACACACTGATCGATACATTATATATATATATATATATATATACATATCGATCGATACATTGTGTATTTACACACTGATCGATACATTATATATACATACCGATCGATACATTGTGTATACACATACCGATAGATCGATACATTGTATATACATACCGATTGATACATTGTGTATTTACACACTGATCGATACATTATATACACATACCGGTCGATACATTGTGTATCAATCAGTGTGTAAATACACAATGTATCAATCGGTATGTGTATATAATGTATTTACACACTGATCGATACATTATATATACATATCGATCGATACATTGTGTATACATACCGATACATTGTGTATACATACCGATACATTGTGTATACACATACCGATCGATTGTGTATTTACACACTGATCGATTGTGTATTTACACACTGATCGATACATTGTATATACATACCGACAGATTGATACATTGTATATACATATCGATAGATCGATACATTGTGTACACATACTGATCGATACATTGTACATACACATATTAAAAGATCGATTACATAGTAGTAGATCGATACATTGTAAATACATTTAGTTACTTGGTATACATAGGAATTCCAATAGACATTCTGACACATTATATAGACTTAGCGCTCTTATAAATACAATGTATACATTCAATACCATCAATGTATAACCCTGATCCTCTGAATCATACATTGTATGTACTTGGATAGCTCCTCCCAGATATTATAATGGAATAATAATCATTGGCTTCATAGATGTGATCTATTACCAATAGATGATGTCATTGCATTAGTAATACATACATTGTATACTGCACATTCTCATAGATACATTGTACATGTAGAATTCCAATAGATGTTCTGATAGTATAGAGTTCTGATATATACAATGTATACATTCAGTGCTCTGATATATAATACAATGCATAACTTTGATACTGTCATAGATACTTTGTATGTATTTTGAATAGCTCCTCCCCCGCAGACAGCTGTGATGCATTGTATGTACTAATATAGCCCCGCCTTCCATAGATGGCTCTGATACATTGTATGTACTGGTTCGCCTTCCCTAGGAAACTGATACATTGCATTTACTTGATTGGCTCCATAGAGTTGATAGATATGTTACCAATATATATGATTGGATCATACATACAACGATACATTATAAACCTTTTACCAGCTCCATAGACAACCCATCAGATGCATTGGAGGGAAAGTCTGTGCTCTGTCCATATAGATCACACCAGACTCCGCCCCCTCCGGTATGTACATTGTACTCTATGACTTCTACTGCTGGACACACAAGCATTTTTCCAGTTTCAGCCAAATCCCCAACACAAAAATGACCGAACTAATAAATAACAATCTACCAACCATACTTCCTGTACAATCTAAGAAATGATTGGCTATTGGTAGTAGGCGGGCTGGGTGCGCTTGATCATTCGTGAGACGATTGCAATTGACTTAAACTTATCACAAGACCAACAAAAGTCTCACAATCTTGCCATACACGGTCCAACAAAATCAAAAAATGTGACAAATTTAATATTGCGTCAGTCTGTATAAAAGTGAGGCAATACCTTCAGATCATTGGACGCAGTCATCGTGGCGATTATTTGGGCCCCTTTCCTCTTCCTTCCCTCTTCTTCCTTTTCTTTTTTTTTTTTTTTTCCTTTGTTGCTCCCCTTCACTTCACCTTCACAACTTTGTATATTAGAGATAAAGTTACTTTGGTCATGACCAGCCCCTATATGTTCAGGCCCAACACACACACTGAGACTCTGATAGAGATGGATCTCTCTTTCCCTCCGTTTTCTTTTCTCCCCCTTCTTTCTGAGAGAGAGAGAGAGAGAGAGAGATATCTCCTATTATCATTATTTATTATGAAAAAAAAAAATTCTCCTTTTTTCTTTCTCTTTCTTTCTTTCTTTCTCTTTTTTCTTTCTTTCTTTCTCTTTTTTCTTTCTTTCTTTCTTTCTCTTTTTTCTTTCTCTTTTTTTCTTTCTTTCTTTCTCTTTTTTTCTTTCTCTTTTTTCTTTCTTTCTCTTTTTTCTTTCTTTCTCTTTTTTCTTTCTTTCTTTCTCTTTTTTCTTTCTTTCTTTCTCTTTTTTCTTTCTTTCTTTCTCTTTTTTCTTTCTTTCTCTTTTTTCTTTCTTTCTTTCTCTTTTTTCTTTCTTTCTCTTTTTTCTTTCTTTCTCTTTTTTCTTTCTTTCTTCCTTCCTTTCTCTTTTTTCTTTCTTTCTTTCTTTTTTCTTTCTTTCTCTTTTTCGAGTGCGCACAGGTCATCTCCCTCTGGTATATGCAATTTACACATCTATAGGAATCGGTGTGAATTAAAACATTGTATACTTATATTTGCACTCAGTGTTTAGTCTTCACCCATTGTACATAGAGGTCAGTCCACCCCCTATTTTCCATCAGAGTTTATGAAGGTCCCAGTATTCACCAAGGTCCCATAGAATGTGTGAGTACACAGTAATAGATGAATACACAATCAGGTTTTATGTGTGTGTGTGTGTATGTGTGTGTGTGTATATATATATATATATATATATATATATATATATATATATATATATATATAAACACACACATTTATGTCCTGACCTTTTTACTGTGTACATACATTGAGAATGGATTGTACCTCAGTACATACATTGCACTCATTGAAAGTGTAAACGTAAAGCCAAAACATATTTTTTTTTATTTTATGATAAAGCTGGCAATACGGGGGCCTTGGGGGTGCCCTAACTTCCCTGGATGATGGTATAGTAAACTCACCTTCGCCTCAGTACATTTCCCCCTCCAACTCCCCTCCCCCTATCAGTGTTTTCTTCGTCCTTCTTTTTTTTTAGGAATTTTTTTCCCTCATGGGGCTTCTTACTTTCTCCTTTTGCCTCTTCAGATAGGTAGAGGTTTTTCTTCTTAGTAAAATATGTTGTCAAGGCATACAAGAGAAGCAGGTCTAATGGAAGATAGAATGGGGACTATCCCAAATGTTGTTGTTGTTGTTGTTGTTGTTGTTGTGATATATTTAAGATAGGAGTAATGCTGTTAACTGGATTTTGAATGGACTCGCTGGAGCTTATATGATTGATGGATTATTGAAATTGTTTTCCAACCCTCCCCTACACTATCAAGAATGTAAAGTATAACTAAAGACAATCTTTACACAAAATATATATATATATATTGTGAGGGGGTTAGCTCGGCAGCGGGTGTGTGTGACCCCCGGGATGGGCTCCCCACACAAAAACAGGCCCAGCAAACGGAGGTTGTGGTTTTCAAAATCAAAAAGGTGCGGTTTATTTTCTATTTACAGTGACAAAACACAGCAAAGCAAAAGAAACATAAATAAAATAAATCCTGGTCAACTTGACCTCTGACTAAACATACAGGTTTCCTAACTAACAACTGGGATCAGCCTAGTGCTGTCCTAGTCCCTAAGTCCCTGGTTTTAAATGTCCAAGCAAATAGCCACACAGGCTTTGTCTCACCGCACAGGGGTTCACTCTCCCTAGACAGTCCACACAGGTCTGGGTCCAGGCATGAGCAAACACCTAATGAATCTGGGAGTTCTTATAGAGGCCTAAATGAGCTGACAAGCTTCAGCTGGTCTCATCAACTCCCTGTCTGCACGACGCCCCACACTCTCCCTAGAGGTATGAGTCATCCATGAGCCCACTAGCCTCAGCTGGGCTTATACAACTCTCCACCTAGTTGTATAAGTCGGCGTAAAGCCTGAATCTGGGCGAAATATATCTACCCCCCTGGATGCAACCAGGTGACTTTACCTTCCTGCTGTCACATACCCCCCCTCTTGTTTTAACCTCGGGGTTGGAACACCAGCAATCAGGCATTCATGTACTCGAGACAAAGCATCCACGTTCCCCATTTGAACGCCAGGGCGATGCTTTACTGTGAAGTTGAATTCCTGGAGGGCCAGGAACCACCTATTCACTCTTCTATTTGTTTCCTTGTTTTGAGCCATCCACTTTAACGGAGCGTGATCCGTAACCATGTCAAAGTGCCTACCTAGCAGGTAGTACCGAAGGGAATCTAGAGCCCACTTCACCGCTAAACACTCCTTTTCAACGGTGGCGTAATTTACCTCATGGGACTTCAACTTCCTGCTGAGGTAAATGACTGGGTGCTCTTCCCCGTTCCAGACCTGGGACAATACTGCTCCTAACCCCACATCTGACGCATCACTTTGTACGACAAAGTCTTTAGAGAAGTCGGGTGAGTACAACACTGGCTGGCTACATAAGGCTTGTTTCAAGAATTGGAATGCTGCCTCAGCCTCGGGGGTCCATTTAATCATGACCGACCCTTTCCCCTTCGTCAGGTTGGTTAGGGGCACAGCCTTAGAAGCAAAGTGGGGAATGAATCGCTGATAATACCCAGCGATTCCCAGAAAGGCTCGTACCTGCTTCTTGCTGTTGGGACGTGGCCAACTCTGGATGGCCTCGACTTTGTTGAGTTGGGGTTTTATTACTCCCCTCCCAATGGTGTACCCAAGATATTTGGCCTCCTCCTGCCCAATGGTACACTTCTTGGGGTAAGCCGTAAACCCCGCTTCCCGAACAGAGTCCAGGACTGCTTGCACTTTTGGCAGATGTGAGGCCCAATCTGTGCTATGGACAATTACGTCATCCAGGTAAGCCGCAGCATACTTCCGATGGGGCCTCAGCATCTGGTCCATTTTCCGCTGGAATGTGGCCGGCGCATTCTGTAACCCGAACGGCATTCTTTTATATTGGAACGCCCCGTCTGGGGTTACAAATGCGGTTTTCTCTTTGGCCGACTTGGCCAGGGGGATTTGCCAATACCCTTTTGTGAGGTCAAGAGTCGTCATGTATCGGGCTGTTCCCAGCCGGTCGATCAACTCATCTATACGTGGCATGGGGTAGGTGTCAAATTTTGTAACTTTGTTCAACTGACGAAAATCGTTACAAAATCGCCAGCTCCCATCCGGTTTAGGCACCAACACAATGGGACTAGACCAATCACTTTGGGACTCCTCTATCACCCCTAAGTTCAGCATTTTCTGTACTTCCTCCCGTATTGCCTCCCGTCGGGCCTCTGGGATCCGATAGGGTTTTAACTTCACCCTTTCACCGGGCGGGGTAATGATGTCATGCTCTACCCCAGATGTTTGTCCCGGCAGCTCAGAGAATACCTCCTTGTTGCGAAGCACAAACTCCTTAACCTCCTGTTGTTGGGGTTGTGACAAGGTGGCTGCTATTCCAACCTCAGGAATCACGCAACCAGTTTGAGCTGGTGACCAAGTGTCTGCGACTAGGGACTCTCTATCCCTCCAGGCTTTCAACAGATTAACGTGATAGATCTGTTCGGGCTTTCGCCTTCCTGGTTGTCTGACCTTGTAATTCACTTCGCTCACTTTTTCCATTATCTCATAGGGGCCTTGCCATTTGGCAAGGAATTTACTTTCAACCGTAGGGACAAGTACCAGTATCCTATCCCCCGGGGAAAAGGTACGGGTCTTGGCTCCACGGTTGTACACTCTCTGCTGTGCTAACTGCGCTTGGGCCAAATGTTCCTTCACGATGGGCATTACCTGTGCAATTCGGTCTTGCATCAGGGCGACATGCTCAATCACACTCCTGTGGGGAGAACTCTCACTTTCCCAAGTTTCCTTGGCAATATCCAACAGCCCTCTTGGGTGTCTCCCATACAGTAACTCAAAGGGGGAGAATCCCGTAGAGGATTGGGGCACCTCCCTAATAGCAAACATCAGATAAGGAAGTAGACAGTCCCAATCCTTTCCATCTCTATCCACCACTTTCTTCAACATTTGTTTTAGGGTTTTGTTGAATCTTTCAACCAGCCCATCGGTTTGGGGGTGATACACAGATGTACGTAATTGCGTCACTTTGAACAATTTACACAGCTCCTTCATAACCCGGGACATAAAGGGTGTACCTTGGTCCGTAAGCAGTTCTTTACAAATACCCACCCGGCTAAACACAAGAGATAGCTCTTTGGCTATGGTTTTGGCCGAGGTATTTCGGAGAGGGATCGCTTCTGGATAACGGGTGGCATAGTCCATTATAACTAATATGTACTGGTGCCCCCTAGCGGACTTGATTATAGGCCCTACCAAATCCATGGCGATCCTCTCAAACGGGACCTCAATGATGGGTAGAGGGACCAGCGGGCTGCGGAAATGTGGCATCGGGGCCGACCTCTGACACACAGGGCAGGAGGAACAATAATTTTCTATGTCCTTCATCACCCCCGGCCAATAGAATCTCTGTAATACCCTCTCTCGGGTTTTCTCTGTCCCCAGATGACCTCCAAGAATGTGCCCATGGGCCAACTCCAACACCAACTTCCTGTAAGGTTTGGGCACCACAAGCTGCTCAACGGTTTCTTCTGCCCTTTTTGCCACCCGATACAGTAGGTCCTTCTCTACGCTGAAGTATGGGTAAGTGCAGGTATTATCTGGGTTCACTAACTCGCCATCTATTTTCACTACGTTTTCCCGTGCCTTTATTAGGGCGGGGTCTTTCAACTGTTCTGTGGCAAAGTTTTCCCTGTGAACCTCAAGATCAGAAAACTCCACAGACGGTAGGTTTTCGTCTGAGGAGGTGGGCTCCTCTCCAGTTTCTTGAGTCTCCCCTGCCAATACTGATAAGGGAAATTCCGGAGAGTCCTCACCACTCTCAGGGGAGTTCTGGCTATCACATTCCTGGTACATAGGGGCACCAGTGGGGGGCTCAGGATCATCCCACAGTTCCCAGAACTTCGGAAAATCCCTTCCCACAATGGCGTCATGCGGTAACTGAGATACTAAGCCCACTGGATGAGAGAGGGTACCTTTGGGGGTCTCGAAACACACTGTAGTCACTGGATACTCTCGGGTGTCCCCATGCACACAAATAACAGCTACCTTGCTATTCCCAAAGACCTCTGTTTTAACTAACTCAGCCTTTATCAGGGTCACAAGGCTACCTGAATCCAGCAATACCACAACATTTCTACCATTAACACACATTTTGCATAAATGTTTCTCAGTTCCTCGAATGGCAGTGCATGCGACTGTCGCACACAGCGACTGACGTCTGCCCGTCAGAAAGTCACACTGCATGGGTTCCTCCACAACCGGGCAATTGGCTGCAATATGTCCCGCTTGCCGGCAGCGGTAGCAAACGATCCTTCTTGCCGCCTCTTGAGCCGCTGATTTCCCAGGCTGTTCTCGCCAAACTTGGGGTAGAGCTCCCACCCTCTCACTCTCTCCACCCTCACCCCTTGGAATCCTCTTATCCGCCCCTGGGGATGGTCTGGTCTTAGGGTGGAAAGTCCGAGTGTCTCTGGAAGAGGCCGTCAGGTTCTCTGTAGCCAAGTATTTCTCCACACGATCCACAAGACCATCGGCCGTCTCTGGGTCTCCATGGCTTACCCACTTTTGGATGGCAGTAGGAAGAGCTCTCAAAAACCGATCCATTACAACACGTTCCACAATCTTTGGTGCGGACAAAGTCTCTGGCTGTAGCCACTTTCTGCTCAGGTGAATGAGATCATACATTTGAGACCTGGGGGGTTTTCCAAGCTGGAAAGTCCAGTTATGCACACGCTGAGCCCGGACAGCCTGGGTGACACCCAGCCTTGCCAAAATTTCAGCTTTTAGCATCACATAGTCTTTTGCTTGGTTAGGCTCTAGGTCATAGTAAGCTTTCTGCGATTCACCAGTTAACAGAGGAGCCACCAGTCCAGCCCACTGCTCCTCAGGCCACTTTTCTCTTTCAGCGGTCCTTTCAAATGTGGTCAAAAATACCTCTGGATCATCCTCTCCAGTCATTTTTGTCAATAAACGACTCACCCCAAAGGACGCGGTATTAGTGGGACGGCTTTCCTCACTGGTCTGCGGACGTTGCTGCATTACTGCTTCCATCTGTTGTTGTAGTCTCTGCTCTTGCTTCTGCAACAGGTCTATGAAGCGGGCCTCAGATTGCTGCTGGGCTTGTTGCTGAGCCTCCAGACTCTGTTGCAAAGTTGCGTTTGTCTGCTGCTGGGCTGCAAGGCTCTGTTGATGAGCTTGCTGCTGGGCTGCGAAGTTCTGTTGTTGAGCTGCAAGGCTCTGTTGATGAGCTGCAAGGCTCTTTTGCAAACCTGCATTTGTCTGCTGTTGATTGGCATTTGCTAGAGCCAGCTGCTTCAGTATCTCCTCCATGCTGGCTTAAAAAAAAAACTGCCTGCATTCTCCACCAACTGTGAGGGGGTTAGCTCGGCAGCGGGTGTGTGTGACCCCCGGGATGGGCTCCCCACACAAAAACAGGCCCAGCAAACGGAGGTTGTGGTTTTCAAAATCAAAAAGGTGCGGTTTATTTTCTATTTACAGTGACAAAACACAGCAAAGCAAAAGAAACATAAATAAAATAAATCCTGGTCAACTTGACCTCTGACTAAACATACAGGTTTCCTAACTAACAACTGGGATCAGCCTAGTGCTGTCCTAGTCCCGAAGTCCCTGGTTTTAAATGTCCAAGCAAATAGCCACACAGGCTTTGTCTCACCGCACAGGGGTTCACTCTCCCTAGACAGTCCACACAGGTCTGGGTCCAGGCATGAGCAAACACCTAATGAATCTGGGAGTTCTTATAGAGGCCTAAATGAGCTGACAAGCTTCAGCTGGTCTCATCAACTCCCTGTCTGCACGACGCCCCACACTCTCCCTAGAGGTATGAGTCATCCATGAGCCCACTAGCCTCAGCTGGGCTTATACAACTCTCCACCTAGTTGTATAAGTCGGCGTAAAGCCTGAATCTGGGCGAAATATATCTACCCCCCTGGATGCAACCAGGTGACTTTACCTTCCTGCTGTCACAAAATATATATATATATATATATATATATATATATATATATATATATATATATATATATATATATATATATATATTAGGGCTGCAACTAACGATTCTTTTCATAATCGATTAATCGGCCGATTATTTTTTCGATTAATCGGATAAAATCATAAAAAAAACGTAATGTGCAATTTATTCGTTTATTTAAAAGTAATAATGAAAAAACTAAATGTTACACTCAAACTGCAGAATAAAAAACGTTTAACATTACACAACTTTGCAGCAGTACAAAAACATTCTGAAAAGAGGTGAACTATACCTGTTCAAGAAACTTCGCATTTGAATGTAAAAAAGTTAACATGTTAACATGCTCGGGGCTAAGGCTGGCTCTCTTTTTACAAACTATGTTGCCTGCAGCAGAAAAGAGGCGCTCCGATGGAGTGGAGGTGCCTGGGATGCACAAGAAGGATTTCGCAAGTTTTGCCAAAGTAGGATATTTATCTTGGTTACCCTTCCACCAATTCAAAGGGTCCCCCTCCTTCGGAAGTGGCTTCTCAGCAAAATAAGCCTGAACTTCATTTCGGACTTGTGTGTGAATATCCACCTCAAGTTGCACTTGCCCCTCTTCCTCTTTACTGCTGCCCCCAGACTCAAGGAGTATGTCAAGTAGAGAATGAGATGCTGTAGATGAAGGCTCAGCATCTCTAGTTACAGGCGACGTGGTGGTCATTGGCTGCTGCACCAGCATCTCCCTTCTTAAAGCAAGTGCCTCTGTCTGTACTTTTGCCTGCACGTTTATGATCTGTTCTGGTGATAAAAAATGTTGTCTTCTAAATCGTGGGTCCAGGGCAGAGGAAAGGATTACAGTGTTTGGGACATGTTCAAGGATCCCCTTCCATCTGCTTTGAAGTTGGTCTGTTGCAGTAGCTTGGAAGCTCTTTAGCGGAGATGACTCAAAAGAAGCACCTTCATTGGACCGCAACAGCCCCTTTACCAGTGCCGGCACGGATGATAGGGTAACATATTCTTGGCCACTCATGAATACAGTGCAGCATTCAAAGGGCTTAAGAGCAGTGGAAAGTTCTTCAAGAATACTCCACTGGTCTGGTTTTAAGTCCCGATAATGTTTGCCTCTTTGTGTAACTGATGGGTCAGACAGAGTTGCAGTTACCGGCCACCTTTGTTCAATGAGTCGTTCAACCATATAGTAAGTGCTATTCCATCTTGTGCTTACATCTTGAAGAAGCTTGTGCTCAGGTGTACCCATTTGCTTTTGTTTCTCCTTCAATTTGCTGCTGGCTAGCTCACTTTTTTTAAAATGTTCAACTAGTCCTCTTGCAGCACTAACGGCTCTCTCAATTCCAGAATTCTTTAACGCAGCACTGATCACCAGCTGCAAGGTGTAGCCAGTGCAGCGGATACTGGCCCAGCCATGCGTGTCCGCCAGGATTTTTGCAGCAGCCACAATATTTGCTCCATTGTCATGCACAATGGCAATTATTTTCTGAGCCGGAATTTCAAATTTTTCAGTGACCTCCTCCAACCATTCTGCAATATTTGCTGCTGTATGTCTGTCTTCCAGAGGCATGGTAGTGAGGCAGATAGAAATCATCTTCCAATCCTCCGCTATGTAGTGGCATGTAATGCCAAGGAAAGCCTCGGTTGCTATACTTGTCCATATGTCTGCAGTAATGGCAATTCTGCTTTCATTAGCGCTGATGGCATCCTTCACATTCTGAAATGCCTCCTGGTACTTTCTCTCCACTAGTTTGGTAAAATGGGTTCTTGATGGTAAAGTATATCCAGGGTTCAGTACACTGATCATGCTTTTAAATCCTCGGTCTTCAACCATGGACAGTGGCCGCATGTTGGTGACTAGCATTTTCATGACAGAATCTGTGTAGTATTGTAAAGTTTTGTTTTATAAAAATAAATGATTCTTTAATATTTATATGCACTGCTATTCCTCCCGGGGACACCAGTGACGGGGCGTTATTCCTCCCGGGGACACCAGTGACGGGGCGTTATTCCTCCCGGGGACACCAGTGACGGGGCGTTATTCCTCCCGGGGACACCAGTGACGGGGCGTTATTCCTCCCGGGGACACCAGTGACGGGGCGTTATTCCTCCCGGGGACACCAGTGACGGGGCGTTATTCCTCCCGGGGACACCAGTGACGGGGCGTTATTCCTCCCGGGGACACCAGTGACGGGGCGTTATTCCTCCCGGGGACACCAGTGACGGGGCGTTATTCCTCCCGGGGACACCAGTGACGGGGCGTTATTCCTCCCCCCCAGAAACACCAATGGGGCACTATTCCCCCCCCCAGAAACACCAATGGGGCACTATTCCCCCCCCCATAAACACCAACGGGGCACTATTCCCCCCCCCCGGAAACACCAATGGGGCTATGACTATTCTCCCCCCTCCCTCCCAGGAAAACCAATGATGGGGCACTCCCCCCTCCCCCCCAGGAATACATAAGGGCCAATGAATGTAATGTATGTATTTGTGTGACTGTGCTACCTTTTTTCACACTGACTGCAGTGCACAGTCTCGCTCTCCTTACAGCTTCTCGCCCTCGCCTCTCTGTTCCATCGAGGCAGCAGCAGGCGGGGCTGAGAAGATCTGTCGGAATGACGTCAGGAGAGGCGCGCCGCGGACGTGCAGCGGCGAGGACGTGCCTGGTCACAGCGGCGAGGACGTGCCTGGTCACAGCGGCGCACAGCAGTGCCGAGGACACAGGAAGGAGACAGGAAAGGAAGGATTTTTTCCAACGGACGGACAGGCGCAAGGTGCGGGACCAACTAATCGATAATGAAAATCGTTGACAACGATTTTCATTATCGATTATTATCGATAATATCGATTAATCGTTGCAGCCCTAATATATATATATATATATATATATATATATATAAAACACATTTTTTAAGGTTTTTTTTGGGGTAGAGTGGAGAGGGATCAGAACCTCTGTCAGTTTTTATCACTGTCTGTGCCCCCCCCCCCCCCCCCCCCCCATAAGGAGACTCGCCCTCTCTATTTGTCCTGTTTACCATTATCATTGAAAGTAAAAGAAAATCCCAAATTTTGGGTTGTCCCCAGCAGTGTTAATTTTGGCAGCAAATTTCGATTTAGTTTTAGGACTAAAATGGCGTTTTAGTTTTAGTCCCATTTTAGTCTTCTGCAATTGTTTTTAGGGTTGTCCCGATACCATTTAGGACCGAGTACAAGTACCGATACTTTTTTTCATGTACTCGCCGATACGATACTTTTTTTTTTTTATGCCATGTGACAGTTTGACTGATGGCCACTGATAGATGACAGTGACTGATGGGCACTCACAGGTGGCACCTATGGGCACCGACAGGTGGCTGGCACTGATAGGTGGCAGTTATGGGCACTGACAGGTGGCTGGCACTGTTAGATGGCACTGACAGGTGGCTGGCACTGATAGGCAGCACTTATGGGCACAGATGGCACTGACAGGTGGCTGGCACTGATGGGCAGCACTTATGGGCACTGACAGGTGACTGGCACTGATAGGCGGCAGTTATGGGCACTGACAGGTGGCTGGCACTTATGGGCAGGCACTGAAATGCAGCAATAAATGACATGAGGAAAGTATTTTGAAATGCTATGCTGCAGCGCCCATCTTAGTACACCCTCCACTCGGCATCAGTAAGTATCAGCAGACATCTTGTTACACCCAGCCCGAACTATATGAGCTGGGTGTAACATGATGTCAGCTGCTGACTTACTGTGGCCAAGTGCAGGGTGTGCCAAAATGGGCGTCGGGATGTCCAAGCTGACGGCGACCGAATGTGACGGTCCGGTCACCGATCCTGATGCGGCTGCACACTGCCAGCTTACCTAGCTAGTTCTACTGCAGGTAAGGACTCGCTCTCCGGTCCGCTCGCTGACTTCGCCCGCTGAGGCCGCCAGATCCATCTACTGACTCCGCCCGCCGACCAAGTATCGGGTCAGGCATCGGGAGCATTTGTGCAAGTACTCGCACAAATGCTCGGTATCGGTACCGATACTAATATCGGTATCGGGACAACCCTAATTGTTTTCGTTTTAGTCCTATTTAGTCGACTAAATCTCCAGTATATTTTAGTCGACTAAATCTCCAGTATATTTTAGTCGACTAAATCTCCAGTATATTTTAGTCGACTAAATCTCCAGTATATTTTAGTCGACTAAATCTCCAGTATATTTTAGTCGACTAAAATGTCCAGTATATTTTAGTCGACTAAAATGTCCAGTACGTTTTAGTCGACTAAAATGTCCAGTACGTTTTAGTCGACTAAAATGTCCAGTACGTTTTAGTCGACTAAAATGTCCAGTACGTTTTAGTCGACTAATATCAAAGGCACAGTCGCATATGGATCAAAATTTGGCCAGTCCCTGCTGAAGCGGCCGAATTTTCATCCATGGTCAGCTTCAGGCTAGCCATACATGTTTTGTATGATCGCTCGGTTCCTCCATCATTGCTAAATACTCTGCCGGCTATTGTTTTCAGACAGCCATGGCACCCGTAGCAGCCTGAATACCCAAACAGTGACTCCCTTTTTTTTTTTCCCCAGTTGACTTTTGTTGATCTGGGTGGTGCCAACCACAACTCAAATTTCAGCACATTTGATGGGAATCAGCTGAAATTCCAGCCATGTATGACCAGCATAAGGTCCATGTTATGCTGTCAACGCCTTGCCAATGGTGGAATCGCCAAGATGCCATTAACTTCTTCCCTTATGGGCTTTGCTCCTTCACTGACCAGAATGCTATGGAAGGAGGAAGGTTGGTTTGCTGGTTTGTTCAGCAAGGAAGAGATGTCGTTTTGCTGATCTCATTATTTCCTCGCCCTTCTTGCATTCCTAAGAAGGAACTCCCAACCCTAAACCTTGGTAAGCACCGGAGCAGCAGGGTTCCAGTCTGCATGATGTCAGGTGATCTGTCACAACCCGCATAGCAGACATAAGCTGTAGTGTACACGGAACTTCAAAGGGTAGAAGGAAGTTGCAACAGAGACCGTTGCTCTGACTTTCCTTCGCTTGACCAGCTTCCAGGATGATGGGGGAGGTTTACAAAAGGAAATGAAGAGGCTTAAGCTGGCCATACAGAAAATTTCATTTTCTAATCGTTGGTGGGGTCAAATGGATGGTCTTTCTTCAAAGGAACAGTATATGAGGTTTTTGTTTGGGTGGGTTGGTGCGGGTCAGGGCATCCCCATGTACGAGCTGGGCATTGGGGCGGCCCCTTGCGCAGTCGAGGCGGCCCTTTGTGCAGGTAGGCCAGCAAGGGTCAACAGGAGTTCAGTCTACCACTGCTCTCTACTCAAGGAGCCCTAGCAATCTCAGGAGGACTCCCAAGGTTTCCGGGAACCATGGTTCCTGGACTTCCTGGCTGTCAAAGAGCCGCAGCTGTCAGAATGCCCAAAAGGTGACTGCTTCTTATTGCCTACAGTGACTGTTAAGCCTAGAATTTTCTGCCTGGCTCCTTTTTTATGGGAGATCTGGGTGGTGCCAACTTGGCTAACTATGGCTCTGACTTCTGCCTATTCAGGGAAAATTTGAGGCATATAGGGGCAGCTTTTAGGCTGTTTTCCAATTTACACCATTCAGGCGGTATACAAGGGTTATATACTTTTTTTCACTATGCCCCCTGTAGGACAGATCTTATGTATGTATGTATGTTTATAATATTTGTTCTCTTTTTTTTTTTTTTCCTCCCAGGGCCCCTATGTGAAGATATACGCATCACTGTGCGGAAACCAAAAAACACATCCAATATGGAGGAAGCTCAGAAAGTGAGTACAAATAATGTTCCTGATATCCTCCCTCCCGGGGCGATACACACAGAACACTGACAATTAATCTACTGTTTTCCTCCTTCCAGGAAAATTCTATTTTGCACTTAAACAAGAGAGTCTTGCGCACCCCATCAAAGCAGCCGACGTTGGTGTTATCAGAGCTGCAATGTGCCGCTACCACCCTAAAGACGCCGACCAAACCACCAGAGACTAATAACAACGACCCGTGGACCCCAACCGCGAACCTGAAGATGCTGATCAGTGCAGCCAGTCCTGAAATCCGGAACCGAGAGCGGGAGATGCTGGAGGTACAGTGAATGCCAAATGTACGGGTTTAAAGAGAACCTGTCACGACATTGCACATTTATCTATACAAGTTGGAAAGCTTGTTGTGTGAGCTGAACCATTCTGATGCAATGGTACGTCAGTCTGAGGCATGTCTGCTTTCAAGCACCCTAACCTATTGCTGCAAAGAGGAAAAAAGATATTGTACTACATCTCTGCCACTTATGCCTCCCGTCCTTGCTCTCTTAGAGCTGTGTGCACAAAATTATTCATATCTGACACAGTTCTAGGTGGGTTGGATGCCAGGTTCACAGCAACCACATAGTAGTAGTATTATTATTAAATAATATTAGGGGTGCACCGAATGGAAATCTTGGTGCTGAAAATGCAGGATGTACTTAGCCGAAAACCCCAAATTTGTGTTTTTTTTTATTTATTTATATGTATATATATATATATATATATATATATATATTTGTATTATATTCGACATTTAAATTTTAATATGAATTTATTGTTGGTCATTATTGGCACCTTTTTAGTGCAAGAAAAGCTCAAGAAAAATGTAGTCTCTGACCATCTCTTGTATCATGTCTGCAGTCTCTGACCATCTCTTGTATCATGTCTGTAGTCTCTGACCATCTCTTGTATCATGTCTGCAGTCTCTGACCATCTCTTGTATCATGTCTGCAGTCTCTGACCATCTCTTGTATCATGTCTGCTAGGGGTGCAACGGATCAAAAAACTCACGGATCGGATCGATCCTCGGATCAGGGGTCACGGATCGGCAAAAAAAATAAAAATAAATTACTAATATCCACGTAATTTCCCCCTCACTGTAATATCCATAATCTTCCCCCCTGTAATATCCACAATCTTCTCCCCCCTGTAATATCCACAATCTTCTCCCCCCTGTAATATCCACAATCTTCTCCCCCCTGTAATATCCACAATCTTCTCCCCCCTGTAATAGCCACAATCTTCTCCCCCCTGTAATAGCCACAATCTTCTCCCCCCTGTAATAGCCACAATCTTCTCCCCCCTGTAATATCCACAATCTTCTCCCCCCTGTAATATCCACAATCTTCTCCCCCCTGTAATATCCACAATCTTCTCCCCCCTGTAATATCCACAATCTTCTCCCCCCTGTAATATCCACAATCTTCTCCCCCCTGTAATATCCACAATCTTCTCCCCCCTGTAATATCCACAATCTTCTCCCCCCTGTAATATCCACAATCTTCTCCCCCCTGTAATATCCACAATCTTCTCCCCCCTGTAATATCCACAATCTTCTCCCCCCTGCAATATCCACAATCTTCTCCCCCCTGCAATATCCACAATCTTCTCCCCCCTGCAATATCCACAATCTTCTCCCCCCTGCAATATCCACAATCTTCTCCCCCCTGCAATATCCACAATCTTCTCCCCCCTGCAATATCCACAATCTTCTCCCCCCTGCAATATCCACAATCTTCTCCCCCCTGCAATATCCACAATCTTCTCCCCCCTGCAATATCCACAATCTTCTCCCCCCTGCAATATCCACAATCTTCTCCCCCCTGCAATATCCACAATCTTCTCCCCCCTGCAATATCCACAATCTTCTCCCCCCTGCAATATCCACAATCTTCTCCCCCCTGCAATATCCACAATCTTCTCCCCCCTGCAATATCCACAATCTTCTCCCCCCTGCAATATCCACAATCTTCTCCCCCCTGCAATATCCACAATCTTCTCCCCCACTTACCTTACTCTCCCGCCGGCCAGTTCAGATCCACGAGCAGCGAGGGTGAGGGGTGATGACGTCAGCACGCACAAGGCGGCGGCCGCCGGGTGTACCAAGATGGCCGCGGCTCTGGAGCTAGGCCGAAGCCGCGGCCTTTCCTAAGGCCGAGGCCGCGGATCGCGGTGTGTGCCGATCCGAACGGGGTGACCCGTTCGGATCACGGATCGTCACCGATCCGTTGCACCACTAATGTCTGCAGTCTCTGACCGTCTCTTGTATCATGTCTGCAGTCTCTGACCGTCTCTTGTATCATGTCTGCAGTCTCTTACTTAAAGTGGTTGTAAACCCAAAATGTATTTATTTTTTTAAACTAACCACCTTTCAAGACCAAGCCATAATGAGCTAGTATGACTAGCATGCTAGCTCATTATGCAGTACTTAGCTTGGATCGAAGCTGTCCACGTCTCCCCCTCCGGCCGCAATCATCTGTCCGGAAGGTTACTTCCGGGTATCGCCGCTCCAGCGCTGCGATTGGCCAGAGCGGCAAAGACGTCCTTGCCGGTTTTATGAGTGGGATTTTCACTGCGCTTGCGCCGTTGTCTACGGCGCGCATGCGCCGTAGACAACGGTGTATACCTCTCGCCAAATATCTCCTAAACCGTGTAGGTTTAGGAGATATTGCAAACACCTACAGGTAAGCCTTAATCTAGGCTTACCTGTAGGTGTAACTTCCGGGGGAGGGTTTACAACCACTTTAAACACATTGCTAATAGTATTAGCAAAATTTCTATTCAGTGCACCTGTAGCAGACATGATACAGGAGATGCTCAGAGACTGCAGACATGATCCAAGAGATCAATGCAGCCTCACCGGTGCCCAGATCAGAGCGGTGATCTCCAGCTGTGTCACAGAGCTGGATTTGATTTTCCCAGACGGGACGACCGCAGTAACAACGTGCCACCTCCTGTGATGCGTCACACTGATTCAATGTCCTGTGACACAGGGAGATCGCTGCTCTGCATGAGGAGGAGGGAGGGGAGGACTGAGCCACCAGGATGACACCCCTGTTTTTTTTTTTTAATGGTTCTTTACTTGATAATATTCAAAGACCAGCTCTCTGGGTGTTAACCCCCTAGGTTTGGAAGTTGGTTGCTCCTGTTTGTTCTCTGATATGTATTGGTTTGTCTGATGTGGAGGGGGGAACAGTTGGAGACAAAAATAAAGCAGGTAAAGGGGAAATTAGAATACAATTAAAATTCAACAATTTTTATTACAAAAAAAATCATTTGTAAAGTTGTCAATAGACAAATTCAAAGATTAAAACCTAGTAGAATGGGCGTAGCACAAGGTAATGACAGTAAAGTGAAAGGCCTACGCATTTCGCAGGTCTTCCCTCTTCATCAGGAGCGCCTACGTCTTTAAAGATGTTTGGTCCTTGATGAACTGAAAAACAAAAGCAAATGGGTTCACAATACCAAAATTCACAATAAACATTATCATCATGTTTCTGTCCATAACAGCAAGAAGAAAAAAAAACTATTAAACATTTTATCCCCACCGTAATTTACCGCCTGGAGGATTTATTTAATAGATTTGTTCCTCATCTTCCTCTGTTGAAAGGAAGGGGCGGGCTCACAAATGTAAACCGTACTACTGTTTACATTTGTAATTGCTGTGAATGGTCATCACAGTGATCACAAGGCACACAGCCTATGCTCTCTGATCTCCAATGACAGTGGAAGCAGAAGCTTTGTGCATGACAGGGAGCATGCCCCAAGGTGAACAGGACATTTTTGAAAATCCTTTGAGAATAACCTCGCCCCCTAGTGGTTATGACTGGTAGGGGGGGGCTAAAGAAATCCCCAAAAAAAATTGATCAATGGTGTAGCTATGCTTATCTTACCCAGCTGCCAACCGCCCTATAGAGGGAAGGCATGGATCCTGTGTTCCTGCAAAGCACCTCCCCCACTACACTAAAACACTGGCTAGGCACACAGTTAACCCTTTGATCACCCCTGATGTTAAGCCCTTCCCAGCCAGTGTCATTAGTACAGGGACAGTGCATACTTTTAGCACTAATCACTGTAAAAAGTGTCAGTTCGTTTCTGATTTGTACGCCACGTTATTGCTGTCCCGCTATAGGTCGCTGATTGCCACCATTACTTTAAAAACCAATCAATATACGCTTATTGGGATTTTTTTTACCAAAAATATGTAGCAGATTACATATTGGCCTAATTATGACGAAATTCGATTTTTTTTATTTTTTTTTATTCATATTTTTTTAAACATTTATTTATTGGATATGTTTTATAGCAGAAAGAAGAAATTATTATAATTTTTTTTTTATAGTGCAAAAAAAAAAACGCACACAGTTGTGATCAAATACCATCAAAAGAAAGCTCTATTTGTAGGTAAAAAAAATTGTATGTGGGTACAGCATTGCATGACCGTGTAATTGTCAGTTAAAGTAACGGAGTGCCGTATCGCGATCCATGGCCTGGGTTAAAAAAGTTATCTGGTTTCCTAAACCAGACACCCAGAGCCATTCATCTGTGCTCCACCCTCCTGCTTAACAATCGATCAGTGGGAGTCGGGGAGGTGTGCTGTGTTTTGCACTTGCACCCCCCATCATTACCTGACAGTGATTGGCACAGGTAGAAAAGCTCCCGATTGGGTTACACAAGCAACCTTTTTCTTAATTAAGACCAGACCAGCCCCGGCATGCTGATGAGGAACAGCTCCTGAATTTTTTATTTTACTTTACTGGAACTACTCTAGGGCTGGGAACCTCATTAATACTATATGTGTATTTATTTTCTCTTGTCATCCATGGACTGACACAGCGTGTCTTATACACCTTTTACACGTGGGTTATGTCCCTGCTTGCAGGAGAAGACCTAGGCAGAATGTGAGATGTTATACATACATTCTAAACAGCCAGAGCTGAACAGCCCCGCCCAGGGGGGCGGTCCCTCCGGCATAACCCTCCCACTGCAGTCAGCAGACCTCAGTTTTTTCTGCCTAGCAGAAGGAGAAGACGTGGCTCTCTCAGGAGCCAGTCTCCTGACCTATTTTTATTCTTTTTGGAATTTTTTTCCTATTTTATTCTTTTGAGATCTTCTATCAACTGTCGGCTGGGCAACAGGTTGGGTACAAGATATCCTCGTAGTCTTCCCTGTCCGACCATCGAGCGTGCTGATCCTCGCCTTGTGTGCGTGAGACTCAGTTCACGACATGCCCCACGACTCCAGAGGTGGCCGGTGGGCTTCCAGCTCCGCGGTCCTCTCAAGATAGAACAGTCCGGCTGTATCTTTCGCGGTGGACCGGGCCGACAGCTACTCAGTACCGCACTGTGATAGTTCTGTCAGAAACACACCAGTGGGTCCCTCAGGGGACGGGTAAGTAGTCTCTCCTGGCTGCAGGTGAGTACATGCTGTGTGTTTCTTGTGTGGGGGATTTCCCTGTCTCCCCCTGTGTTTTTTTAATGTCACTCTCTGGTCACTAGTGCTGGCGCTGTACTGTGTGGGGTGCCTGGGGGCCATACTGTCCTGGGGGGGGGGGCTCATGCTGCTCTGCATTCGCTGGGGCTGTTTTGTTTTTGGGTGTGAGGGGCCTGGGCGCCGTTCGGCGCCATGTTTAGTGTGTGTGCTGATTTTACATTGGTGGCCCGCCGGAGCAAATTGCGGCGGCCATTTTCTTGTAGCCGCACGTTTTTCTAGCAATAGTTTGGCCTCTATTGCCGCTGGGAACGGCGCGAATCTCCTCACACTCTCTCCTCTCAGCTCACTCATGCTGAGCAGCGCGGCGCAGTGAGACAGAGCGGCGGAACCGAGCGGCCCTGGTCAGGTTGGTGGGTTCCCTGGGCATTACCCTACTTCAGTCAGCACAGCCTGTGGGTGGTCTCAGAGAGGGACATTATGGAGTCAGTCACCAGCTTCCCCTAACATGCCAGAGGCAGCAGCCAGTGCTCCAGCACCTGCGGTCCCTATGGACCAGTTGTCGGCAGTCCTGGAATCATTTCTGACCAGGGTTGAAGCTGTGTGTGAGCACAAGGGAGCAAAAAAAAAGCGCCCTCTCCCCACTTTATCTCCACAAGGGGAGTGCTCTGATTCAGATATGGGCCTAGCTATTGCTGCTCAGGACCCTAGCTCTGAATATTTGGATGGTTTTGAACAGGACATTCCTTGTGAGGAAGACTCCAGTTCTGAGTCAGTAAATGACAGGGCGCTTGTTAGTGAACTCATTGATGCTGTGAGGGACACTCTCAAGCTAAATGCTGCGACCGCAGAACCTCAGGCGGATACAGTCTCCTTTGGTTCTTTTAAGACCAAGCCTTCTAAAAAGGTTTTTCCATATGTATCTTTCTTTGACCAGCTCATTGACCAGGTCTGGGAAAAGCCGCAGAAGACTTTCATGGTCCCGCGGCGTTTGTCTATTAGATACCCCTTTGAAGACACCCTGCTTAAAAAGTGGGCTTCTCCCCCGGTGGTCGACCCTCCAGTCGCCCGTTTAAACAAGGCCACCACTCTCCCGATGGAGGGGACTCCTGCGTTTAAGGACCCCACTGACAGGAGGTCAGAAGTGGTGAGTAGAGCCATGTTCGCCTTGTTGGGATCCGCCCTACGGCCCGTAGTAGCGGCGACCCTTGTGTCTCAGACACTCACGGAATGGGCAAAAATTTTGCACCAAACTGTGCAGGAGTATAACCTTCCTCCAGACACTATTGCTCTGGCCCACCAGATGGTGCAGGGTCTGATATATGTGTGCGACGCCACGTTGGACGCGGCCCCTTTAATATCCAGGGCCTCTGTCTCGGCGGTGGTATTGCATCGTCTCATCTGGTTGAAATGCTGGTCTGCTGACCTAGCCTCTAAGAAGCTCCTGACGGATCTACCTTTTAAGGGTGGTAGACTTTTTGGTGCTGCTCTGGATGACATCATCAAGGATGTCACGGGAGGTAAAAGCACTCTCCTTCCTCAAACTATCAAGGGTAAGGAGGCCCGACGTAAACCGGGTCCTTCCTTTCCAGCAAAAAAGGTTTTTTTCGTCCGTCAGAGTCCACGGGTAAGCCATCCCAGACTGACAACAGTGCGGCTGGCGGGCACAAGCGTCCCTGGGTGCGTAAGCCGAAAAGCCGGCTCCCAAGCCCGCCTCCGCGTGAAGTCTTGCCCCCGCCCGTCTCTGGGGTGGGGGGACGACTTCGCAGGTTCACGGATCGGTGGACCTCCCGGATCTCCGACCGGTGGGTGTGCGAGGTGGTCACCTCAGGATACAGAATAGAGTTCCGCTCCTGGCCCCCAGACAGATTCTTTCCCTCAAATCTCCCTCTCCTTCCTGCCCGTCGGGCAGCCCTCTTGGGGGCTGTACAGGATTTGATCGGGTCCGGAGTAATTGTGCCGGTTCCGTCCCAGGAGAGGTTTCAGGGGTTCTACTCGAATCTGTTTGTTTGTTCCAAAAAAGGACGGGGTTCGGCCAATCCTGGACCTCAAGGCCCTGAATGCCTTCGTGAAGGTGCAAAAATTCCGCATGGAATCCATTCGCACGGTGATCGATACACTCCATCAAGGGGATTTTCTGGCGTCCAATCTGCGCAAGCCACCAGAAGTTTCTGCGCTTTACGGTCGGCGAAGTCCACTATCAATTTGTGGCTCTTCCCTTCGGCCTAGCCTCGGCTCCGAGGGTGTTCACCAAGGTGCTTGCTCCGGTCCTAGCTTTGCTGAGACAGCGAGGCATTGCTATCGTGGGCTATCTGGACGATTTTCTTCTAAGAGCAGACAGTGGCTCAGAATTGGAAGAAAGTGTGACTATCGTCAGTCAGACCCTCAGGGAGTTTGGGTGGCTCCTGAACGTTCAGAAGTCGGTTCTAGTCCCGACTCAGCGTCTGGAGTATCTAGGTCTGATTCTGGACTCCTTGGAGGCAAGAGTCTTCCTACCTCCAGACAAACTACTGACACTTCAGTCTGCAGTACGGGTGCTGACGTCCCGAAAATGGTCGTCAATCCGCTTTTGCATGAGAGTCCTGGGGCTCATGGTGGCCTCCTTCGAGGCCGTTCCTTATGCCCAAGCGCACACCAGGGCTTTACAGAAAGAGATCTTGTCCACTTGGGACAAATCCCCGTTGTCCTTGGATCTTCAGATCCAGGTGAGTCACCTGGTCAGGGCGTCCCTGACGTGGTGGTTGAGGTCCCCGGCTCTTCGGTCCGGGAAGTCGTTCCTCCCCATCCAATGGACGGTGATCACGACGGACGCCAGCCTGACGGGCTGGGGGGAGTCTGGGGAGTCCTGTCGGCCCAAGGGCTTTGGACTCCGGACGAAGCCCTCTTACCGATCAATGTGCTGGAGATACGGGCAATCAGACTGTGCCTCTCCTCATGGTCGGAGAAACTACAGGGTCACTCCATCAGGATGCAATCGGACAACGCCACAGCAGTGGCGTATGTCAACCATCAAGGGGGGACTCGGAGCTCAGCTGCGGCTTCCGAGGTCGCCCGCATCCTGAGGTGGGCCGAAAGAAGCGTGCCGGCTCTGTCGGCCGTCTACATTCCGGGCGTAGACAATTGGCAGGCGGACTATCTAAGTCGCCAGACGCTGGACCAGGGAGAGTGGTCCTTGCACCCGGAGGTCTTTCAACTCCTTTGCAGACGGTGGGGCACGCCGGATGTGGACCTGATGGCCTCTCGACTCAATCGCAAGGTGTCGAGGTTTGTGGCCAGATCCAGGGATCCCTGGGCGGATGCCTCGGATGCGTTGGTGGCCCCATGGGGTCAGTATCACCTGATATACGTTTATCCTCCGCTGCAGTTGCTCCCTCACCTGCTCCGCAGGGTAGCGACCGAGGGAATTCCGGTGATCCTCATTGCTCCGGATTGGCCTCGGCGTCACTGGTACGCCGATCTGGTACGTCTCGTCGCAGACGTTCCCTGGTGGTTACCAATACGGGGGGACCTTCTGTCTCAAGGTCCTATATTTCATCCTGCTTTACAGTCTCTGGCTTTAACGGCATGGTTATTGAAAGCCAGGTGCTGAGAGACCGAGGTCTCTCGGATTCGGTCATTTCGACCATGTTAAGGGCACGGAAGTCTTCCTCCAGAAAGATCTATCACCGTACTTGGAGAGCTTACATCGCCATGTGCGAAGAGCTGGACTGGCGCCCACGAACGTATTCCGTTCCCAGAATCCTGCATTTTCTGTGGCGTGACCCAAAAGCTCGCTTTGAGTACCATTAAGGGTCAGATTTCGGCCTTGGCCATCTTCTTTCAGCGACCGCTGGCGGGTCATCCCTTGGTTAGCACCTTTGTGCAGGGGGTTCGCCATGTGCTCCCCCCTGTCAAGCCTCCTCTCCCCCCGTGGGATCTGAATTTGGTGCTCTCGGTCCTCCAGGAACCTCCCTTTGAGAATATTAGAGATATTCCCCTCTTGACTTTGTCTCAGAAGGTGGCCTTCTTGGTGGCCATTACTTCCATTAGACGAGTGTCTGAATTGGCGGCCTTGTCCTGCAAGTCGCCCTTTTTGGTCATCCATAAGGATAAGGCGGTGTTACGTCCGCGACCTTCTTTTCTGCCAAAGGTGGTCTCGGCCTTCCACTTAAACGAGGACATTGTCCTCCCGTCCTTGTGTCCTCACCCATCGCATCCCAGAGAGTTTGCGCTTCACACTTTGGATGTGGTACGAGCCTTGCGGGTGTACCTGTCGGCTACTGCTTCTATTCGGAAGTCTGACTCACTATTTGTGGCTGTCTCTGGTCCAAAACAGGGCCAAGCGGTTTCGTCTGCCACCATTTCTAGGTGGATCAGACAAACCGTCATTCAAGCTTATGCTCTCAAGGGGCGGGCGCCTCCCTTTCCGGTTACGGCACATTCCACCAGGGCAATTGGTGCTTCCTGGGCTTTCCGACATCAGGCGTCGGTTGCACAAGTGTGCAAGGCGGCGACCTAGTCGTCTGTGCATACCTTTTCTAAGTTTTATAGGGTTGATGTGGCTGCATCTTCGGATGCTTCCTTCGGCCGCAAGGTGTTGCAGGCCGCGGTTTGATGTTGCAACTCCTCCGTTGAGGAGCTCTGCCTTGTTTGGAGTGAAGTTTTTGGTTTTCCATTTATACTGCTCCCATCCCTCTTGACACTGCTTTGGGACATCCCACGTGTAAAGGTGTATAAGACACGCTGTGTCAGTCCATGGATGACAAGAGAAAATAGGATTTTTGTACTCGCCGTAAAATCCGTTTCTCTGGCATCCATGGACTGACACAGCACCCACACTTCTTTTCGAGTTTGTACTGCTTTGTTACGAACTGAGGTCTGCTGACTGCAGTGGGAGGGTTATGCCGGAGGGACCGCCCCCCTGGGCGGGGCTGTTCAGCTCTGGCTGTTTAGAATGTATGTATAACATCTCACATTCTGCCTAGGTCTTCTCCTGCAAGCAGGGACATAACCCACGTGTAAAGGTGTATAAGACACGGATGCCAGAGAAACGGATTTTACGGTGAGTACAAAAATCCTATTTTCATAGTAGTTTTTCTGGAATTGCAGTTCAGATGTAAATGGAGCGTTTAGAGGTCTATTGTCTAGAGCTACGAATAAACTCAGAATTCTAAATGGCAAATCCCGCACCTGTAGAGGGAGCACGCTGCTTTGCACCATTCCAGGAATCAAACTTGTTGATAAGTCACACTTTACCGACACCTGAAAGGCGTCCTGCTGAGACAGATTCTTTGTCTTTGTCGCCCTTTTCAGCCGCTCGTGTCAAGTCGTTTGGCAGTTCTGATCTTCTTGTTAAATGGAACAGCTCATTCTAGGTTTACTGACGATCCTGCTTCTCCATTTGTCCCTCTCTACATTTTTTTTTTTTCTGCAGTTTTGTTTTATTTTTATGAATTTTTTTTGGGTGGTAAAGGGCTGATTCGCACAGATGCAGAGAGCCATACAGAGTGCAGGAGCCATTTGTTTTCCAAGCACCACAGGCAGTTGACTAAGTTGGATTTTTTTTCTTTTTATTCTTTTAGGGCTCATACACGTGCGCAAAGGCCCACGCAGCATGCAAGGGTCGTTTGTTTATATTTTTCTTCTTGCTCCCTTCAGGCTGTATTTTGAGCTTTTTTTTTTTATTTGTTTAGCCAACAGAGAAAATATCATCTGTTTCATCATTTTTGTTTTTTTTTTTTCATCCTTTTTTATTATAATTTTTTTTAATTTAATTTTTTTTACTTTTTTGGAAGGGGTTAAAAGGTTAGGGGTTAGACCCCTTTTACACTGAAGGCGGTTTTCAGGCGTTTTAGCGAAAGAAATAGCACCTGAAAACCGCCTTTCATGCCGCCCAAATGTGAAAGCCCAAGTGCTTTCACACTGGGGTGATGCGCTTGCAGGACATTACAAAGTCCTGCAAGCAGCATCTTTGGGGCAGTGTAGGAGCGCTGTATACAGTGCTCCTACACCGCCCCTGCCCATTGGAATGCATGGGCAGCGCTTCGGGGGCGGTTTTAACCCTTTCTTTTGCCACTAGCGGGGGTAAAAGCTTCCCTGCTAGCGGCCGAAAAGAGCCGCTAAAATGAGCGGCACTTTAGCGCTAATGTGGCGTGGTCCCAGTGTGCAACCCTTACAGTAGGGTTGCACCGATACCGGATTTTGTACTAATACTTTGTACTACTACTAATACTTTCGGTCAAGTACTTGCCGATTCCTTTGTGGTGCGATTTGAGGCCATGCAAAATGCATGGCCTCAAATCACACTGCAAAGAATCACATGCGATTTGAAAACGAATGCAGTACACACCCCCTGAACTCTGTGCCCATTATGAGGGGTTCCCACCATCCAATGCTTCCTGATGATGCATTGGTATGTGAAACATGTCGAGACATAGTGACGCGATTGGCATGTGAGTACCAGACACCTGGTGATTTTTGAACAGCTGAGACTGCCCAAACGCCGGTGGCCATTACAGAGACTCATAAGGAGTTTCCAACAGATTGCTGGATGTACTTGGTGCTGGTCTGATGGCACTTTTAAATGTGAGTGGGCAATTTTCTTATTTATAGATTTTATAAATAAACTTTTAGCTCTATGAGCCACCTTCTTCGTCTTTTTTTTATTGCATGAGCGACCTAGACAAAGTGCACAGGATCCCTGGATGATTTAAAGGGGTCATAGTTTTTGACCTCTATGCATGGAGGAGAAAAACCTCTTGTAGTGCACCAGCCCCCCAGAGGCCCCCTTTTACTTACCTGAGCCCGATCATTCCTGCACCAGGGACGAGCACACCCGCTCCACTCGGTGTCTCGGGTCCTGATTGGATAGATTGATTGCAGTGCAGCCATTGGCTCCTGCTGCAGTCAATCAAATACAATGAGCAGGGGGGCGGAGCCGAGCCCTGCTGTCTGTGTCAATAGACGCAGCAGCAAGACATGGGAGCGTGCCCACACGGGTCCCCCTATTCTCTGACGGGGCACTCGAGAAGAGGAGGAGCCAGGAGCACTGCTGAGGGACCCCAGAAGAGGAGGATCAGGGGCCACTCTGTGCAAAACCAACTGCACAGAGGGGGTAAGTATGACATGTTTGCTTTTAAAAAAATTCAATAAAACAAACGTTTACATGTCCTTTAAAGAGCAAGGGGCTTTTGAGCAAACCAAAAAAAACCAAAACATTCCTGATTGTGTGAATGGAACGCTCTGTATTGAAGGATATCTGGTGAGTGAACAGAGATGGTGGTGAAGGATTCGCTCACGGTGGTGTGGAATAGAATTTTTTTTTCACTGAATTTTAAAGCACTGAGGAATATTCATGGACTTATTTGGTTACACTTGGGGACTACGTGTATAGTTTTGTATATTTTTTTTTTTTGCACATACATTGTTGTTTGAGCGCAGCTATTCATTATTAGTAAAAAGGTATCGGCACTCGGTTTCGACAAGTACTTGACCAAAAGTATTGGTACTCGTACAAAATCTGGATAAATAAAGCCTTATTAGTCTTACCTGTAGGTACAAGTTAAAAAAAAAAAAAAAAAGACTTTACTATCACTTTGTAAACCTTGCAAGTTTCCCAGAGTTGGGCTTTAAGCATCGTTGCGTTGTGGTGGTTTTACACGTACATCTTACCAAACCAATTCTTTCTTTTCCAGGAGCAGTTTTCTGGAGATGAACTTGAAAAAACACTACCGAGCCGCAAAGAAAAAAGCTTGGGTTTGCTATGCCAGAAATTTCTTGCGCGGTACCCCGATTACCCCAATCCAGCAGTCAATAACAGTATATGTTTAGATGAAGTTGCAGGAGAGCTGAGTAAGTATTTCTGGCACATTTTATACATTTTAACCACTTCCGGACCGCCGTATGTCGGCTGTTTGAAGAGGGATATCTTTGTTATGGCAGCAGCTAGCTGCCATAACCCGGTATCCTCTTCTTCAGCGGGCGGTCCAGTTTCCGATAATGGGGGTCTCTGCGGCGGATTCGCCGCAGGATCACTTTTAGCGGAGGCGATCGGGTCCTTCTGGTGGCTGGGTATGGAGACGAGTGAGGAGAAGATGGCCCCCACCAGTCTCCATACCATAGCAGGGCAGAAGCTACGTCAAAACGTCACTTCCGCCCATAGCTCTTTAAGGGGCCTTTTTTTTATTTATTTTTATTGCATTTTAGTGTAAATATGAGATCTGAGGTCTTTTTGACCCCAGATCTCATATTTAAGAGGACCTGTCATGCTTTTTTCTATTACAAGGGATGTTTACATTCCTTGTAATAGGAATAAAAGTGACCCAATATTTTTAAAAAAAAAAAAAATTTATTTAAAAGAACCGTGTAAAAAAAGGTAAAATAAATAAGAAAAAAACACACAAAATTTGTTTTAAATGTGCCCGTTCCGTCGAGCTCACGTGCAGAAGCGAACGCATACGTGAGCAGCGCCCACAAAAGAAAACGGTGTTCAAACCACACATGTGAGGTATCACCGCGATCGGTAGAGCGAGGGGAATAATTCTAGCCCTGGGCCTCCTCTGTTACTCAAAAAATGCAACCTGTAGAATTTTTTTAAACGTCACCTATGGAGATTTTTAAGGGTAAAAGTTTTGTCGCCATTCCACGAGCGGGTGCAATTCTGAAGCGTGACATGTTGGGTATCAATTTACTTGGCGTAATGTTCTTTCACAATATAAAAAAAATTGGGCTAACTTTCCTGTTGTCTTATTTTTTTTTATTAAAAAAAGTGTATTTTTTTCCCAAAAAAGTGTGCTTGTAAGACCGCTGCGCAAATACGGTGTGACATAAAGTATTGCAATGACCGCCATTTTATTCTCTAGTGTGTTAGAACCCCCAAACATTATACTTTTTTTTTTTTTTTTTTTTTTTCATAATTTTCTAGCAAAAAAAAAAACAGTTCTTAACTTGTAAAAAACAAATCTCAGAAAGAGGCCTGGTCATTAAGTGGTTAATTTCTTGTTTTTTGTTTTTCATTCTGTGTGCATTAACCAAAAAGGCCATGCCATTTTAAGATGGCGAAGGTTTGTGCTGCTCTGCTGTGAATGAATATTTTACATATATATGGTGTACAGTAGATAACAAATAAATAATGGGGGGGGGTGTGAATGAAGGCATCATGGTGGAGAGGAAGCGCTGATGCTTGTGTTTGCTCCCTGATCACACATTCCTGGTGTGACATTCCACACACTCTCTTCACACGGACATGGTACAGGCAGGGTGGTGTTCTCATAGTGTATGGCTAGATGGCGCTGTTGTTTCATATTGGCTTTAACCACTTCAGCCCTGGACCATTTCGCTGGTCAAAGACCGGGCCACTTTTTGCGATTCGGCACTGCGTCTCTTTAACTGACAATTGCGCAGTCGTGCAACGTGGCTCCCAAACAAAATTGATGTCCTTTTTTTTCCCCCCCACAAATAGAGATTTCTTTTGGTGGTTTTTGATCACCTCTGCGGTTTTTATTTTTTGCGCTATAAACAAAAATAGAGCGACAATTTTGAAAAAAATTCTATATTTTTTGCTATAATAAATATCCCCCAAAAATATATAAAAAAAAACATTTTTTTTTCCTCAGTTTAGGCGGATACGTATTCTTCTACATATTTTTGGTTAGAAAAATCGCAATAAGCGTTTATTGATTGGTTTGCGCAAAAGTTATAGGGTCTACAAAAAAGGGGATAGTTTTATGGCATTTTTATTAATATTTTTTTTTACTAGTAATGGCGGCGATCAGCGATTTTTTTTTTTTTTTTATTTTTTTTTATTTTTTTTTATTTTTATCGTGACTGCGACATTATGGCGGACACATCGGACACTTTTGACACCATTATGGGACCATTGTAATTTTTACAGCGATCAGTGCTATTAAAATGCACTGATTACTGTAAAAATTACACTGGCAGTGAAGGGGTTAACCTGTAGGGGGCGCTGAAGGGGTTAAGTGTGACCTAATGAGTGATTTTTACTGTTGGGGGGGCGTGACACGTCACTGATCGCTGTTCCCGATGACAGGGAACAGACGATCACTGACAGTGTCACTAGGAAGAACGGGGAGATGTTTGTTTACACTTATCTCTCCCCGTTCTTCAGCTCTGTGACCCGATCGCGGGACACCGGCGGCGATCGAGTCCGCGGGCCCCGCGGTCACGGAGCTCCCCCGCAGCTCGCATCTTAAAGGGGACGTACCTGTACGCCCTTATGCCCAGCCGTGCCATTCTGTCGACGTATATGGTCGTGCGGTGGTCGTCAAGTGGTTAAAGAATTTGATGCGTAAACTAATGCTGGCCATACACTATAGGAAAAATCATCTGAAATTCGGTCATATAGACAGTTTGTTCGTTTTTCGGCCAGTTAATGGACACAAAATCGATAATTGTTGGGACGTTTTTGAGCTGAAGAAACTAAGGACAGGTTTGGAAATTTTCTGCCGAACGAACGATAAATTGAAAGGTTAATGCGTTTCCCGTCTGAACTGTCTGCGCTAGGTATATGTAAAAAAATAACAAAAAATGCATTCATTTATGTCCTGTGAACGATTTATCGGTCATTACATGATGGCACTATCGTTTGCGCTCATGGCCGAATGTTCGTTTTTGGAAAATGGGTTCGGCCGTTTTTTTTTTTCATATAGTGAAGGGCCAGCATTTATTTGGATACATTCAGTGTTCTGATCTGGGCAGGGGCAGCCTGTCCATTAAGGGCGCACAGGAGCCACCCCCCTATCCATAGCTCTCCCCCCTATCCATGTGTCGGACCCATGTAGGATGCCGGATGCATGAATTACAATTTCGGGGGTGTACGTTTTTTTTTTTTTTAGCACCTGATTAGAGCCAGAGGCTCTAATAGGCTTCAAAATAAGGTGGGATCAGGTCGCAGAGAATGCAAACGGAGCTCACCTATTGTAACACTGATCCTCCTCCCGACCAATCAGGAAGCAGGTTTTGAGACCCGTCATGCGATTGTCTGAAAGGACAGGCGATCCTATTGGACGCCTAGGAGGAGGGGAGGAGCCGCACGCTGAAAGCCGCCGTGATGGAGAGGTCACAGAGCCGCTACCCTCCTAGATGGGGTAAGTCTTCAAAGAACAATAAGGTGGCCCCTAAAAGTCACAAATCCTAGGTGTCCTGGAGTGGTGAGTAGAGTGGTAACCTCAGCCTGGACTCCAACCAGGCCACACCCCAATGCGTTTCATTCCGCCCCCGGTGCTTAGCCATGACGCGTTTGGGGGCGGTGGCCTGGTTGGAGTCCAGGCTGAGATTACCACTCTACTCGCCACTCCAGGACACCTAGATGTGCGACTTTTAGGGGCCGCCCCATTGTTCTTTGAGGACTTACAGGAGCCAGTACGGGTTGCATCCCCTGTCGGCACTCTAGCAGCCGCTGCGGAAGCATTGATTACATACCCCTTACCACGAGCCTGGTGGTAGTGGATCTGAATCTGGGGTTATCCAAAAGACAGTATAGGCATGAAACGCCAAATAATTTTTAAGGATATTAAAACTGGATTCTCTGCATTATCGAACCTGAAATCAAAGTGGAGAAATGGATTTGATGTTGCCAGATGGCAGACTATTTGTTTATGGCATTTATATAGCCATAAACTTTGGACTCTTAGGTGTGTTGGAGGAAACTGGAGTGCCCGGAGGAAACTATGCTAGAGGGAGAACATGCAGGCAAGAAACTAGGCGGGCTCTTTGACTTACCGCAGCTTCTAATGCACATTGTGAGAAGCTCACAGTGTGCAGTGGAATCAGAGGAAGCCATTTCAGTCCAGGAGAGGAGCCGGTACAACTGTGTAACACCGAAGGGAAGGCTGGAGTTCAGATTTAAAGCAGAGTTACTTTTTGAACGCACTCATTATACTTGTCTGGAGGTTTATTCACTGGCATAATAATTTCACATATTGTTTTGTGTCTTCCCACAGGTGTTGAGCGCAGACGAATTTACGATATCGTTAACGTCCTGGAAAGCTTGCATATGGTTAGCCGTCTCGCCAAGAACAAGTACATCTGGCACGGCCGCCATAACCTCAACAAAACCTTTGAGGCGCTGCGACAGGTTGGCGAGGAGTGCAAATACGCCGACCAGATCCTCCATCTGAAGAAACGAGAGCAGGAGGAGCCAGAGTCTCTGGAGGAAGCCCCGATTCCCAAATCCTTGGTGAAGCAGGCGGAGATCAGCTTTGTGGAGCTGCCGGGACTGGAATTCAGAGCCGGTAAAATCTCACTTCTTATAGCAGATCACGGGTGCAATCTCAGGCTCCTGCAGACTCGGTGTAGCTGTCTGGCTGTACCTCGTGGTTCTGATGGGAAGCGTCACTAACTACCTAGAGTGCTAATCGGCGCTCTGGTAGCCCATTGTGGACTACAAGCCTTGAGCTGCAATGGCTGCGGTGGTAGTTCTCCCATTCGACAGAACTTTGTGAATGAATGACGTGGCCGGGTGGGTGGAGCCCTGCACAGCTGTGGTGTGTTTTTAATTGTGACAGTGGGTGTGGGGAGAAGATCCCTGGGCCGCTGTCACAATGATGACTGGGGGGGGGGGCTGCTGCTGCATCATTGACATGTTACACCCCAAAAATGGGTGTAACATGTTCCTAAAGGTGAACTTATCCTTGTAAATGAAAATACACAGCCCAGCACTTATTAAAGCGGAGGTCCGCTAAAATTGATTTATTTTTTTTAAAGTCAGCAGCTACAAATACTGCAACTGCTGACTTTTAAAATAAGAACACTTGCCTGTCCAGCGTGCCTGCGATGTCGGCACCCGAAGCCGATCTCTGCCTTGGCTCTCAGATGCTCCCGCCGCCATCTTCTGTAAGGGAATCGGGAAGTGAAGCCTTGTGGTTCCTAACTGCGCATGTGCGACTCGCGCTGCACAATGCCACTGGTCCCTGCTGTCTTCTGGGACCCGTGTTTTCGCCAGAAGACAGCGGCGGGGGGGCGCCGGACGTGTGGCGTAGACTCCCGCAGATAATGCAGGCATCTATGCCCGGAAGTGGGTGCAAATACCTGTCTTAGACGGGTATCTGCTCTCCCCCCCGTGAAAGGTGCCAAATCACACAGCGGAGGTTCCATTTTTGTGTGGACCTCTGCTTTAAAGGCTTGCTTTCAGTACAATTCTGTCACCTGCAGATGGCACTACTCTTTTGGGTTAAATGATGGCCCACGTCATTCACCACTCTTCCATGAGCCCAGGCTGTCACAGACCCGCCCCCCCTGGACCCAGAGTATTTGTGCGATCTATGACACCCTTTGTGAATTACAGGAGAAATCAGAGCGGCCCTGCTCATCTGTACACCATCTATAATTAGCATTCACCTTTTCAGAGGGCTCCTTGATGAGCCGTATGGGATTTGTAAAATCATTTTTAGGGGTTATGGTGAAAATAAATAAAAAAAAATATAAGAACTTCCAAATTGATCTGATAGATTTTTTTTTTTTTTTAAATGTTTATAATTCGAGCAGGCATGTCAATGATAGTGTGTGTGTGTGTGTGTGTGTGTGTGTGTGTGTGTGTGTGTGCGCGCACGCACACACTTACATGCGCGCACGCACACACACACACTTACACACACACACACACACTTACACACACACACTTACACACACACACTTACACACACACACTTACACACACACACTTACACACACACACTTACACACACACTTACACACACACACTTACACACACACACACTTGCACACACACACTTACGCACACACACACTTACGCACACACACACTTGCGCACACACACTTGCGCACACACACTTGCGCACACACACTTGCGCACACACACTTGCGCACACACACTTGCGCACACACACTTGCGCACACACACTTGCGCACACACACTTGCGCACACACACTTGCGCACACACACTTGCGCACACACACTTGCGCACACACACTTGCGCACACACACTTGCGCACACACACTTGCGCACACACACTTGCGCACACACACTTACACACACACACACTTACACACACACACACACTTGCACACACACACTTGCACACACACACTTGCACACACACACTTACACACTTGCACGTATATATACACAATTTTACATATAATTATCCTGATTGTACAGATGACACTTTTAATGTCTTTCTGACAAATTTTTCAATAAAAATAAGTTTTTGTGCAGCAATCCCATTGAATTTTCTCTATATCGAAGCCGGTGGGAAGGCTTGATTGCTATGCACTACCTGCTGTGACTGACGTGCACCTCACCCTTTGGATATATATATATATATATATATATATATATATATATGTATATATATGTGTGTGTGTGTGTGTGTGTGTGTGTGTATGTATGTATGTATGTATGTATGTGTATATATATATATATATATATATATATATATATATATATATATAAAAATTACATTGTACATTATACACACCATTTTTTTTTTTTTTACCTTGCTATTTGTCCAGCATCAGTGAACAGCAGGAAGGAGAAGTCTTTACGGGTGATGAGCCAGAAATTTGTCATGCTCTTCCTGGTGTCCAAACCACAGATTGTGAGCCTGGAAATTGCTGCCAAAATTCTAATCGGAGAAGATCAGATTGATGATTTGGATAAAAGCAAATTCAAAAGTAAGTTAGTGTTTGTTTAATAACTGCTCCAAAAGTCTATTACTTTATCGGATGAACAATCAAATCAGCTGTGAAGGCAGAATTTAAACTTTCTTTTGTGATTTTTACCTGATGGTGCGTGTCAATTAAATACCAGGAGCACTGATGGGGGGGGGGGGGGGGGGATATATATAATAAATATGTCTGTGTGTATGCACCCTTAAGTGTGTGTGTGTGTGTGTGTGTGTGTTTTGTTTTGTTTTTTCGACTCTACTGTTATGCTTTTGTTAATATTAATTAATTAATTAATATATCTGATCCTAGACGCACTGTGAACGGGCTGCATGGGATCTGATCCTAAAGCGGCTCACTGGTGCTTTCCTTTTTTTCACAGGTTTATTATGCCATTTGTGAAATTACACCGGGTTATGTTCAGGTGGCACATGGTGACGATTTCATTTATCTATACTGAGTACAATCCGCTTATTTGTGTTTTTTCATTTTCTACAGCAAAAATCCGGCGTTTATATGACATCGCTAACGTCCTGAGCAGTCTGGGTCTCATAAAGAAAGTCCATGTGACGGAGGAGAGGGGGCGGAAACCAGCGTTCCAGTGGACGGGGCCCGACGCTTGTACTAGACAGCAAGGTGAGGTCATGCATCCATCTATCGGGGCATGTTAAAGTGTGTGTAACCCCAAAATTTATTCTTCCATATATTTGATGTCATGCTTTTTCTGTATACGGTTTTCACAAACAAATCATTTGTTATGCTGTTGCTTTCCTTGAGATCCTGCCAGTAATGGTACTTCCTGTTGCAGGCTGACAACGCTATGCCAGAGCTTTGCAGTTGGCAGCGGGATTGCCAGCCTGCCAAGTGTGCTCCTTTGTTTGACCATTGGATTTACTGTCTGATAAACCTGCTGTTTACCTGAAAGACACATCAGGAAATGAGCAGAAATCTCTCTCTGGGCAGTCACTGAAGAAAGTGCCCCTGTTAGAAGAGTTCCCCTTACTACCTGTTCAGTGACAACTATAAGTTTGGATTTCCCTTCAGCTTTTACTGATTTCCCTATACACCTAATAAATTCAAGTATAACTAAAGGAAAATCCTTCCTTCCCTTTTTTTAGTTTTGGCTAGAGTGTAGAGGAATTGGAGCCCCTGGCAGGTTTTTATTACTGCCTTATCCCTGAGAGCAAAACTGAATGAAAATCCCAATTTCTTTTCTTTTTTGGCTGTTGCAGAACAGGAATAGAGGGGGAATCCTCCAATGGGGTCACTAGTTCTTGTGACTCACTTTTCTTCTCCCTTCCTTGATTATGGGACGGGAAGTGAAGGCAAATCTCCCCAACAGGGACACAGATGGCAAAAAAAGTTAAAATCCTTCCTTTCTCTATCCACAATAAAAAAATAAAATAAAAAATATCTATATCTCACACACGGGTCCATTTATATTTGGACACAGGTACAATTTTCATATTTTTGGCTCTGTGTGCCACCAGAATAAAATGAAAACAAAACAATCCAAATGAATTTGAAGTGCAGACTTTCAGCTTTAATTCAAGGGGTTGAACATAAATATCAAGTACAAATTTTAGGAACTGCAGCCATTTGTACACACAGTTCCCCCCCCCCCCCCCCCCCCGCTCAAATGTAATTGGACAAATGAATAGAATCATAAATAAAATGTTTATTTTTAATAGAATCCAATGACTGCCAGAAGTCTGGAACCCATGGACATTACCAAAGACTTTCTTTCCTCCTTTCTGATGCTTTGCCTGGCTCTAACTGCAGCTGGCTTCAGTTGTTGTTTGTGGGTCTTTCTTCCTTTTTTAGTTTTTCCTTCAGCAAATTAAATGCTCAATTAGGTTGAGATCAGGTGATTGACTCGCCCATTGCAGAAGATTCCACTTCTTTTCCTTCAAAGGCTCCTGGGTTGCTTTTGCAGTGTGTTGTGGATCATTGTCCATCTGTACTGAGAAGTGCCGTCCAATCAACTTTGCTGCATTTGGCTGAATCTGATCTGACTGTACATCTCTAAACACTGCAGAATTCATCCGTCTGCTTCTGTCACATCATCAATAAACACCAATGACCCAGTGCCACTAGAAGCCATGTATGTCCATGTCATCACACTGCAAGCTCCACCATGTGACCACAGGTGACGTTGTGTGCTTTGGATCATGAGCTATTCCAAGCCTTCTCCACGCTTTTTTCTTCCCGTCATTCTGGTACAGATTCATCTTGGTTTCATCCGTCCAAAGAATGCTTTTCCAGAACTGGTCTGGCTTTTTTAGATGTTTTTTTGGCAGTCTAATCTGGCTTTCAGGCCTATGAATGGTTTGCACCTTGTGGTGAACCCTCTTGTATTTGCTCTTGTGAAGTCTTCTCTTGATTGTAGACTTTCACAATGATACGTCCACCTCCTGGAGAGCGTCCTTCACTTGTCTGAATGTTGTGAATGGGTTTTTCTTTACCATAGAGAGGATCCTGCGATCCTCCACCACTGTTGTTTTCCATGGACTTCAAGGCCTTTTTATGTTGCTGAGCTCACCAGTGAGTTCTTTCCCCAGAATGTACCAAACTGTTGATTTGGCCACTCCTAATGTTGCTGCTATCTCTCTTATGGATCGGTTTCAATTTTAAAGCCTCACTTGCATGGACAGCTCCTTTGAATGCATGATGTAGGTTCACAGCAATAGATTCCAAATGCAAATACCACACTTGGAATCAACTTCAGACCTTTTACCTGCTTAATTGATGAAGAGATAGCGAAGGAGTAACCCACACCTGGCCATGAAACAGCTTTTAATCGATTGTCCAGTTACTTTTGGACCCTTAAAAAAAGGGGGGGGGTGGCTATTCCTAAGGGCTGTAATTCCTAAACCCTTCCTCTGATTTGGATGTACATATCCTCAAATTAAACCTCAGAGTGCACTTTCAGCCCATATCCATTATATAACTATAGCTTGAATATGTTTTAGTAAATGCCTGAAAAAAAATCTAAAATTGTGCCTGTGTCCAAATATATATGGACCTAACTGTGTATAGTTCTGCTTCAATTTTTGGTGATCAGTGACGTTTTTGAGTTCTCATGATTTACTGGGGATGGGCTTGAGCTTGCTCTTAACCTGAAGGCAGAAGACCATGCCAGGACATTCCCCGTTATCACTGACCTAATATTGCCATCTAGACATTTCAGGTCGTTGTCCTTGACCTATTGCAGTGATTTTTGGTTAAAGTGGATGTAAACTCTATTCATGAAATTTGAGCTGGGCACATATATATCTGTAGTGTTTTCTTATCTCTCTCCAAAGCCTGAAGTCCCGTGTCTTTCTGCTGCTCCGTTCCTCTGTTATCAGCATGATCATTTCTGACAAGTTCTCTGACTCGAGATAAAAGCAGCTGGAAATTGTGTTGGGGAGGGTGATTAGAGGGAGATTAGCAGAGAACTATTCACAGCACAGCTCTGCAAGTCTCTTCGTTCCACTGCCTATGTGTGTGCCTTTCCTCCAACAGCTCTCACACAGCGTATGCCCAGACTCCCCTCCCACTGCTGGAACAGGAAGAACATTTTTCTAACACAATGTGCCCTTTCAAGTGTGTGTGTGTCTATGTGTGTGTGTATATGTATGTGTGTATATGTATGTGTGTGTGTGTGTGTGTGTGTGTGTGTGTGTGTGTGTGTGTGTGTATATATATATATATATATATATATATATATATATATATATATATATATATATATATATATATATATACAAAAAGAAATGGGGGCCCCAAGGGATTGTATGGGTGGGAAAATTGATTCAGAACAACTCAGTAGAAATAGTATGAATGTATTTAATTGGAAAAAGCAAGTACTAAAAACAATCACAATATGACAAAAAGACAAAACAGCTGCTCTGAGGCGTATTGTATGGATACACTGATATATCAGGGGTAACTAATGCATACAATACAACCAATCCTACACGTTTCGGAAAAGCATAAAGGCATATAAATCCTGTTATGATAGGTATGTTCCTTCTTCAGGGATTTGAGTCGAGCTTGCTGGTGTGTTTCTATAGAAGCATGAAATTTTAAAAGTAAATAACATACAAGGGTAGTGTTTAATTATTTACCCCAACCCAAGAAAGAAGAGAAAAAAAAAAAAAAAAAAAAAAGGGTAAATATTTGACAAACATACTCACAGATCTTGTATTCCATATGAATAAACAGTGCACAGTGTCCACACAAAGCATTAATGCCAGGTATTAACACGGATGGATGGATGGTGTTGTGGATGCGGGCAGGGAGAACCAAACCAATACTAATTTCTCATCATTATTAGAATCTGGGAGAATGCTAGATTCGCATTCGTTTGCCACCCGGTGAGATAATTAGACTTTATGGGGAATGCTAATGTGTTAAATCTCCTTGTAACACGGTGGTTGTAATAATGGCTGAGAATAAAGGGCTCAGAGGGACAGCAGCAACAACGTCAGGGCTCACAGGAGCAAATAACAATGGCAAAATGGGAAAAGAGCCTAGTGGACAAAAAGACAAAAATAAATAAATAAGTAAATATAAATAGTTTAGGGAGTATTTAAAAGAAAACCAGTAAACATTGAAAATGCCTCAGGTTTTACTTAAAGTGTATCCATAGAGGGGAGCTGGATAGTGTGTCTTACCTCATAGAGTGGTTTGTTCAAAGTGCGCATCAAATAACACTTGGCTGTGCAGCACCTGTGAGCTGCATCAGCCTGGATTAAATACCTGTGGTGTTAGTAGATGGCCAATCAGACACATTTTTATCTCAGTTTGTTCGTTTGGGATACCTACACCTGTGGGGAGTAAATTGGCAGTTACGCGTCATATTGCCGTGACGATCGATTCCCATCCACCCTGCCAGTGACGCTCCCCGGCCAGACGCGGCGTCACCGCGACATAGTGCGCGATGACGTCAAACGTCAACACGGCCGCCGACACAGAAGGGGGCGCGGCCATTTTGTCGGTGGATGGAAAAACCAGAGCGCATGCGTCAAAAAATCGACGCATGTTAACAAGGGCCGCGATCCACAGGTATAAGCCTCAAGCTCCAATGGGGCATAGAGGCTTACCTGTGCCGGGGAGGTCCGACGTATCACAACCGCCATGAGTCCCCATGCTCCTAGCCATGGAAAAAAGGAAAACCGAATAGTATAATGGTAGGGTTCATATTGTGTAAAGCACCGATCCGAAAACATCATCCAAGTGCACCAAAATTAATTTTAAGGAATATATATATATATACAGGCCTAAGTTATAATATTCTATTTTAAGATGTAGTAGACATATATTGGCAAGAAATATATAATTAGAATATTGTAAAGGCAAATATTAAAAAATAAAGAAATAAACAATAAAATGTGAATTAAAAAAATAAATAAATGAGAAAAAAAAAAAAAAAAAAACTAATGACAACAACAGATCACAACAACAAATCATCACAGCAGAATAACATGTATTTACAGTTTATACATATACATCAATGGTACCTAAAATAATGAATGGTTGTAGGCGTACATATAATATATACAGTCGACCAAATGATTGGTACACAAGTACATAAAACATAAAATATATATATAAGAGGAATATACATATCTAAGAAACCCCAATCGACAGGTAATGGCTAATGGGGCTGGGGAAAAAAAAAAAAAGGGAGGGGGGGGAAGGGGGAAAGTATCTATTATTGGTCCCTGTCGAAACTTCCAGTTGCAAATCCAGGCAAAAAGGGTCTAAAATTGAATGCCTCATTGAGGCCTGGCGGACAGGTAGCATTGAGGTTTGATATCCACCGAAGTTCCCGTTGGAGGAGACTTTTGTTTAAGTCGCCCCCCCTGGCACTTGGGTGGATAAGGTCCAGAACAAGTATAGATATTCTGGGACAAATTCCAGCATGTGTCTGTGCAACATGTTGCACAGACACATGCTGGAATTTGTCCCAGAATATCTACTTGTTCTGGACCTTATCCACCCAAGTGCCAGGGGGGGCGACTTAAACAAAAGTCTCCTCCAACGGGAACTTCGGTGGATATCAAACCTCAATGCTACCTGTCCGCCAGGCCTCAATGAGGCATTCAATTTTAGACCCTTTTTGCCTGGATTTGCAACTGGAAGTTTCGACAGGGACCAATAATAGATACTTTCCCCCTTCCCCCCCCTCCCTTTTTTTTTTTTTCCCCAGCCCCATTAGCCATTACCTGTCGATTGGGGTTTCTTAGATATGTATATTCCTCTTATATATATATTTTATGTTTTATGTACTTGTGTACCAATCATTTGGTCGACTGTATATATTATATGTACGCCTACAACCATTCATTATTTTAGGTACCATTGATGTATATGTATAAACTGTAAATACATGTTATTCTGCTGTGATGATTTGTTGTTGTGATCTGTTGTTGTCATTAGGTTTTTTTTTTTTTTTTTTTCCTCATTTATTTATTTTTTTAATTCACATTTTATTGTTTATTTCTTTATTTTTTAATATTTGCCTTTACAATATTCTAATTATATATTTCTTGCCAATATATGTCTACTACATCTTAAAATAGAATATTATAACTTAGGCCTGTATATATATATATATTCCTTAAAATTAATTTTGGTGCACTTGGATGATGTTTTCGGATCGGTGCTTTACACAATATGAACCCTACCATTATACTATTCGGTTTTCCTTTTTTCCATGGCTAGGAGCATGGGGACTCATGGCGGTTGTGATACGTCGGACCTCCCCGGCACAGGTAAGCCTCTATGCCCCATTGGAGCTTGAGGCTTATACCTGTGGATCGCGGCCCTTGTTAACATGCGTCGATTTTTTGACGCATGCGCTCTGGTTTTTCCATCCACCGACAAAATGGCCGCGCCCCCTTCTGTGTCGGCGGCCGTGTTGACGTTTGACGTCATCGCGCACTATGTCGCGGTGACGCCGGACGCCGCGTCTGGCCGGGGAGCGTCACTGGCAGGGTGGATGGGAATCGATCGTCACGGCAATATGACGCGTAACTGCCAATTTACTCCCCACAGGTGTAGGTATCCCAAACGAACAAACTGAGATAAAAATGTGTCTGATTGGCCATCTACTAACACCACAGGTATTTAATCCAGGCTGATGCAGCTCACAGGTGCTGCACAGCCAAGTGTTATTTGATGCGCACTTTGAACAAACCACTCTATGAGGTAAGACACACTATCCAGCTCCCCTCTATGGATACACTTTAAGTAAAACCTGAGGCATTTTCAATGTTTACTGGTTTTCTTTTAAATACTCCCTAAACTATTTATATTTACTTATTTATTTATTTATTTTTGTCTTTTTGTCCACTAGGCTCTTTTCCCATTTTGCCATTGTTATTTGCTCCTGTGAGCCCTGACGTTGTTGCTGCTGTCCCTCTGAGCCCTTTATTCTCAGCCATTATTACAACCACCGTGTTACAAGGAGATTTAACACATTAGCATTCCCCATAAAGTCTAATTATCTCACCGGGTGGCAAACGAATGCGAATCTAGCATTCTCCCAGATTCTAATAATGATGAGAAATTAGTATTGGTTTGGTTCTCCCTGCCCGCATCCACAACACCATCCATCCATCCGTGTTAACACCTGGCATTAATGCTTTGTGTGGACACTGTGCACTGTTTATCCATATGGAATACAAGATCTGTGAGTATGTTTGTCAAATATTTACCCTTTTTTCTTTTTTTTTTTCTCTTCTTTCTTGGGTTGGGGTAAATAATTAAACACTACCCTTGTATGTTATTTACTTTAAAAATTTCATGCTTCTATAGAAACACACCAGCAAGCTCGACTCAAATCCCTGAAGAAGGAACATACCTATCATAACAGGATTTATATGCCTTTATGCTTTTCCGAAACGTGTAGGATTGGTTGTATTGTATGCATTAGTTACCCCTGATATATCAGTGTATCCATACAATACGCCTCAGAGCAGCTGTTTTGTCTTTTTGTCATATTGTGATTGTTTTTAGTACTTGCTTTTTCCAATTAAATACATTCATACTATTTCTACTGAGTTGTTCTGAATCAATTTTCCCACCCATACAATCCCTTGGGGCCCCCATTTCTTTTTGTATACAAAATTGGGATGTGGTGGGAATTTTCAGCAACTACATATGTCTCTAATATAGTTTCTTCCATATATTTTATATATATATATATATATATATATATATATACACACACACACATACATGTATATCTGCAGTGTATGTATGTAAAACTTGTGTAGGGAGATTCGTTTCATCTGTGTGTCATCTGATGCTGTTCACTTCACTGGGTATAGGAGAGGTTTTACATGCACTTTTATGGCACTTTTACACTGAGGCGCTTTACAGGCGTTTTTGCGCTAAAAATAGCGCTTGTAAACTGCCTCTTCTGCAGCCCCAGTGTGAAAGCCTGAGTGCTTTCACGCTGGGGCGGTGCGCTTACAGAACAAGGAAAAAAAAGTCCCGCAAGCAGCATCTCTGGGGCGGTGGAGGAGCGGTGTATACACCACTCTTCCACCACCCCTACCCATTGAAATGAATGGGCGACGCTTTCAAAGCGATTTTAACCCCTTCTGGGGGGTTAAAATTGTCCCACTAGAGGCGCTTTACCGCTAACAGACCCACCGCTTCAGTGTGAAAGTGGCCTAATGATGTAATGTGTATCCCCCGCCCCTTTTATACATATACAGCTGCTAGGTGGGGCTTCTCCAAACTGCAGCCGCTTGGCCCAAAAATGACAGTTGACTAACAGATTTGACCAAACCAAAGCTCATTGCTAGTGGTTGCTCTTTACCTTTTAAGCCCTGAAGAAAAGGGAGGTCTTTGAGCCCCTTAAACGCGTTGGCTGTTTCATGTTGTTTGCGATCCAATACTAATAAAATATAATACATTTTTTGACTATTTGACAGTCTCATTAGACTATACATGATAATGTTCAAATCTGGGCACCCCGTTTTTTATTGAGACTGGCCTCCCCAGATCTTTTCCACAGTCCCTGACCAACTGATAATTTGAACCCAGTGCCTCCCAGTTTCTATGGTTTTCAGCTTTCAAAACCCAACAGAGAATCTAACCCCTCCATACTTTTCGAAAACTACAAGAAAACATTTTTTTAATACATAGATGCACTTTACTATGTTGGGGAGTTCCCCAGCACTCTCATTATGTAGCCAGTTTGTTTGACTTGTATTTCTCCTTTTTTTTTATTTTTTTATTTATTTATTTTCTCCAGAGTCCTCTCCTGGCCACACGTTACCCAGCTCTGTAGCGCTGGATCTGAGATCTCCTAAGGAGAATTGCGCCAAGAATCTGTTTTCCTCCCGTGGAAAGCAGAGCTTTACCCGCCACCAGTCTTTAATCAAACTGGCCAGGAGTATAGAAAACGACCGGCGGAAGATCAACTCTGCGCCCAGCAGTCCTGTAAAGAGCGGTGTGTACCCTTCTCTTTTTTTATTTTTATTTTATTTTGACTTGATATGCGAGCAGTAGTTTTAATGTAAAAAGAAAAAAAGAATTACACTCACAATGTTAAGGAGTCAATTGTTAATCCATTTAAAGCCGCTGGTGTACAGTATACAGTACTGTATGTGGCCAGAGGTCCGAGGGTGCTGGTGGCTCCCAGCGCTTCCTGGAGAACTGTTGACTCATGTAGCCTCGGGTGTACGGTATACAGTACTATATACTGTACACCAGCGGATTTACTGTACATATACACCAGCGGCTTTACGTGAATCAACACCAGATTCCTTAACAATGTGAGTGTAATTTATTATTTTTTTATTTAGGGCCCTTTCACACGGGCGGATCCCGTAATGATTTGCCCCGTGAACATCCGCTTGCTCAGCGGGGATCGCTCCGTTGATCCCTGCTGAGCTGGCAGATGACAGGGCAGTCACACTGTGCAGGGACCGCCCTGTCAGATCTCCACTCTCTTCTATGCGGGGGATCGGATGAACACGGACCGTCTGTCCGCGTTCATCCGATCCGCTCTGCAGACGAATGGAAAAAATAGGTTTTTCCTCCGTCTGCAGAAACGGCGCATAGCAGACACTGATGAGATTGGGTGTCATAGGGATACATGTATGTCCCTTTTTCATCCGTAAACGGATGGATGAAAAAGCGGACATACGGTCCGCATGTGTGAAAGGGCCCTTACATTAAAACACTGATCCTTCTTCCTTCCCCTTTTTTTTTTTTTTTTCTTTCTTTTCCCCCCATAACAGAGGTACTGTACGGCATTCCTACCATTGATATGAGCTACAGTACTGTATTTTGGAGTGCAGGTTATTTTATTTTTTTTCATTTTCGGAGTACACTTTATACTGTATTTTGCACGACCGAGCAATTGTCAGTTAAAGCGACGCAGTGTTGAATCGCAAAAAGTGGCCCGGTCATTTAGCAACAAAATAAACCGGGGCTTAATTGGTTAAAGTGTGTGTACATCTTAATAATGACATTCTAGTTACTCTCTTTTTGGTCTGGTAAACCAAACCATTTAAAGTATTTGGTTATATTTTGCAAATACGGTAACCTATAGATCCTTCCAGAAATCCAGTGAGCTCATCAGTTAGGCTACATTCGCAAGGCGTGATTTGGCAAATTGCAGCAGCAGGAATCTTCTTCGTTGCTCAGCGGCTGCAGCTAGCCACTCTCAGAAAATTCCTTCTGCTGCAGTTTGCGCTGGGCCAATCACCCGTGAGAATGTAGTCTCTGTTGCCAATTCACTTGTAATGTATGTTCAACTAATAAGTAAAAAATGTTTTCTCCATAACAGATTCCAGTGACCTCTCTATCCCCAGCAAGATGGCTCAACTTGCAGCAATCTGTAAAGAGCAGCTCAATCAGACAAAGTACGTTTGTTTTTTGTTTTTTTGCTGCAAGGTTGTTTGATTGTGCTTGGCTACCAAACGCCTAAAAGTTAGTGTCAAGGTTTTACTGTTGTGGTAATTTTGGTATTTGAACGTTGTCACTATGTTTACTGCTGTGTCCATGCTGAAACTTGACTTATTTAACCACTTGCTGACCGTGCTATAGCCAAATGATGGCTACAGTTCGGCTGGCCAGTTCTGGGAGGCTGTCATATGACGTCCTCCTGTGATCCCAGCAGCCGCGGCGCGCTCTGTGATCGCAGATTGAGGTAAAGAGCCAATCAGCGGCTCTTTACCACGTGATCAGTTGTGTCCAATCACAGCTGATCACGATGTAAACAGAAGCCGGTTATCGACATTCCTTTCCTCATGCTGACAGCACGAGTAGAAAAGAGAGCCAATAAGGCTGCTTTCACACTGTGGCGTCGGCGGTAAAGCGCCGCTATTTTTAGCGGCACTTTACCATAGTTTTTGCGTAGGTTTTCGGACGCTAGCCGGCACTTTTAACCCCCCGCTAGTGGCCGAAAAAAGGGTTAAAACCACCCGCAAAGCGCCGCTGCAGCTGGCGGTTCAGTCGCGGTGCCCATTCATTTCAATGGGCAGGAGCAGTGTAAACACTGCTCCTTCATTGCTCCAAAGATGCTGCTTGCAGGAGTTTTTTTAACGTCCTGCCAGCGCATCGCCTCAGTGTGAAAGCCCTCGGGCTTTCACACTGGGACTGCATGGGGGGCTGTTTTTAAGGTGCTTTACAGGCGCTATTTTTAGCTCAAAAGCGCCTGAAAAACGCCCCAGTGAAAGGGGTCTTACTGGCTTGTGGTAAAGGGACATCTACACTGATTATCAGTGCAGTCCCACCAGTGCCCACCAGGGCCTCTTTGTCAGTGTCATCCATCAGTACCACCTATCCGTGCACATCACTGAAGGAGAAAATTACCTGTTTACAAAATTTTATAACTTTTATTTATTAATTTAGCCGAAAAAAGTGGTAATTAAATTTCACCAAAAGAAAGCTCTATGTGTGTAAAAAAATAAAAAAATAAAAAAATAAATAAATAAAATGATAAAAATTATGTATGGGTACAGTGTTGCATGACCGCAATTGTCATTCAAAGTGCGGCAGCGCTGAAAATTGAAAGGTGAAAGTGCCCGGTAGGCAAGTGGTTAATAAGACTGAACAGCCGCTTTTGGACGGGGAAGTTAAGAGTGGATTTTAAACATGGAGGCAGCCGTGACATTTCTGGTACAGACTGATCCCGGCGTCTTACACAAGACCGGGATTTAATCCCAGGGACAGCTGCTTTGTCTGTCTCAGAAGGCGTTCGCCCTGCATATCACTTTTCATATACAATAGAATGAGATTCCAGTTAAATAACAGCGTGCTTGTTTTGTTTTCCCCCTGAATCTTTTTGTGGTGTTTTTGAGCCATGTGTTTCTTTATGACAATAGGGGACCAGGGACCCCCCTCCCGGTTGGGGCTCATTCACTCTTGCTTGGGGTCTTCGGACAGCATTTGAGACGGTGAGGAGGCATTGCCTCCTCACCCCCTGCTGGAACCCCGCACTAGCGCGCTGCAACCGCGTGCATTGCTCACAGCTGCGAGGTGCTTGCAGAGTGACCCCATTCACTTGCCGAAAGCAACAGCGGGTATAATTCTTGCTGTAGTCCTGTGTACATCCACTGCCTTTGCAGCTAAAGGGGGAGTGTTTTAGGGGGGTGGTAAACACGACTCGACTGCAGGGTTTTACCGTCCCTCAGCTGCTAGTATGAATGGGCCCTAACAGCTAGGAAAAGCGCTTTCAACTGACCTTTTTGAAGGCCAATTCACACTGTGCAGTGATAGACGTTTTACTGCATGGTAAAACGTCTGTCACCACAGTGACACCCAGAGAACAATTGTTACCTGTTGTAAAGACATGCGGCCTTTTATTGCACCGAGCCGAATCGCACTGCAGTGTCCGGCAGCACAGCACTGTGCAGGACATTGCAGTGAATCAAGAGGAGCGTTTTGTACACTTCAAATAAAGCTCCTGCAAAATAAAAATAAAAGAATAGTGCGCAGCCGGCAATGCAGAGTGGCCTGAGCAGTGAATCGCTCCAGCTGCTCTGCGTTGCAGTGTGAATTGGCCCTTAAAGTGTATTGAAGCCAAAAAGGGGGGAGGGGGGGGTTGGGTGCATATTCTGCACTGGAGTCATTTCGGGGTTAGTGATAGAAAGATGAGGCAGAGGAAACTGAGGAGGGGGGAGTAGGAACAGCCTGCTCTCAACCCTCAGTCCTATTTGCTTTTACATATGCTAAATGTGTTTTTAACTGCATTGTCTTCCTTCCTTAAATTACAGGGATGTAAAGAAGCTGAAAATGAAGATGTCGAGAGGGAACGCCAAAGTCGTTGTAAAGCCTCAGAACGCACCATTGCAGCCGGCCAGTCCTCTTTTTTACCAGGCTCTGCCCCTCGTCCAGCCTCATGTCAGCTCCCCGACCTCCTACGCTGTCTATGTGCAGCACCCGAACGGTATTCAGGGACATGCTGTCCTGCCTGCTCAGAATTTCATGGGTGAAGCCGCTCAAGGTGAGAAGAATTCATTGGAAGATGACAAGAAAAAACTAGTATCCGGCGGGCCAGCTGAGAGTGATTCTCCACATGAGAAGTGTTCCTGGAAACTCCCAGAATATGACAATGGTGCCTCCAAAAGGATTAAAGTTTCAGGACAGGAGGATATGGCGGAGGTGTGTTACTTGCCAGTTTTTAATTTTGTGCGCGTTAGCGGTCAGATGTGGCTGTAGACGGATGAAGGGAATGACCTGGATAAGATCATTTAAAGTTCACCTTTTGTAAAAAATAAATAATAATAAAAATTGCACGTCTTTTTGCAGGAAAAAAAAATTGCATTTTCTTCTTTCCTTTATTTAATTATTTATTTTTTTTATTTCTATTTACTAGGAGCCTGCAAAGCATTGCGCCCACATTCAGCAGACTCCTGCAGACTGTCCTGTGTAAGCTGTCTGCCCATACCTCGTACGGACAAGCAGTTACACAGTGACAGGAGGAAACCATGAAGTACCTATAGCGCTCAACAGCGGCGTGGTAGTTCATTGAGAACTACAAGCGGACAGCCGCAAAGGCTATCGGTACTTGTAGTTCTCCCATTCACAGAACTCTGTGAATTAATAATGCGGTCGGGCGGGTGGTGCCCCGCATGGGCGCATAATAATAATATTATTATTTTATTTTTTTACGTTGTGACCGTGTATTTAGGGAGAACATCCCCGGCTCGCTGTCACTAGAGGCGGCGGGGTCTGGGAGCGGCTGCAAGCAGTGGGGACATGTAACGTGTTCCCAAAGATGAACTTGTGCTTTAAGCTCAAACGATCCTGGTAACTCCAAGGCACACCCCAACCCCAAACGACCGCCAGTCCTTGTCATTTAGAAGCAGCACTTTTTTGGGGTCTAGGTCTTCAGACCCCCTACATCCTTGCTACCAGTCTAGTTCCCTGCTCCAAAACTCCAAGTTGCACTAGGATTGCAGGTTTCATCCTCCTCACCTCCCCTCATGGTAGAGCCCAACGTGACTTCAGTCTCGCTTGCCAAACTTTATTGCAATAAATGGCAAAGACACGCCTCATACTCTGACCCGTTTTCACCACCTGCATGCTACCTCCCGGTACATATCTAGATATTTGCAAACTCAATTAAAATTGACCAATGCGTGTGCATGCATAATTATTGATTTGACATTAATTTTTTAATTCAAACCCTGCTGATGATTAGTACTTAACCTGTGACTATTTTTCATTGTTTCTACAGAGATTGTTCCCTTCTGGGTATCTGATCCCCTTGCAATTAGCACAGATGGGCAATGAGTCTAGGAAAGATCACACCACTTCCTGTACCGATCAGAAGATATTCACTTCTCCTGTCACAGGTAGGAAAACATACCTTGATAACTGTAAGTTGGTCTTTGGGTATCTTCCTGATTTTAAAGAGGGAAAGATTCTGGAATGCTGGACTTGAATTAGATGGACAGCTCTCCAGTCTGACGGACCATAAATGGTTCTCAGGAGAAAAGCTGCAAAGACATAGTCAAAGTCCAGTTAAAATCTATATATAAAAAAAAAGGCCAACCTGTTTCCAGGGGTCTGACAGCCTGCTAGCAGTCTAACCAAATGCTACGTAATACTAGGATGGCTATTTGTCCTCCAGAAACTCTCCAGCCTAAGACAACTAAACCCTGAAGAAGGTGGACTTCGGAAACCAATGAAAGGTGTTGGCTTTATTTATGGACATCACTTTAGGAAGTAATGTCCCCACCTTAGGCTCAGCTGAGCGTTGTCAGAGCTCAGAGATCATACCCCTGATCACATGCACTCTCAAAAGAAAAGAAAAAAAACACTGAGCATGTGCAGCTTGTCCCTTGGACTCCGTTCTATCTGGAGATATATTGGGGACAGTGGAAGAAGAGGAGTATCAGAGAAGATGGGATTAAACAGTATTTTTACACAATGCAGAGGATTAACCCCTAGGGTTTCACAGTGAGTATAACAAGCATTCTTTACTGCATATACAGACTGATTTTACTGTTGTGGGTTTAGTAACACTTTAAGGGGTGAGCAACATGTCCATAGCAGCCGACTGGCATTGTCGGCCTAGTACTAGAAAAACCAGCTTAGAATGGGCCAGATCTCAATTTTATTTTCTTACAATATTGTAAAATGATAAAAATGGACATATTAAGATTGCGAGTATATTATGGAAACCTTGCAAAAGACTTTTTGAATTTTGCCTAAAGAGAAATTTTAATACGGATTATACTAATACATTTCATTGTTTGTTTTTTACCTTTCCAGGTCTCATCCCACTGAAGTTCATGTTGTCACCAGGCTCAATGGCTCCTCTGCCTGTTCTGGGCCAGGCTGCACCTCCTGTGACTTCTTCAGCTTCTTCTTGCCCGAGTTCCAGTTCGGGGATAATGAACTTCACCCTACACAACAAGGACCTGATATCGCCTCCTTGTGGTAGCTCGCAGCCCATCACCATCTCGCCACGAAACAGGAAACACCAGGAGGAGCTGCAGGCGGCCCAAATGTTAAACTTTAAACACCTTTCCCCCATCCCTTATCATGGACAGCCCTTTACTCTCTTTGCTGTACCACAGGTATGTCTCGCTGAACTTATAGTGCAAAGTACAAACCTTTTTAAAGTAGAACTCTAGACCCAATTTTATATATATATGTGTGTGTGTGTATGTATGTATGTTTATTTATATATATATATATATATATATATATATATATGTATGTGTATATGTATGTTTATTTATTGTGTAAAAAAACAAAGTGAATGTGGTTGCATAAGTGTGCACACCCTCTTATAACTGGGGATGTAGCTGTGTTTAAAATTAAGCAATCACATTCAAATTCATGTTAAATAGGAGTCAGTACACACCTGCCATCATTGAAAGTGCCTCTGAATAACCCCAAATAAAGTTCAGCTGTTCTAGTAGGTCTTTCCTGACATTTTCTTAGTCACGTCCTACAGCAAAAGCCATGGTCCGCAGAGAGCTTCCAAAACATCAGAGGGATCTCATTGTTAAAAGGTATTAGTCAGGAGAAGGGTACAAAAGAATTTCCAAGGCATTAGATATACCATAGAACACAGTGAAGACAGTCATCGTCAAATGCAGAAAATATGGCACAACAGTGACCTTACCAAGAACTGGACGTCCCTCCAAAATTGATGAAAAGACGAGAAGAAAACTGGTCAGGAAGGCTGCCAAGAGTCCTACGGCAACATTGAACGGGCTACCGGAATATCTGGCAAGTACTGGCTGTGTGGTACATGTGACAACAATCTCCCGTATTCTTCATGTGTCTGGGTTATGGGGTAAAGTGGCAAGACGGATGCATTTTCTTACCAAGAAAAACACCAAGCCCGGCTAAATTTTGCAAAAGCATGTGGGAAAATGTGTTCTGGTCTGATGAAACCAGGGTTGAACTTTTTGCCCATAATTCCAAAAGCTATGTTTTGGCGCAAAAACAACACTGCACATCACCAAAAGAACACAATGCCCACTGTGAAGCATGGTGGTGGCAGCATCCTGCTTTGGGGCTGTTTTTTTTTTCTTCAGCTGGAACAGGGCCCTTAGTCAAGTTAGAGGGAATTATAAACGGTTCCAAATACCAGTCAATATTGGCACAAAACCTTCAGGCTTCTGCTAGAAAGCTGAACATGAAGAGGAACATCTTTCAGCATGACAATGACCCAAAGCATACGTCCAAATCAACAAAGGAATGGCTTCACCAGAAGAAGATTCAAGTTTTGGAATGGCCCAGACCAGATCACCCCACAGATTTTTAATGGGATTAAGAAGAAGGCTGTGCACAGGACATGCGCTCGCAATCTGACAGATTTGGAGTTTTTTTGCAAAGAGTGGGAAAATATTGCCAAGTCAAGATGTGCCATGCTGATAGACTCCTACCCAAAAAGAGTGCTGGAATAAAATCAAAAGGTGCTTCAAGAAAGTATTAGTGTAAGGGTGTGCACACTTATGCAACCAGATTATTTTAGCTTTTTATTTTTACTTCCCTCCACCTAAAAGATTTCAGTTTGTTGTTCAACTGAGTTGTACAGTTTATAGGTCACATTAAAGGTGGAAAAAGTTCTGAAATTTTATCTTTGTCTCATCTTATTTATTTAAACACAGAAACCTGACATTTTTTATTTTTTTAAATATATATATATATTGGAGCCTGCCTAAAGACTCCTGGGATGCAGTTATGTTTTATTATGGGTCGATCCTTTTAGCGTGTGTGTTTTTTTTTTTTCTACTTCATGTAGCAGGGTGACAACTCTGTTCCTTCTGCATTGAAATAGTGCAGCAGCGTTGTCAACTGTAGCCTTAAATGGACATGTCGTTTCATTATGGAGGCTCAGCATCACATATGGGGGTTAGCTAGGGTGGTCTATTTGCAAATGCAGCCTGCCTAGGATCTCCCACTCCCCCAGACTGACATCCATGCATCAAGTCATTTTGATATTTGCATACCTCCTCCCAGGAGCCAGCCCACTGCTTGCATCTGGACTGAAGGCTCTTGGAAGGAGTACTGAGGCATGCATTGCAGACTGATCATGGGCAGTGGGAGGGGCCAGCAGGGTGCTGTACATAGCTTCCTGAAGACGTCACTGCGGTCTGAAATGCATAAACACAATTAAGATGAACATAATTAAATTTTACCAAGAGAAAGCTCTATCTGTGTGAAAAAAAAAATGGTAAAAATGTCCTATGGATACAGTGTTGCATGACCACGCAATTGTCATTCAAAGTGTGACAGCTCTGATAGCTGAAAATTGGCCTGGGCAGGAAAGGGGGTAAAAGTGCCCAGTAGGCAAGTGGTTAAATGTATTTTCTTGTCTTTCTACAGGCGGGGGTTCCCCTCACTCCTAAAGGATCTCAACCACTGAAGGACAACTTCTTTCGCACCCCGGGGGGTGTGACCTCTTCACCGATCATGTCCTCTACTCCTAACGGAGGATCTCAGGGACCTGTTTATGTATCGCAAAGAAAACTTGATGTGGGTGGAGATGATTAGCCTTTGACCTGTCCCTTGTTTTTACTGTCTTGGGGCTCATTGCCTAAATCTGTAGGATGCTCACATCTAAAAGTCATGTGAAACTCTCAGGAACAGCTTGAGAAACAAATCGGAACAATTTACGGGCCTCTGCCATTGGCTGCTGGAGTTCTATAACAGCCTTACAGGTCCTCTTAGCCCAGTCTAGGGAGCTGTGACTTATTTCTTGACTTGAAGTGGAATCGCTATTAGCAGCAAAGTCCACACAATTTCTATTCACATACACAATTTTACTACGTTTGTGCCAATTTTGATACTTTTTTATTCTTTATTTAAGCATTTGAAATTCATTTTCTTTAACGTTTTAATGCCTGCCTATGATTTTTAAGGGGAAACGACTGGTTGGGAATGGGTTAAGCTATGACTTACTGGTTTCACCTTGCTTCAGTTTGAGCAGCTATTCTCAACCAGGATTCCTCTAGGCAAACTTCAGCCCTTCAGCTGTTGCAGAACTGTAAATTCCATGAGGCATTTTAAGACTCTGACAACCACAAGCATGACCTGCAGAGGTATGATGGCAATTTGTAGTCCCAACAGCTGGAGAGCCAAAGTACCTACCTCTGCTCTAAAGGTTGGTAGGGGGTTCATGAGCTGGTGGTGATTGGACTCACATTTGATGGTGCCTGCATAGTTCCAAAGCCTACACCACTTTGCAACTTTCCAACATCATGACACTGGAGATGGCTGTCTTGCAAGGGGGGAATTCTTCCAACTGATTAGGGCATTTCTCCCACTCACCCCCCCCCAAATTAAATTGGTTGAGCCCTGGAAATTATTAAAAGGTTTCCACTGGGGTAAAAAATGTGATAGAGGCAGAATCAGGTGTTGTTAAAGTCTTCTTTGGCCTTCTCTGCATGAGCATTAGAAGACCTCCTCGAAACCTCTATGGCTGATATGCATTTAATGACTATGCTTGCTGGAAGAGCATAACTTGGCCATAGAGTATACGCGCGCGACTCCTTATTTCCATTCACCACTTTTGGAAGGAGATCACATTTTTATTACATTTTATAAAAGCTCCTGCCAAGGGCTTGGCCAGAAGATGGTTAGATGAAAAAAACAAGTTCTTACCCTCTTTGCAGAGATTTGCTACTCCTAAAAAGTCCTGGTTCTAGCTTCTCCAACACCATTTTGAAAGTAACTTGGAGATCAGAAGATTAGAAAAGTACCCAAAAGACATGTTAATGTTAAGATAAGAATATATACTGTATATATTCTAATATTTTCAGATCAGCTGAGACTATAATTAGAAGATGACCCTGACCAATTTTAGAGTGGTTCTAATGGACCTGGACCATGGTTTCCACCACCATGTTGGTGTGGAACATGGAGCTCAGAAGATTAGAAAAGTAACCAAAAGACGTGTTGATGTTAAGATCAGTATATATAGATAAATAAATATATTTGGATCAGCTGAGACTATAAATAGAAAATAACCCTGACAAATCTTGGAGTGGTTCTAAAGGTCCTGGACCATGGCCTCCTCCACCATGTTAGTGGGGGACCTGGAGATCAGAAGATTAGAAAAGTAACCAAAAAACATGTTGATATTAAGATCAGTATGTATATAGTAAATTATATATTCTATTATATTTAAATCAGCTGAGACTATAAATGGAAGATAACCCTGACCAATCCTGGAGTGGTTCTAAAGGGCCTGGACCACCGTCTCCACCACCATGTTAGTGTAGGACCTGGAGATCAGAAAATAAGAAAAGTATCCAAATATATATATATATATATATATATATATATATATATATATATAGTATATTATAAATCCGATCAGCAGTTTCTTTTAATAGAACGGGGGTCTCCAAACTTTCTAAACAAAGGACCAGTTTACTGTCCCTTAGACTTTAGGAGGTCTAGACTGTGGCCATTGGGAGTAGAAAAGGTCCCAATGTCAGTGGGGGGGGGGGACAATGCCCCCATCGCTTGTGTCAATGGGATGAATTGTGCCCTATTTGTGTAATTGGAAAAAATTGTGCCCCATCGTTGGTGCCATTGGGATTGATTGCGCCCCATCGTTGGTGCCATTGGGATTGAATGCGCCCCATCGTTGGTGCCATTGGGATTGAATGCGCCCCACCATTGGTGCCATTGGGATTGATCGCGCCCCATCGTTGGTGCCATTAGGATTGAATTCACCCCATCGTTGGTGCCATTGGGATGGATTGCGCACCATCGTTGGTGCCATTGGGATGACTTGCTCCCCATTGTTGGCATCGGTGGATGAAACGGTGCCCCAAGGTTCGGCTAAAAGCAAGCAAAGGGCCACATCTGGCCCCCGGGCCGCAGTTTGGAGACCACTGCAATAGAACCTGACCCGGTCCAAAAATGATTGGCGTGGTGATGCCCTTTGATGGCTGGCCTTGATTTTTCAGCCACCAAAATACTGTATACAGCCGGTCTCCCCACCAACCTAACCATAAGCTTGGAATATACAAGTGTGCATTCACTTGTTTAGGTTGATGGTGGTTTGGCATTTCCACCGCCTCCAACTGCCATTTCAATATTTAAGACTACCTAATGTGGGTAGGCCATATCTTCTAAATTTATATACCCAATTACACCCCAAACCCAAGATTATTAGTATTATTTTTTAATGCAGTGTTCTTAAATAGAACCTGTAGGTTTTTGTGTTTTTTTTTTTTTTTTTTTTTAAGATATACTTCTTAATATAAATTATCCTATCGCTGTGTGTTACTGTTTTTATAAACCTTATTTCTGTTTATAGTTTGTAAATGTATAAGGGGGTGGCCATATTTGCTTCCTGCTAAATAGTGCCGGATGGTGAGTGTTGCTTTACTGATGCTTGTAGCACAAGTCTTTTGGCACAGATTATATAATAACCGACTCCGTGTGGCTAACGGGTCTTATCTTGGCAGTGGTGCTGACTGTGCTGCATGATCTACAAGCAGCCACTAGAGGGAGCATCTGCAGATATTTGTGAATTTACAGTCATTAAAGTGTTGATGTTACAGCTAGCTTGCAAAAATGTGAAAAACTCTCCAAACCTTTTATTCTAGTAAAGGTTTCATTTATTACTAATTAGTTGAGCCTCAAATGCACTAAAGTTTTTCCTCTTAAATCCACAATCTTCTCTAAAGCATTAGTAGAACAAATCTATGTATTTATCTAAGGAGTCCCTTTTTTTTTTTTTTATTTGTCAAAAGAAATACGCATCGTTATTGCGCACACGAATTGTAATTTTCAATCCTATCTGCACAGTGTATTAGGAATTTGCACATTGAACATACTGTGATTTAAATATGGGTGCCATACTGGGGGGAGGGTTTAACTCTTGTTTTTGTGCAAAGAATACATTATTTTTTTCTGTACAGACTGTATCAAACTAAAATGAAATTATGGCATGGAAACGCGTTATTTATATAAAAATTTGAATTAATTGAAAATAATTTTTTGTCCTAAATAAAATTCTTTTGTCTATATTTTCAATTTTTCTGTTTGTATTCCTTTTTCTGTTCAGCAGGGTACGGTGGTTAGTTGGTTACTTTTGTATTGGTGAGGCATTGGTCACATTGTTTCCCCTCCCCCAGAGAATTACAAAGTCCTTATGTGCTGACCAATCGGTAGTAGGGATGAGCTCCGGCGTGTTTGCATTAAACACGTGCAGAGCCCGCCAGGAAGTCGGCACCCGCGCTGCGCTAATGACAGGAAGGGAGACATTTCCAGATGCTCGGCTGCAGAGATCGGGAAATGTCTCCCTGGCTGTGATTAGCGCAGCGCGGTGCCGACTTCCTGGCAGGCTCTGCACGTGTTCAATGCGAACACGTCGGAGCTCATCCCTAATCAGTAGCTTGGTTGAGAAAGAATTCACGCTGTAAGGAGTGCTGCTGCAGCGCTTTAGCACTGCGACGGCTCTCCATCACCGACTGCGCTAGGGTTTTTTTTTGTATCGGCTTTATTTGAAGTGTACAAAACATACACTTCACTGCAATGTTGGGTGGCGTGATGTGCTGCGTTGCCTGACATTGCCGTGCAACTCGGTGCGCTGCGATAAAATGCAGCATGTCTGTATTTTATCACGGCAGTGTGAATGGGGACACACAGGAAACAATTATTTCCTGTGTGTCCCATGCGGTAAAACATCTGTCACCACACATAGTGTGAATTGGCCATAAAACGTTTCTGGGAGACTATTTTTTTAGAAGTTCTCAACTTAAATAGCTGCTATTCATGGCATTGTGCTCCAGTTCATATATCCCATCAGCGGCTTGCTGATCTTCATCAGGACTTCTAAGACCCATGGTGCCCAACCCTTTGGTATATGATGTGTGGTCCTCGGACCTCAGCAGTCTGTAGCGGGAACACTGATTGATTGGGGTAATAGCGTTAATCTTTACTAGTCTCATATAACATCTTCCCAGCTTCGTATTGTCTTCTGCAGAATCTCCCCACCAACAATGTATCCTGTCCTCACTCTCTGACCCTCATTTCCTCTATTCGCTCTGCAGTCTCTGACAGTCCTCTCAAGCATTATATACATTGAACATTCCCTTTGGTGATGTCAGGGGCTGCATTTGAGGCCCCCTTTAGCTCTAAAGTTGACAACCACTGTTCTAGACCAATGGGTCATTGCCCCAGGCCCTGCTGTTAAAAGGTTGCAGGCGTTTGCCTGTTTATTTACCCCCCCGCCCCCCCCCCCCCCCATTCATCCCATCTTGGACCTCCAAGGCCCTGAATGTTAAGCCCCAGAAATTCTGGATGGAATTGGCCATATCAAGGTGCAATACTGTACTTTAATCATGAGCAGTCCCCTGCAGTACGTCCACGCGCCACTAGATGTCCTGGATTGAATTGCACCCAACATTACTCAATCCAGAAGATTTACTGGGAGTGCAAGCATCATTAGACTTTCTCATTCACTTATGTGTACTAATGTAGAATGCTCCAAGCTGTGTATTTTTTTTGCTTCTTGCTTTATTTTTATAAAAAAAAAAATCTTATAGTTCACTTATGCAGTTAAACTTGAGAAAACCCCACTATGTGTGTGTGTGTGTGTGTGTTCCTAGTCACACAGGATACCTAAATGGCAATTTTTTGTTTTTTGTTCTGTTTTTTTATATTTCTTACTGTCTAGATGTTTCTAAGGAGGTGTCATGACTAATTCTAATTCTTTGTGGTTAAAAATCTAGTTTACAGCTGATAATGAACTTCAAACAATACAGACCGGGTACATTATGTTAACATTACTCTACAGTCCCCTCCTAAACATTACAAAGAGCATTTAGGCTTTTTAAGCATGTAAAAAGTACTTGAAAAGGTAACCAGCAGTTTTCTTTTTTTAGGTATGCTATGTTTAAGAGGTTGTAAACCTCGGCGGGGGGGGGGGGGGGAACGACACGACAAAAATAAAAAACCCTGCAAGACAAAGGCATAATGAGCTAGTATGCATCACATACTAGCTCATGATGAAATACCTTAGAACGATGCCCTGGATCAGCGTCGGCCCTTCAAGTACAGCGTGGACATCTTTAACCGGAGTGACGTCATCACGGCTCTGGGCAAATCACAGCGCCGGAGCCGCGATGACGTCACTTCCACCGGTCACGGCACGACTTCTGAAGAAATGGCACCAGCGGCTCGTTTGTTCAATGCGCTGATGACGTCCGCAGCAGCGCATATACTGAATATCTCCTAAACTGGTTAGAAGATATTCAAGGTACCTACAGGTAAGCCTTGTTATAGAGATTACCTGTAGGTAAAAGTGGTGTAACAGGGTTTACAACCACTTTAATAGGAACATATAAGAAATATAACGTAGGTGTTCTTCCAATTTGGCAGCAAACGTGGAAGTAGACTAAAGTATCATTAAAGGCAAAACTTTTTTTTTTTGTTTTGGATAAAGTGCAGAGAGATTAGAATACCGGTCAGTATTTAATGCTGTCTGTGCCCCCATTTAGGGGAGATTCGCCCTCTCTATTTCTCCTGTTTACCATTATCATTGAAAGTAAAGTCCCAAATTTTGGGTTGTCCCCAGAAAAGCAATGGAGGGGAAATCTTCCAATGGGGACACTAGTTCAGGTGACCGGGGGGGTGACCTAGGAATTCTGTTAATTTGCAGGGATTTATTCTCACTTCCTGTTTGGCTATGGGACAGGAAGTGAAGGGGAAATCTCCACAATGGGCCACAGATTGTGGGAAAAAAAAGTTTTGCCTATAGTTCTACTTTAGGGTGGGTTCACACCTCTGCCGGATGCGGCTCGCAGCAGGGGTCCGGTGTGTCCCTGTTCTTCATTTCAGGGACGAATCCGGGCTGAATTTTTGCCTGCATTCGGCCCTGAAATGGAGCCAAAGACGTACAACGTTCCTGTGCATGCCGTAACTGAGATATGTGAACCAGCTCCATAGAGAGCCGGTCACAATCTCCTATCATGCGAATTGGATGCAGGGAAACCTGCATCCAATTCACATAGGTGTGAACCCAGCCTCAAGGTTGCAAAAGAAATATAAGAAGACACTCGCGCAAAGGAATATAATATGTGGTGCTTGGGTCGCTGCTGCTCTCAGTGGTATATATCCACCATACAATAAAAATTTGGTTTTAAAAGAGCTTCACTTGCCCTTACAAATCCAATGAATTCCCTGACTAAAATAAATACCAAGTGCAATGTGTATCCATCGTGAAATAAGTGGGGGAAAAAAATATTCCCATATAATTAATGTGCCTGAGCATAAAAGTGTCCAGAGCAGTGCACAAATAAAGGCCATCATAAAGTGCTCCAAATCTTCAAAGTGCAAACTTGCATCAATTCATCAGGTGACTGTCGCTACCTGATGAAGTCCTGGTTATGACGAAACGCGTAGGAGTGAGGACTGCTGGCACCGGAGTGGCAGTGCTGTGTATATTGGCAGACCACCCTCCGTGCCAAGACGGTTCACGATTTCTGTGAGTGCATTTGATTTGTATGGGCTTATTTGTTATAAATACTGTAAATAAGAGATCTTATGTTCCCATTGCCTGATTCTTGTTTCAGCATTTTTCCCTTTTTATTTTTTGCAGCCTGAGTTAATAGCCCCTCCTCTTTCTTCAGAGGTATATATATTGTATTGCAAAGTATGCGTGCAAGAATCAGGATCAGTCGCCAATCAATGAGTTTTTGTCCGATATATATTATATATAGTGTGTATTTGTAATTCTTCTCTTCAAGGACCCTCAAAGAGTTTTTGGCAGTCAGCGCTGGGAGGATGGTGTGGACAGAAGAGTGACACGTACAAAGGAATGTGCCTCGCTGCTGCAGAGATAAGTGCTCATTTTCACACCGTATGTCATGTGCTCCATGATGTCATGTTTCATCACCGCATCACAGCCGGCTACGTATCTCCGGATACTGATGTCTGATTACCTAAACTGTACAGATAGGTTTCCAGGAGAAAAAAAAAATTCTCTCATTCTTATCTAATAGAGAGCTGTTGGAAAATATAATCTCTACTATACCACATTTTATTAAGATGCCTTTTGCATATGAGGCTGTCTGGGAGCAGTGTACCTATGAGGGATATGTGCAGTATTCTTCTCACTGACCACCAAGGTAGGGGGCATTCTTCCCACTGACCCCCAATAAAAGAAGCCTTTTACCCTCTGATCACCAATTTAAGGGGAATTCCTCCCATTGACCACCAACGTAAGGAGCATTTTCCCCACTGACTGCCAATGTAGGGGGAATTCTTCCCACTGACCCCCATTGAAAGAAGCCTTCTGATCACCAAGGTAAGGAACGTTCTTCCCACTGACCATCAACATAGGGTGATTTCTTCTCAGTGACCACCAATGTAAGCAGCATTCTTCCCACTGACCACCAATGTAAGGGACATTCTTCCCACTGATCACCAATGTAAGGAGCATTCTTCCCACTGATCACCAATGTAAGGGACATTCTTCTCACTGATCACCAATGTAAGGGACATTCTTCCCACTGACCACCAATGTAAGGGACATTCTTCCCACTGATCACCAATGTAAGGAACATTCTTCTCACTGACCACCAATGTAAGGAACATTCTTCCCACTGATCACCAATGTAAGGAGCATTCTTCCCACTGATCACCAATGTAAGGGACATTCTTCCCACTGATCACCAATGTAAGGGACATTCTTCCCACTGATCACCAATGTAAGGAACATTCTTTTCACTGACCACCAATGTAAGGGACATTCTTCCCACTGATCACCAATGTAAGGAGCATTCTTCCCACTGATCACCAATGTAAGGAACATTCTTCTCACTGATCACCAATGTAAGGGACATTCTTCCCACTGACCACCAATGTAAGGGACATTCTTCCCACTGATCACCAATGTAAGGAGCATTCTTCCCACTGATCACCAATGTAAGGGACATTCTTCCCACTGATCACCAATGTAAGGAACATTCTTCCCACTGACCACCAATGTAAGGGACATTCTTCCCACTGATCACCAATGTAAGGAGCATTCTTCCCACTGATCACCAATGTAAGGAGCATTCTTCCCACTGATCACCAATGTAAGGGGCATTCTTCTCACTGATCACCAATGTAAGGAACCTTCTTCCCACTGACCACCAATGTAAGGAACATTCTTCCCACTGATCACCAATGTAAGGAATATTCTTCCCACTGATCACCAATGTAAGGGACATTCTTCCCACTGATCACCAATGTAAGGAACATTCTTCTCACTAATCACCAATGTAAGGGACATTCTTCCCACTGATCACCAATGTAAGGAGCATTCTTCCCACTGATCACCAATGTAAGGGACATTCTTACCACTGATCACCAATGTAAGGGACATTCTTCTCACTGATCACCAATGTAAGGAACATTCTTCTCACTAATCACCAATGTAAGGGACATTCTTCTCACTGATCACCAATGTAAGGAACATTCTTCTCACTGATCACCAATGTAAGGAGCATTCTTCCCACTGATCACCAATGTAAGGAGCATTCTTCCCACTGATCACCAATGTAAGGAGCATTCTTCTCACTGATCACCAATGTAAGGGACATTCTTCCCACTGATCACCAATGTAAGGGACATTCTTCCCACTGACCACCAATGTAAGGAGCATTCTTCCCACTGATCACCAATGTAAGGGACATTCTTCCCACTGACCACCAATGTAAGGAGCATTCTTCCCACTGATCACCAATGTAAGGGACATTCTTCCCACTGATCACCAATGTAAGGGACATTCTTCCCACTGACCACCAATGTAAGGAGCATTCTTCCCACTGACCAGCAAAGAATTGGCTTTATCAGGGGTTCCTTAGGGGTAAAAGGTTGAGTCTGGTCTATAAGGTTGGCTTAGACTTTAAAGATTCTAGTTAGAAGAGTCTAGCTCCCTTGTAATTGGCAGATGTGGAGAACTGGAATCACAAATAATGGGGACAATTCATCTCTGAGTCACTAGGAAAATTGTTCGGTGGCCTCGTTTTCCACCGTATACCAAAAAAAAGTTGAATTTTGGGTGAAATTACCATGTAAGTGTTTTATTCTCCATAAAACCAACCTGTAGTTGTGTCTAGTGGGGTAGGAAGGTGACATTCTCTCTGATCGGGGAGGACAGGAAGGTGAAGGTGACAAGGTAGGTCCAGACAAGTGAGTCAAAGGTCACAGATTTGGTGGTTGAGCTGTGAGCTTGCTCATGGTCTATTATTAGTGAAGGGAGATAGCGGCCAAATTCTGTGAAGATAATGAGTCAGCTGACAAACTTAGCGTGTTACTAAATATCGCCTTTTATAATCTGTGCTTGGTGTGTCTGCCACGACATTCAGTTCTTCGGTTATTTGATCTCCGTACACTATAGAGCTGATTATTATAAATAAATCTAACAAGAATGAATTATGGCCAGCCTGGGGAGATTTCCCATCTTCTGGAGTTACATTTGCTGCTTCTCTGTTCTTTATGACGAAGGGCAAAGCTTAAAGTTGTTTTAAACCCTTACATATACCCAGTAATGTGACGTGTGAAGTGTTCTCCTTTTTCAGGCTTTCTGTCTCTTCGTATGACTGATGTGATATCTCTGTATCGTCTGTCTAAGGTGAAGGTTGCCTGAAGGCAGGGAGCTGCTGTTGTGCTGTATTTTTGCTAACCCATAGTGCTTTGGGAACCCTTTGTCATGTATTAAACGTTTGGTGTGAAACAAAGATTGTATATAGATTGTAAAATCAGATATGAAACAACTGTTTTAGAAACACTAATAAATAAATAAATAATTACTCAAACCATAGAGGCCTACCAAGACGTTCGCACTGCACCAACGTATGTTAACCACTTCAGCCCCGGAAGGTGTTACGGCACTGCGTTACTTTTAACTGACAATTGCGAGGTAGTACCCAAATAAAATTTGTTATTTTTTCACAAATAGAGCTTTCTTTGGTGGTATTTCGCTGTTTGTCTTTGATGGCGGTGGATTCCATCCAGCTCGGGGGGGCTGCGATGTGCATAGGGGGAGTTCTTTTTCCTGATCTCTTGCTGTCCTCCCCTGTCTGTAGACGGGGGTGGCCACATGCACATCGGCGCCATGTTTTCCACGCCCACACATGGACGTCTCCCTGATGTCACAGAGGTGTGGGCTGTGTGGGTCATCCTGGGTGGTTGCTGCGGTTGTGCACCCCCTCTGGCGGTGGACGTCTCGCTGACGCTTATGCGTCACCGGCCTGTACATGACGCTGGGGGCGGAGCCTTAGGGCCCTTGTGGGCATATCTGGACGTTCAGCATGGCTGGGACTTTGATTCACAACTTGACGGTTGGATAGAGCGGTCACATCTCTAAGAACAAACTGAGGTAATACTTTTTTACTTTCTCGACACCTATTGGGTCTGTTACATTGTTCTTTTACACATGTAATACTTGTATCATTTCTACATTGTCCCATAGTCTCCCTGCCCATACCAACTTTGTAACCATGTTTGTTTGCATTCATGTATATACTGTGACAGCAGGAAGGTAAAGTCACCTGGTTGCATCCAGGGGGGTAGATATATTTCGCCCAGATTCAGGCTTTACGCCGACTTATACAACTAGGTGGAGAGTTGTATAAGCCCAGCTGAGGCTAGTGGGCTCATGGATGACTCATACCTCTAGGGAGAGTGTGGGGCGTCGTGCAGACAGGGAGTTGATGAGACCAGCTGAAGCTTGTCAGCTCATTTAGGCCTCTATAAGAACTCCCAGATTCATTAGGTGTTTGCTCATGCCTGGACCCAGACCTGTGTGGACTGTCTAGGGAGAGTGAACCCCTGTGCGGTGAGACAAAGCCTGTGTGGCTATTTGCTTGGACGTTTAAAACCAGGGACTTAGGGACTAGGACAGCACTAGGCTGATCCCAGTTGTTAGTTAGGAAACCTGTATGTTTAGTCAGAGGTCAAGTTGACCAGGATTTATTTTGTTTATGTTTCTTTTGCTTTGCTGTGTTTTGTCACTGTAAATAGAAAATAAACCGCACCTTTTTGATTTTGAAAACCACAACCTCCGTTTGCTGGGCCTGGTTTTGTGTGGGGAGCCCATCCCGGGGGTCACACACACCCGCTGCCGAGCTAACCCCCTCACAGTTGGTGGAGAACCAGTGGCAGTTTTTTTTTAAGCCAGCATGGAGGAGATACTGAAGCAGCTGGCTCTAGCAAATGCCAATCAACAGCAGACAAATGCAGGTTTGCAAAAGAGCCTTGCAGCTCAACAACAGAACTTCGCAGCCCAGCAGCAAGCTCATCAACAGAGCCTTGCAGCCCAGCAGCAGACAAACGCAACTTTGCAACAGAGTCTGGAGGCTCAGCAACAAGCCCAGCAGCAATCTGAGGCCCGCTTCATAGACCTGTTGCAGAAGCAAGAGCAGAGACTACAACAACAGATGGAAGCAGTAATGCAGCAACGTCCGCAGACCAGTGAGGAAAGCCGTCCCACTAATACCGCGTCCTTTGGGGTGAGTCGTTTATTGACAAAAATGACTGGAGAGGATGATCCAGAGGTATTTTTGACCACATTTGAAAGGACCGCTGAAAGAGAAAAGTGGCCTGAGGAGCAGTGGGCTGGACTGGTGGCTCCTCTGTTAACTGGTGAATCGCAGAAAGCTTACTATGACCTAGAGCCTAACCAAGCAAAAGACTATGTGATGCTAAAAGCTGAAATTTTGGCAAGGCTGGGTGTCACCCAGGCTGTCCGGGCTCAGCGTGTGCATAACTGGACTTTCCAGCTTGGAAAACCCCCCAGGTCTCAAATGTATGATCTCATTCACCTGAGCAGAAAGTGGCTACAGCCAGAGACTTTGTCCGCACCAAAGATTGTGGAACGTGTTGTAATGGATCGGTTTTTGAGAGCTCTTCCTACTGCCATCCAAAAGTGGGTAAGCCATGGAGACCCAGAGACGGCCGATGGTCTTGTGGATCGTGTGGAGAAATACTTGGCTACAGAGAACCTGACGGCCTCTTCCAGAGACACTCGGACTTTCCACCCTAAGACCAGACCACCCCCAGGGGCGGATAAGAGGATTCCAAGGGGTGAGGGTGGAGAGAGTGAGAGGGTGGGAGCTCTACCCCAAGTTTGGCGAGAACAGCCTGGGAAATCAGCGGCTCAAGAGGCGGCAAGAAGGATCGTTTGCTACCGCTGCCGGCAAGCGGGACATATTGCAGCCAATTGCCCGGTTGTGGAGGAACCCATGCAGTGTGACTTTCTGACGGGCAGACGTCAGTCGCTGTGTGCGACAGTCGCATGCACTGCCATTCGAGGAACTGAGAAACATTTATGCAAAATGTGTGTTAATGGTAGAAATGTTGTGGTATTGCTGGATTCAGGTAGCCTTGTGACCCTGATAAAGGCTGAGTTAGTTAAAACAGAGGTCTCTGGGAATAGCAAGGTAGCTGTTATTTGTGTGCATGGGGACACCCGAGAGTATCCAGTGACTACAGTGTGTTTCGAGACCCCCAAAGGTACCCTCTCTCATCCAGTGGGCTTAGTATCTCAGTTACCGCATGACGCCATTGTGGGAAGGGATTTTCCGAAGTTCTGGGAACTGTGGGATGATCCTGAGCCCCCCACTGGTGCCCCTATGTACCAGGAATGTGATAGCCAGAACTCCCCTGAGAGTGGTGAGGACTCTCCGGAATTTCCCTTATCAGTATTGGCAGGGGAGACTCAAGAAACTGGAGAGGAGCCCACCTCCTCAGACGAAAACCTACCGTCTGTGGAGTTTTCTGATCTTGAGGTTCACAGGGAAAACTTTGCCACAGAACAGTTGAAAGACCCCGCCCTAATAAAGGCACGGGAAAACGTAGTGAAAATAGATGGCGAGTTAGTGAACCCAGATAATGCCTGCACTTACCCATACTTCAGCGTAGAGAAGGACCTACTGTATCGGGTGGCAAAAAGGGCAGAAGAAACCGTTAAGCAGCTTGTGGTGCCCAAACCTTACAGGAAGTTGGTGTTGGAGTTGGCCCATGGGCACATTCTTGGAGGTCATCTGGGGACAGAGAAAACCCGAGAGAGGGTATTACAGAGATTCTATTGGCCGGGGGTGATGAAGGACATAGAAAATTATTGTTCCTCCTGCCCTGTGTGTCAGAGGTCGGCCCTGATGCCAAATTTCCGTAGCCCGCTGGTCCCTCTACCCATCATTGAGGTCCCGTTTGAGAGGATCGCCATGGATTTGGTAGGTCCTATAATCAAGTCCGCTAGGGGGCACCAGTACATATTAGTTATAATGGACTATGCCACCCGTTATCCAGAAGCGATCCCTCTCCGAAATACCTCGGCCAAAACCATAGCCAAAGAGCTATCTCTTGTGTTTAGCCGGGTGGGTATTTGTAAAGAACTGCTTACGGACCAAGGTACACCCTTTATGTCCCGGGTTATGAAGGAGCTGTGTAAATTGTTCAAAGTGACGCAATTACGTACATCTGTGTATCACCCCCAAACCGATGGGCTGGTTGAAAGATTCAACAAAACCCTAAAACAAATGTTGAAGAAAGTGGTGGATAGAGATGGAAAGGATTGGGACTGTCTACTTCCTTATCTGATGTTTGCTATTAGGGAGGTGCCCCAATCCTCTACGGGATTCTCCCCCTTTGAGTTACTGTATGGGAGACACCCAAGAGGGCTGTTGGATATTGCCAAGGAAACTTGGGAAAGTGAGAGTTCTCCCCACAGGAGTGTGATTGAGCATGTCGCCCTGATGCAAGACCGAATTGCACAGGTAATGCCCATCGTGAAGGAACATTTGGCCCAAGCGCAGTTAGCACAGCAGAGAGTGTACAACCGTGGAGCCAAGACCCGTACCTTTTCCCCGGGGGATAGGATACTGGTACTTGTCCCTACGGTTGAAAGTAAATTCCTTGCCAAATGGCAAGGCCCCTATGAGATAATGGAAAAAGTGAGCGAAGTGAATTACAAGGTCAGACAACCAGGAAGGCGAAAGCCCGAACAGATCTATCACGTTAATCTGTTGAAAGCCTGGAGGGATAGAGAGTCCCTAGTCGCAGACACTTGGTCACCAGCTCAAACTGGCTGCATCATTCCTGAGGTTGGAATAGCAGCCACCTTGTCACAACCCCAACAACAGGAGGTTAAGGAGTTTGTGCTTCGCAACAAGGAGGTATTCTCTGAGCTGCCGGGACAAACATCTGGGGTAGAGCATGACATCATTACCCCGCCCGGTGAAAGGGTGAAGTTAAAACCCTATCGGATCCCAGAGGCCCGACGGGAGGCAATACGGGAGGAAGTACAGAAAATGCTGAACTTAGGGGTGATAGAGGAGTCCCAAAGTGATTGGTCTAGTCCCATTGTGTTGGTGCCTAAACCGGATGGGAGCTGGCGATTTTGTAACGATTTTCGTCAGTTGAACAAAGTTACAAAATTTGACACCTACCCCATGCCACGTATAGATGAGTTGATCGACCGGCTGGGAACAGCCCGATACATGACGACTCTTGACCTCACAAAAGGGTATTGGCAAATCCCCCTGGCCAAGTCGGCCAAAGAGAAAACCGCATTTGTAACCCCAGACGGGGCGTTCCAATATAAAAGAATGCCGTTCGGGTTACAGAATGCGCCGGCCACATTCCAGCGGAAAATGGACCAGATGCTGAGGCCCCATCGGAAGTATGCTGCGGCTTACCTGGATGACGTAATTGTCCATAGCACAGATTGGGCCTCACATCTGCCAAAAGTGCAAGCAGTCCTGGACTCTGTTCGGGAAGCGGGGTTTACGGGTAACCCCAAGAAGTGTACCATTGGGCAGGAGGAGGCCAAATATCTTGGGTACACCATTGGGAGGGGAGTAATAAAACCCCAACTCAACAAAGTCGAGGCCATCCAGAGTTGGCCACGTCCCAACAGCAAGAAGCAGGTACGAGCCTTTCTGGGAATCGCTGGGTATTATCGGCGATTCATTCCCCACTTTGCTTCTAAGGCTGTGCCCCTAACCAACCTGACGAAGGGGAAAGGGTCGGTCATGATTAAATGGACCCCCGAGGCTGAGGCAGCATTCCAATTCTTGAAACAAGCCTTATGTAGCCAGCCAGTGTTGTACTCACCCGACTTCTCTAAAGACTTTGTCGTACAAAGTGATGCGTCAGATGTGGGGTTAGGAGCAGTATTGTCCCAGGTCTGGAACGGGGAAGAGCACCCAGGCATTTACCTCAGCAGGAAGTTGAAGTCCCATGAGGTAAATTACGCCACCGTTGAAAAGGAGTGTTTAGCGGTGAAGTGGGCTCTAGATTCCCTTCGGTACTACCTGCTAGGTAGGCACTTTGACATGGTTACGGATCACGCTCCGTTAAAGTGGATGGCTCAAAACAAGGAAACAAATAGAAGAGTGAATAGGTGGTTCCTGGCCCTCCAGGAATTCAACTTCACAGTAAAGCATCGCCCTGGCGTTCAAATGGGGAATGTGGATGCTTTGTCTCGAGTGCCTGATTGCTGGTGTTCCAACCCCGAGGTTAAAACAAGAGGGGGGGGTATGTGACAGCAGGAAGGTAAAGTCACCTGGTTGCATCCAGGGGGGTAGATATATTTCGCCCAGATTCAGGCTTTACGCCGACTTATACAACTAGGTGGAGAGTTGTATAAGCCCAGCTGAGGCTAGTGGGCTCATGGATGACTCGTACCTCTAGGGAGAGTGTGGGGCGTCGTGCAGACAGGGAGTTGATGAGACCAGCTGAAGCTTGTCAGCTCATTTAGGCCTCTATAAGAACTCCCAGATTCATTAGGTGTTTGCTCATGCCTGGACCCAGACCTGTGTGGACTGTCTAGGGAGAGTGAACCCCTGTGCGGTGAGACAAAGCCTGTGTGGCTATTTGCTTGGACATTTAAAACCAGGGACTTAGGGACTAGGACAGCACTAGGCTGATCCCAGTTGTTAGTTAGGAAACCTGTATGTTTAGTCAGAGGTCAAGTTGACCAGGATTTATTTTGTTTATGTTTCTTTTGCTTTGCTGTGTTTTGTCACTGTAAATAGAAAATAAACCGCACCTTTTTGATTTTGAAAACCACAACCTCCGTTTGCTGGGCCTGTTTTTGTGTAGGGAGCCCATCCCGGGGGTCACACACACCCGCTGCCGAGCTAACCCCCTCACAATACCATATCCCATATCTCAGATAGTCCTTCATACCAACATACTTTAGTAAGCTTAATTCAATTATTTACATCTTTATATATAAATTACATTTTATTTAGTAGAACCTTACACATTAAGCTTACTTTGCAATTATGCCTTATTATACATGTCCATCCTTGCAGATATTTTCTAGACATGATTTTAAGGGGCTAAGTGGAGACTGCAGTGAGAAATACCCCTATCCAGACCATGCTGATCCTCCGGATGTTCCCCTGTTGTGGTTTTTGTTTGCTCCATCTCCTCGGCTCCCAAGCTGGATGCACTACACGGCCGCCATCTTTTATATCCAGCGTTTGGAAATTTATTTCAGCCCGTCGGTAAGTATGAGGTCCCTCTTCAGACCTCTCTTGCCAAATCATTCCACCTGCCCCCATTTATTAACAACATACATCTATTGATTTTATCACTTACATTGCAGATACAACATTCATGCATCCGCCCCTGAAGAAGCGAGCAGGGTCTCGCGAAACACGTAGGGCTTTATTGATGCTTGTTTTATGCCGGTACATGCTGGGTATTATTGATGTCTGCATTATGTTTACATATTTCCCTGTTTTATATGTAAGCACATTTTATTTTCTTATTGTATATGTGTATCCACTGGCCCAGCAACTTTCAAGTTTTATTGTTGCTCATTGATGTATAACATTTGTAATAAATCTTTATATATTTACTTTCATCTGTGCTGTGTACATTGGCTATTATGCCGGGTAACTCACAATCATTGTTGTTGCCGCTTTGTTACATAACACTTTGAAACAAATAAATTGATTTAGTCTCATTGTTCGCTGTGAACATTGGCTAAACCTCTCTCACCTCATTCAAAGTCCCAGGGCTACCTCTTTTTTGTCTTTGTGTGTACTACTAGGGATGGAGGTGTCAGAGGGGTCACACCAGACCTTTATTTTCTTTTTCTCTTTGATGGTATTTGATCACCCCTGCGGTATTTATTTTTTGTGCTATAAACAAAGAACAATTTTGAGAAAAAAAAAAAATCTAATTTATTCATCAATTTAGGCCCATATGTATTCTACTAAAAAAATTTGGTTTAAAAAATCCCAATAAGCGTATATTGATTGATTGGTTTGCACAAAAGTTATACCAACCAAAAACTATGGGATATAGTTATGGAATTTTTTATTTTATTTTACTAGTAATTGGTGATTTTATGCAGGATTGCGGAAGACGAATTGGATACCTAACTGACACTTTTGATACTTTGTTTGAGACCAGTGACATCAATGCAGCGATCAGTGTTAAAAAAAAATGCACTGTCACCGTACTTATAAAACTGGCAGGGAAAAAGGGGTTAACATCAGGGGCGATCAAAGGGTTAGGTGTGTCCTTAGGGGGTGTTTTCTAACTGTGGGGGAGGTGCTTTCACTGGGGGAAAAACGGAGATCTGTGTTACTGCTTAGCAGAAACACAAGATCTCCATCTTCCCCTCTGGCAGAACGGCGATCTGCCTTGTTTACATGGCAGATTAGAGACCGCCGTTATGCCTTTCCTCAAAACGATCAGTGATTGGCTCCCACTGTGTCAGTGATCGGCTTCTAATCACAGCGGGAGAGGGTCGCCGGCGGTGCGCGCCCCAGACCCCGTGCACAAAATCATGTACAGGTATGTGATTTCGCGCAGGGGGGCCTGCACCTGCTGCAGTATATCTGCATAAGAGGTTCAAATGCATCAGAAATAAAGGTGCTTATGTTTGTATAAAGATTTGTGATATGCGCCTTATGTCAACGATTAGGCTCGGTTCACACCAGGGGAGGGCTGGGCCAGGGGGCAGGGTGGCAATTGCCTCCCAGGCCGCCCTAACTTATGTTCAAAATGGCCGGCAGCCGCTGCCCGCTACCATTTTCTTTTTTATTCTGGTCTAGGAAGTCGGGCCGGGGGCACGGCCATGGCGGCCAACCACTAGCTGTTGCATTTCGGGAGTTGTAGTCCGTGCTCAAGCTTCCGGTGGGTGGAAAACACAGCAGCACAGGGGAAAACTACAACTCCCTGGGACCGGATTCTTGGAAGCAGACAAAGGCAGGGTGTGCCAGGGAGTCGAGACGCAGGGCTGCAGGGCTAGGCGCTGGCTGCAACTTGACCCCAGGATCAGGAGCGTTGCCCCCCCCAGGAGACCGTGGCGTGCAAGGACCTGCTGAGTTGAGATCGCTGAGGTGAGAGACTCTGACACCCTTAGCTGACCCCCCCCTCTCCCCCACCATACACCCCATGTAACCTGCCCCAGTGGTCAGGCTTCATTGATGGGCACTGGAATTGGCTGCACGGATAAGCACTATTGAGGCTGCATTGAAAAACCAGGTGGGCCATGGATGATGAGCTGATTCGGCGGTTCAGTGGGCCACTTGACTGGACTTGTCCCCCAGGCCTAAGGCTACCAGCCCTCCCCTGGTTCACACTACCGTGGCCTGGGCACCGACTTGTGAGACCCCAATCGCATGACATGTGAAATACCATGTTAGGCAATGAGAGCTGTCCTACTTCGCACTACTTTAGTCACTCCGAATTTAGAGAAGGTTCCTGTAGTACTTCAAGGCGATTTCTATCTGACTTGTGCCTCAAAGTACTCAAGTCGCCAGGAAGTCTCTTGGCAAAGTCTCACCGTATGTCATGTGACTTTCAGGTTGTGGCAGTGTGAACCGAGCCTAACTGCAATGGAGTTAATCTTTTAACCCACTTGCTCAGCAGTGGATAAAGGCCGCAGCAATATCAGGTAAAAAAAAACCATGTGCCGCACATCAATGGCAGACACATGTGTGGGAAAATGAATGGCAGCCTCAGCCTAGCCTCCAGCCAGGCCACATCTCCAACGCGTTTCGCCCTCAGGTGTTCTGAGAGACTGTCCCAGACTGGACAGCACTGACTGGGCCCATTAGCTGTCACCAGGTGGGTGGTCCTCCTTTGTTTTTCCCAGCATGCAGGCCACTGGATGAGACAGCAAGAGCAGCTTCATCTTACCCCCTTCTGCCTTTTCTGAACATCCAGTGGGCACAAAGGATCAGCCATCAAATGACCACTGTGATTGGCTGTGATAGTGGTCACATATTTGGGAGTCTTGACCTGCCGACTACCGATTTGTTAATCTGGACGGAAAGCTGTCTTTGACAGCTCGGTCTCTGTGCTGGGGGCGTGCAATGCGTGTGGGCTCAGCACCAAAACAATGGCACCCCAGTGACCCCCATGTGGCCTTTAATGCTCACACATAAACTTACTGTACCCATTTAATACTAGTGTAGATAACATTTTTGGACCACTCTGTGCTTTTATTTATATTCCTCCATACAAGTTTATGAGAATGCATTGCAGATGTATTTTAAATATAGTGCCTTGAAAAAGTATTCATACCCCTTGACTTTTTCCACATTTTGTCATGTTACAATCAAAAACGTAAATGTATTTTATGTGATAGACCAACACAAAGTGGCACATAATTGTGAAGTGGAAGGAAAATGAAAAATGGTTTTCAAAAGTTTTTACAAATATGTGAAAAGTGTGGGGTACATTTGTATAGCGCCCCCCTGAGTCAATACTTTGTAGAACCCCCTTTCACTGCAATTACAGTTGCAAGTCTTTTTGGGGATGTCTCTACCAGCTTTGCACATCTAGGGAGGGACATTTTTGCCCATTCTTTGAAAAATATCTCAAGCTCTGTCAAATTGGATGGAGAGCGTCTGTGAACAGCAATTTTCAAGTCTTGCCACAGATTCTCAATGTGATTTAGGTCTGGACTGTGACTGGGCCATTCTAACACATGAATATGCTTTGATCTAAACCATTCCATTGTAGCTCTGGCTGTATGTTTAGGGTTGTTGTCCTGCTGGAAGGCGAACCTCCGCCCAAAGTCTTTTGCAGACTCTAACAGGTTTTCTTCTAAGATTGTCCTGTATTTGGCTCCATCCATCTTCCCAAAAAGTTACATTTTGGTCTCATCTGACCAGAGCACCTTCTTCCTCATGTTTGCTGTGTCCCCCACATGGCTTCTCACAAACTGCAAACAGGACTTCTCATGGCTTTCTTTCTACAATTACTTTCTTCTTGTCACTCTTCTATAAAGGGCAGATTTGTGGAGAAGCACGACTAATAGTTGTCCTGTGGACAGATTCTCCCACCTGAGCTGTGGATCTCTGCAGCTCCTCCAGAGTTCCCATGGGCCTCTTGGCTGCATCTCTGATGAATGCTCTCCTTGCCCGGCCCGGTCAGTTTAGGTGGACGGCCATGTCTTGGTAGGTTTGCAGTTGTGCCATACTCTTTCCATTTTCAGATGATGGATTGAACGGAGCTCCGTGAGCTGTTCAAAGCTTGGGAGATTTTTTTTATAACCTAACCCTGCTTTATACTTCTCCACAACTTTATCCCTGACCTGTCTGGTGTGTTCCTTGGCCTTCATGATGCTGTCTGTTCACTAAGGTTCTCTAACAAACCTCTGAGGGCTTCACAGAACAGCTGTATTTATACTGAGATTAAATTACACACAGGTGGACTCCATTTACAAATTAGGTGACTTCTGAAGGCAAATTGGTTCCACTAGATTTTAGTTAGGGGGTATCAGAATAAAGGGGGCTGAATACAAATGCCCCCCACACTTTTCAGATAATTATTTGTAAAAAAAAAATTGAAAACCATTTATCATTTTCCTTCCACTTCACAATTATGTGCCACTTTGTTTTGGTCTATCACATAAAATCCCAATAAAATACATTTACGTTTTTGGTTGTAACATGACAAAATGTGAAAAATGTCAAGGGGTATGAATACTTTTTCAAGGCACTGTATATTCCTCCATAGTTTATGGGAATGCATTGCGGATGTATTTTAAATACATCTGACACCCGAGTCCACCAGCTCCTAGTTATGTGTGATTGCACTGGGCTCCAGGGGAGGGCTGGGCCAGGGGGCAGGGTGGCAATTGCCTCCCAGGCCGCCCTAACTTATGTTCAAAATGTCCGGCAGCCGCTGCCCGCTACCATTTTTTTCTTTTTTATTCTGGTCTAGGAAGTCGGGCCGGGGGCATGGCCATGGCGGCCAACCACTAGCTATTGCATTCCGGGAGTTGTAGTCCGCATTCAAGCTTCTGGTGGGTGGAAAACACAGCAGCGCAGAGGAAACTACAACTTTCTGGGACCGGATTCTTGGAAGCAGGCAGAGGCAGGGCATGCCAGAGAGTCGGGACGCAGGGCTGGGCGATGGCTGCAACTTGACCCCAGGATCAGGAGCGTTATCCCCCCAGGAAACCGTGGCGTGCAAGGACCTGCTGAGGTGAGAGACCCTGACACCCCTAGCTGACCCCCCATCTCCCCCCCATACACCCCATGTAACCTGCCCCAGTAATCAGGCTGCATTGATGGGCACTGGAGTTGGCTGCACTGATGGGCACTGGTGAGGCTGCATTGAAAAACCAGGTGGGCCATGGATGGTGAGCTGATTCGGCGGTTGAATGGGCCACTTGACTGGACTTGCCCCCCAGGCCTAAGGCCGCCAGCCCTCCCCTGCTGGGCTCCATTATGTAAAGGGTACCCAAATACGGGGCAGAATGGCAGCTAAGTGGTTTACACTCTCTCCTTGCCCTTGTTGCCCAGGGCTCTTTACCTCGTGCAGCCTGGACCAGGATGGGTGCCCCAGAGCCTGCACCTTTAAACTCAGTATGAGAGAAACATGGGGGAGGGGGCAGCTGTTGCTGGCTTCTGCTTCTGAAAATGCTGTTTGCTCAGCTGTCTTGCTGGCCACCTGGCATTAGTAGTTGGGAGTCCTGACAAGTACACAGATAGACAACTGGTGTTACTATTTACTTTGGCAACTCAGTAGTGGCAGATGACGGGCTCTCTTTACTGAAGAAATCCTCATTATTGGAGTGCAGAAAACTGAAAGTCTATTGGTTGGTTGGGGTATCTGCACTTTACCCTGTCTGCACGCTCCTATTTTTAAGCATTTCAGGTCCTCGGTGAGGCCGTCTATCCATGTGGGTGGGGACGGCTCATATTTTCCTTGGCTGGGTGAAAAATCTGGAATATCGATAAAAGTTATAAATGGAAAAAGCAGATTGCAGTGCTCTATGTGATATATATTACAGCGCTCTGATTCCTGCACTGGGACTCGTATATGACATCGAGACAAAAGAGAGCCGAATTCCAGGAATTGACTTTACTTACATTGGCCAGCTTGGCACGATGTAATTATCCATATCTTATACTTGGAGGGCGACTGGTAATGCTGAAAACCATTGAAGTTGCCCATACTACATACACTGAGAGCCGCAATCTTCTGGGTCCTGTTGGAGCAGCTTCTCCTCTGCACAGTGAACACAAGGGGTCTCTCACTCAGCACCGCCACCATTCAGAGAACACCTTGCATTTTTTCAATTATATCAAGGTTTTCTCTAATTGGACAGGGTAGAGAGAAGGGACAGGAGACGTTGCAATCTACCCTCGGCCAATCAGAGAACATCTTGTATTTTTTATTTTATTTTTTATTTAAAGAGTTAGCTTAATGGTAGCAGTGCCAAGTGGGTGACCCCTTGTGTTCAGTATGCAGAGCGGACACTGCTCCAGCAGCACCCTGGAAGATCACGTTTATCACTGTGTGTAGTGTGGGCATAGGTGTGCACAGCCTATTGCATTAGGGTGTGCACCCCAAAGCCCAAACACACACTACCGATCGCTCACGGTGTTCATTCAGGATGGGAAGGGGCCGGTAAATTACATATTTACTGGCCCCTTCCCCACTCCTAAAATATCCAAGCAGCAACAGCCGATAGTAGAGAAGGGAAGCTGGCAGTGCTGCAGCGGGAAAGATGGGAGCCAGGGCAGTAGGGGGAATCGGTGCTGCACAGGGTGATTAGGGTGTGCCTGGGCACACCTGGCACACCCTGTGCGCACGCCTATGAGTGTGGGCTATGATTGGGAGCCGGCGTTAGAGACTCCTGATCATGCGATCTCTTTGACAGCCAGTCACAGTGATAACAAAATTGGGAAGTTCATTGTCATTTAGACCCAGTTAAAAGGTCACCAGGAGGGGGTGGGGAGGGGTTAAATCTGATCTCTGGCCTTCCCTTCAGTCTTGCACAGTTGTAGCGGCTCCTCTCCTGGACTGAGATGGTTTCCTCTGATTTCACTGCACACTGTGAGCTTCTCACCAATAGGAATCCAGGCGGGCCTATTTAAAGAGACCTAGTTGCACTGACAAGTTGCTGGTTTGTCAGCTTTCCTGTATTCCCAAGACTCTGGAAGACTATCCTGAAAATCTCCTTGTGACCCGGACTGACTTGATTCCTCTGATCTCTCTCCTGGACCTGACCCTCGGCTTGTGATACGGACTTCTGCCTTCTCCTGTGTTTGACCCTCGGCCTGTGACTCGGATCTGCTGTCTGTCTCCAATCCTTGACCTCTGGCTTGTACCTTTTGGACTTCCACGTTTCCTTTGAACCCCTGCCTGGTTCCCGGTACTCTCTGGACTTGTTACCTTTTACTGCGTTTGACCCCCAGCCGGGACTGTTACCTTGCCACTGCAATCCGGACTCAACCTGCACCGGTTTCCATTATCTCATGCTGTTTGAACTTTACCAATCCGGATAGTTCCTGCTTGAAGCCTGTTCTTCAGTCTACTCAGCTCTACCGGACCGTCTACAGATACCCACCACCTGCCGGTAGCCGGTGCCGCTTCTCGCCATCCACTCTCTGTCTCAACTCCAGGGGGTGGAGTGCGTCAAGTCGCAAAGGTGAACCACTCTCGGCATCTCGGCCTCGGTGAGTACATACCCTTACAGTACAAACCAGCCAGATGTCTGAGGCCGACAGGGTGCGTTCACCGTTCGAGACCCTATGTCAGCAAGTCACCGCACTAACCGATGCGGTTCAGAAATTACAAGAAGGTTATGTCCAAATGGATGGCCGCTTTCAGCTACTTACTGGAGCTACAGGACCAGCATCACCAGCTGCTACCGTTGCCAATGTTGCCTCCACGTCTCAAAATCAGGCAAATCCCACCGTAGTAATGGCTACCCCTGAACCCAGGGTCCCCCTGCCTGAGCGATTTTCTGGCGTCCGTAAGAAATATCGGGCTTTCAAAAACGCATGTTCTCTTTATTTCGCCCTTCAACCCAGGACTTTCTCTTCAGAAGTGGTAAAGGTGGGGTTCGTCATCTCCCTTCTAACCGACGAACCTCAGGCCTGGGCCCATGGCCTGATGGAGCAAAGTAGCCCCATACTAGATTCTGTGGACACCTTCTTCGAGAGTATGGCGCAGCTGTATGACGATCCTCAGCGATCTGCTACAGCTGAGTCTGTTCTCCACAGTTTAACCCAGGGGAGAAGGCCGGTGGAGGACTACACGGCAGAATTCCGGAAATGGTCAGCTGACACTGGCTGGAATGAGACGGCCCTTAAATACCAATATCGCCAAGGACTGTCTGAGGCTCTTAAGGACGAGCTGGCCAGGATTGGTGTTCCAACTACTCTGGAAGATCTGATCCAGTCTGTCACTCAGCTTGACAGACGCCTGCGGGAGCGGCGTTCTGAGCGTTTCCAGACTACCCGTCCAAACTGGACTTTGCCCCGATCAGCTTCTGCCTACCCACCCATCCAAGTTCCTACAGCATCTTCTCCCCCCGAGCCTGAACCCATGCAGCTTGGTCTAGTTCGTCCTCCCCTTTCTCCTGAGGAAAAGCAGCGCAGGCGTCAGGCCAATCTGTGTCTTTACTGCGGGGGTACTGGCCATTTCCTTCGGAGCTGCCCAGTGAGACCTAGTAAGTGTACCCTCAAAGACACTTTGAACTACCCAGTTTCTGGCTTGCCACAGACTTATGTTGTTCTTTCTATTTCTCTACAGCTACCGACAGGAGCAACCCGCCTACCGGCGATTATTGATTCAGGAGCCTGCAGCTGCTTTCTGGACTCTTCACTTGCTTCCCAACTTCACTTCCCTCTGCAAACCAAGGACCGTTATCTTCAGGTTCGTCTGGCGGATGGATCCCTGCCTCGTTCAGGGGTAATTACGCAAGAAACAAAACCCGTCCTTGCCATCACGGATTCAGGCCACCAAGAATACCTCCGATTTGACCTCATCCCATCTCCCATGTTTCCCATCATCCTGGGCCTCCCCTGGTTACAAGCACATGAGCCTCATATAAACTGGGCCAAGAGGGAAGTTAACTTCACTTCTTCATATTGTTCTCAACACTGTCTTTCCGCACTTCCAACTGCCTGTGCTACTTTAACCCCTCAACCGGATAACCTACCACATGTTCCATCAGCATACTTAGGATTCCAGGACGTCTTCGACAAACAGCAGGCCGACCGCCTACCTCCACATCGTCCCTACGATTGTCCCATCGACCTTCTGCCTGGCTCCAAAATTCCATTCGGCCGCATCTTTCCCTTGTCCGAATCTGAGTTGAAGGCCCTCAAGTCTTACATTGAGGAAAATCTGGAAAAGAAATTCATTCGACCCTCTTCTTCCCCAGCCGGTGCCGGAATTTTTTTCGTTGAAAAGAAAGACGGGACTCTGAGGCCCTGCATCGACTATAGGGAATTAAATAAAATTACTATTAAAAATAGATACCCGCTTCCTCTCATCCCGGAGTTGTTCCAACGATTCCGATCAGCCCGGATCTTCTCTAAACTGGACCTTCGAGGGGCCTACAACCTCATCCGGATCAGGGCTGGAGACGAATGGAAGACGGCTTTTAGATCTAGGTTCGGTCATTTCGAATACTTGGTCATGCCATTCGGGCTTTGCAACGCCCCAGCTACTTTCCAGCACCTGGTCAATGACATTTTCCGTGAACACCTGGACGATTTCCTAGTAGTCTACTTAGACGATATTCTTATTTTTTCATCTTCCCTTGAGCTGCACCGAATCCATGTCATCAAGGTCCTCACTATTCTCCGAGAACATAGACTTTACCTCAAGGCCGAGAAATGTGACTTTGAGAAAACCACGGTGCAATTTTTGGGATTTATTATTTCTACCAATGGGGTCGCAATGGACCCGCAGAAAGTCAAAGCTATCCAGGAATGGCCAGCCCCAACAGACAAGAAAGGGGTACAACGATTTATAGGTTTCGCCAATTTCTACAGGAGGTTCATTGTGGGGTTCTCCTCTATTGTGGCGCCTATAACCCAATTGACACGCCAGGGCTACCGCTTCCACTGGTCACCGAAAGCTCAGGAAGCCTTCGATAAACTAAAAAAAGCATTCACATCGGCACCTGTATTGAAGCATCCAGATCCGTTACTGCCGTTTACTCTGGAAGTAGATGCTTCAGAGTCAGCCACTGGGGCCATCCTCTCTCAAAGGCAGGGCCCCAAATCCCTTCTTCATCCAGTAGCCTTTGCCTCTCGTAAACTAACTTCTCCGGAACGTAATTATGACGTCGGAGACCGGGAACTATTAGCTATCAAATTCGCCCTGGAAGAATGGCGATACCTTCTGGAGGGAGCTCCTCACCCTGTCATGATATTCACGGATCATAAGAATCTAGAATATCTAAGAACAGCAAAACGTCTTCGACCCAGACAAGCCCGATGGGCCCTCTTCTTCACCAGGTTTAACTTTCATATCTCTTATAGGCCCGGTTCCAAGAACGTGAAGGCGGATGCACTCTCTAGGATGTTTCCCGAGACCCCTCAAGCAGAGGAACCAAGTACCATCCTATCAGCACAAAACTTCCTGCTCATTCCACAGGCTGATCTACTAACCTCCATAAGAGCCGCCTCTAAGCATTGTCCTGACCAAGTAACCTCTTCCTTGGAGAAGCATAATGACTTGCTCTGGTCCCAAGGTAAAGTCTTCGCCCCTCTAGAAACAAGGCAACTGACTCTGAGAACTTTCCACGACCACAAACTAGCTGGTCACTTTGGAACCAAAAAGACTATGGAACTAATCTCTCGCTCCTTCTGGTGGCCTGGTTGGAGACAAGATTGCAAGTCCTATGTTGCCTCCTGTACCCGTTGCCAACGGTATAAGGGACCCAAAACCAAGAGTTGGGGACTACTCAAACCCTTGCCTATCCCTGAACGTCCGTGGGCAGATGTGTCCATGGACTTCATTGTAGATCTACCGCCCTCTGGAGGTTTTACCACGATTCTGGTCGTAATTGACCGCCTCTCCAAAATGGCACACTTCGTGCCCATGATTGGTACTCCCTCTGCTGCAGATACAGCCAAAGCCTTCTTTCAGGAGATAATCAGGCTCCATGGAGTGCCTAAAAGCATCACCTCTGACAGAGGCGTCCAATTCACGGCGAAATTCTGGAAGGAACTTTGCAAATCTTTAGAAATCAAAATTTGCCTATCATCGGCATATCACCCCCAGAGCAACGGACAGACAGAGAGAACCAATCAAACCCTAGAACAATATCTCCGTTGTTTTTGCTCAGCCTCACAAGATGATTGGTCCTCCCTATTATCCTACGCTGAATTTGCATATAATAACTCGGTGCATTCAGCCACCAGTCAAACTCCTTTTTGGGCCAACTTTGGCTTCCATCCTTCCTTTCTCCCTGATGACATTCCGGAGAGCTCTGTTCCTGCTGTTCAAGATCGGATAGCCTTTGTTCAATCTAATTTTCTGAGACTCCAGGAAATGATGCAAAACGCCCAGGAGTCTTACAAGAGACACTATGACAAGGGTAGGAAGGAAAATCCAGTCTTCAAAGTTGGGGAGGAAGTATGGCTCTCCGCCACCAACCTCAAATTGCTGATCCCTTCACGGAAATTGGGACCAAGATTTATAGGCCCTTTTAAAATCAAGCGAGTAATCAACCCTGTGGCCTTTGAATTGGCACTGCCCGACTCCTACAGGATACACCCGGTCTTCCACACGTCTCTGTTGAAACCGGTAGTCTCCAGCTCCTTCCCGGGAAGGGATGAGCCACCTCCTCCACCTGTGGAGGTTGATGGTGAAAACGAGTACGTGGTGGAATCTATCCTGGGCTGCAGGAAAAGAGGCAGGCAGTTACAATATTTAATCAAATGGAAGGGGTATCCCCCAGAGGACAACTCTTGGGAACCATCTAGGAACCTACATGCTCCCCGCCTAATTAGAGTCTTTCACCAGGAACATCCCGAGTTGATGTCTAGTCTGGGCGTCCGGAGTCCGCCCCTAGGAGGGGGGCACTGTCAGGGAAATCGTTCCAACAGCGCCAATCAGCGCCCAATGCGCACGCGCGGCGGAATGATGCTTCGGCGCGTGCGCGGGACGACGCTTCTACGTTCTCGGGTGCGCGCGCGCATGCGCGGCGGCGCACCAATAGGAATCCAGGCGGGCCTATTTAAAGAGACCTAGTTGCACTGACAAGTTGCTGGTTTGTCAGCTTTCCTGTATTCCCAAGACTCTGGAAGACTATCCTGAAAATCTCCTTGTGACCCGGACTGGCTTGATTCCTCTGATCTCTCTCCTGGACCTGACCCTCGGCTTGTGATACGGACTTCTGCCTTCTCCTGTGTTTGACCCTCGGCCTGTGACTCGGATCTGCTGTCTGTCTCCAATCCTTGACCTCTGGCTTGTACCTTTTGGACTTCCACGTTTCCTTTGAACCCCTGCCTGGTTCCCGGTACTCTCTGGACTTGTTACCTTTTACTGCGTTTGACCCCCAGCCGGGACTGTTACCTTGCCACTGCAACCCGGACTCAACCTGCACCGGTTTCCATTATCTCATGCTGTTTGAACTTTACCAATCCGGATAGTTCCTGCTTGAAGCCTGTTCTTCAGTCTACTCAGCTCTACCGGACCGTCTACAGATACCCACCACCTGCCGGTAGCCGGTGCCGCTTCTCGCCATCCACTCTCTGTCTCAACTCCAGGGGGTGGAGTGCGTCAAGTCGCAAAGGTGAACCACTCTCGGCATCTCGGCCTCGGTGAGTACATACCCTTACAATAGGTGCAGCAACTCAACCACACCTCTCTTGCTGAAACGCGTCGAACGGTGGGGGGTGGCCAAATTGCAGTAACAGTGGAAGGATCTTAAAGATACAATAAATAATAGGAGTGTGTTATGCGTGGAGTTCAGAGGTGCGCTATAATCGGAGTGCAGGGTTGAGGATTGTGTAACATACATAGCGCAGGGTTTAGACATGTGCTATGCACAATTTGCAGGGTTCCACCACCTCTGGCTGAAAAAAAAAAAGCTCTGATTACATTACCATAGAATACACACTAGAACACTGCAGCGCCACCTGCTGGTAGAGACAGGTATAATGCTTTTATTTATATATATATATAACAGTAGAGCTGCACGATTCTGGCTAAAATGAGAATCACAATTTTTTTTTCTTAGAATAAAGATCAAGAATCTTTTACGATTCTTGCGGTGTAACATCTTCTTTCACATTATACAAAAAAATTGGGCTAACTTTACTGTTTAGTTTTTTTTAAAATCGCATTTGAAAAATCGCTTGAAAAATCGCTGCGCAAATACGGTGTGACATAAAATATTGCAACAACCACCATTTTATTCTCTCGGGTCTCTGCTAACAAAAAAAATATATAGCATGTTTGGGTGTTCCAAGTAAATTTCTAGCATAAAATAATGATTTTTACTTGTAAGCAACAAATGTCGGAAAAGGTTTGGTCTTTAAATGGTTAAACTTCCCTCATCTACACGCTGGAGTACTTTAATTTGATAAAAGAATGAAAAGATACTTTGTTTCTACTTATTTGGCGTTGTGATAAAACTTGGCAGGCTGCCTGGATTTTTTTTTTTACCCAGCTGTGAGAGCTCTCCGCACTTCTTAGAAAGAATCGTGATATGCTATTTTGAAGATCGGGAAGGGAAAAATATTGCGATTTCGATTCCTAACGATTAATCATACAGCTCTAGTTCACAGTATAGAAAGCTACTTGCTGTTGTTCTTCCAACACCATCTACGCATTTCAATATTTGCATAACTCCTCCCAAAGGCCCAGCCCACTGCTTGCATCAGGGCTGAGGGCTCTTGAGAAAAGTACTGAGGCAGAACCCCACCTCCTGGGACGTGCATTGGGCAAACGCTCTGTGACCGCTGATCACAGATCACGATAAAGGGCCAATCACAGCTGATCACATGTAAACAGACATGCCGGTTATCGGCATTCCTTACCTCACACGCTGTGCCTGTGAAAGGAAAGCCGATAGCTGGCATAGTTGTCACTGTCAGTACATTGCTTACACTGATAATCAGGGTACTGATCATCCGTGCCCTGATTACCAGTGCAGCCCCATCAGTGTAGCCATATCAATGCCCATCAAGGAAGAATAAAAATTGCTTATTTGTAGAGCTGGGTGATTTTCCCCCCAACAAACTCGATTTACGATTAAATATTATTTTTTTTTGATGGACACTGCGCCGGTCCTGAGGAGCTGCGGGCAGGAGTTTTTAGGCGAGGCCGCGGCTTTGGCCTAGTCCGCAGGTGTCCGGACTCGCGGACTAGGCCGAAGCCACGGCCTCGCCTGAAAACTTCTGCCCGCAGCTCCTCAGGACTGGCGCGGTGTCAGCGTCGGTCCTGGGGAGCTGCGGGCAGGAGTTTTTAGGCGAGGCCACGGCTTCGGCCTAGTCCGGGGAGTCCGGCCTTGCAGACTAGCATACCTCCCAACTGGCACGGATTGTGCGGGTTTTACCCGCAGAGCCTCCTCCTTCCCACACTCCCGCGAGACTATCATGTTTCCCGCACAGCAGGAAACATGAAGAGAAGAAGAGGAGCAGCAGCAGAAGGTAAGAGCCCCCCCCCCCCCGCGATCGGTGCACTAGTATGCCCCCCCGCTTAAAAAATTTTTTTTTTTGCAAGTCCTTTTTTTTTTTTTTAAATGTTTCGGCGGCACGGCAACCATCATCACCCCCCCCCCCCCCGCTCAACAACTCTGGTTGGCAGGGGAGAGGGGACATCAGAATGTCCCGCGAAGGGACTTTACAAAGTTGGGAGGTATGGACTAGGCCGAAGCCGCGGCCTTGCCTAAAAATTCCTGCCCGCAGCTCCTCAGGACCAACGCGGTGTCAGCACCGGTCCTGGGGAAAAAAAACAACTATTTTGTCAAAATCTGAATCGATTTGACCTACCAACTCGATTTTTAAATCTTAATCAATTTTTTTGCACAGCCCTACTTTGCAATATTTTATAACAGAAACTAAGAAAATAAAATCGATATTTTTGGTCTTTTTTCGTTTGTTTAGCAGAAAATAAAAAAACACAGTGCTGATTAAATGCCACCAAAAGAAAGCTCTATCTGTCTCATAATAATGATAAAAATTCATATGTGTACAGTGTTGCATGTCTGTGCGATTGTCATTCAAAGTGTGAGAGCGCTGAAAGCTGAAAATTGGCCTGGGCAGGAAGGGGGTAAAAGTGCTCGGTATTGAAGTTGGTAGGAAATTGGTTAAAATTTCCATTACCACGTTGATGAGGGAGGAACCAGGGAAAGCAAAATAAAAGCAGATTAAACTTTAGCTTTAAAGAATTCTATATACATTCTACTTTACACTGAATGCCCAAAACAGCTGCGTTATTATTGGATAATTTTAACTCTTTCCTCGCTGTAGGGATTTCCTGTGTGGTTTGGGGCAGCCTGTAAGGGTGTATTGGCCTGAGTAATATGAGATGCAGACTGGAAAGCTGTGATCCTGAGTGGAATTCCAGAACACATTGTTATCCATCCCTATCGTGGTATTAGGAAAAAGTCCAGGGACTGCTCAGGAGCTATTTTCAGCCGTCTGATTTCAGAGATGTTCCTCAGCATCAATCATCACCCAGGGAAAGATCTTTCTGGGGAATTTAAAGGGTCCCAGAGTGCGGACAGACCTTACACTCCCTGAGACGCCACCAGAGAAGCGATCCGCAGGACAGGTGAGTCCCCCTTACCAAGACCAAACAAGTACCACCGGCCACCATTCTCAGGACTGGGACAAGTTCTCATGATTTGTTCTTGGAAGTTTTTTGCACCTGGAGAAGATGCTGATTTTTTGATACTAACAAGACGCTAAATCGCACAGATTTCTGATGTCATCTGCGGTGCTCATCATCTTAAAAGATGCTGCGGTCGGTGTATTAGGATTTATTGTCTGAAAGATTGGTGCTGGATCTCACTAATCTTCTGTGTAACCCTAACATTAACCCTCCCTCTAACCCCAACACAACACTAACTCTCCCTGTAACACCAATACTAACCCTAACATTAACCCTCCCTCTAACCCCAACACAACACTAACTCTCCCCGTAACACCAACACTAACCCTAACATTAACCCTCTCTGTAAGCTGAGCCCCAACACTAACCCTAACTCTAGCTCTCTTTCTATCCCCAACATTAACTTTCTCTATAAACCCAACTCTAACCCTTCCTCTAGTCCTAACACTGAATATCCCTATAACCCCAACACTAACCCTCATTGTAAGCTGAACCCCAACATTAACTCTCCCTGTAACCCTAATACTAACCCTTTTTATATTCCCAACACGAAGATTCCCTATAACCCCAACCTTAACTCTCCCTGTGATCATTAATACTAGCCCTTCAACTACCCCCAACCCTAAGAATAAATGTCCCTATAATGCTAACTTCATGTAAACCTGTAACCCCAACACTAACTGTCTTTGTATCCCCAATATTAACCTTTTCTATATCCCCAACCCTAACCCTTCCTCTAGTCCCAAGCCTAAGATTGAATATCCCTTTTACCCCAACATTAACCCTCACTGTAAGCTGAACCCCAATGTTAAGTCTCTCTGTAACCCCAATTCTAACCCTTACACTAACCTTCCCTATAACCCCAACCCTATCTCTCCCTGTGATCATAACTATCCCCAATCCTAAGAATAAATATCCTTATAACGCTAACCCTAGCATTAGCCCTCCCCGCAACCTCAACAACAACACTAAACCTCCCTGTAACCCCAACCATAACCCTTCCTATAATCATAGTATTAACTCTCCCTGTAACCACAATACTAACCTTCTCTATTACCCTAAGACTTCCTGCAATCATACTAACCCTCCCTCTAGCTCTCGGATTAACACTCCTTGTAATCTCAACCCCAACACTAAACCTCCTTGTAAACCCAACACTAACATAAAACTTCCCTGTAACCTCAACACTAACCTACTATATAACTCCAACAGTAATCCTTTCCATAATCATATTACCAACCCTCCCTCTAACCCCAACCCTAAGATAAACCCTCCCTGTACCCTCAACACTAACCTAATCTATACCCACAATCCTAACCCTTCCTATGATCGTAATACTCTAACCCCAACCCTAACATTAACCCTCCCTTTAACTCCAACACTAACCTTCCCAATAACCCAAACCCTTCATGTAATCAGAATATCAACCCTCCCTCTAGCCCCAACCCTAACCTTCCTGTAACCTCTACACTAACCTAGTCTATAACCCCAACCCTAACCCATTCTGCGATCATAATACCAACCTTCCCTTTAAACTCAATCCTAAAATTACCCCTCCCTGTTACCTCAACATTAACCTTCCCTATACACCCAACTTTAATGCCTCGTACACGCGACCGGTTTTCCTGACATGCCAAAAACCGTTGTTTTTCCCGACGTGATTCCTCTCACGCCTGCCTTGTATACACACGTTCAGGCAAAAAAACGCTCGACCAAAGCGCGGTGACATACAGCACGTACGACGGCACTATAAAGGGGAAGTTCCATTCAAATGGCGCCACCCTTTGGGTTACTTTTGCTGATCCTCGTGTTAGTAAAAGTTTGGTGAGAGACGATTCGCGCTTTTCAGCCTCCTGCTTTTCAGTCCGTTACAGCGTGACGAATGTGCTATCTCCATTACGAACGCTAGTTTTACCAGAACGAGCGCTCCCGTCTCATCACTTGATTCTGAGCATGCGCATTTTTTTCCCCCTCGGAAAACATACACACGAGCGGTTTTCGCATCGAGATAAAGACCGATGAGAAACACGACGGGAAAAAAGAGAGCAGGTTCTAATTTTTTTGCGGGCAGTTTTCTCGTCGGGAAAACTGCTATGGAGCATACACACGACCGGTTTTCCCGACCAATCTAAAAAATTGCAGTTTTCTCGTCGGGAAAACCGGTCGTGTGTACGAGGCATAACTCTCCCTCTAATTATAAAACTAACACTCCCTCTTGCCCCAACCCTACCTTTAACCCCAACACTAACTAGACATGGGCGCCGTCAATAAATTTGTTTTGTTTCGTTTCGTTCCATTTCGTATTAGCCGAAAATTCGTATTTCGTGTCCGAAATTTAATTAGGATTAGTTTTGTACGAAATACGAATTTTCGTTAGATCCGTTAACTTTTCGTAACAATTACGAACATTCGTTAGGTATTTTTTGCTTTTTAAATTCATCATAACGAATGTTCGTAATTGTTACGAAAAGTTAACGAATCTAACGAAAATTCGTATTTCGTACAAAAGGAATCCACATTGAATTTCAGACACAAAATACGAATTAACGGGCTACTACAAACCCAGGAAGTCAGCACAGCACAGGGATGGTGGGAGCCCCTCATAATGAGTCGACGACTGCCATATTGAGAGAGGTATTTTTTGCTTTTTATATTCATCATTTCTCAATATGGCAGTCGTCGACTCATTATGAGGGGCTCCCACCATCCCTGTGCTGTGCTGACTTCCTGGGTTTGTAGTAGCCCGTTAATTCGTATTTCGTGTCTGAAATTCAATTTGGATTCCTACGAAATTCGAAAGTTCGTTAGGTTCGTTAACATTTCGTAACAATTATGAACATTCGTTATGAGGGGCTCCCACAATCCCTGTACTGTGCTGACTTCCTAGGTTTTTTACTTCATCAAAACGAATAATCGTAATTATTATGACTCTCTAAAATACCAAACATATTATACTTGTAATGGTTTTGCACAGAGGAGCCCCGATCCTCCTCTTCTCTGGTCCCCTGCCGGTGCTTCTGGCCCCTCCTTCTTACAAGGTGCCCCCTAAGCAGGCTGCTTTCTCTGGGGGCACTGGTGTGTGCTTGCTCCCGAGTGGGCTCTGTGTGTCTATGGGACACACAGAATGTTTCTCAGTCCCGATAGGGCTTGGGTAAATATTAGAAGGGGGGGGGGGGGGGGGGGAGCTACACACTGAAGGTTTTTCACCTGCATGCATAGAATGCAAGTAGGTAAAAAAAAAAACTTCAGCCTTTAGACCCATGCCGTGTTTTAATACTTACCCCTCCTGCCTCAGGATCCTCTGCACCAAAAAGTATCTCTCCCAGAGCCAAAAAAATAGCACAGCTGCTTTTTTTTTTTTTTTGTACTGATAGCAAATTTTAAATTGTAACAAAATGTTTATATTAATAAGAATGAAATTACTGTATTAAATTCCACGATTTCATTGTTTTCCTCTCATATCACCCTTCCCTTCTCCGCTGCTAACTCTCAATACAGAAAGCTGTGATGTGGAAGTAAAAAGAAACAGCTAAAGTTACACAGAAAAAAAAGTTAAAAACAACAACAAAAACCAAATGAATTGCAAAAAATCTTATTGCATCCGCTCAGCGGCAAAGTGTCCCTGGAAGTAAAAAGATTTGCCAGCAGGACATCATACACAGTGCTTTTTTTCCCTCTGTCTTTGACCACTTTCACACTGAGGCGCTTTTTAGGCGCTTTCACGCTAAAAACAGCGCCTAAAAAGCTCACGAAAACCTATTTCCATTAAAATCAATGAATGAGACTTTATTCTATCTAAAATTGTTTTGTAAAATGTCTTACAAATGCTGTTATTTTTTTGTTATCTACGATTTTCATTTATCTCAATAAAAACTTAAAAAAAAAAAAAAAATCAATGAATGCTTTCACACTGGGGCAGTCTGCCGGCAGGACTGTGAAAAACTCCCCTCCCCATTGAAATGAATGAAAAGCTCTTCAAAAGTGGCTGAAAAGCTCTTTAAAAGCGCTCAGTGTTTTTACTGGCAGTTTAGAAGTGCCTCAGTGTGAAAGTGGCCTAAGTCATTTGAGGGATGGATAGATAGAAGGGAAGGAAGGATAGAAGGGAAGGAAGAGAGGGAAGGAAGGCTATAAGGGAAGGAAGGAAAGACGGGAGGGAAAAGGAAGGAAGGGAAGAAGGAAGGAAAGAAGGGAAGGGAAGAAGGAAAGAAAGGAGGGAAGGAAATAAGGGAAGGGAAGAAGGAAAGGAAGGGAAGAGGGAAGGAAGGAAAGGGAAGGAAATAGGGAAGGAAAGGGAAGAGGAAAGGGAAGGGAAGAAGGAAGGTAAGGGAAGAAAGAAGGGAAGGGAAGAAGGAAAGAAAGGGAAGGGAAGAAGGAAGGAAAGAGAAGGGAAGAGGGAAGGAAGGAAAGGGAAGGGAAGAAGGAAGGAAGGAAGAATGTGTAATGTGTGTCAGCATGTTTGGCAATGATAAAATGTATTTGTTTCTGCCAGTAAAGCTTAGTTGAATTGGACTGAGAGTGAGATATAGAGAATATGGGAGAAGGAAACAGAGAAAAAGAGTGGAGAGAGAGAGAGAAAAAAAGAGGAAGGAAGGAAGGAAACCAGTGGGCCACGTCTGTAATGTGTGTCAGCATGGTCACAAGGTGACTCCATTAGGAGAGCGTGTGACAACACAGGAAAACAGGGACAGAGTGCTGTCATCCTATAACAGGAAGTACCTAAACAAGGACCTCCAGGGCAGGATCACCAGGGAGTATTTTAATAATGGGGGCTAATTTTAAAAAATTGGGCATATATGGAATTTTAGTAACTGGGTTTACATCTACTATAACAATACTCCATTTACTTTTTTTTTCAGACTATAATTTTTGAACAATGCCAAACTTGGGTGGAGGTGCCAAGTGCGGAGCTTGCGGCAAGACGGTTTATCACGCTGAAGAGATACAATGTAACAGCAGAAGCTTCCACAAGCCGTGTTTCATCTGCAGTAAGTGCAGAAAATACATGTCATCCCCTGTTACAAGTGTACATTCAATCCTTAAAGAATATATTACCCCAACACTTCATATTCCTGATATGTGGCTGCTGTACCATTTACTATATGAGGAAGTCTCCTGTTCTCTTTGTATTGCTTTCTCTGTGTGAAATCTCTGGTGATCCTGCCAGTCCCTCTGCCTTCCCATCAAAACTGACCCCAGAAGAGCACAGCGTGGTCAGTTCTCTAGCTGTGTTGGGAACTCAGCCTGCTCTCCTCCGATGATCAGACTTCTGCTGACATGACCCCCTGCACAGCCATTCACTGGGAAGATCAGTGTCCTGCTGTTTCTGCTTCCCAGCTCTCTGAGCTCTTTATGCAACTGAGAACAGAGGGAATGTGATCACTTAGCCCGGCTTCAAAACTGCCAGTAAAACGCAGCGCTTTTGAGGTGCAGATTTTAAAGAGGAAGTAAAGGCAAAAAAAAAACCCTGCAAAAGAAAGGCATAATGAGCTAGTTTGCATAGCATACTAGCTCATTATGAATGACTTACCTGAGATCAAAGCCCCCGCAGTGGTCCTCGGTCACCTCCGCCGCCATCTTGCCTCAATGTCCCGTCACTGCCCCCAGTGTATCGCCGCTCCAGCGCTGTTATTGGCCGGAGCAGCGATGACGTCACACACATGCACGCTCGGGCCGGCAAGCTCCCATTCTGAAAACCGGCAATGATGCCGACCCGCTATTGCGCATGCGTGTGACGTCATCGGCAGACTTTTTAATAGTAAATATCTCCTTAAAGCGGAAGTAAACCCATAAATTTAACAATTTCAAAAAACAGTTACATTCCCGGCATGCCGGAAATGCTAACTGACACTTTGGTCGTGCTCTCAACCCAACTGTCAAACCATCCAATGGCTGGTGCCATAACTGATCACATGTGCAGAATCATGGCAGTTAAAGATTAAACAGAGGCCAAGATGGCAGCTTCCTTAGCTGAAAACGATAGGAGGGTTTACTTCCACTTTAACCGTGTAGGTTAAGGAGATATTTCTTGCACCTACAGGTAAGCCTTAATCTAGGCTTACCTGTAGGTGCAAGTTGTCTAAGTGGGTTTACAACCACTTTAAAGGACATGTGAAACTGCACCAAAAACACTGTGGGGCGTTTTTGAAGCGCTTTTTGGGCAGTTCCTATTCATTTCAATGGAGAGGGGCGTTTTTCGGGCGCTCTAAAGATGCTGCATGCAGGATTTTTTTTACCGCACTGCCAGCGCACCGCCCCAGTGTGAAAGCATTCAGTGATTTTAATGGAAATAATTTTTCTTTTCTTTTTTTAACACAAAAAGCGCTTGAAAACTTTCTCAGTGCTAAAAGCTCTTATAAAAAAAAAAGGGGGGAAAAAGGTGTTTATATTTTTTTTGGGGGGTTTTGCCTTTCATTTCCACTTTTTCAAATTGAATGTTTTTTTTTTTACAAGGCAAGGAGTCACATACAGTACACTTTACGATCTTTTCACTTTTTTTTTTTTTTTTTTTACAAATTGTATTAAAACATTTGGGGATTATTAGGTTTAATCATCCCTGCTTGCTTTGTTTCCATGTGGTAGCTGTATGCACAATATTTTGTATCAATATTTAATTTATTATCTGTAGACAAATTATTAGCCGATTAACTTTAGTTTTACAAGGAAAGCAGAGTGATAGCGATGAGTCACTGAGTGCGCCATCTAGTGGCCAGTTTACAGATCTCTGCATTGGATGCAATTACACAAGTCGCATCATCTGATCGCCCCCCTCCTGTGGGACCTGAGCAGAGCTGAGCCTTCTGATAAAATCTGCATGTACTGTATATTTTATGTTCCTCTTAGCAGTCTTGGCTTTGTCAGACACACTTCGCTGCTTTTGCTTTCAGCCCCGTATCTCTTGCCAGGGCTGCTTGGGTGATATTACAATATTTTGAGTCTCTGGGATATCTGCACAATACCACTTCAATGATCTTTCACTTCATCTGTCCAGCAAGCAGTCTAAAGTATTCCAGGAATAGCCGCCCTTTATCCATCAGAGTTTCCGTACGCCGTGTTCCAGGGTGAGAAAAATGGCGAGGATGTGACAGCCGATGAGTCACAATTTGCCGGTGGGGACAAAAATAATGACAAGATATTCAGAGCCGCATTTATCTACAGAGAGACCTGTCCAGGATAAGTAAACTTATCAGACCGGCTTATAGAACAGGAGATAAAAATGTCAGCTTACACCCAGGGCTGGGACAAGGGGGTGGGCAAGAGGGACAGCTGCCCTGGGCACAGTGGAGGAAGGGGACAGAGAATGGACACAGGGTAGTAAACCCATTCTAAGGGGGAGGGGCATGGTTCTGCATCCTTGCCCTGGGCACTAGAAGAACCTGTCCTGGGACTGCTGACACCTGACACCTATCATTAACGACTTGACCCCAAGGTCAATTCTGACATTTCTGTCATGCATGCACTTTTTTGCTAGAAAATTACCTTTACTTTTTTTTAAGCAGAGGCCCTAGAGAATAAAATGTTGGGCGTTGTAATTGTTATGTCACGCAGTTTTTGCACAGCGGTTTTTCAAATGCAATTTGTTTTTTTAAATCCACTCTAAAGCAAAGTTCCACCCTAAAATGGAACTTCCGCTTTTCAGAATCTTCCCCTCCTCCGGTGTCACATTTGGCACCTTTCAGGGGGGAGGAGGGAGCAGATACCTGTCTAAGCCAGGTATTTGCTCCCACTTCCAGGCATAGATAGCCGCAGTATCCACGGATGTCTACGTCATGTCCGGCCCCTCCTCCGCCCCCCCACCCGCTGTCTTCTGGGAGACACACAGGTCCCAGAAGACATCAGGGACCATTCGGATCGCGCAGCGCGACTCGCGCATGCGCAGTAGGGAACTGGGCTGTGAAGCTGCAAGGTTTCACTTCCTGATTCCCTTACCGAAGATGGCGGTGGGGAACAGCAGCACCCGAGAGCCGAGGGACAGACCGGCTTTGGGTGCCAACATAGCGGGCGCCCAGGACAGGTAAGTGTCCATATTTTAAAAGTCAGCAGCTGCAGTATTTGTAGCTGCTGACTTTAAAAAAAAAAAATCGACGGAACTCCGCTTTAATGAATTTTAATGCACAAAATACAATATAATACCCAATTTTTCGGTAAAATATAAAAGATGATGTTACGCCGTGTAAATAAGTACCTTACTTGTCACAGTTTTTAAAATTGCCTACGCCCGTGGAATGGCGACAAAATACAGTACTTAAAGCGGTTGTATACCCTCGGAAATCGGTCCACCGCCTGTAAAAGCGAGCCAGCGGCTATTTAGTCACTAGGTTCGCTTTTACGATAAAGAGCATTTCCGGCTGAAAAACAAAGATACCGGGGTCATAGCTGCAGCCATGGCCCCGGTATAACTACTTCAACCTGAAGACGTACGGGTACATCCTACATACGGGAAGCAATGGTGTCACTAAGGGGGGGCCAGAGGGGGCCCTGACCCCCCCAAAATTATGATGTGCCCCACCATGTGCCCCCCCCCCCAATTAAAACACATTTTTGTTCCTATCTGTAGGGAAGTAGTTAAAGTAGAACTCAAGGCAAAACTTTTTTTTTGGGGGGTGGAGTAAGGGAGGGTTATAACCCCTACCAGGTTTTTTTCTTCAAATCCCATCTGTAACTACGGCAGACAGACTTGTAGTTCTCAATAGAACATGAGTGTGGTGATCACCGTGCCTGTAGTCCATTGAGAATTCCTGCAGCTCTCTAACTGAAGGCCAGCTGAAGGAAGAGTCTGCAGGAGTCTGACACTGCACCCACCATCCACTGATGACATTTGCAGGATTAATTCATGTTAATGTGGTTGGGTGACATCCCTGGAATAATATTTATAGAACAAGTACATTTTTGATGGGATTTTATCGGTGCCAAAAATTATTTATCCAACGGACACCAAGGATGAGGCATCATTTCTCCCACTGACACCATTTATGGGGCACTATTCCTCCCACTGATACCATCGATGGGGCACTATTCCTCCTACTAAGACCAATAATGGGGCACTATTCCTCCCACTGACACTGTCGATGGGGCACTATTCCTCCTACTAAGATCAATGATGGGGCACTATTCCCCCATTGATACCAACCATAGGGCACTATTCGTATCGCCCAAATCGTCCCCTCCGCTCCTCCCAGGACCCCCTGCTCTCCAGCTCCCTTGTTACCTCCTCCCATGCTCGCCTTCAGGACTTCTCCAGAGCCTCTCCCATCCTCTGAAACTCCCTGCCCCAGTATGTCCGATCAGCCCCTAACCTCTACACCTTTAGGAGATCCCTGTAAACTCATTTATTCAGGGAAGCCTATCCCACACCCACCTAACAACTATCCCCAAGCCACCCCCATCAAATTCTCTGCAGCTATTACCTTTTGTACCACCACCCCTCCCTTTAGAATGTAAGCTCTATGAGCCGGGCCCTCTTGTACCTTTTGTATTGAACTGTACTGTAATTGTGTTGTTTCCCCTATACATTGTAAAGCGCTGCGTAAACTGTTGGCGCTATATAAATCGTGTATAATAATAATAATAATTCCTCCCAATGACACTAACAATGGGGCACTATTCCTCCTCTTAAAACGAATGATGGGGCAGTGTTTACTCCCACTGATGCCGGGACATTTTCTACACACACTGGCCACAGTCTGGCACCTGTAAAGTCTAAAGGACAGTAAACTGGTCCTTTGTTTAAAAAGTTTGGAGACCCCTGGTTTATAATATGAAACTTTTTTGCATTTTATTGGTACATCATTAAAATCCAAATGTTAAAATATAACAACTGTCATTTTCATGGTCAAAAAAGTGGTGTATTCACATAAAGAGTCATAGCATATTACACATTACCGACATGTTTCGCCATTCAAGTCTTCTTCAGGGGATTAGCGAACGGCTACTGCTCTGCATACTACATCAGAAAACAAAATATTCAATCAATACAATAGTACATTATACATAACATATATTCATGGTACAGTTCTTTACACATAAAATATGTAAATCATTATTTACCCTGTCCAGCCATCCCATGCAGATTGGGTAAGCATGGGATGGCTGGACAGGGTAAATAATGATTTACATATTTTATGTGTAAAGAACTGTACCATGAATATATGTTATATGTTTTATTGATTGAATATTTTGTTTTCTGATGTAGTATGCAGAGCAGTAGCCGTTCGCTAATCCCCTGAAGAAGCCTTGAATGGCGAAACATGTTGGTAATGTGTATATGTGAATACACCGCTTTTTTTGACCATGAAAATGACGGTTGTTATATTTTAACATTCAGATTTTAATAATGTACCAATGAATTGCAAATAAGTTTTATATTATAAACTTTTCTCTTGTTTATTGTTTGGCACCGATTAAAATATAATCAAAAATGTCCTTGTTCTATAAATAGTAAAATATTGTTGTGGGCCAAAACCTCCACTAGCATACTACTGAACAATATTAATAATCTGATGCAGTTCAATACAAATAGAAAAATACATGCAAGTGGGACAGAATACACAGAATGTGATAACTAGTTCAATAGGAAGCGTTCCTAATCTATAGCTCAACCCAAAAGGTTTTTTAGCTTTGCATTCATTATAAGAAGATTTAATACAGTGCAACATAATGGAAAATAGATTTTGGATTTATATACAATTGAATGAATAATCACCTAGTTTTCAGGGAGTGGGGGTGGGGGAGGGGAGTTATGTTTGTCTAGAGCTCCTCCCTCCAGCTTCCGTAGCCCCCCCCCCTATAACCTGACGTCTTGTTCTGCAGTGGTATGCAGGAAAGCCCTGGACAGCACCACAGTGGCAGCGCATGAGTCCGAGATATACTGCAAATCCTGCTACGGTCGGAAGTACGGCCCCAAGGGATACGGGTACGGGCAAGGAGCTGGCTGCCTGAGCACCGATACCGGAGAGAGATTTGGCATCGAAGTGGCTGAGTGAGTATGATATTTTAACCAATAGTGTAACACCTGTTTAGGCTTTACCAAAAAAATAACCCAACGCGTTTCAGGGGATTTAGAGACCTTCGTCAGGGCTTTGGAGATTGGAATGCAGCCAAGAATTTCTGTGTGTACATCGGTTGCATGGTATGTCTGGTGTTCCATGTGTCATTGGGATGTGGGATTCTGGGTAATATATGCCATAAAAAAAACATAGAGGTTTGGTGTCCCAGTCATCCTCCAACTGTCTGAAGATAAAACTGCCAAAAAATTTTATCAAGTAATCTTATCCTAAAAATTACACCGAAGATTATTCAATACAACTGGGCATAGATTAGTGCTTGGGGCTGACAGCAACCAATCATAATTCATCACTTCTGGTTGAGTTTAAATAAAACAAATTCTGATTGGTTGCTGCGGCGTATTGCACTTTGCTATTTACATTGTTTACTGAATAATTGTAAAAAATATAAGTACATCCAAACACACAAATTGTTCTTTGATTAATATAGACTGGATCTTCATACCTATGGGTGGGGCAAACATCCTGACCAATCATTACTGGAGAAAATCTCTATCATCTGGTGGAGAGGGAGCTATCATTAACCCTAAAATAAAAAAGTGTAGGGGGTTTCTGGCTGAGCTTCCAAAATGGATTTTGTTGCAGATATGTATCTCATATCCATTTTTTCAAAATAATGATCACAACAGGGGAGCAGACCCGAGAACTCAGCACAGAGATGGTGGGAACCCCTCATAATGGGCACATCAGGTGTACAGACCCGGGAACTCAGCACAGGGATGGTGGGAACCCCTCATAATGGGCACATCAGGTGTACAGACCCAGGAACTCAGCACAGGGATGGTGGAAACTCCTCATAATGGGCATAGCAGGTGTACAGACCCGAGAACTCAGCACAGGGATGGTGGGAACTCCTCATAATGGGCCAACAGGTGTACAGACTCAGGAACTCAACACAGGGATGGTGGGAACTCCTCATAATGGGCCCAACAGGTGTACAGACTCAGGAACTCAGCACAGGGATGGTGGAAACCCCTCATAATGGGCACAGCAGGTGTACAGACCCAGGAACTCAGCACAGGGGTGGTGGGAACCCCCCATAATGGGCACAGCAGGTGTACAGACCCGGGAACTCAGCACAGGGATGGTGGAAACTCCTCATAATGGGCATAGCAGGTGTACAGACCCAGGAACTCAGCACAGGGGTGGTGGGAACCCCTCATAATGGGCACATCAGGTGTACAGACCTGGGAACTCAGCACAGGGATGGTGGAAACTCCTCATAATGGGCATAGCAGGTGTACAGACCCAGGAACTCAGCACAGGGATGGTGGAAACCCCTTATAATGGGCCCAACAGGTGTACAGACCCAGGAACTCAGCACAGGGATGGTGGGAACTCCTCATAATGGGCATAGCAGGTGTACAGACCCAGGAACTCAGCACAGGGATGGTGGAAACTCCTCATAATGGGCATAGCAGGTGTACAGACCCAGGAACTCAGCACAGGGATGGTGGGAACTCCTCATAATGGGCCCAACAGGTGTACAGACCCAGGAACTCAGCACAGGGATGGTGGGAACCCCTCATAATGGGCATAGCAGGTGTACAGACCCGGGAACTCAGCACAGGGATGGTGGGAACTCCTCATGGGCCCAACAGGTGTACAGACTCAGGAACTCAGCACAGGGATGGTGGGAACCCTCATAATGGGCACAGCGGGTGTATAGACTCAGGAAATGGAGGGATCTAATCAATAGATTCCCCGAGAGATGAGGTGGTTTAACCGTCAAGCATCTAATACTAACTCTGTGTCTCTGCAGGACCCACCCATCCCGCAGCTCACCGACCACCACACACACCTCCAAGTTTACGCAGAAGTTCGGTGCCACAGAGAAGTGCAATAGATGTGGGAAATCGGTCTACGCCGCTGAGAAAGTTATGGGTGGAGGAATGGTGAGTCTATTTCCTTGGTTGTAATCGTAGACCTGAGATGGTGCTAAAAAATGTTTTACACACATTTTACATGTAAGGCCTCTATTTACATCTATGGGCCCGCCGGGTTGTGCGCACATTAAAGCTTATGTAAAACCAATTATCTCTTTCTTTCATTAAAGGACACCGCTCTGTTCTAGATAATCGCTAAGTGGTTATATTGCCACCTGCAGGGATGTTGTAGAGCACAGCTGCATCCTCCAATGATCACAGAGGAAAGGATTTTAAAGTATAACTTAAGGCAAAAGTTATTTCTTTCTCGTACATCACGGGACACAGAGCAACATAGTCATTACTAATGGGTTATATAGATACCGTCAGGTGCTGGCACTGGCAACTTCCAAAACCGGAAGTACCCTCCCCTATATAAGCCCCTCCCATCCGGGAGCACCTCAGTTTTTTGCCAGTGTCTAAGGTGTTGGCCAAGAAGAAACATGTGTTTTTCACTGAGCTTGCGTACAGGTTCTTTTGGGCCTCAGTAAGCTATTCCGGATCCGACCAAAAAAGCTTCATAGCTAAACGGTCGGTACCCGGGCCTTGCAGAGAAGAGCAAGGTTTTGCCTGTAATGCTTCTCTTAGGAGAGCTGGACCCTGGGATCCAGAGCTCTGGTCATACCCACGACCAAGATGTTTTCTGTGCAGGGTGCTATACAGGTCCAGGGGAGTGGAATCCTTGGGAACCCGGTCCCTGAAGGTTTGATTACAATGCCTGCCGTGATAGGTGAAGTTTGGGCTTTTGTGGACCAAACAAAGTCCTGCGGCGGGGATCAGGTAAGTGGGGGCCCCCAGGAACTTGGTTCTATTGGGGGACCCCCAAGCCTAATTTGTCTTTCTGTCTGTTACCTAATGGTATTCCCGCAAAATTCTGTGCATGCCTGTAACTACTAAAAAAATGTAATAATTTTTAATGGTGGTCAAGAAAAAAAAAAAAAAAAAAAAAAATTTTTTTATATATATATGTAATATATTAGACTGCGGTACCTGTGTTTGTCCACTAGAGGCCGCTGTGGAATGTTTTCTTGTCATGTGGACTAGCTTCTTCTCAGCAGAGCAAAGTCCAGGCAGATGGTGAGTTCTCTTATAGGAAACTGCTTCCTCTGCCATGTTGCAGTGCTCGTCCATCCCCCGGCCTGCGGCAAAGAGGGGCCCTGGCTCCTGTCCCTTGTTACCATATTTGAAATTAGCGCCGAAGGCGCACGTGCCCGCGCGCGTGCACGCGCCTCTATATATAGAGGTGAGCCGGGAAAGGGGGCGGAGCCTGGGGGATGACGCTCTGTGCGCGCCGCAGCGCTTCTGCGCATGTGCGGGCGTCCCAGCAGTTTAAAAAAACCACAATATTGTAGTGAGCTGGCTATGAAGTACAGAGACAGAGCTGGCAACATTTAAAGGCATACAGCAAGCGGTTGATACAGGCATCCCCTAGAAAGGCACATTAGTAGACACCAACTGTGATATAGCAGCAATTGTGCTAGACTATTCTCAGTAAAAGTGGTGTATTACGGCTGGAATACCTCAGCTTTAGGCTTAGGAATATGCCGTCCAGAAGCTCCGGAACTGAATCTTCCAGGAAGCGAAGGGGGTCTCATCGGGCTCGGAGGATCTTGGGCATACTCCTGCTGCACCAGTCTCCCCTGAAGTTCAGAGGTAAGTGACCGTAGAGACCCCGCAGGGGTACTTGGTACTGTGGCTGTCCTCAGTTCACCTGCTCCTGTGTATGTAACAGAGGAGGTTTTTTCCTCAGCTCTGGGAGGATTAGAGAGAGATTGTCAACATTTATCGCTGCCTCCCTGTCAGGGAAAGCACGCCCGATCTCCGTCTCCTCCTTCAGAGTGCCTGTTAGCAGAGCAACAGTCCCATACAGCGATCGACCTGCCTGAAGGGGATCAGGATGAGGTTGATTCTGTTATAGAGGAATCAACAGTGGGGGAACCTTTTCTCAGCATCTCAAGCTGAAAGATTATGGGTTCAGTCTCTGACTAACATGGTCCGATCAGCATTTAAAAATGCACCTTGCGGAACCATCAACCACTACTGTATCCTCGTTGGGGTCGCTAGAAGCCCCCAGACTGTCTGTTCTTTTCCACTTCACCCTTTGCTGAAAGGGCTTATTTACCAGGATTGGGAACGTCCTGAGAAAATATTTATTCCCCCAAGAGATTTCCGGTGGTCTATCCCATGGAGGATAAGTTAATCAAAAAAAAAAAAAATGGAAGGTCCCTACAGTGGACGCAGCCATCTCTTGTATGTATAAATCACTGACATGTCCAGTGGATAATGTCCAAATGTTCAAGAACCCAATAGATAAAAGATTGGAGTCCTTATGAAAATCTGCTTGGTGATACAACCAGCAGTAGCAGCTATTGGGGTCTGCTAAGCAGTGAAGGATCAGTTGAAACAGGTCTTGAGGGACTTGACAGATCAGCAGGCTTTGCCCTAGCTGATCTACCTAGAGCCTTAGGCTTTGCGGTTGACGCCATAGAGGATTCAGTCCATCAGGCCTCCCGCCTTACGCTGTCTATAGTACATATGCGTAGGCTCCTATGGCTCAAAAACTGGTCTGCTGAAGCTCCCTGTAAAGAATGGCTGGTTAGCGTCCCATTTCATGGTGAACGCTTATTCAGGGAAAACCTGGACAAATATATCCAGAAAATTTCCAGCGGTAAAAATACGCTCTTGCCGGTTAAAAGCAGAGTTAGAGGTCCCTCTTTAAGAGGCCTGCTTCTCCAGTCCTTGGGGCATCGGCTGTGTAACAGTTCCGACGGCCTCCTCGGTCAAATCCCGGGGGTAAAAAACAGGGACAGTAGCAGGGTAATGAGAAACCCTGGGTCAGGGGAGGTACAAAACCTCCCCCAAAGTTAAATTCATTGAAGCCCCCACTCAGTCGGGTGGGGGGAGGACTCCAGTTGTTCGCAAGAGACCTGGCGGGACACGATCAAGACAGATAGGTGCTCTCCGCAGTAGGTTTGGTATACAGTTTGGAGTTAAAAGACTCTCCTTCCCATTTTTGAGGTCAAACGTGCCAAGGGATCCCCGGAAGAGAGAGTCCCTCCTGTTGGCACTAGAACAACTATTGCTCCAAGGAGTAATTATGGAGGTTCCCCTGGAAGAATGAGGGTTCGGGTTTTACTCAAACCTCTTTACAGTCCCGAAGCAAACGCGGACGGGAGGCCCATATTAATTCTAAAAGGGCTATACAAATTCCTGTATATCAGGACTTTCCGATGGAGTCGATCCGATCGGTGGCCACTGCCCTACAAGGGGAGGATTGGTTAGCCACGATCGACATCAAAGATGCTTATTTGCACATTCCCATCTTTCCAGTCCACCAAAAATTTCTACGCTTTGCAGTAGAAGGGCGCCATTTTCAGTTCAGAGCCTTACCCTTCGGTTTGGCCACAGCACCACGAGTGTTTACAAAAATTCTGGCCCTTTATTGGCCAATCTAAGAACACAAGGTGTAATGATAATGGCATATCTGGATGACTTGTTGCTGATAGACCACTCAGTGAAAAAACTAGACGTGGTCGTTCACAAGACGATCAAGTATCTGGAATCTCACGGTTGGATTATCAACCGAGACAAGTCAGCCCTAAAAACCAGTCAAAAGTCTGGAATACTTGGGGCTAAGGTTGGATTCAGGCCAGAGAAAAATATTCTTGCCTCGAGGAAGGGTGTTGTCTTTGAAAGATTTGATCCACTTAGTGGGTACAAAAAAGACAGCCGTCCATACGCCTGTATATGAGGCTGCTGGGAAAAATGGTGGCATCATTCGAAGCAGTACCCTACGGTCAATTCCATTCAAGGAATTTGCAAGGGGCCATACTGTCAGCCTGGAACAAAAAAGTTCAGGCCCTAGACTTACAATGTCCTTGTCCCCTTCCGTTCGCAAGAGCCTCCGTTGGTGGTTGGTTCCCCAGAATCTGGAAAAAAGGAAATCCTTCAGTCCGATTTCTTGGAAGGTGGTCACTACAGATGCCAGCCTTACAGGCTGGGGAGCAGTACTGGAGCAATAGTCTCTCCAGGGCAGATGGTCGGATGCAGAAAAGGCCCTGCCCATCAATCTCTTAGAGATACGAGCAGCCCGGTATGCCGTAGTAGCATGGACATCCAAACTCCAAGGGTCCCCTGTCAGAATTCAATCAGACAATGCCACAGCGGTGGCATATATCAATCATCAGGGGGGCACCAGGAGTCGTGCAGCCCAGAGGGAAGTGAATTACATCCTGAAATGGGCAGAAAAATATGTCCCAGCCATATCTGCGGTATTAATTCCAGGAGTGGAGAATTGGAAGGCGGACTTTCTAAGTCGCCAGCAATTAGGCCCAGAGGAAGGGTCCCTTCACCCCGAGGTTTTCTGGACAATATGTCAGCGGTGGGGAACATCGGATGTAGATCTTCTAGCATCCAGATTCAACGCAAAGGGGGACAGGTTTGTCTCTCGGACAAGGGATCCCCTAGCTTGCGGCTCGGATGCCCTAGTGTTCCCTTGGGATCAGTTCAAGCTGATATATGCATTCACACCGGCACAATGGTTACCTCGATTACTCCGCAGAATCAGGGTGGAAAAGAAACCAGTGATTCCGGTGGCTCCAGCGTGGCCCCGAAGAGCGTGGTACGCGGAGATTGTAAAATTTCAGTGGGGAGTCCTTGGACTCTTCCACGTCGTCCGGCTTTCGCAAGGACCGATATACCACCCTTCCTTACCAGCCCTAGGTTTGACGGCCTGGCTATTGAAGCCCACATTCTAAAAAAGAGAGGGCTCTCTAATGCTGTGGTATCTACCATGATCAATGCCAGGAAGCCGGTATCCAGGCAGATCTACTATAGAATCTGGAAGGCGTACATCGCGTGGTGTGAGGCCAAGAAATGGCATCCACATAAGTACGTAATAGGTAGGATTCTGGACTTCCTACAGTGGGCTGTAGATAGGAAGCTTGCCTTGAGTACTATCAAAGGTCAGATTTCGGCCTTGTCAATATTTTTTCAAAGGCCCTTGGCTTCGCATTCACTAGTCAAAGCCTTTATACAAGGAGTGATGCGTATTAGTCCTCCGGTTAATATTCCCATATGTCCATGGGATCTAAACTTGGTTCTGTCGGTTCTACAGAAACAACCATTGGAACCATTACAGCATATTTCCTTGGTGCTTCTCACCAGGAAATTGATTTTTCTAGTAGCCATTTGTTCGGCTAAAAGAGTATCGGAATTAGCAGCTATGTCCTGTAAGGAGCCATATCTGGTTATCTATAAGGACAGAGTAGTGTTACGTCCTCATCCAGCCTTTCTTCCTAAGGTGGTACTGAGGTTTCATTTGAACCAAGATGTGGTTCTTCCTTCTTTTTTCCCCAAACCTAGCTCGGTAGAGGAAAAGTTATTGCATTCTTTGGATGTAGTAAGAGCAGTTAAAGCTTATCTAAAAGCCACTGCTCAGATTCGCAGAACGGATACTTTGTTTATTCTGCCGGAAGGCCCCAGAAAGGGTCAGGCAGCGTCAAAATCTACTTTAGCCAAGTGGATTCGACAGGTCATAATACAAGCCTATGGCTTGAGAAGGAGACCGCCTCCGTTCAAATTTAGAGCGCACTCCACGAGAGCAGTTGGAACTTCATGGGCAGTGCATCACCAGGCCTCCCTGGCTCAAATCTGTAAGGCCGCAACATGGTCTTCGGTACACACGTTTACTAGGTCCTACCAGGTGGACGTTAGAAGTCAGGAGGATGTCGCCTTTAGGCGCAGTGTGTTGCAGGCCGCAAAAGATCCTCATGTCTGATAGCGCTCAGCTTATATATGGTGTATCCCCCCCCTCATTGGGCATTGCTTTAGGACATCCCATTAGTAATGACTATGTCGCTCTGTGTCCCGTGATGTACGAGAAAGAAAATAGGATTTTTATAACAGCTTACCTGTAAAATCCTTTTCTTGGAGTACATCACGGGACACAGAGCTCCCGCCCCTCTTTAGGGACACTTATTGCTTTGCTACAAAACTGAGGTGCTCCCGGATGGGAGGGGCTTATATAGGGGAGGGTACTTCCGGTTTTGGAAGTTGCCAGTGCCAGCACCTGACGGTATCTATATAACCCATTAGTAATGACTATGTCGCTCTGTGTCCCGTGATGTACTCCAAGAAAAGGATTTTACAGGTAAGCTGTTATAAAAATCCTATTTTTTTTTGTTGTTGTGGACAGAGTGGAGAGGGGTTAGAACACCTGTCAGTTTTTATTGCTGTCTGTGTCCCCGTTGAGTAGAATTCACCCTCTATATTTGTCCTTTTTACCATTATCATTGAAAGTGAAAGTAAAAGAAAATCCCCAAAAAGTAATAGCGGGGAAATCTTCCAATGGGGACACTAGTTCTGGTGACCTGAGGGTCCCCAAGGAATTCCCTTAATTTGCAGGTATTTCCTCTCACTTCCTGTTTGGCTATGGGACAGGAAGTGAAGGGAAATCTCGGCAATGAGAAACAGATGGCGAAAAAAAAAAAAAATCTGACAGGGGTTATAATTTCCCACTTACTCCAAAATGAAAAAAAAAAGTTTTACTTTAACCACTTAAGGACCGCCTCACGCCGATATACGTTGTCAGAATGGCACGGCTGGGCACATCAATGTACAGGTACGTTGCCCTTTAAGAGCCCAGCCTTGGGTCGCGTGCGCGCCGCCGGCGGCTCGCTCGTGACCCGGTCCTGAGCTCGTGACCGCGGACCCGATCGCCGCCGGTGTCCCGCGATCGGTTCACAGAGCTGAAGAACGGGGAAAGGTGAGTGTAACAAACCTTTCCCCGTTCTGCTCCGTGGCATGTCAGTGATCGTCTGTTCCCTGTCATCGGAACAGACGATCAGTGATGTGTAATGTGTAGCCACGCCCCCTACAGTAAGAATCACTTCTTAGGGTACACTTAACCCCTACAGCGCCACCTAGAGGTTAACCCAATTCACTGCCAGTGTCATTTTCACAGTAACCAGTGCATTTTTATAGCACTGATCGCTGTGAAAATGACACTGGTCCCAAAAATGTGTCAAAAGTGTCCGATGTGTCCGCCATAATGTCGCAGTCACGAAAAAAATCTCTGATCGCTGCCATTACTAGTAAAAAAAATTTTTTTTCATAAAAATGCCATAAAACTACCCCCTATTTTGTAAACGCTATAACTTTTGCGCAAACCAATCAATAAACGCTTATTGCATTTTTTTTTACCAAAAATATGTAGAAGAATACGTATCGGCCTAAACTGAGAAAAAAAATGTTTTTTATATATTTTTGGGGGATATTTATTATAGCAAAAAGTAAAAAATATTGAATTTTTTTCAATATTTTCGCTCTATTTTTGTTTATAGCGCAAAAAATAAAAACCGCAGAGGTGATCAAATACCACCAAAAGAAAGCTCTAAAAAAAAGGACGTCAATTTTGTTTGGGAGCCACGTCGCACGACCGCGCAATTGTCAGTTAAAGCGACGCAGTGCCAAATCATAAGAAGGGGCCTGGTCTTTATGCTGCATATTGGTCCGGGGCTTAAGTGGTTAAGGGGAGTACAAAAATACAATTTTTTCTTTATTTTTTGGGATAGGATAAAAAAAGTGTCCATCAGGTTTTTAATAGACCCCTTCCTCAACAATAGATACCTCCAGCAACAATAAATCCCCCCAAAAGCCAACATCAATAGACCCTCCAGCAAACCCCAGCACCCCTTGTCAGGGCTGCTGTTAGAATTAATGGGGCCCCATACTGCCTACCTGACAGGGCCCTGCTCCACCCCTCAGAAAATAGCAAATTATATTTTCGCAAAAAATACACTAAAATCATTATTATATGACATGTTTGCCAAGGTGGGACACTGATGGGGGACACTCTGATGCAAGGAGGACTCTGATGGGGGACACTGATGCAAGGGGGGATACTCTGATGGAGGACACTCTGATACAAGGGTGACTCTGATGGGGGACACTCAAAATTAAAGTGGGCCGGTCTGGATGAAGTCCAGGGCCAAATTTTTGTCCCAGTCCAGCCCTGACATCCAAGGATGATGGATGTATACGATAATGGTGGTTCTTTTCTCTGCAGCCTTGGCATAAAACTTGCTTCCGCTGTGCAATCTGCGGGAAGAGTCTGGACTCCACCACCGTGACGGAGAAGGATGGAGAAATCTACTGCAAAGGTTTGATCATAATGAGGGATCAGAATGTAGAAACACAAACTTTTGGGACACAGAGGTGTTAACCTCTTGCGGACTATGCAATGCATATATACGGCAGTAAGAAAGGTGGGCTTTAATGCACAGCTGGTGGACATATACATCCATGGCAGCAAGAGGTTGTGCTCCCAGCACACTGACTGAGCTTCCGATCGTGAGACAGCAGGATGGGCTCCCGATCATGTGACCATCGTGAGGACAGTCACATGACACAGAAGCCAAGCTGCGCCTCCCTGGCATCAAAGCCCACTTAAAGTTTTACTAAACACAGGAGCCTGCAGTCACTATATCTGGTCTCCCCAGGAGCCTGCATTTACTTTATCTGGTCTCCCCAGGAGCCTGCAGTCACTATATCTGCTCTCCCCAGGAGCCTGCATTCACTATATCTGCTCTCCCCAGGAGCCCGCATTCACTGTATCTGCTCTCCCCAGGACTCTGCAGTCACTATATCTGGTCTCCCCAGGAGCCTACAGTCACTATATCTGGTCTCCCCAGGACTCTGCAGTCACTATATCTGGTCTCCCCAGGACTCTGCAGTCACTATATCTGGTCTCCTCAGGAGCCTACAGTCACTATATCTGCTGTCCCCAGGAGCCTGCATTCACTATATCTGGTTCCCCACAGTACACAGAACATGGAAATGCAATTATTTTAGTAAATATAAACTGCTAAATACCTTTGCTCATCAGCAGTATATAGCAGTCTTATGACTTCTATCAGTGTCTGGCTAAAGCTTGTAGGATGGGGTTTTCATTCTCCTCTGATTGTCCTATGAGGCTGCAGAACCCCTGACCCTCTGTCTGGGCAGTGCTGATTGGTCCTGTGGTGTTCACATGCACTCTCCCAAGACAAAAAAAACTCTAGCAATATACACCAAACTGAGCATGTGCAGCTTGTCCCCAAGGCTCTGTACTATCAGCAAATAGACTGGGGAAAGTGGAGGATTAGAGAAGACAGGATCTTTACTGCTTTACTGCATTTACAGACTGCTTTTATGGTTGTAGGTTTAGTAACACTTTAATGGAAAAAGTTGAAGCAGGTAACTGATTGGTTACTATGCACTGCTGCCCCAGAAAGGCAATGGGCCACAAGATTTTCTGAGGTTATGTTGTACCTGACATCTCTGACTGTTCACAGATGTCTACAGCCTGTTTATCATACACCACCAAGCATTTTCCTACAGGACTAGAAAATTTGTAGTAGAAATAGTATGTTGAGAACGAATGTAATAATCCATTACAGTCTTTGCCATAGGAAGCATAAACAGAGGTGTTTTCAATGGTAGCTGTGCAATGTGCTGATAATGGCTTGAGTATAATCAAGCAACTGAGCAGCAGATTGCACAGATAAAGTCTGCACCACCTAGTGGCCGGCAGGGAGGAGCATGCACAAAAGGGACAGCCTGGGATCCGTTCTTTCATATAATGCTTGAGAACAGCAGTACAGTGACTGACGCCAGCCCTATAGATCACGCTCACACATGAGTAGCAAAAATGATTGATGGGAGAGAACACTAATAGCTGTGAGTGTTAAGCAATGACAGTACAGATCCAGAGGGAGGGGATTGATGAGGATTTAAAGGGGTTGTAAACATAAAACATTTTTTTTTTTTTAAAATAACAAATCTGTTATACTTTCCTCCTCTGTGCAGCTCGTTTTGCACAGAGTGGCCCCGATCCACGTCTTCTGGGGTCCCTCTGCGGCTGTCTCAGCTCCTCCCCGAAATAACTCACCACCTATATGCGAGCTCCCTCGCATGGTGGCGAGTTATTGCGGTGCGCGCTCCTGTGATACAGCCGGCGGCTTTAGCAGCTCACTGTATCACTCGGCCCCGCCTTGCCCCGCCCTGCCCCCCCACGTCATTGGATGTGATTGACAGCACAATCAACCAATGAATGAGCCGAGAAGCCGGCCCAGAAGCCTGCGTGTTCATGGCACAGGACACTTTCGAGGGGTCAGGAAAGTAAACGGGGGCTCGGGGGGGGGGGGGGGGCGGCTAATGCACAAATGTTTTTTCACCTCAATGCATAGAATGCATTAAGGTGAAAAAACTTTTACCCTTACAACCCCTTTAAGTCATTCAGACAGGAAATGAAGGGGAGCACAAAATAGCTGCAGCTTCAAAGGGGGGTATAGTGTGATGATGATCTGAGCTTTGCACGGAAGGAGTTGAGAGTAATCAGTTTCAACACAGGAGAGGACTAGCTACAAATGTGAGGTTAAAAAAAGATAAGGCTGGGAGGTCCGCAGCATAAATTATTCACCGATTGACTTTACCTGTTGCCTGTGTAATGACCCCCCCCCATCTCTCTGATTCCAGTTTGCTATGCTAAGAACTTTGGTCCAAAGGGAATCGGGTTCGGAGGCCTGACACAGGTGGAACAGAAGGAAGGATGAACTGAGGAAGAGTCTGCCGGGATTATAACCATCTCAGAAAGCTGGAGTGCAACGATTTCTAGAAGTCCGCCATCTTGGATTGCTCTGATCAATGGAATAATTTGGCATCTCTCAGTAAAAGCACAAAATTTTCCATTAAACAAATGTGTTTTTACCTCTGATTATCAATAATCTTTGTGCATGCACACCTCCACCCAATCATTATTGAGTTTTATTTAAAGTGGTTGTAAATGTCTGAAATGAAAATGAACAAAGCTAGTCCTTCTATAGTGTGTGCTTGCCTCAATTCAAATCACTTTCTGTCTCCTCTCTCATGCCATCTGCATGAGTCACTTCTGTAAATCTAAGCCAACACCAGGTAATCCTGGAAGATCGCCCCACTCCTCCCCCCACTACACACAGCTGGGGAATGACAGCCTCAGCTGTGCATGTCTCCCTATGGCAGTGATGGCGAACCTTGGCACCCCGGATGTTTTGGAACTACATTTCCCATGATGCTCAACTACTCTAAATGAGGCTCTTGGTAACAAATTGATAAAGTCCCAACTTCCCCCCCCCCCCCCCTTCGTTGCACTCTGACGCCTATATGGCTGTATTTTTGCTTTGTTTTTTTTCTAATTAACAGGGATGGAGGAACATGGCCTTACCAGGCCTATGGCCTCATTTAAAGTCCCAACCTTCCCCCTCCCCCCATTTTGCTACACTACAGAGTGGATGAGCATCATGGGAAATGTAGTTCCAAAGCATCTGGGGTGCCAAGGATCGCCATCACTGCCCTATGACATTGTGTGTGTGTGTCTCTTTTTCCTCCACTGAGGTCTCAGATTACACTCATTGCTCTGTGTGACATCAGATACTCACCCCCTGCCTTCTGAAGCTCATGCAAGCTGTGTAAATTCTGTGCTTTGATTGGCTTTAGAAAAAAAGAGAGGGCTGCAGATAAACAGGTACAACTTACTAGGAGGATTTGTATCATCTCTGTGTATCACCTGAGGCCAGTCACTTCACTGGGTATATAGAAGGGTTTACAACCAGTTTAACAATCGCTCTACAGCACAGCCATTCATCTGTTTAATCTACCAACCACCACCCTAAGTTGGATACACACAATATACTCAAATTGGACGATCTCTCTACAACTTCCTTTGTATTTAGACGTAACTGTTCATGATGTGCACGACGGAAACATTTTCTTTGTTTCGGATTCGTTTGTTAAGTTCAAGAGGAACTGCAGTCTGCTCACATAATTTGTAATAAAAACATCTTTGCCATTCTGAAGCTTCCCTCCAACCACTTTGCATATTTATTTTATATATACTGTGATTCTGTACTTGCCAAATATGCTGCAGAAATCTCCCTCCACTGAGTCTGGCTGCAGCCATTTTAACTGTGGGCAGCTGAAGCTGCTGCCCATTCCTCTTTGCAAAACTGCTCCAGCTCCTTAAAGTTGGATGGTTTGCGCTTGTGAACAGCAATCTTTAAGTCTGACCACAGGTGTTGCTTTAGCAGTGTGTTTGGGGTCATTGTCCTGCTGGAAGGTGAACCTCCGTCCTAGCCTCAAATCACACACAGAGTGGTACAGGTTTTGCTCAAGAATATCCCTGTATTTAGCATCATCCATCTTTCCCTCAACTCTGACCAGTTTCCCAGTCCCGACTGCTGAAAAACATCCCCACAGCATGATGCTGCTACCACCATGTTTCACAGTGGGGATGGTGTTCTTTGGGTGATGTGATGTGTTGTGTTGGCACCAGACATAGTGTTTTCTTTGGTTATAAAAGAAAAATTTGCGCTAGGTGCAAATTATTAAAGTGCAATAAATGAATAAATCCCTAAAGGAAAACCTGCTGCTAAACACCAAAAAAAACCTGATATAAGGTACAACAATATAAATATACAAAACTGTGTATGGCTATACAGTGAAAAAAATATATAATATAAGAAAAAGTATCAAAAACATGAGTGAATACTACAAATAAACAATTTAAAGTTCATGTGTGTCAGTGAAAAATATATGAAATCTTCCCCTCTATTTAAAGATAAGAGTTCTACAGAGTGCAGGTATCCGATGAAAATCATAGGCAAAATGCTCCAACACTTAGTAAAGATCCCGCCACCAAGGTGAAGAATGAAGGCTTACCAGACAGCCTGCGACCACCCTTCTCAGGGGGGTCAAAACAGGCTCAGTAGAGTGATGTTTTACTCCATGGAAGGCAGAATGATTCTGCAGGAACGCTTCATCCACAATGGGAGAGTCTCCAGAGACGTTGATTGAACACCTGGCCAGAACTGGGAGTAGACACACTCTTGGCAGATCAGAGTGGATGTTCCTCAGTAAGTAGGATAAAATCCAAAAGAGAAAGAAAAACTTTCCATAGTGTAGCGTTCATCCATAAAAAAATAGGATTTTTGTACTCACCGTAAAATCCGTTTCTCTGGCATCCATGGACTGACACAGCGTGTCTTATACACCTTTACACGTGGGTTATGTCCCTGCTTGCAGGAGAAGACCTAGGCAGAATGTGAGATGTTATACATACATTCTAAACAGCCAGAGCTGAACAGCCCCGCCCAGGGGGGCGGTCCCTCCGGACATAACCCTCCCACTGCAGTCAGCAGACCTCAGTTCGTAACAAAGCAGTACAAACTTAAAAAGAAGGGTGGGTGCTGTGTCAGTCCATGGATGCCAGAGAAACGGATTTTACGGTGAGTACAAAAATCCTATTTTCTCTTGTCATCCATGGACTGACACAGCGTGTCTTATACACCTTTACACGTGGGATGTCCCAAAGCAGTGTCAAGAGGGATGGGAGCAGTATAAATGGAAAACCAAAAACTTCACTCCAAACAAGGCAGAGCTCCTCAACGGAGGAGTTGCAACATCAAACAGCGGCCTGCAACACCTTGCGGCCGAAGGAAGCATCCGAAGATGCAGCCACATCAACCTTATAAAACTTAGAAAAGGTATGAACAGACGACCAGGTCGCCGCCTTGCACACTTGTGCAACCGACGCTTGATGTCGGAAAGCCCAGGAAGCACCAATTGCCCTGGTGGAATGTGCCGTAACCGGAAAGGGAGGCGCCCGCCCCTTGAGAGCATAAGCTTGAATGACGGTTTGTCTGATCCACCTAGAAATGGTGGCAGACGAAACCGCTTGGCCCTGTTTTGGACCAGAGACAGTCACAAATAGTGAGTCAGACTTCCGAATAGAAGCAGTAGCCGACAGGTACACCCGCAAGGCGCGTACCACATCCAAAGTGTGAAGCGCAAACTCTCTGGGATGCGATGGGTGAGGACACAAGGACGGGAGGACAATGTCCTCGTTTAAGTGGAAGGCCGAGACCACCTTTGGCAGAAAAGAAGGTCGCGGACGTAACACCGCCTTATCCTTATGGATGACCAAAAAGGGCGACTTGCAGGACAAGGCCGCCAATTCAGACACTCGTCTAATGGAAGTAATGGCCACCAAGAAGGCCACCTTCTGAGACAAAGTCAAGAGGGGAATATCTCTAATATTTTCAAAGGGAGGTTCCTGGAGGACCGAGAGCACCAAATTCAGATCCCACGGGGGGAGAGGAGGCTTGACAGGGGGGAGCACATGGCGAACCCCCTGCACAAAGGTGCTAACCAAGGGATGACCCGCCAGCGGTCGCTGAAAGAAGATGGCCAAGGCCGAAATCTGACCCTTAATGGTACTCAAAGCGAGCTTTTGGGTCACGCCACGCTGCAGAAAATGCAGGATTCTGGGAACAGAATACGATCGTGGGCGCCAGTCCAGCTCTTCGCACATGGCGATGTAAGCTCTCCAAGTACAGTGATAGATCTTTCTGGAGGAAGACTTCCGTGCCCTTAACATGGTCGAAATGACCGAATCCGAGAGACCTCGGTCTCTCAGCACCTGGCTTTCAATAACCATGCCGTTAAAGCCAGAGACTGTAAAGCAGGATGAAATATAGGACCTTGAGACAGAAGGTCCCCCTGTATTGGTAACCGCCAGGGAACGTCTGCGACGAGACGTACCAGATCGGCGTACCAGTGACGCCGAGGCCAATCCGGAGCAATGGAGGATCACCGGAATTCCCTCGGTCGCTACCCTGCGGAGCAGGTGAGGGAGCAACTGCAGTGGAGGATAAACGTATATCAGGTGATACTGACCCCATGGGGCCACCAACGCATCCGAGGCATCCACCCAGGGATCCCTGGATCTGGCCACAAACCTCAACACCTTGCGATTGAGTCGAGAGGCCATCAGGTCCCCATCCGGCGTGCCCCACCGTCTGCAAAGGAGTTGAAAGACCTCCGGGTGAAAGGACCACTCTCCCTGGTCCAGCGTCTGGCGACTTAGATAGTCCGCCTGCCAATTGTCTACGCCCGGAATGTAGACGGCCGACAGAGCCGGCACGCTTCTTTCGGCCCACCTCAGGATGCGGGCGACCTCGGAAGCCGCAGCTGAGCTCCGAGTCCCCCCTTGATGGTTGACATACGCCACTGCTGTGGCGTTGTCCGATTGGATCCTGATGGAGTGACCCTGTAGTTTCTCCGACCATGAGGAGAGGCACAGTCTGATTGCCCGTATCTCCAGCACATTGATCGGTAAGAGGGCTTTGTCCGGAGTCCAAAGCCCTTGGGCCGACAGGACTCCCCAGACTCCCCCCCCAGCCCGTCAGGCTGGCGTCCATCGTGATCACCGTCCATTGGATGGGGAGGAACGACTTCCCGGACCGAAGAGCCGGGGACCTCAACCACCACGTCAGGGACGCCCTGACCAGGTGACTCACCTGGATCTGAAGATCCAAGGACAACGGGGATTTGTCCCAAGTGGACAAGATCTCTTTCTGTAAAGCCCTGGTGTGCGCTTGGGCATAAGGAACCATTTTCGGGACGTCAGCACCCGTACTGCAGACTGAAGTGTCAGTAGTTTGTCTGGAGGTAGGAAGACTCTTGCCTCCAAGGAGTCCAGAATCAGACCTAGATACTCCAGACGCTGAGTCGGGACTAGAACCGACTTCTGAACGTTCAGGAGCCACCCAAACTCCCTGAGGGTCTGACTGACGATAGTCACACTTTCTTCCAATTCTGAGCCACTGTCTGCTCTTAGAAGAAAATCGTCCAGATAGCCCACGATAGCAATGCCTCGCTGTCTCAGCAAAGCTAGGACCGGAGCAAGCACCTTGGTGAACACCCTCGGAGCCGAGGCTAGGCCGAAGGGAAGAGCCACAAATTGATAGTGGACTTCGCCGACCGCAAAGCGCAGAAACTTCTGGTGGCTTGCGCAGATCGGAACATGCAAGTAGGCGTCCTTGATGTCCAAGGATGCCAGAAAATCCCCTTGATGGAGTGTAGTGATCACCGTGCGAATGGATTCCATGCGGAATTTTTGCACCTTCACGAAGGCATTCAGGGCCTTGAGGTCCAGGATTGGCCGAACCCCGTCCTTTTTTGGAACAACAAACAGATTCGAGTAGAACCCCTGAAACCTCTCCTGGGACGGAACCGGCACAATTACTCCGGACCCGATCAAATCCTGTACAGCCCCCAAGAGGGCTGCCCGACGGGCAGGAAGGAGAGGGAGATTTGAGGGAAAGAATCTGTCTGGGGGCCAGGAGCGGAACTCTATTCTGTATCCTGAGGTGACCACCTCGCACACCCACCGGTCGGAGATCCGTGAACCTGCAAAGTCCCCCCCCCACCCCAGAGACGGGCGGGGGCAAGACTTCACGCAGAGGCGGGCTTGGGAGCCGGCTTGTTCGGCTTACGCACCCAGGGGCGCTTGTGCCCGCCAGCCGCACTGTTGTCAGTCTAGGATGGCTTACCCGTGGACTCTGACGGACGAAAAAAACCCTTTTTTGCTGGAAAGGAAGGACCCGGTTTACGTCGGGCCTCCTTACCCTTGATAGTTTGAGGAAGGAGAGTGCTTTTACCTCCCGTGACATCCTTGATGATGTCATCCAGAGCAGCACCAAAAAGTCTACCACCCTTAAAAGGTAGATCCGTCAGGAGCTTCTTAGACGCTAGGTCAGCAGACCAGCATTTCAACCAGATGAGACGACGCAATACCACCGCCGAGACAGAGGCCCTGGATATTAAAGGGGCCGCGTCCAACGTGGCGTCGCACACATATATCAGACCCTGCACCATCTGGTGGGCCAGAGCAATAGTGTCTGGAGGAAGGTTATACTCCTGCACAGTTTGGTGCAAGATTTTTGCCCATTCCGTGAGTGTCTGAGACACAAGGGTCGCCGCTACTACGGGCCGTAGGGCGGATCCCAACAAGGCGAACATGGCTCTACTCACCACTTCTGACCTCCTGTCAGTGGGGTCCTTAAACGCAGGAGTCCCCTCCATCGGGAGAGTGGTGGCCTTGTTTAAACGGGCGATTGGAGGGTCGACCACCGGGGGAGAAGCCCACTTTTTAAGCAGGGCGTCTTCAAAGGGGTATCTAATAGACAAACGCCGCGGGACCATGAAAGTCTTCTGCGGCTTTTCCCAGACCTGGTCAATGAGCTGGTCAAAGAAAGATACATATGGAAAAACCTTTTTAGAAGGCTTGGTCTTAAAAGAACCAAAGGAGACTGTATCCGCCTGAGGTTCTGCGGTCGCAGCATTTAGCTTGAGAGTGTCCCTCACAGCATCAATGAGTTCACTAACAAGCGCCATGTCATTTACTGACTCAGAACTGGAGTCTTCCTCACAAGGAATGTCCTGTTCAAAACCATCCAAATATTCAGAGCTAGGGTCCTGAGCAGCAATAGCTAGGCCCATATCTGAATCGGAGCACTCCCCTTGTGGAGATAAAGTGGGGAGAGGGCGCTTTTTTGCTCCCTTGTGCTCACACACAGCTTCCATCCTGGTCAGAAATGATTCCAGGACTGCCGACAACTGGTCCATAGGGACCGCAGGTGCTGGAGCACTGGCTGCTGCCTCTGGCATGTTAGGGGAAGCTGGTGACTCTGACTCCATAATGTCCCTCTCTGAGACCACCCACAGGCTGTGCTGACTGAAGTAGGGGAATGCCCAGGGAACCCACCAACCTGACCAGGACCGCTCGGTTCCGCCGCTCTGTCTCACTGCGCCGCGCTGCTCAGCGTGAGTGAGCTGAGAGGAGAGAGTGTGAGGAGATTCGCGCCTTTCCCAGCGGCGCTAGGAGGCCAAACTAGTGCTAGAAAAAACGTGCGGCTACAAGAAAATGGCCGCCGCAATGCGCTCCGGCGGGCCACGGCAAGATGGCAGCCAATGTAAAATCAGCACACACACTAAACATGGCGCCGAGGCCCCTCACACCCAAAAACAAAACAGCCCCAGCGAATGCAGAGCAGCATGAGCCCCCCCCAGGACAGTATGGCCCCCAGGCACCCCACACAGTACAGCGCCAGCACTAGTGACCAGAGAGTGACATTAAAAAAACACAGGGGGAGACAGGGAAATCCCCCAAACAATAAACACACAGCATGTACTCACCTGCAGCCAGGAGAGACTACTTACCCATCCCCATAGGGACCCACTGGTGTGTTTCTGACAGAACTATCACAGTGCGGTACCTAGTAGCTGTCGGCCCGGTCCACCGCGAAAGATACAGCGAAAGATACAGCCGGACTGTTCTATCTTGAGAGGACCGCGGAGCTGGAAGCCCACCGGCCACCCCTGGAGTCGTGGGGCATGTCGTGAACTGAGTCTCACGCACACAAGGCGAGGATCAGCACGCTCGATGGTCGGACAGGGAAGACTACGAGGATATCTTGTACCCAACCTGTTGCCCAGCCGACAGTTGATAGAAGATCTCAAAAGAATAAAATAGGAAAAATTTTCCAAAAGGAATAAAAATAGGTCAGGAGACTGGCTCCTGAGAGAGCCACGTCTTCTCCTTCTGCTAGGCAGAAAAAAACTGAGGTCTGCTGACTGCAGTGGGAGGGTAATGTCCGGAGGGACCGCCCCCCTGGGCGGGGCTGTTCAGCTCTGGCTGTTTAGAATGTATGTATAACATCTCACATTCTGCCTAGGTCTTCTCCTGCAAGCAGGGACATAACCCGCGTGTAAAGGTGTATAAGACACGCTGTGTCAGTCCATGGATGACAAGAGAAAAGGGGTTTATTTTCACAAAGTATGCGATACAGAACCTCAAAGAAACAAGTCCTGAGATCTACTGTCTGTCTACTCCCAGTTCTGGCCAGGTGTTCAATCAACGTCTCTGGAGACTCTCCCATTGTGGATGAAGCGTTCCTGCAGAATCATCCTGCCATCCATGGAGTAAAACATCACTCTACTGAGCCTGTTTTGACCCCCCTGAGAAGGGTGGTCGCAGGCTGTCTGGTAAGCCTTCATTCTTCACCTTGGTGGCGGGATCTTTACCCACTTCTCTACTGTGCACGAAAACCCCCTTCCTGCCCAAGCCATTTTTCAGCTTTCAGCGCTGTCACACTTTGAATGACAATTGTGCGGTTGTGCGACGTGGCTCCCAAACAAAATTTGCGTCCTTTTTTTCCCACAAATAGAGCTTTCTTTTGGTGGTATTTGATCACCTCTGCGGTTTTTATTTTTTGCGCTATAAACAAAAGAAGAGCGTCCAGTTTGGAAAAAAAAAAACACTATTTTTTACTTTTTGCTATAATAAATACCCGTTTTTTTTTTTAAATAAAATTTTCCTCAGTTTAGGCCGATACGTATTCTTCTACATATTTTTGTTAAAAAAAAAAAAAATCGCAATAAGCGCGTATTGATTGGTTTACGCAAAAGTTATAGCGTCTACAAAATAGGGGATAGATTTATAGCATTTTTTTTTTTTTTATTAGTAATGGCGGTGATCTGCGGTTTTTTATTGTGACTGCGATATTGCGGCGGACACATCGAACACTTTTGACACATTTTTGGGACCATTCACATTTATACAGCGATCCCTGCTATAAAAATGCATTGATTACTGTATAAATGTGATTGGCAGGGAAGGGGTTAACCACTAGGGGGCGGGAAGGGGTTAAATATGTTCCCTCAAAGTGTTCTTACTGTGGGGGGAGGGGACTGACTGGGGGAGGTGACCGATGGTTGTCCCTATGTACAAGGGACACACCATCGGTCCCCTCTCCCTCACAGGACGTGGATCTCTGTGTTTACACACAGAGATCCACTTTCCTGCTCGTTTCCCGGGCAATCGCGGGTGCCCGGCGGCAATCGCGGCCGCCGGGCACGCGCACCGGGGCCTTGTGAACGCGGCGGGCGCGCGCCGCCTAGCTCGTTTTAAAGGGAGGAACGAGAGTATCCTCCGCCCGCCGTCAATTGACAGTGGGCGGGGGACAAGTGGTTACTAAGTGTTGGAGCATTTTGCCTATGATTTTCATCGGATACCTGCACTCTGTAGAACTCTTATCTTTAAATAGAGGAGAAGATTTCATATATTTTTCACTGACACACATGAACTTTAAATTGTTTATTTGTAGTATTCACTCAGGTTTTTGATACTTTTTCTTATATTATATATTTTTTTCACTGTATAGCCATACATAGTTTTGCTCATCCAGCGCTACACCTTTTTGTATATTTATAGTGTTTTCTTTGATAGCCAAAAGTTTCAATTTTATTCTCATCAGACCAGAGCACCTTCCTCCATACATTTTGGGAGTCTCCCACATGCCTTTTCGTAAACTCAAAACGTGCCATTTTGTTTTTTGCTGAAAGTAATGGCTTTCTTCTGGCCACTCTGCCATAAAGCCCAACTCTATGGATCGTACAGCTTTATTGTCGTCCTATGTACAGATACTCCAGTCGCTGCTGTGAAACTCTGCAGCTCCTCCAGGGTTACCTTAGGTCTCTGTGCTGCCTCTCTGATTAATGCCCTCCTTGCCCGGTCCGTGAGTTTTGGTGTGTGGCCGTCTCTTGGCAGGTTTGCTGTTGTGCCATGTTCTTTCCATTTGGTTATGATAGATTTGATGGTTCTCCTAGGGATCATCAAAGATTTGGATATTTTTTTTATAACCTAACCCTGACTTGTACTTCTCAACAACATTGTACCTTACTTGTTTGGACAGGTCCTTGGTCTTCATGGCAGTGTTTGGTGAGTGGTGCCTCTTGCTTAGGTGCTGCAGCCTCTGGGGCCTTTCAAAAAGGTGTGTCTACGTAATGACAGATCATGTGACACTTAGATTGCACACAGGTGGACATCATTTCACTAATTATGTGACTTCTGAAGGTAATTGGTTGCACCAGAGCTTTTTATGGGCTTCATAACCAAGGGGGTGAATACATACGCACATGCCAATTATCAGTTTTTTATTTCTGAAAAATTGTTTTATGTATATATTTTTCTAATTTTACTTCACCAACTTAGACTATTGTGTTCTGATCCATCACATATAATTCAGATTAAAAAAAACATTAAAACTAAAAGGCTGTAATGTAACAAAATTGGTAAAAAGCCAAGGGGGGTGAATACTTTTGCAAGGCACTGTAATTTGTTTCAGATTCGTTAAAATTTGTTACTTTTGTGTTTCGGAAATTCAGATACATCTGAAATAACGAAAATTTTGTCCAAACTTTGATCCATAACGAAACAAAAATCGCACAACCGTGTGGTGCAGGAGTCTCAAACTGGCGGCTCTCCAGATGTTGCGAAACTACAAGTCCCACGAGGCATTGCAAGGCTGACAGTTACAAGCATGACTCCAACAGGGAAAGGCATGATGGGACTTGTAGTTTTGCAACAGCTGGAAGGCCGCCAGTTTGAGACTCCTGGTGTAGTGTGAGGGGGGTGCACAAATAACTAGGGCTGTTACTGATTAAAAATTTTGTGTTCGTTTAATCGATTTTTTTTTTTAATCGATTAATTTACTAATTTTGATTAATTATAAAAGAAGACCAATATCCACAATCTCCCCCACTGTAATAAAATCCACGTCATCTATCCACAATCACCCCACTGTAATATCCGCGATCTCCCCCACTGTAATATATCCACGTCATCTCCCCCACTGTAATATCCAAAATCTCCCCTACTGTAATATCCACAATCTCCCCCAGCAGACATACCAGAATAGAAGCCGGCAGACCCCCTCTGTCCGGATCCAAGAGCAGTTGAGGGATGATGACGTCAGCGCGCCGCTCTAGGAGCTCACCTAGCCGCCGCCGGGTGGACCAAGATGGCAGCCGCTCCGGAGCTAGGCCGAAGCCGCGGCCTTTCCTATGGGCGAGGCAGCGGAGATTGGGAAGCTGGCGGAGAGGTGAGTACCGATCAAAAAAATTAACGATTAATCGTTAATTTCCGCAGCTCTACAAAATAACCAATTCAATTTATATCCAAGCAAGTAGGTCTTTGCACTACATTGTTGTTAGTAAACACAAAGCCGATTGTGTAAATTGGTGCTTTCAGAATGCAGGCTGCTTACAAAGCATGATGGGAGATGGATGACCAGCCCCCGAGGAGTACTGGTCTATGCTGTATATGTATATACTGTATGTATAAAAAGCAAAGAATGTAATCCATGTGTTAAATATAAAAAACACTTTAATGAAGAATACAATATTCATTGAACAGTATATGTTTTTTACAGGTAATCTACTTCTTTTTTTAAGACCGTTTGATAATGGATTTCCACAATGCCAGACAAAAAAATAAAAATAAAAATAAAAAGATACAACATTTAAAAAAGGGATTTATATAATGAAAGTCACCAGCAAATTAACATACCAGCCCCATGAATGGACCACTGTTTAAAAAAAAATAATATATATATATATCATAGAATATTCCAACCCTCTTGTACCTTTTAACCTCGTTTTGGTTGTTCATTGTGTTGAGCTGGGATTTGACGCAAAGCCGCTCTCTGGACACCGCAGAATCCCATTCAAAGGACTCAACTGAGTCACGTCTGTCCTACCAACACTGCGCTCCTCCCTGATGTGTGTTCAGGCAGAGGCACATCAAGCCTTGTGGCAGAAACAGTTTTGAAGTTTGTGGTATTAAAGTAGAACTATAGGCAAAACTTTGAAACATTTTTTTTTAGCTGGAGAAAGGGAGGGTTATAACTAGGGTTGTCCCGATACCACTTTTTTAAGACCAATACAAGTACCGATACTTTTTTTCAAGTACTCGTCGATATCGATACTTTTTTTTTATGTCATGTGACAGTGGCACATGTGTCAGTATTTTTTTTTTTTACTATTTTTTGATATGTTTTTTTTTTACAATGCTTTCTTAAGGGGGGGGGGGGGGGTCGATGGTGTCAGTGTGTTTTTTATTTTAATTTTTATTATTTTTTACAATTAATTTTTTTTTTTATTATTTATTGCAATTCATTTTTTTATTTTTAGCCCTGTTGGGGGGCTTTGGTGAGATATCAGGGTCTTGAAAGACCTCTGACATCTCCCCTTTGAGACAGAGAAAGGGACTATGGACACAGATTCCCCAGTCCCTTTCTCAGCTGCACTGAAAATAAATGGAGAGGAGACAACGGCTCCTCTCCATTCATAAACTGAAGCACCGTAAACACAGGTTACAATGTTTCAGTTATATGAATGGACAGAGTCAGTGATCACTGACTCTGTTCATTCAGGAAAGGTAGTAACCAGGTTTAGCGGCTCCTACCTCCGCTCTCCATCCCGACAGAGGGGAGCGGAGGAGGATATGGAGGGTGACACGGAGCGCAGAGGGGGACATGGAGGGTGACACTGAGTGAGGAGGACAGCAGCAGCGCGGAGGGGGGACACGGAGCAGAATAACGGAGGGGAGACACGGAGCGCGGGGGGGGGGGGGAGAGCAGAATAACGGAGGAGGACAGCAGCAGAACGGAGGGGGGACACGGAGCGCGGGGGGGGGGGAGAGCAGAATAACGGAGGAGGACAGCAGCAGCACGGAGGGGGGACACAGAGCGCGGGGGGGAGAGCAGAATAACGGAGGACAGCAGCAGAACGGAGGGGGGACACAGAGCGCGGGGGGAGAGCAGAATAACGGAAGAGGACAGCAGCAGCACGGAGGGGGGACACGGAGCGCGGGGGGGGGGGAGAGCAGAATAACGGAGGAGGACAGCAGCAGCACGGAGGGGGGACACAGAGCGCGGGGGGAGAGCAGAATAACGGAGGAGGACAGCAGCAGCACAGAGGGGGGACACGGAGCGCGGGGGGGAGAGCAGAATAACGGAGGAGGACAGCAGCAGCACGGAGGGGGGACACGGAGCGCGGGGGGAGAGCAGAATAATGGAGGAGGACAGCAGCAGCACGGAGGGGGGGACACGGAGCGCGGGGGGGGGGGGGGGGGAAGAGCAGCACGGATGGGGGAACTGGAGGATACAGGGACAGTCAGCGGTGATCGGTGCGGCTTTGGGGGGGAGTTACAAGCATCGATCACCGCTGTATAGATTTTTCACTAAAACAGCTGAAAAGAGGGGGGGGGGGGGGGGTCAGGGGAGAGGCTGTCAGGCTGTATTGAAATCTATACAGGGAGATCGATGCTTGTAACTCCCCCCGCCGCACCGAACATCCCTGACTGCCCAAGTATCGGGTGAAGCATCGGAGCATTTTCCCGAGTACAAGTACTCTGGGAAATGCCTGGTATCGATACCGATACTAGTATCGGGACAACCCTAGTTATAACCCCTGTCATATTTTTCTTTTCCCACCATCTGTGTCCCATTGTGGAGATTTCCCTTCACTTCCTGTCCCATAGCCAAACAGGAAGTGAGAGGAAATCCCTGCAAATGAAGGGAATTCCCCTGGGGACCCCCCGTCACCAGAACTAAAGCCCCCCCTGGAAGATTTCCCCTCTATTACTTTTCTGGGGACAGAATTTTTCTGGGGAAAATTTGGGCTTTTCTTTTACTTCCATTTTTAATGACAATGGTAAACAGGACATATAGAGAGGGTGAATCTCCATAACGGGGGCACAGACAGCAATGAAAACTGACAAGTGTTATAATCGCTCTTCACTCTATCCAAAACTAAAAAAAAGTTTTGCCTTTAGTTATACTTTAAAGTTGAACTCCAGACAAGAAAACGTTCATATAAATATATTCCTCAACAGCCACAAAAGGATGTAAATCCACTTTGTGAGCACCAAATACATCTGCAAACCCAGATATTGGCTTGTAAAAGAAGCAGTGACATCATCACTGTGCTGTACATAGCCCGTGCAAAGAGCAGAGCTGTGGGAGGGACCCTGCAGGCTCCACCCACCACAGATAACTATAGGAGGTGGTGGAGAAAAGACCAGTCACACTGCACAAGGAGAGTAAGCAGAGCTGTGGGAGGGACACAGCAGGCTCCACCCACTACAGGCTGCCTGCAGAAAACTACAGGAGGGGGCGGAGACAAGACCAGTCACCCTGCACAAGAAGAGAGAAGCAGCAGTGAGCAGTCTTTATTACAGGAAGGTAAAGTCTCACACTGGATTACTGCACAGATCTGGAAGAAATACACAAAGATCACTGAGATTCAAGAAGAATACACATGACCGATGGATTTAGACAATATTCGCTTATCTCGGAGTTCAGCTTTAAGTGAAACTAAAAAGGAAACAATTTTCTCAGCTAAATCCTACAAATTAAATTTAAAGCGGAGTTCCACCCAAAAATTGAATCTCCGCTTTTTGGAATCCTCCCCCCCCCCGGTGTCACATTTGGCACCTTTCAGGGGGGAGGAGGGAGCAGATACCTGTGCAATACAGGTATATTGCTCCCACTTCCAGGCATAGATAGCCGCAGTATCCGCGGATATCTATGCCACGTCCGGCGCCTCCTCCGTCCCCCCGCTGTCTTCTGGGAGACACACAGGTCCCAGAAGACAGCAGGGACCAGTGGGATCATGCAGGGCGACTCGCGCATGTGCAGTAGGGAACCAGGAAGTGAAGCCGCAAGGCTTCACCTCCTGATTTCCTTACCGAAGATGGCGGCGCCTCCACCCGAGAGTTGAGGGATAAAACGGCTTCGGGACCGACATCGCGGGCGCCCTGGACAGGTAAGTGTCCTAGTATTAAAAGTCAGCAGCTGCAGTATTTGACTTTTAATATTATTTTTTTTCAGTGGAACTCCGCTTTAACAAATGTGGGATGACTTCTTCCATTAAATGTTAAAGAATATGTTCACCTTTAATAACAAATGTAAGCCGGTCATAGATGAATTGAATATCTGATGCAGTGCGGGAACTGCATGCGATTTGAACAGGAATCGCACCACATTCCTGCAGCAGTGCGATTTGCGCCATGCATTCTGCATGGTGCAAATCGCACCAAAATTTGACCTTTTTTTGGTCGCACCAGAATCGTATCGCATGAGTGTTCACACCCCATGTGATCCAATTCTGCAAATCGCTCAGGGTTTTGTGAACCAATTTCAGAGTGTCGTCAGCTTTACATACACACCCGCAGTGGTTCAGCACGAATAGGGTGCGATTTTGATGCAGTGCGGAAACCACACTGAATTCGCTGCGAATTCCGCACTGCATCAGTGTGAACCGGCCTAAAATGTATGGCCTGCTTTAAATCTGTAACTAGGGTGTAACATGTGACTTGGTAATATGCAGCCCCCCCCTGTGACAGCAGGCAGGGGATCCTCTCTTCCCCGCAGCCGCTGTCACATTTAAAAATCGGCCCTGGCTGTGCATAGCCATGTCATTCCTTCACAGAGATCTGTGAATGAACAAACTACAAGTCCCATCTGCCACTCCAGCAGACGGCTTGTAGTTCTCAATGGACTGCAAGGGCGTTGATCAGCACCGTTATAGTCCACTCACTCTTCTTGCAGCTCTGAAATCGACAGCCTGTATGGAGGTTCAGGCACACCTAAGGGAAGAGAATGCAGGAGCCTGACAATGCACCCAGGATCACGGTGCAATGCTCTGCAGGCTCCTGAAAAAAAAAAAAAAAGCATATTTGTGCATACAAAAATAGATGCATTTCCTTTTTTTTTTTTAAAGGTGAACTTATCACTTTAAAGTAGATGAAAACCGCCGAATGACACAGACTTCTGCATAGGCATGCGCACAGGGTGTGCCAGGTGTGCCCAGGCACACCCTAATCACCCTGTGCAGCATAGATTCCCCCTACTGCCCTAGCACCCCCCCTTCCCCCCGCAAAGCTGCCGACTTCCATCCTCTCCCGGTGGCTGATGCTGCAGGGATGTTTTAGGATGAATGGAGGAAGGGGCCGATAAATATGTAATTTACTGATCCCTTTCTGAATGAACACAGTTCGTTAGTGATTGGCGATCGGTAGTGTGTGTTTGAGCATTGGGGTGCACACCCTAATGCAATAGGCTTCGCACACCTATGGACTTCTGTAAAGCCCGATTCATCACAGAACATCGAGGCACTTCGTAATGTAAAAAAAAAAAAAGGATAAAGTAATGACACTAGAATTATATGTACAGTACAAGATCCAAGGTAGGCTCCACATTCTTTCTATAAAGCTGGGCCCCTTCTTGTATTAATAAATACGCCAAAATGAAGCAGAACTCCCGGCAAATGTTTAATACACACTTTAATCCAGCTATGTATTTTAAAAACCCTGAATGCATTTTGAATGCACCAGACTATGTGACTTTGTCTTTATATTCATTTCCTGGTAAAGAAAGCAGAACTGGTAGAGAGAGCTCAGTACTCAATGCTGTTATACCAAACACTGTTATTATGCTTAGAGGAGAGGAAAAGCACAGATATGACCTCATCAACCTGCTGCTGAAGGAACAAAGCATAAATTGTCCAATCAGCAAGTAGGTGGGGAGGAGATGTGTTTAGAGCGGAACTAAAGTCTAAAAAAAAAAAAAAAATGGAAGCCAGCAGCAGGCTCTTTATTGCAGAAGAGATAGGCATTGTCTCTTGTGCAATAAAATAAACATACCTGCCTGCTCACGGTCTTCCGCAGAATGTACACTGAGCTGCGTATGCACAGCTAAGCTTATATTCCAGCGCAGAGCCTGTGCTCCAATGACGGCACTCCTGAAATGGAGTGACATTGTTCCGCACCGGCCAATCAAGAAGGCTGAAGACCAGCGCCTGATGAGAAGATGCAGGGGACAGCGAGGGTGTTGGGCCATTAAAGCAATAGGAAGTGTTTGGAGTTTAGTTCCTCCTTCAGGAATGAGATCAGCAGCCATTTTTTCCTATGGGTGGGGAAGTACCATGGCTTATGGATTGAATTAGGCATGTGGAGGTCACTTGAAGCTGTAGCAGCAAAACTATACATGGGGTATAGAGTAGAGACCCAAATTTGCCCGGAACGCTGCTTCAAAGCAAGGGTCTCAAACTGGTGGCCCTCCATCCAGCTGTTGCGGAACTACAAGTCCCATCACGCCTCTGTCTGTGGGAGTCAGGCTTGTGACTGTCCGCCTTGCAAAGCCTAATGGGACTTGTAGTTTCGCAACAGCTGGAGGGCCGTCAGTTTGAGACCTCTGCTTTAAAGTGTATGTCTGGGCAACATAAAAAAAAAAACCCTCTATGTCCCACTCCACATCCATACATGGAGTTCTATCCCAGCAAACAAT